>OY740785.1:32439239-33039239 GCA_963514005.1 Raja brachyura | reverse complement strand
AGCGTGGGGGGACTGCCTTGAGGGAGGTGGGGGGAAGGACAATGGGGACCCGGCATGGAGGAACTGTTGGGGGGGGTGTGCGGGAGAAAATGGGGAGCCGGTATGGTTTGTAACTTTGTCAGCGCCGTAGGTGGCTGCAATTTGTATACATTGTGTATGCAAGCAAAGAATCTCACTCTGCCTCGTCACATGTGACAATAAAGTATTCCTATTCCTTCCTAGTACGGGTGTCAGCGGTTATGGGGATGAAGGCAGGAGAATGGGGTTTGGAGGGAGAGATAAATCAGCCATGATTGAATGGCGGAGCAGACTTGATGGGCCGAATGGCCTAATTCTACTCCTATCAATTATGACCGTATAATCTTATGACTCTGTTCAAAGCTACGAACCAACCTTGTCCTCAGCCCGACCTAGAGGTTCTGATCCGGAGGATTCTAACCCTGGCCCATCCTCTTTCCCCCCACAGTTATTACACTAGCAGCCTCCCACAGGGTGCCTTGTTAATTAAGGAAAGTACCAGAGCAGGGATGAGACGTGATATAAAGACAATGGATAGTTTTGTGGAAAGGCTTTGGGTTGAAATGACCAAGAGCATGGATGGGACTGGTCCGTGCACCCCCAAAATATGACCTCTCAATAGCTCAATAACTGGGGAAATATCAAGGACATGTTGGAAGGGAAGAGCAATTATCATGAGAGAGATTTGAATCTACATATTGATTGAACAAACCAAACTGGCATTGTTATTGTGAAAGAAGAATTTATGGAATGCGTCAGAGTAGCACATTGCAAAACCAATCCGGGAGTGGGCTATTTTAAATGTGGTCTTGTGTAAAGAGGAAGGGAATAAGGGATCTTGTGGTTGAAGATCCCTGAGGGGATAGTGGCCGCAAATATTTTTTTAAATTCCAAATGCAGCTTGAGAATAAACACCAACGATCCAAAACAAGTGTTGTTTTTCAATTAAAATAAGGGCAATTCTAATGTGTAGGAGTAGTTGTCAAGGTGGACTGGGTAAACGACTTAAGAAACAGGTCAGTGGATGAGCAGATGCAGATATTCAAAAAAACAGTCTATAATGCCCAGCAACTTCAGCCCAATCAAAGAGAGGGATCCCATGAGACAGTGGCATAATCTGTGGTTATCAAAGCAGGGAAAGGATAATGTTGGATTGAAACCAAGCTTGCACAAAGTGCTAAAGGCTTGTAGTCGAAAAAAGGAACTGCAGATGCTAGTTTATACAAAAGATAGACACAAACAGATTCTGAAGAAGGGTCCTGACCTTAAATGTCACCCATCCTTTTTCTCCAGAGATGCTGCCTGACCCGCTGAGTTACTCCAACACTTTGTCTCTATCCTATCATTATGTGTTCTTGTATGTAACTTCGAACACGTCTAACATAATTCCCCACGACGACAATCTTCTTATGAAAAACTCTCAATTTTTAAAAGCCTTACTTCAGAATTGTACTTCACTCTATCAGGAGAAATCCACTGTGTTTTTCGTGAACATCATGAAATGTTTTGATAGCATTGCTGTTGTGTGAATTGCAGTATTCTAAATAGCATTCTGACAAGTTATTGTCTTACATACAAGGCTACATTTATCTACTGGCTTTTGCATCCTACACCCTGTGATTAAAACTAGAAACCCATTAGCTTTGCTTTATGGCCTTGGCTGGGTTTTGAGTTTGTAGCCTTGTCCTTCTGCTCAGTCCGAGCTTAACAACATCAATTCAGAACGCATTTACTGCCGTTAACTATTTGCCAAGTGCCAATCTCATTGCACTGACAGTCCATGCACTGACACAGAATTCTAAATGTCTATTTTTGATAGATTGCTCCTTTTGACTCCCACGGCTTCACATTTACTTTTGCCTTTTTTAAAGATCAAACCAACCATTTTGATTCACTGTAAATTTGCTTATAAGTCCATATTCAGATATTTCATGAACCAAACGAACAAGACTTCACTGAACTCAATTGCTCACAAATTCCACCTATCAGGAAAAAAACTGATTCAGATTCAGATTCAGATTCAATTTTAATTGTCATTGTCAGTGTACAGTACAGAGACAACGAAATGCATGGATTGCAACTCCAGCTGTGTTCTTCTATCCACTTTTTGTTTAATTCTCTTTGAAATTCTCTCCCTTCATCTTCACTAATAATCTCCTGCGTGCTTGACCAGCAACCTATTTCTGGCAATCATGCCTCAACGCATCAGACAAGATTATGTGTTTACAACCAAGAACAGGATTTAAATCCACAGCCATCTGACTCAGGCACACGGCTGCTAATAATTGAGCCAAGTAAATGTTTTTTTCAAGAAGATTGTATTTAGTCTAAATTTGTATCCATGAACTCAGACTTTATTTATGTACACATGTACAGTCATACAACGTGCCCCATCTGCACTAGACCCACCTGTGTGCATTTGGCCCATATCCCTCTAAATCTATCCTACCCATGTACCTGTCTAAATGTAACCTAAGCGTTGTGATAGTGCCTACCTCAACTACCTTCTCTGGCTACTCATTCCATGTACCTACTACCCTTTGTGTAAAAAAAATATAGTTGCCCCTCAGGTTCCTATTAAATCTTTCTTCCCTCGCTTTAAACCTATGTCCTCTGGTACT
Organism: Raja brachyura; assembly: GCA_963514005.1. The sequence continues at coordinate 33,036,600 of OY740785.1, read as the reverse complement.
CTATTCCCCTACTCTGAGCAAGAGACTGCATTTACACCAATTCAATAGACAATAGACAATAGGTGCAGGAGTAGGCCATTCGGCCCTTTGTGCCAGCACTGCCATTCAATGTGATCATGGCTGATCATCCCAAATCAGTACCCTGTTCCTGCCTTCTCCCCATTTCCCCTGACTCCGCTATTTTTTAGAGCCCTATCTAGCTCTCTCTTGAAAGCATTCAGAGAACCCGCCTCCACCGCCCTCTGAGGCAGAGAATTTCACAGACTCGCCACTCTATGTGTGAAAAAGTGTTTCCTCGTCTCTGTTCTAAGTGGCTTACTCCTTATTCTTAAACTGTGGCCCCTGGTTCTGGACTCCCCCAACATAGGGAACATGTTTCCTGCCTCTAGCGTGTCCAAACCCTTAATAATCTTATATGTTTCAATGAAATCCCCTCTCATCCATCTAAACGCCAGAGTGTACAAGCCCAGCTGCTCCATTCTCTCAGCATATGACAGTCCCGCCATCCCGGGAATTAACCTTGTAAACCTACACTGCACTCCCTCAATAGCAAGAGTGTCCTTCCTCAAATTAGGGGACCAAAACTGTACACAATACTCCAGGTGTGGTCTCACTAGGGCTCTGTACAACTGCAGAAGGACCTCTTTGCTCCTATATTCGATTCCTCTTGTTATAAAGGCCAACATGCCATTCGCTTTCTTCACTGCCTGCTGTACCTGCATGCTTACTTTCATAGACTGATGTACAAGGACCCCAGATCCCGTTGTACTTCCCCTTTTCCCAACTTGATGCCATTTAGATAGTAATCTGCCTTCCTGTTTTTGCTACCAAAGTGGATAACGTCACATTTATCTGCATTAAACTTCATCTGCCATGCGTCTTCCCACTCCCCCAACCTGTCCAAGTCACCCTGCACTCTTATAGCATCCTCCTCACAGTTCACACTGCCACCCAGCTTTGTGTCATCTGCAAATTTGCAAGTGTTACTTTGAATCCCTTCATCCAAATCATTAATGTATATTGTAAATAGCTGCGGTCCCAACACCAAGCCTTCACTAGTCACTGCCTGCCATTCTGAAAGGGACCCGTTAATCCCTACTCTTTGTTTCCTGTCTGCCAACCAATTCTCTATCCATGTCAGCACTCTACCCCCAATACCATTTGCCCTAATTTTACCCACCAATCTCCTATGTGGAACTTTATACTGAGTTGGATGATCAGCCATGATCACATTGAATGGCGGTGCAGGCTCGAAGGGCCGAATGGCCTACTCCTGCACCTATTTTCTATGTTTCTATGTTTCTATGTTTATCAAATGCTTTCTGAAAGTCCAGGTACACTACATCCACTGGCTCTCCCATGTCCGCATCCACTGGCTCTCCCATGTCAAATTCCTCTCATGATCTTGTGCCCCTCTATAAGATCACCCCTCATCCTACTGAATGTCTGAGTCTGCTCAACCTCTCCGTATAGCTGAGGCCCTCGAGTCTGGCAACATCATCGTAAATATTTTCTGCACCCTTTGCAGCTTCCTATAACAGGGTGACCAAAACTGAACACAATACTCTAAGTGTGGCCTCACCAATGTCTTATAGAACTGTAACATGACTTCCCAACTTCTATACTGAAAACTCTGACTGATCAAGGCCAAGTACTGAAAGCCTTCTTTACCACCCTATCTACTTGTGATGCAACTTTCGAGGAACTATGTACCTGCACTCCTGGGTCCCCCTGCTCTACAACACTCCCCAGTGCCCTGTCATTCACTGTGTGGGTCCTTCTTCTTCCATGTAGCGTGCACAGTCTAAAGTTGTAGGACAACTTGTTCTATTTGATCTACCGTTTGTGCACGTCGAGTTGATTGCATTAGTCGAAACAGGGCGGACCACGTGAAGGTTGCAATCTTCCACCCCTGTGTAGGTCCTGCCCTGGTTTGACTTCCCAAAGTGCAACACCTCACACTTATCTGTGTAACTACATCTCCATTAACCATTTCTCAGCCCACCTGCCCAAGCAATCCTGTTGCAATTTTTGACAACCTATCTACCATACTACCTCTTTAGTGGCATCTGCAAACTTAAGATCCACTAATGCATGCATCGATGTGGAGGAAAAAGTCCCCAAATACTTATGCCCAGTACGGGATTACTTTGTTAATTTATTTCCGGTTATTGGGCCCAATTGACATTGATGTAAATGGGACAGTAGGGTGGAATATTGGGGCTTTTCATAAATCATCAAATAAGGACCAGTGTAATGTTTATGAAAGCCTACAATAATAGATTGAAGCATCTCCCTGCAACACATTGTTGGCCTCTTTCCTACATTAATTAGGATCCTAATGGCAAGAAAAGAAAATGCTACAACTACACTACAGGTTAAACAACATATTATGTGAGAGATGGAAAGATTCTTAATTAGCACAGGAGTCAGAGGTTATGGGGAGAAGGTGGGAGAATGGGGTTAGGAGGGAGATATAGATCAGCCATGATTGAATGGCGGAGTAGGCTTGATAGGCCGAATGGCCTAATTCTACTATTCCTTATGACCTTATTTTGGGAAGAGAAACAATAACAAGCATTTCAGATCAAGTACACTTCACCAGAACTGGAAAAGTGAAGAACCAAGCACTTTAAGTTGCAGAGAAATGTCAGGTGGAATTTAGCTTTGACACCGTGAGCCAATGCAGTTTTGAGAGAACTAATCAGACTAGGACATACACAATGAATAGTATGAACCTTAGGATTATTTATGAGAAGAGAATCCTAGAACAGGTCAAAGAATCCTTGAAGGCAACATTACAGGTAGATAATGTGGTGAGGAGGGCCATTAAATACGAGACCAGAAGTTTTGATACAAATATATGTTTGATCGACTCTTTGCATACTATGCATTGTATGCAAAACATAGAATTTCACGGTACCAAGTGCATGTAACAACGATCCAATCAATCAATGCTATTGGAAGGATGCAACTGTATTGGAGATGTTGTCAAGGAATTATAAGAAGAGACTGGATATGGTGGGTTTGTTTTCCTTTGAATGGAGAAGGCTGATTGAGGTATATAAAGCTCTAAGTGTAGGTCGTAAGATATTTCCCTTTAACAAAAATGTGTACAATCAATGGCCGCAGGTTTAAGGTGAGGGATGGGAGATGTGGAGAGGATTTAAAGATGGAGTTTTTTCACCCAGAGTGTGGGTGGAATCTCCTTTTTCCAGCATTTTGACTACAGCTGCAGCGTTTCAAGCATTCATCTGAATACCTAAATGTTGTGCGTGAAGGGGTGGCAGAGGCTGGTTCGCTCACAATATTTGAAAAGTCTTCAGATGAGTGGTTGAAACACTAAGGTTCTGGACAACATGTTGAAAATGAAATTAGTGTAGAGAGATAGTCAAGGACAAGAAGGGCCAAAGAGCCTGTATTCCTGCGGCATAACTGTGACATGCACTGAAAGTCCAATCAGGTAACTACTAAGCCAGAGGGGATTAAAGATAAACAGTTGTTTTTTGTATATGGAAACCGTAGAAACAGGAGCGTTGTTTGCTGCAGCTGGCTCAGCCTAACCTTGTCTTGGCAACACTGCCTATGCCCCGCTGAGCACCACTATGCTGTTATCACAGCTGTTCGAGGCTATTGCCATTCACATTGTGACTGCTTTATTGGATGCGTCCCAGACTTCAATAGCAGCCACAATTGACTTAACAGTGGTTAGTTTAGTTTAGTTTATTGTCAGGTGTAGCAAGGTACAGTGAAAAGCTTTTGTTGTGTGCTAATCAGTCAGTGGAAAGACAATACAAGATTACAATCGACCCATCCGCAGTTACAGATAAATGTTTAAGGGAATAACGTGAATAATGTTTCGTGCAAGATAAAGTCCAGTAAAGTCTGAACAATAATAATCTGAGGGACTTCAATGAGGTAGGTAGTAGCTCAAGACTGCTCTCTAGTTGTTGGTAGGATGGTTCAATTGACGTCAGTTGATGTTCCGAACATAGCACAGATTGGTTTCCAGATTCACATTTGCTACCATTATTATTATTAGTCTGGAATATTCCCTTGCAATGTTTTTATTGTGTTCCAATTATTAATGTACACCACAAGAAGTAAGTTAGAAAGGGCTGTGAGCATTTGGCATATGCAGTGCCTGCACTTGTAAGGCTTCATACACAGATGTACAAGGAATGGAGGGATGTGAATTATGTGCTGGCAGATACGATTAATTTATCTTCACATCATGTTTAGCACAGACATTGTGGGCCGAAGGACCCATTCCTCGGCTATAGTTAGTTCAATGTTCTTGCATGCTATTCATCCTAATTAAACAAATGGAATAGGTATTGTTGTTAATGAATACCATAAAACATTTTATTATTATTATTAATATTTTGATAAATGGTCTAAAGATATATTGGAAAATCTGCGTAATGGAGATATCCATTGATTGAGTCTTTTGTAACCTGCCGAGGCTTTGTATATGTTGATGTAGGTCATCAAGCTGTATAAGCAAAGTTAAATTCAACTCGGTAGAAACTGTAAACTGAGAATGCTTACTTTCATTTTCTTGTGCCTGCAGTACGACTATGAATATGATGAGAATGGTGAGAAGGTCATACTGGGCAAAGGGACATTTGGAGTTGTCTACGCAGGTAGAGACTTGAGCAATCAGGTCAGAATTGCCATCAAAGAAATCCCGGAAAGAGACAGCAGGCAAGTAACTGACTCGAGAGAGGAAACAATTGCCCATGGATAACAGCATGAATGAAGAGTGTGGAGTATCTTTCAATTTAATGTTTGGTATGGATTTCTTGTGATGACCGATGTGCTGGTAATGCTATTAACAGCATGACAATAAGGTGGAAGCTTTGTCTCTGAGGGGCATCCAAAATATCCCTGTATGATGTGCAAATGATCGAATTTTAGTTTAGTTTATTGCCATGCGTACCGAGGTACAGTGAAAACTTTTTGCAGCCTCTACTCAGTCAGCAGAAAGACAATACATTATTACAATTGGGCCATTTATAATGTTTCCATACATGATAAGGGAATAACGATTGGTGCAAGGTAAAACTGGCAAGGCTGCTGGCCCTGACAATATTCCACCTAAAGCCCTGAAAGTAGATATAGACTAATCAACAGACATGCTCTATGGATTTTGTGGGAGAATTTGGTAAGAGGGAAAGACACCCACAGAATGGGCAGAGGGATACATTGTGAAACTGCCAAAAATAGGTGACCTAAGAAAATGTGACAACTACCGAGGGATCACCTCACTTTCTGTACCTAGTAAAATTCTCAACCGGGTCATCCTCAACCGTCTTCAGGAAGCTGTAGACAAGAGACTACGGTACCAGCAAGTCGGATTCAGGAAGGATCGCTCATGCACAGACCACAAAGCCACATTACGCATCATCATTGAGCAGTCTATTGAATGGAACACATCCCTGTACATCAACTTCATTGACTTTGAGAAAGCGTTTGACTGCTTAGACAGGACAACACTATGGCGCCTAATGGAATTCCCATCAAGGTCATAAACTTAATCAAGAACCTGTATGATGGAACCTCATGCAAAGTTATGCATGCAGGCCAGCTCTCTCAGAGCTTTAGTGTCAGGATGGGCGTCAAGCAGGGGTGTCTATTGTCACCATTCCTGTTCTTCCTGGCAATTGACTGGATCATGATGGAAACAACTGAAGGGAAAATATATGGAATTCAGTGGACAATGTGGGAGCAGCTAGATGATCTTGACTTTGCAGACGACATAGCTCTCCTTTCACACACACACACACAGATACAAATGCAGGAGAGGACGGACAGACTCTCACAAGCTGCAACAAAACTTGGTCTTACACCCAATACAGCAAAGACACAGGTGATGAGGATCCACTCCAAAACCAGCAACCCTATCCTTATGCACAGCACTGCTCTAGAGAAAGTAGAAACATTCACATACCTAGGCAGTGTTGTGGACATCACCGGATGGGCAGAGGCAGACATAAAAAGTTGAATCAATAAGGCTAGGGTGGTGTTTAACATGCTCAGGAAGATCTGGAGCTCAAAACACATCTCAATCAACACCAAAATACGCATCTTTAACTCAAATGTGAAACAGGTGATGCTGTATGGATCAGAGACATGGAAAACAACAAAACACACTACAAACTGGCTGCGAACATTCACTAACACCTGCCATAGTGAATACTTAACATCTGGTGGAGAGACAAAGTAAGCAATGTGGACCTGTGGAAAAGAACAAGCCAGGAGCCCATTGACTTACAAATTCGAAGGAGAAAATGGAGTTGGATTGGACACACCCTCAGGAAACCTGCCACAAACATCACCCGACAAGCATAGGTTGAATTGGAACCCCCAAGGAGAAAGGAAAAGAGGTCAGCCCAGGAACAGTTGGAGAAAAGGTGTCCAAACCGAAATGTCTGAGAGTGGGCTCAACTGGGGAGATCCCAAAAGAACTGCCAACAACCGAGTGATGTAGAGGACATTTGTCAATGGCCTCTGCTCCCTAGAGGAGCAAAGGACTTAAGAAAAAGAAGAAGAAGAAGAAAGCCAGCAAAGTCCAATCAAGGATAGTCCAAGGGTTACCAAAGACGTAGATAGCAGCTCAGCACTGCTCTCTGGTTGTGGTACATAGTGTTGGTCAGGGCCGTAACAATATCCAACAATGCACATTGCCCATCACACTGAATGACCCCAATGTACCTCCCGCTGAGGAGGGTGCAGAGGCAAGTCTGAGCCAGAAGAGAGGTTGGGGAGGGGGTCAAAGATTAGATTATGACCTAGGATGGATTGGAGGTTGATTCTTTAGACTTTGGAGATAAATCGTGGAATCGGGCTCTTCGGCCCACCGAGTCCGCACCAACCAGCGATCATCCCGCACACTAGCACTATCCTACAGACAAGGGGCAATTTACAGTTTTAAAGAAGCCAATTAACCTACAAACCTCTGTCTTTGGAGTGTGCGAGGAAACCATAGCACCCGGAGGAAACCCATACGGTCACAGGGAGAACATACAAACTCTGCATAGACAGCGCCCGTAGTCAGGATCAAACCTGGGTCTCTGGCGCTGAGAGACGGTAACTCTACCACGGCACCACTGTGCCGCCCAGTCAGAGATCAAATTAGGGCCTGGATAAGGGAGGAGAGTCGTGGTAAGATTGATGAACGAGAACAACCCACAACCCTCCCCCAACCTTCCTCATATCTCTGCAAATTCATTTGAGTAACCATCGGGCTCCCTTTTAAACAATACACTTTCACCCACCTCCACTAACACATCATGACGGCTATTTTTGATCCTATCCATTCACTGTGTAAACAGGCTTTTCACTCGTGTTACTTTGGTTATTTTCATCACATTCAGTATATGTGTCTCTTAGTTCTTGATTTATCTGCCAAAAAAAAACGTTTCTGGCTATCTATGTCCTTCATGGTTTAAAATGGGTCCAGCAGATCCCCTCCAGAGCTACTCTGTTCCAAGGAGAAAGCTCCCTGCTTCTCCCAGCTATCCTAAGGCTCTAATCTGCTAGAAATCTTTCGTGTCATTAAAGTTCGGTGTTTCCATTACACACGTGGGCTCCTGTTTCCAACACTTCTTTTAAACTAAGTTCATGTTCACTCAGCTGTGACAATCTTCAACAAAGTGGACCCATTCATAGACCAGCAAGTCTCAATGCACCTCAAAGACAGTTAAATACTTCTGCAAAATAATACGTTGTAGCCAGCTGCAACATGCAAATATAGTGAGGTAAACCAGCACAAACAGCAGTGAGATCAAGAGTCACGTCAAGAGTGTTTTATTGTGTAGGAAGGAACTGCAGATGCTGGTTTAAACTGAAGATAGACACATAAAGCTGAAGTAACTCAACGGGACAGGCAGCATCTCCAGAGAAAAGGGATAGGTGACGTTATTGTCATATGTCCCCGATAGAACCATTAAATTCTTACTTGCAGCAGCATGACAGAATATGTAAACATACATAATACTCAGTATTGGCTGAGGAATAAGTATTGGGCAGGACACATGGACAAACATTTGACTGTATTTCAAAAGCTGCCCTGTAATCTTTAATATCCGTCAAAGAGGACAAACAACCCCTGGTTTCATTTTTTTGTCAAGTGGTAACACTTCTGTCAGCACGATGTTTCACTGAAGTGTCGGCTTAGATTACACTCAAGTGACTGGAGTGGGAATTGTATCAATGACTTTCTGACAGCTGGGGTGGATGTTATGGTGTGGCAAGTCTAGAGCCAAAGGGCTGTGATGAAGGAGTTTACGAACAAGAGTTACAGTGGATTTTGTTTAAAGCACTATTTTCTTTGTTACGGCTTGACGGGCAGATTCCATTTTAAGCAAATTTCTTTCTTCTTCCTAGCTGGTCCCGCAGAATGGAGGATGACTTTCAAGGATGATTGGGTTAACATATGAGGAGTATTTGATGGCTTTGGGCGTGTACTCGCTGGAGTTTAGAAGGATGAGGGGGATCAGATTGAAACTTACTGAATAATGAAAGGCCTGAATGGAGAGGATGATTCCATAGTGGGAAAGTTCAGGGCCAGAGACCAAACTAAAATGATGTATCTTTAGAATGGAGATGAAGAGGTAGCTAGATGGTGGTGAATCTGTGGAATCTATTGCCACAGATGCCTATGGAAGCCAAATTATTGGGTGTTTTTAAAACAGAGATTGATAAATTCTTGATTTGTAAGGGCGTCAAAGATTATGAGGAGAAGGCAGGATGATGGGGTTGAGTGGGAAAAATAGATCAGCCATGATGAAAAGGTGGAGTAGGCTCAGTGGGCCGAATGGCCTAATTCTGCTTCTATGTCATATGATCTTCTGACTTGCTTCCACTCTTGTTGTGTTGATTTGAAGGTGGCTAGTAAAGCCAATGTAGAAATCCCAGATGAGACAGGTGACGGCCAAAGGGGCATTTGGTTTGGGTAGTAGTGTGCTCCTTGTGCCTCCTACACAGGATTTCTGAATATCCCAAATGCATGGACATCAGGTTCTCAACACCATCCCGAAGAACACTTCCCCTCTTTGAACACTGGGTGAAATTCCCTTTCCCTGTTCACCTGTAACATCTTCCACAAATCTTAATAGAGCGTCTGCTTTGGTAGTCTGCTTTCGGACATGTGAACAATGCGGTCTGCCCAGTGTGACCGACCAAGATAACCAGGCCTCAGTGCTGGAGATGTTGGCATGGATATGGATGCTGATTTCGGTACATTTATCCTTGCGATGAAATGGAGGATTTGCCTTCCATCACAGTGAGGAATGTGGAGGAGTCACTGTGGTGGATGTTTATGTTAAAATGTATTTTGTGTGTTCCGTTGCTTTTTATTTGTATGACTGACTTGGCAAATGACATTCCTCGTATGTTGCAAAACATACTTAGCTAATAAAGTATTATTGTATTGTATGGTACAGAGGGGTTCAGGGAATACGTCTTCAGCCCCAGTGAGGAGCCTGTTGAGGAAGACCCTGATGTTAACAAGGTTATAGTGAAAGTCCTTTGCTGGCTACACTGACATAACAAATTTGTAATAAGGACTCGGAGATAAATGCTGTCAGATCTGCCAAATCCTATTAAATGTTGGAGCAGGCTTGAGGGGTTGAAGAGCCTATTTCATTTCGGAGTCACGTGAGTGACTTCGTGAAGAGCCCGCCGGCGCGCATGCTCGACATATCGTCGTACCGCGTTGCTGCGACGGCTGGCGGTGGAGCGCGCTCCTCGCCAGCCCTTCAGAAGGGGCCACGGAGGTAAGTATTCTACCTTTAGTTGGTGGTCCTTGTTGTTGGTTTTGTCTTGCAGCAAGGACATGGATGGGAGTTCCAAGGGCCGGAGGACGTCAGGACGAGTTCGCCGGTCAACAGTTCCGGGGCCTTTACCATCGGCAGTACCTGCATCGCAGGCCGGGACTCAGGCGGAGATGTGGGTAAGCCCTGTGTTTACAGGTCCAGATCCGCCAGCACACCACAGCTCGGAGGAGTTCGACGAGGAGGAGTGTGGTGTGCCGCCAGAGCAGGGGGACCCTGCCATGGCAGTCAGGTCGTCAGCGGGCTCGCTGGCGACCTCGAGCTCGGTGCGTGCGGCTGCACGGCCTGTTCCACTCCGAGAAGGGGAAGGGCAGGAGCCCAGAAGCCTAACCCTACCAGGGCTAAGGCATTGCCTGACACGGAGGAGCGGTCAGGTTCCAGGGAAAGACCCGGGGCGGCTGTGAGGTCCAGCCGGCACGCCCCGACTCTCGACGCCGGGACGGGTCGGTCGAGTCGGGTCTCGTCACGGTCGCCGAGCCCCCCATGGATGGGTGGGCGAGACCATGCGTCGGCAACGTCCACGATGTGGGCAGCCGGCAAGACTGCGCGGGCCCCAGGCAGCCATGCTTCGGCTGGTGCCGACACCTCGCCGCAAGTGCCCTTAGTGGCAGCGGCTTCAGCTCCCGCTAAACGGAGGCGGTTGAACACGCCCGCGCAGGAATCGCGCAGTTCGCCTCGGCGGCTGTTAGCGACAACTACCGGCACCGGCAGGGCCTCGACGAGGTGCGGGCCGATGACAGGAGCCCGGTTTTCTTTTCAGAGCCGGAGGACTCCGACCACCTGAGTGTTCAGGGTGAAGGGCGTATTGACCGTATGGAGCGGCTGCTGGAGCTCCTGCTTCAACGTCAACAACAGCAGGGCAGCAACAGGCACAGGGCGTCTTCACAAACATCTACTATCAGCCTGGAGCAGCAGGAAGAAGTCCTCATCCAGGCAATGAGCCGTCACAAGGCTCCATCCAATTGCAACTCCCTCAACGTGCCTGTGGTCAATACGCCGATATGGGGCAACATCAGTGCGGCTATCCGTCAACAGGAGGTAAAACTGCAGCGGATCCTGAAGCTCCTCACGGCCGGTATTACCGCCTTTGTGCGGTCGGTGGACGGGGACGAATTGAATTTGGACCAGGGAGATGCCCTGGCCCTCCTGTGCGCGACCCAGCACGAAATTAACGGGTTTCGCAAAACCAGCATCCGCCCAGCGCTCAATCCAAAGTTTGCAGGAGTGTGCAAACCACCGCCGCCGCCCCCGCCCCGTCAGCTCTTTGGGAAGGACCTCTCGAAGAGAGTCAAAGAGCTTGACGAGCAAGCCAAAACGGTGGGGATCATGCGCCCTCAGAGTGCCCCCACACCGTCAGGCTCAAAGTCTCCATACATTCGATCACGAGGGTCTGCCAGTACCTCGACGAGGACCCACCCTCAAGCTCCACAACGACAGCAACATCAGACCCAGCACCAGGGGTCTTTTTTAGGACAGGGTCGGCAGAGACCCTGGTGGAAAACGAAGACGCCGCGCCCTCAAGCCAACCCAGCACCTCCACGTCCACACACGCGTGTCAAGGACCGCCGGTAACCACGGAGGTGAGGGGGTCTGGTTCTCTCTTTTCTCTCTGTTTAACTTCACATGTTGGTGGTCACCTTCGGTGGTTTTTTGGGTGCATGAGGTAATTTCACTGGTGACGAGTATGTGTTGCAGAATATTCAGGGGCATAAAATTGAGTTTATTAATGGCGACATTCCTCCATCCCAGCACATGCCCGCTCGAACATTTAAAATTATCTGCTGCAGAACAGGCAGCCGGCTATAAGGAATTGTTAAGTCTTGAGCAAAGGAGTGATTAAGAGAGTGGTGCATGAGCCAGTTGAATTTGTTTCGAACATATTCACCAGACCTAAGAAGGATGGAAGTTGTCGTGTCATTATTGATCTAACCCGTTTGAATACTTTTGTAACATATTCTCATTTTAAAATGGATACGATGAAACAACCAAATCATTGATTTCTCATGGTTGTTTTATGGCATGCATCGATTTAAAAGACGCATATTATTCCGTATCCGTCCAGAAATGTGACAGAAGGTTTTAAAAGTTCATCTGGATGGGGCAACTCTGGCAGTACAAGGCTTTGCCTAATGAGCTCACCACAGCCCTAGATTGTTCACTAAATTAGTGAAGCCAATTATGGCTTATTTGAGACAACGACACCATATAGTATGGCCTATTTAGATGATGTCTTAATTGTGGGCCACACCCTGGAATTGGCTGAACAGGGTGTTGCAGCTGCTGTCAATATATTTCAACAATTGGGGTTTATTGTCCATCTAGAGAAATCAAAGTTCCACCCTGCCCAGGTGATTAATTACCTAGGGTTCACGGTGAGGGTTACCATTCCAATTAACAAGATTGAGGAGGTTACCCAGGTGTGTCAAGATTTAATCCGCACCAATATACCATCGATTCGGCACTTAGCTACAATAATTGGGAAGCTGGTAGCTTTGTTTTCGGCAGCGCGATATGGACCTTTGCATTATCAGAATTTGCAAAGAGCTAAAATTGCTGCGTTAAAACAGAACGCTGGTCATTATGATCGGTCCATGCAGCTGCCGCCCGAAGCGATAAATGAGTTGCAATGGTGGGTGTGTCACATTAGCAACTCATTCAAGCCTATTAGGGAGGCTAATCCGGTGGTATATTTACAAACTGATGCAAGCTCCAATGGTTGGGGATCCACGGATAATTGCTCTAGTTGTGGTGGCAGATGGGACACCCTTGAATCAACGATGTTGTTAACTCAAGGGATTAACTATTTGGAGTTGCTGGCAGCATTCCACGGACTTCGTGCGTATTGTTCTAAGCTTGTTGGAGCACATGTCCGTCTCCAAATAGACAACACCACAGCAGTAGCATATTTAAACCATATGGGTGGTACCAGGCCAGTTTCGTGTGACAAATTGGCAAACTCAATTTGGCTCTGGTGTGTTCAAAGAGACATTTGGATTTCAGCTACCTATTTGCCAGGTGAGCTTAATACTGTGGCGGACACCAGGTCACGCAAATTTAATGACAATATTGAATGGATGTTGCATCCTGAGATCTTTTCTAAAGTCACAGCCAAATTTGATAAACCGGACATTGACCTCTTTGCGTCACGGTGGAACCATCAGGTACCAACCTACGTTTCATGGGAACCAGATCCTGGGGCAATAGCGCTAGATGCATTCTCGCTGGACTGGGGGAAGTGGTTTTTCTATGCCTTCCCCCCATTTTGCCTCATCAGTCGGGTATTGGGAAAGATTCAGGCAGATGCTGCCAAGGGCATCCTTATTATACCCGACTGGCCCACACAGCCTTGGTATCCGGTGGTCTTTGACATGCTCAACGAACCTTGGGTCCTTTTGAAGGGTTGCCCACAATTGGTTACTCACCCTGTCTCAGGGGAGCCGCATCCCTGCCATGGCTATTTAAATTTGTTGGCTTGCAGGTTCTGAACAGGCCGTTAGTCCAATACGGCCTCTCGGCTCGGACCATGGATACCACCGGGGCGTCGTGTCGAGAGTCTACAAGGCGAAGATACCGCTCGCATATTAAGAAGTGGGAAGCCTACTGCAGCCGCTCTCGCATCACGTACGATGACGTGACAACAACCGACGTCCTGGAATTCCTCGCGGGGTTGCACCATGATGAACACTTAAGTTACAGTGCCATCAACAGCGCCAGAAGTGCGCTATCATTCTACCTCAGTTTGGAGGTGGGATCCAACAGGCTAGTGTCCAGACTCATGCGGGGTATATTCAATATGAATCCGCCTACACCACGCTATAGTATCACCTGGGATGTCAGGGATGTATTAACCCTGCTCAGGACGTGGTCACCCATGGAAGGGCTCCAACTGGACCAACGCACCATGAAGCTGGTGATGTTACTAGCGCTGACTTCAGCTCAGAAGGTACAGACACTACACAAACTTTGTGTCGACAGAATGACGTCTACCCCCACAGAAGTAGTCTTTTTCATTGACGAGCTACTAAAGCAGCATAGACCTGGGTGCACAGGGCTGCAGCTGAAGTTCCCGGCATACCCCGCAGATGCTAGGCTATGTGTAGCCTCACATATCCGCCACTATGTCAAGGTGACAGCACGCATCAGAGGAATGGAGAGATACCTGCTTGTCACTCATAAGAGACCTCATCATCGAGTGACAGTCCAGACGATATCCATGTGGCTTCCAGTCGTTTTGGGTAAGTCAGGTATCGACACTAATGTGTTCAAGTCTCTTTCCAACAGGGCTGCATCGACGTCAACGGCGAGGGTCATGGAGGTGCCCATGGACCAAATTCTCGCCACAGCAGGATGGGCTAATGAAGCTGTGTTCCAGCGTTTTTATAACAAGCCTGTTGCTGCTCCTCTACAGTTTGCAGAAGCCGTGCTGAATGCAGGTCACGAACGTGGAGATGTCCCCGCATGAGGGGTTTTGATTTGTTATTAATAACTCTGCTCTTGTTTTGCAGTATGAACTATTGAGCAAGTTTGTTCCTCCCATCCATCCCTGGTAGTGATGTGTCAGCATGGACGTGGTCCAGGGCGTGTAATCACAGAAGCTTTGAAGTCTTCACGAAGTCACTCACGTGACTCCGAAATGAAATAGTAAGATTGAACGAGAACTTACCAGTTCGAAGGTTGATCTTTATTTTATGAGGAGTCGAAGTGAGGGATTTCGTGCCCTCCTCGCCCAACCCTCAATCACCTTCATCTGGTAATCTTAGTCACTTCAATCTTACTATGCGAAGTCATTTCTTTGTTGGTTTCTGTGATTCCACGCCGCTACTTTGAAGTATGTCGAGCATGCGCGCCGGCGGGCTCTTCACGAAATCCCTCTGGTAAGTTCTCGTTCAATCTTACTATTCTTGCTCATATCTTGTTTGTTTGTGTGTATTGAAGGCTCAAATTTGTGGCTGCTTCGTGATGCAATCCACTTAAAAACAGGATCAAAATTCACAAGAAAATTGTGCTTTATTGAAACCAAAAAACGAGGGCTTTCTAGCCGGTCCTTACATGAGAATTGTTTAATGATCATTTTAGTTTAGAGAAGGTTTGTTTGTATTCTGTTCAAAGTGGGCTGTTCTGAATCCTAAATCACCAGCATCATATGCGTTTTAGAGAAATGCTGGATGCTTATAAAATAAAAAGTTTGATATTTTTAAGTTAGAGAATTAAGTAAGGGAAACATTATTTATATTTGTTATTATGCCTCTCAAAATGTTTTCAGATATTCCCAGCCCCTCCATGAAGAAATTGCACTTCATAAGCACCTCAAACACAAGAACATTGTGCAATACCTGGGTTCCATTAGTGAAAACAGCTTCATTAAGATCTTTATGGAGCAGGTTCCTGGAGGTAGGTTTGTTTACATTCTGTTTAAAATTTAATTTCATATATATATATATATTGTATAAAATATATACAATAAAATATTGTATATATATAAAATATTGTACAAAATGCAATAATGCCAACAACGGAAGGTATCAGAGGTGAGTGGGAAAACGAATTAAGCATAAAAATTTCCAATGAAAGGTGGACAGAGTACTTATTAAATGTGCACAAATGCTCAATTAACGTAAGACACACTTTAATACAATTTAAAATTATACACAGATTATACTACTCAAAAACTAAATGAAATAAATTTTTCCCTAACATTTTACCAATTTGTGATAAATGCCAGTGTCAAGAAGCTACATAGCGCACTCATTCATGTTTTGTACAAAAATTCAAAGGTTTTGGATTGAAATCTTTGAAATTTTGACAAAACTGTTCAAAAGAAAAATGACACCAAAGCCAGAATGGATTATTTTCGGAATGACAGAAGGTAGTTCGGAATTAAATGTGTATCAAAAGAATTTATTTGATTACGGCTTAATAATAGGGAAAAAACAATTCTTAAAATTCTGGAAAAATGCTCCTATACCAACATTAAATATGTGGATTTCAACTATGTTTGAAACACTACATATGGAAGATATGAGACTCCGCCTCGCAGGAAAATCAGATCGCTTCTATCAGACGTGGTCTGCATTTATAGAATTACTCCAAAGATAGGGTGCAGGAGTACCTCGGGCCTTGGTAGGGGGGGATGAAAAACTATCGAGTTGGTGGATTCCTTTCGCGTGATGTATATAACATAGTAACTGTTTTTTTTTTTCTTTTTCCTTTTCTTTTTTTAGGGTCTATCTCTTAACCCCCTTTCTCTAATTCTTTGACCAAGGGTTTCTTCTCCCCTCTGGCACGCTCTTTACCTATCACAACTCTTTTCACCTATTTCACTCTCTTTCTTTCTATTCTTTTTCTTTAAAAGCCATAAAATTATGGGGTACAATGATTGTAACAATATATATGTGAAGTACATTGATGTATTTACCTCTAATAAATAAAATTAATTAAAAACAAAAACAAAAATTTAAAAAAAAGCTGTTCTGAATTCCTGATCACCAGGGTCATTTAGGAAAATTAAACAATAAGTTTGATCGTTATTCAAACTGAGGTTGATGAAACATTAAACAATACCTTAAGACATTTTTTTAAATGATATTGTCAATATTTTGATGTTTGGAAGAGGCTGGTGCTTTGACTCCTGACAAATATCTGTGACCACTGCCATGTACGTGCTTTAGATCTGTAGTTATTAGATCAAAAGTCAAAGTATCCTTTATTGTCATTAAGACCTTTCGGTCTGAACGAAATTTCGTTGCCTTGCAGTCATTCATATAATAAACAAAACACACAATAAACACATTTAACATCCGCCACAGTGAGTTCACCAGGCACCTCCTCACTGTGTTAAAGAAGGAACTGCAGATGTTGGAGAATCGAGGGTTACACAAAAAGCTGGAGAAACTCAGCTGGTGCAGCAGCATCTAAGGAGCGAAGGAGATAGGTGACGTTTCGGGTTGAGACGTTTTGGGTGAAGAAGAGTCTCGACCCGAAACGTCGCCTATCTCCTTCGCTCCTTAGATGCTGCTGCACCCGCTGAGTTTCTCCAGCTTTTTGTGTAACCTCACTGTGATGGAAGGCAAAAGTCTTAAAGTCTTTGTCTTCCTCCGTCATTGATCTCCTTCTGCACTGAGGCGATCCAGGCCTCCGATGTTGTCGCCCTCTAGGCCCGTGGCCGAGCCTCCGAAGCCAGGCTGCCGCCACCGCCGTCGCTGGAACACCGTCACAGCTCTGAAGCCGGGTCCGCCGCTGGAACGTCACAGCTCTGAAGCCGGGTCCGCTGCTGGAACGCTGGAATGCCACACCCACAGCTCTGAAGCCAGGTCCGGCACCGCCGCTGGAAAGCTGGAATGCCACCACAGCTTTGAAGCCAGGTCGCAGCTGGAACGCTGGAACACCACAGCTCTGAAGCCGGGTCCGCTTCCGCCGCTGGAACGCCGCCACAGCTCCGAGGCCGCCAGCTCCGCCATTAGGCCTCAGCACAGACGGAGACAGTGACGGGGGACACGGCAAGAAAAAGTCGCATTGTTCCTCCCACCCTCTCTCGCCCCCCCCCCCCCTCCCCCCACACACACACACACACATACACTAAATAAACTAAAATAAACTAAAATTTAACTAAACAGCCACAAGAAAACAAAAAGAAAGAAAAAAACAGACAGACTGCAGTGCCACTTCCGGATTGTTGCGTCATGTCATGGGATTCCTAGTCCCGTGGTCTACACACTGTACTGCCACCATGTAACTAGATTTAGAAATTATCAATGAATATTATTTTAGTCTAGAGGTCTAATTCTAGAATGTATATGTTTAAAATGGGACTGATGTTGTAATACAACACTTTTAATGGATCCCCTTTGTCTCTTGACTGCAACAAGTCATTGGCACTGTTACTAGGAGAGCAGGGTGAGTGCTCTGGAAGTCCTACTTAACTCAAATAAAACATGGAAACATAGAAAAAAGGTGCAGGAGTAGGCCATTCGGCCCTATGAGCCAGCACCTCCATTCAATATGATCATGGCCGATCATCCAAAATCTGTACCCCGTGCCTGCTTTCTCCCCGTACCCCTTGATTCCGTTAGCCCAAAGAGCTATACCTAACTTCACTGAAAACATCCAGTGAAGTGGCCTCCACCGACTGACAACAGGGTAAGCATGAGGTGCCTTTCAGCTGTTTATTAGACTGTTGTATGTGCAAACTCAGTTTTCCTTAAATCAGAGTAACAGCACTTCAAAAGCATTTAAATGATATTAAAACACTTTAAATGCTCTTGACGTATTGTTTACCCTTATTTTGTGGCAACGAAAACTCAGTTTGCACACAGAACGGTCCTATAAACAGCTGATATGCTAGCTCATGCTTATTTAGTTGTGGGTAATGTTTTGTCGAATCCCTTCCGAAGAAGGGTCTCAACCCAAAATGTCACCTATTCCTATTCTCCAAAGATGCTGTCTGACCCATTTCCTGCAGCCTTTTGTGTCTGTCCTTGGTTTAAAGCAGCATCTGCAGTTCTTCCATTCATATTTATTCAGTTGGGTTGCTTAAGGAAAACCAGTGAAGTAGATTTACTGGAGCATTCAGCCCTGCCCTCCTAGAAGAAGCGCTAATGATTCCTTGCATCCAAGAGAAGGAGGGGATCCATTAACACAATAGCATTACAACATAATTCCCTATATCATAAGGACAGCACAAGGCAGCATACATTGATACGATACGATATAAGTTAATTCTTATAGAAACATATACAATTATTATGGGATTGGACACGCTAAATGCAGGAAGCATGTTCCCGATGCTGGGCCGAATGGCCTACTCCTGCACCTATTGGCTTTGTATCTATGTAACTTGAATGAGTAGTGGGATCACCCCACAGTTCCAGGCATCTGTTTGATCCTGACCTCATGTGATGGTTTTTGCATGTTCACCCTTTCACCGCCCGTGTTGCCTCGTGCTCAGGTTACTTCCCGCGTTCCAAAGATCTGCTTGTGTAGATTATCCCTCGTGCAGGTGGGAGGTAAATCGGCGTTGATGGGCGGGTAAGGGAGAATGGGATGCAAGGAAATAAGTGGGGGAATAGGATTGATGGGAGTGCTCTGAAAGCCGGCATAGATTCAATGAGTAAAATGGCCTCCGTCTGTTGCAAAAACACGCAGCATTGTAGATCGGCAGACATGGTGCATCGCATGTCATGTTTAATCATAAAGAGTTGAACAGTCTGCTTTTAATTTCCATGTATGTTCTCCTGTTTACCTTTGTAGTTTCAGCTGAATATTTTCTGATGCCGAAGAAATGACACAACCCGTTTAAGCACATATTTTAGATGTTGCATAAGAACTTTCGGTCAAATTCGAGTAAATGATTGAAAGAAGCTCTAACGAAGTTCACGTATAAATAACTAAAACATCTGAAACATCAAACACAGATAAGATTGAAGGCAAATTGGATCTGGCAAACATACTACTCTTCATCTACTTCTAAATCTAGAGGCACGGCTATTATTCGTAAAGGTATACCATTAAAATTAAAGAATATCATAGCAGATAAAGAGGGGAGGTATGTCATAGTTACGGTAGAAATTCACTCCATTTACTTTCATAAATATTTATGCTCCCAACTTTGATAACCCCCAATTCTTTAGTAAAATTCTGGATATAATTGCAGAATTTAACTATCAAAGTGTGATAATAGGGGGAGATTTCAATTGCGTTCTAGATCCATATCTGGATAAATCAGCAAAACAAAAAAGGATTAACATAAAATCTAAAACTAGTGAACTCCTAAATACATACATAAAAAACACAAACATAACAGATGTATGGAGAATCGCTAGTCCAGTAGGTAGGGAATATTCATTTTATTTAACGGTACATAAAACATATTCATGTATTGATTATTTTTTAGTGGACACAAAATTAATTCCCTATGCACATAACTCTAAATATCATAATAGTATTATTTCTGATCACTCCCCATTAACTTTTTTTTTAATTAGAAGGAATGTCTGATAAAAAATCGTTCTGGAGGTTTAACCCCCAAATCTTAAACAACTCACAAGGTTGTACATATTTAAAAGAGCAGATTATATTCTTCTTTGAGACAAATGATACACCAGATATTTCCGCCTCTTTATTATGGGAAACTTTTCAAGCATTTATTCGAGGAACTATAATTTCATATCAAGCTTTCCAAAATAAAAAGAATAACACTGAACAATTGCAGTTAGAACAAGAAATTAGACAATTAGATTTATAAAATGCCAAAGAACCAACCATTGATATCAATAATAAGATAACAATATTAAAATATAAATTAAATAAAATTTTATCGGCAAGATTAATTAGATTATTTCAAATTACAAAACAAGAACATTTCGAATTCGGCGATAAACCACATAAACTCTTAGCACGCCAATTGAAAAAACGGGAAACAGAAAATACAATCACTAAAATTAAATCAGATAAAGGTGAATTACTAACATTACCTAAAGACATTAATAAAAGATTTGCTCAATCTTACCAAAATCTTAATACGTTTAAAACTTCTGCAAATAATACTAAGATTACAAGCTTCTTAGACAATTGTAATCATCCAAAACTCAATACGGTGGAACAAGAGGAATTAGGAGCTCAGATTACGCTTCAGGAAATAGAAGAAACAATAAATTTGTTGAAGAATGGTAAAACGCCAGGAACAGATGGCTTTAGTAATGAATTCTATAAAAGATTCTACGAGATTATTTCTCCACGCATACAAAATTTATATATACATGCTTTTAAACAAAATATACTACCAGAAACACTAACCGAGTCAACTATTACACTTATTAGGTATGTTACAAAACTTACCTTGAGCAGCGCTGCAGTTCTGCCGCTCCCCGTGTGTGTGACTTTGGCGCCTTTCAGAGGGGGGCGGGTTTAAAGTGCCGTTTTTCTACAGACTGGGCAAATCGATCCATGTCGCGTGATTTCGTTGCGGAAGAAAAATCGCTCCGACATTTCATTAATGAAGGTATTTTTAAATTCCGCTAGATTATTTATTATCTAGAGTAATTTAAAAATCACCTTCAAAAGCCGTGAGCGCCGACAACGGGAAGGATTTTGCGTAGGGGAGAAAAAAAGGTACACAGTTTATTTTTATATTAAAAGTTGGTTTTTATGGAGGTTTTAATCATATTTTCATGTTGCAAATTGGGGTCCAAAAAAATGTATGAACCAACAGTATTTTTCCTCACGACTTCACCACAAACCGCAACGTTCCAATCCACCGCATTCCACTAAAACCCACTCCCTAGTTGATTTAAATGGCCATTAACTTACAGGCATTAAACACTAAATTCCTTCCATTTGGCCCAGAAATTCATGAAAATTAGATTTTAAAATTATGTTATATTGTGGATTATTGTGTGAATGTTATTTGGATACTTAGGCAATTTAAAAAAAGTTTATCTTTTCTTAAGAAATGGATAGATGTTTATATCTACTCATTGAATTTTGTAATTAGCTACAATTAGATAACTAACTAATTATATGCTTTAATTTCAGGTCTTCCAAGTAAGATTGTTTCATATTTGTTTCAGAATGCTTCAATCTATAATAACTGAACATTTCATTGAGCTCTCTTAATTTTTAAGAAAGTTATGGGCTTTTAACGGTTCTAGATCACAGCTTTTGAGTTAAGTCAATTGAAAGGCAATGGGGAGCAAGATGCTAATTTCCGAGTATGAAAATGGTCATAACTTTCTTAATACTGAAGATATGAAAGTGAATTAGGTGTCAAATTAATCTTCTTTTTATGCTTTATCTGATGGGATAAATTGCGGACTTGATTTTTTAAATATCAAAATTGTGTAACATTGCTACACTTATACTTAAAAAGGATAAAGATCAAGAAGACCCAGGCTCATATAGAGCCATAGCACTTCTAAATGCAGATAAAAAAATATTAGCAAAGACCCGAGCGAGAAGATTGAGTAAATATGTTAGCAAACTAATAAACCCGGATCAAACGGGGTTTATACCCAAGAGATACTCATTCAACAATTTGAGACGGCTGTTTAATATAATGTACTCACTTAAAACCGAAGAGGAAGACTTAGCAATTATTTCATTGGATGCAGAAAAAGCTTTTGATCAAGTAGAATGGCAATATTTATTCAAAGTATTGCAAAAATTTAATGTGGGAGATAATTTTATCTCATGGGTAAAATTAATATACGATAAGCCGACAGCTAGAATACTGACTAATAATATATTGTCCCCGAAATTCCAATTATCAAGGAGCAATAGACAGGGGTGTGCATTATCGACCCTGTTATTTGCACTAGTGATAGAGCCTTTAGCAGAAAGTATAAGAAGTCATCCGAATATTCATGGATACAATACCAAACACTCAAATAATAAAATGTCATTATATGCAGACGACATATTATTATATATTACAAATTCGCAAATCAACATACCAAATATATACTAAATTTAATAGAGGAATTTGGTTCTTTCTCAGGATATAGAATAAACTGGAACAAAAGAGAAATAATTACGATAAAAGCTCAAGAGCCGACACATCTATTGAGATTCCCTTTTAGAATTGCAACAGAAAAATTCAAGTATTTGGGTATCCAAATTACTAGGAAATATAAATCATTACTCAACGCAAACAATATGCCTTTATTAACTAAATTAAATGGGTTGATTAAATTCTGGAAAACACTGCCGATATCCTTAATAGGCAGAATAATGTTGTGCAAAATTATCTGCTTACCACAAATACTGTACCTATTTCAATCAATACCAATATATTTACCAAAACAAATGTTTAAAAAACTAGACTCTGATATTACAAACTTCATATGGGACTATAAATTACACAGAATTCAAAGAAAACATTTGTGTAAATCTAAAGAACCAGGGGGACTGACGCTTCCTAACTTGTTGTACTACTATTGGGCAGTGAATGTTAAAAATATAATCTATTGGTTGGACAGTTCTGCCCAACAAGTATATTGGATAAGAATGGAGAAAGAGGATTGTTCCCCCTATAATATAGGAGCAATCCTTCTTTCCCCGATGAAACTGAACAATATAATATATAAGAAGAATCCAATTATTCACAGTATAATACAAATTTGGAAACAAATAAAATTAACTTTAAAATTAAGAAATTAATCACTTCTTTCCCCAATAGCTACCAATCCTTCATTCAAACCATCTATTATTGATAAAACGCTTTTCCTTTAGGAAAGAATAGGAATTAAAATGATTGGATATATGTATGAAATGTAAATGATTACAACTAAAATATAACTTGAAAAGTAACCAATATTTCAAATATCTTCAAATTCAAGATTATTTGAAAAAATATACACAAGGATATCAAACTCTAACCTCAGATTTATTAGAGGAAGGAATGAATAGAAAGGCAGAATCAAGCAATTTAATATCATATTTATATAATATAATTTTAAATATAGAAACACCAACGACAGAGGCAATTGGAAGGGACTGGGAACAAGAGTTATTGATAAAAATCCCGAACGACAGATTGGAATGTTTTTTATTATATGTACATAAATGTTCGATTAATGTAAGACATAACCTAATTCAATTTAAAATTTTACCCATATTATGTTACTCGAAAACCAGGTTGAATAAAATATTTCCAAATGTCTCCCCCATTTGTGATAAATGTCTAACTCAAAATGCCAATATAGCACATTCCTTTGTCTCTTGTACAAAACTGCTTAAATTTTGGAATGAAATCTTTGGAACTTTTACAAAACTATTCAACACAAAATTGAACCCCAATACAGAACTGATTATCTTTGGATCAATGGAAGAGGGACGTAAATTAACTACGTTCCAAGAAGTTCTTCTTAATTATGGTTTGATAACAGCAAAAAAAATACTCAAATTCTGGAAAAATGCAACCACGTTCAAATGCCAACGTTCAAAATGTGGATTTCAAATATGTCGGAAACGCTACATCTTGAAGAAATGAGATTCCTACTACCGGGCAAAGTAGACCAATTCATAAAGATTTGGTCTCCTTTTATCGACTTTTTACAAGCATATGGTGCAACATAATAAATTATGTTACCTTAGAAATTAAATGGTTCAGAACCGGGTGACGGATGGGTAAAGATACGAAATAGGTAGATCTCTCCTAATTTCTTTTCTCTCTACTTTCTCTTTTTCTCTCAATCTTCTTAGCTTTTTATCTCTGCTCTCTATCTCTTTCACTATCTGTTTCTACTCGCTTGTCTATCCATCTCAACACCCTTTCTTTCCCTTTTTCTTTCACTGTTCTTTTATTATTAAATTAAAAATAAGAAGTTGTACAAGAATGGTAATGTGTATGTATGTATTAGGTACTTAGGTACCACACTACTGTACTTCTAAAAAAACAACTTTTTCAATGATGATTCTTTTTTGCCTTTTTATAAATGAACAGGTAGTCTTTCTGCCCTCTTACGATCCAAATGGGGTCCTTTGAAGGATAATGAACAGACCATTGGCTTTTACACCAAACAGATCCTGGAAGGACTGGAATACCTTCATGACAATCAAATAGCGCATCGAGACATTAAGGTATTGATTATCCAGAAAACCCATCACTGAGTTCCCATTCTAATTCATTCTGATTCTTCATTCCCCTACTCTGGGTGAAAGAATCTGTCCATTCCTCTCATTCTCCCTCATCCTCCTGCATTCCAAGGAATAATGTCCTTCACTGCTCAACCTCTCCAGGTAGCTCAGGAACTCTGGTCGTGACAACATCCTTGTCAATCTTCTCTGCACCCTTTCCAGCATAACAACATCTTTCCTATAAAAGGGTGGCCAAAACTGAATGCAATATTCTAAATGTTGCCTAACCAATGTATTTTTCATCTGTAACATGACCTCCCAAATTCTGTACTGGATACTATGACCGATGAAGACATCTGTGTCGAAAGCCGCCTTAACCACCTTATCTATCTGTGATGTCACTATCAAGGATCTACTGTATGTACAAGTACCTGCACACCTAGATACCTCTGCTCTACAACACTCCCCAGACCCCTGCCTTTCACTATATAGGTTCTGCACTGGTTAGATGTCCCAAAATGCAACACATCACACTTATCTGTATGAGCATATTTGCATTAACCTATCCTCAGCCTACCTGCCCAACCGATCAAGGTCTTGTTGCAACTTTTGATTACCATCTACACTATCTACAGTACCACCCACTTTAGAGTCATCTGCAAACTTGCAAATCATGCCTTGTACATTCTCAGCCAAATCATTGCTATAGATGACAAACAGCAATGGGCCCAGCACCGATCCCCGAGGCGCACCATTAGTCACAGGCCTCCGCCTACTATGGCAGAGTCAGCTGTCATGTCACCTGAAGCTGGATGTTTGCATCTACCCATGATCAATGCAGTCACAAGTATCCTCACTGCCAGAGCACTGTGTCTGTGAGAGCACCTTTCACAGTTAAAATCACCTACAATGACACCACTATGAGGCTAAAGCCTTTTGCAGTTTCAGTGTTTACAGATGAAGCATTGACTCTTTGTTCATTCAATCTTTAAGAAAATGTTGAATGTCTTGTCTTGTTTGGCCTGGCAGGAAGGCAAGAATATTTCCTTTTCAGCCAATTTGCCTTTTAAATTGCCTTGCAAATTCAGCCATTGGTTGTGTTGCTGAAACAGCCTGTTGTTTTTGTTTCTGAATGTGCAGTTAATGTACATTACACTTCTCCTTTCTTTGTTCAAGTGCAAGTATAGAACAGCACTTTGTGTCCTTTTCCTTTGGAAAATTGCTCGGGCTGCCCAAATTCCTTCATCTTCAGACCTTTGCCAGGTTTGGAGATGTGAGTTTGTCCAACCTGGCTACATATGTACTCTTCAGTATTTCCTTGTTTTTTTGTGCTTAATCCCCAGCCTCATCCTTTGTTTCCCATAAACTGTTTTTACTTTATGTTCATTTATCCTGCTTCCCCATATGGGGAGTTTAACATTGGCCTCATCTAGCTGTAAGCCCACACTTCCTACATTGTCAATATACATCTGTGTCCAGTTGAAAAATAACTTATTTTCTATAAAAAGAATGAAATATTTTTCAAAATAACCTTTATAAACTAAATGATTTTAGTTATAAATGTATAGAAATCCTGTCAATTATCTGCCAATTCTAAAGTCACAAGCACCATATATTTATCGATCATTTTAAGCAATTTGTTTATTTAAACATTGCTATAATGTGGCACCAATGCTGGTAAATTCTTCCTTGCCATTTTTAACTTTTCCTTTTCGCAGTTCAGTTTAGTTTAGTTTAGAGATACAGTGCGGAAACAGGCCCTTCAGCCCACCGGGTCCGTGCCGACTAGCGATCCCTGCAATATCCTGTGCACCAGGGACAATTTACAATATCACCAAAGCCAATTAACCCAAAAGGCTATACATTTTTGGAGTGTGGGAGGAAAACGGAGCACCCATGGAAAACCCGCACGGTCACAGGGTTACAAACTGTGTACAGACAGCACCTGAGAACCGGATCAAACCCAGGTGTCTGCCGCTGTAAGGCAGCAATTCTACCACTGTGCCACCATGCCCCTCTTTTTCCTTTTTTAAATGAGCTAATTGTGTGAATCTTCTCGAATATCAGGTTTGGTAGATAGGGCTAGTTTTAAACAAAAACACAAATTCTGGAAACACCCAGTAGGTCAGGTAGCATCTGTGGAAAGAGAAGCAGTCAAAATTAAATGCTTTGCACACTCTGTACAAAAAATCTCTCCATAAGGTCCACTCACACACTTCTAACTGTGTAGTCACTTTTTTCTACCCTTTTTCTTTATCCTGTTCATTTATAGCTTGCTGGACATTGCAAATCAGACTTTAAAAACATAAAAATGAAAAAGCTATTTAAAATTAGACTTTCTGAATCTAAATCCAAAGTGTGGGAAATGATATATAAATTAATCTTACTTGACATCCAAAAATTGTTAATAAAATTGTTAGGTTTAAGGTGAAGGGGAAAGATTTAATAGGAATCTGAGAGGCAACGTTTTCACACAATGGGCGTTGGGGGTATGGAACGAGCTGCCAGCGGAGGTAGTTGAGGCAGGGAATATTGTGATGTTTAAGAAGCAATTAGACAGGTACATGGACAGGACAGGTTTAGAGAGAAATGGGCAAAACGCAGGCTGGTGGGACTAGTCTAGGTGGGATATGTTGGGCCGAAGGGCCTGTTTCCACGCTGTATGACTCTTTACCACAGGTTTGTGTGAGGATCGTTTAATAAATGCCAGATGCCTTTTATGCAACAGGTTGGCTGCTACACTGACAGAACATATTTGAGAAATGCACAGATATTCCTCCCATTATTAACAAAACATTAACTGATTATTCCCCCAGGGCGATAATGTGCTGATCAACACCTATAGTGGGATCTTGAAAATATCTGACTTTGGAACCTCAAAAAGACTGGCAGGAATCAATCCCTGTGCTGAAACATTCACAGGTATGTAGCAATGAAGCATTTGTGGTTAGGAAGCTTTGGCGGTTACGGTGTTTTTATGAAGCATGGCTGGTGTAACTTTGAAGAAAGGTCATGCAGTAAAATATGAGTGAGTGGGCAGAACAAATGAGGGAGTAGGCAAGCAAAGCATTTATTTAGAAACTACAGGTAAAGGTGAAACGCTGTGGGGGGGGGGGTTCCAATATTGGTTCACACCACATAATTGAGATGCTATCTGTGCCATTTACTTCATCACCATCCTTCCTGTATCTTAACTGTAAAAACAGTGCAGATTTGTGAAATCATTCATCACCAAAATTAATAATTTTCACACTCACTTTGACACCTCACTGTAGTGCTGCTGATGAAGCTGAGCTACGGCTTGAAGATTTCAGAGGTTTTTTTTGGCTGTTGCCAAGAAGTCAGAAACGTAATAGGACAGAATCTGAGAGTTGCAGCAATTAGCCAGTGTGAGTCTTGCCGAAACAGGGAACTGCCCGTGTTGACGACAGCAGTAATGTCAGGAATGTGCTTGATAATGTCAGCTGCAATCACCTTCTAAAATGCAGTTTTGGACAAAATACCGATGAGTCATTATTTCGGAAGGCATAAAAGCATGAGAGAAATAGGTAGCTGTTTAAAATGGACATGCCGCGGGGGAGAAGTAGAAGGGTTTTGTTTGTACCTTCAACAATGCTATCAGATATGGAAGAAGTGCGTGCTCAGAGAGTGGTTCTGTTGGAGTCTCATTGCAAGCATTCTGGCCATTGTCCAAAACCTGCTCTTACTGATGAAGGTATTGACTGCTAGGATATGTTAAAAGAGTTTAGTTAGTTTGAGATGAGATTATTGTCACGTGTACCGAGGTGCAATGAAAAGCTTTTGTTGTGCGCTAACCAGTCAGCGGAAAGACATGAATACAATGGAGCCATTCACAGTGTACAGATATATGATAAAGGGAATAACGTGGATAACGTTGGAGAATAACGTAAGAGATTGTATTCGATTGTTTGCTTCATGGCGGAAATTTAGAAACATAGAAACATAGAAATTAGGTGCAGGAGTAGGCCATTCGGCCCTTCGAGCCTGCACCGCCATTCAATATGACCATGCCTGATCATCCAACTCAGTATCCCGTACCTGCCTTCTCTCCATACCCTCTGATCCCCTTAGCCACAAGGGCCACATCTAACTCTCTCTTAAATATAGCCAATGAACTGGCCTCAACTACCCTCTGTGGCAGAGAGTTCCAGAGACCCACCACTCTCAGTGTGAAAAAAGCCTTCTCATCTCGGTCCTAAAGGATTTCCCCCTTATCCTTAAGCTGTGACCCCTTGTCCTGGACCTCCCCAACATCGGGAACAATCTTCCTGCATCTAGCCTGTCCAACCCCTTAAGAATTTTGTACGTTTCTATAAGATCCCCTCTCAATCTCCTAAATTCTAGAGAGTATAAACCGAGTCTATGCAGTCTTTGCTCATAAGACAGTCCTGACCTCCCAGGAATCAGTCTGGTGAACCTTCTCTGCAATTTCACTTAGTTAAATCATTGCAGGCAACAGTTGATACACAGAAGATTTTTCCTGTGGATCTGACAGTCACACTTCCGTTAATCTTTCATATAACTTGGTTATTCAAAGTCAAATCAGTCATTGTCACTTAATAACACGTCTGTGGACAGCAAAATAGAGTGGGCCGAGAATTTCAGTTGTGCAGCACTTATCATTTAGCACTTAGCCATCAGACTCCTGAATGCCATGTAATAGGCTGGCACCATTGTCTATTTATCCTTCTCATCCATGCCTATCCTTCTGTTAATTTATTGTGTTGTACAGGGAGCCAAATGCGACGTAATTTCGTTTGGAACTGCATATATCAATGTATTTCTAAATGACAATAAAGTTTGTTTGACTTTGACTTGACTTTGACTTGACTTGATCATTTAAGTGGTACGGGAATGAATTGTTCAGGAGTATCAGTAAGCCGGATGAGCTGATATAGTTTGCAAATAATAAGTCAGGTTGGTGATGTGACCATACCAGTAAGGAATTAATTTGCCATCACCCCTGGAATTGTTGCATGGAGAAAGATTGTGAATTGTAACGTTTATGTGCTCTGGGTGTGCCAGTGAGAGACTTTCTCCAATTTGCAAGGACCAACGCGGATATCCCACATGGGGTGTTGTTCAAATGACATTTCATGTACTAATTAAAATTGTTATGAGCATTAAAGGACCAGGACCTTGAGAAACTCGGTTCTCAAGACTTTGGACTATCCTTGATCGGACTTTGCTGGCTTTACCTTGCACTAAATGTTCTTCCCTTATGTAAATATTATACATTGTAAATGGCTCGACATGGATTGTCTTTCTGCTGGCTGGATAGCACGCAACCAAAGCTCTTCACTGTACCTAAACTGTCCTGTAAGCCTGCACCTCCATTCCATATGATCACGTTGATCTGTCCCAACCCTCATCTTCTCTTCTGTGCTAGTTCCCCACTGGCCCTCAATTCCCAAATCTCTCAAACATGTATCTGCTTTCACTTTATATGGCCCCAGTGATGTAGCCTCCACAAATCTCAGCGATTCACTGCCTTCTGCAAATAGTAGCTCTTACATACCCTCAGTTGCCTATAACCACCCCAAATCGTGCACAAAAGAACACAAGGTCCAGACGTAACTCTGCAGGTCGGGCAGCACCTCTGGAGAACATGGATAGGGGTCTCGACCCGAAACGTCGCCTATCTCCTTCGCTCCTTAGATGCTGCTGTACCCGCTGAGTTTCTCCAGCTTTTTGTGTAACCCTAGGTGACATTTTGGGTCTGGACCCAAATCTTGTGTTTTCCCCCAAAGTGGTTTTGTGAATATCAGAGAGTGATTGTGATGCAAAAACTGAACGAGATTAAGTGGGCGTGTGCAGCTTCCTTATAATTTCCCTCCATCCTATCATTGCTCCAATGCACCCTCTAGAGTAATGGCACGCAATTTACATGTGTATGCAGCTGGGATACTGAAATAATGTATTGTGTGAAACCTGGTGAATATCAGCAAATCGTATGTGCATGCAGCTGCATTGTTGCCATTAGTGGACACAGAAGCAGCCATTGCCCACATCAGAAATGATTATCTAAAAGTATACATTATTTTGGACAATTCCAGCAATTGCCTTTTGTGCATCCATTGTTTAGATTTTTTGTTCAGCATTACATAGAGACAATACGTAGTATTGTGAACACATGAACCAATGCATATACAAATTAGGTGCAGGAGTGTGTCTCTTATCCCTGCACGACCATTTAAAAGCCTCAGAGCTGATATAATTGTAAACCAAAGTCTGCCTTCTTGTCTACTCACAAGAAGTTAGACACAAAATGCTAGAGTAACTCAGCAGGACAGGCAGCATCTCTGGATAGAAGGAATGGCTGATGTTTCAGGTCGAGACCCTTCTTCACACAGTTGCCTTCTCCCACTTGCTCATCAAGCCTTAAAAATATTCAAAGACTCTACTTGCACTATCATTTGACAAAGAGAATTCGAAAGAATCATGACCCTCTGAGAGAAACAATCTCTTCAATATTAATCCCCTTATTTTCTAACAATGATTTCTATTTCTAAAATGTGATGGAAACAGGATGGAAAGCAAGGAAATAGTTGATATATAGTAAACCATGAACCAAAGTAAACTGCTTATATATTCATATACAAACTGAGAGATTTCAAGTTAAGTTTATTGTCCTAGGCATTAGTACAGTGAGGTCCAGGTACGATGAAAAATCTTGCTTGCAGCAGCATCAGAGGCACATAGACTCACAAAAACATATCGCACATAAATTATAGATCAATTACACCTATTCCAAAAGAAGATTGGGAAAACAAACAAGACATCAGTGTAAAAACATAATTAGAAAAGAAAACAAGTCCATAGTAGTGCAAGGGGGTAATGCATAGTATGCCATTATCGAGATAGGATTGCTGTTGTACAGATAGACACAAAGTGCTGGAGGAACTCAGCGGGCCAGGCAGCATCTCCGGAGAAAAAGGATAGGTGACAAACACTTTGTGTCTATCCTTGGTATAAACCAGCATCTGCAGTTCTTTGTTTCTATGTTTTTACCATTGTGAAGGTTGTTTCACGAACCAGAAAGTTATAGGAAAGTAGCTGTTGCTGAATTTGGTGGTGTGGGACATCTGGCTTCTGTAACTCCTGCCCATTAATAGCAGTGAGAAGACGGCATGACCCGGATGGTGGGGATTCATGATGATAATGCCATCTTCTTGAGGCAGCTCCTCAAGTAGAAGTGCAGATAGTTTTGAAGAAGGAGAGGGATGTGCCACGATGAACCAGGTTGAGTCTAACACTTTGCAGCGTCTTGCGTCCTTTGTGTTGGAATTGCCATATCAGGCTGTGATGCAACCAGTCAGGATACAGTGCATCTGTAAAGGTTTGTTCAATATACAGGAACATGCTGAATCTCATTAAACTTCTGAGACAGTAGAGGCGTGGGGCACCTATGTGATTGCATCTATATGCTGGGCCCAGGACAAGTCATCCGGGATGTTCACGCTCAGAAATCTGCTAACTCTCTCCATCACTCACCCATCAATATAAACTCTTGACTCAGCGGGACAAGCAGCATCTCTGGATAGAAGGAATGGGTGGTGTTTTGGGCTGAGACCCTTCTGCAGACTGAAAGTCAAGGGAGAGGGAGTCACAGAGATAAGGAACGGTAAGGTGCGAAAAGAAGACATCAAAGGGGATTAAAATCAAGTAAAATGTACATTAGATCATTAGAAAATGTAGATTAGACCTCCATAGATGCTGCTGCACCCACTGAGCTTCTCCAGCATTTTTGTCTAACTTAGATTAGATCATTGTTAGCTAGGGAAGGTGACAACAAAGCAGAAGAGATAACATATAATCAGTGGGACAGTCAGACTGGTCGGAGAACTATCAAGGAAGTGGGATGGAGAGAGGTGTGGGCTCCTATATATCAGCGAGACTAAGCACAGGCTCAGCGATCGTTTCGCTGAACACCTCTGCTCAGTCCGCCAAAACCTATTTGATCTCCCGGTTGCTAAACATTTTAACTCCCCCTCCCATTCCCACACTGACCTTGCTGATCCGGGCTTCCATCAATGTCAGAGTGAGGGCCAGCAAAATTGGAGGAACAGCACCTCATATTTCGCTTAGGCAGCATCCAGCCCAGCGGTATGAACATTGACTTCTCTAACTTCAAGTAGCCCTTGTTTTCCCTCTCTCCCGATGTTGGGGAAGTCCAGGATAAGGGGTCACAGCTTAAGGATAAGGGGGAAATCCTTTAAGACCGAGATGAGAAAGACTTTTTTTACACAGAGAGTGGTGAGTCTCTGGAACTCTCTGCCACAGAGGGTAGTTGAGGCCAGTTCATTGGCTATATTTAAGAGGGAGCTAGATGTGGCTCTTGTGGCTAAGGGGATCAGAGGGTATGGAGAGAAGGCAGGTACGGGATACTGAGTTGGATGATCAGCCATGATCATATTGAATGGCGGTGCAGGCTCGAAGGGCCGAATGGCCTACTCCTGCACCTAATTTCTATGTTTCTATGTTTCTAATGTATACATTTGGCTTAACAGACTTTTTCATAGGGATCCCTATAAAAATACATTCAATATTTTATGGATTCTGTTTTACAACCTAAATATTTAAATGGTAACTTTTCTGTATTTAGTTCAGTGGTAATATTTCCACAGTTTACAATGTGTAACTAAATTACAGACCTGGTCTTTGTGCACCAATTTATGAGTTTGTCAGATGTAAATCAGAGGGAGTTGTTAACAATGGTTAATGTAGCAGAACATGATTGGATTGCCACCAGACTCTTCATTTGCATGGGCTTCCACAACAGGAGTCTGCAGTTCATTTTTGGGCCTGACCCACTTAGGCCTGTCCGACATTTTGGCGACAGCCGGAATATAGGCTGTGACCACATGGTGGCGGGGTGACGTGACGTGATGTCTGTATTGTTGTGAGCTGTTGCCTCAAGAGTCGTGGCCTTTTTCTTGTCGCCGCTTGGTTTTGAAATGTTCAAAACCTCTCGGCGACAGTTAGCTTGATGTTGCATGACTTCTCTTGGAGTAGGTGCTGCCATAGGTTGGCGTAGGCTGTTGCCAGGTTGACGCCATCTGACATTGGCTGTCGCCGGGTGCTAACTTCAGTGAATTCATGCGGCGGCAGTCGACGTCATGCTACATTAACCGGCGATAGTATCGGCGTCACGAGAAGTTACGTTGCGTCATTTGAGAAAAAGTGCACCGCTCCACCTGTCTTCAGTTGACACCGTCAGGGTCGTATCTTGTCGCGGACTGACATAGGTTGACTTCGGTTGTCGTAGGCTGTCGTCTTTATCGTCGTAGGCTGTCGTAGGTGTTGTGGGTTGACATCGCGTGTCGCGAAGAATTGGGACTCCGGTTGACGTAGCTTGTCGCAGCTTGACGTCGACTAGGTGGCAGCCTGTTGTAGACATTGTCGTAGGCGGCCGGTTTCTCGGCGTCACGACACAACAGTACGTGGAAAATGTCGCCTAAGTGGGACAGGCCTTTATGTTTGTCTTTAGAAGAATTCTTTGTCTCCATTTGTTACTTTTTATATTGATTACGTTCAGATTCTTGATTAGTACAGGTGTCAGAGGTTATGGGGAGAAGGCAGGAGAATGGGGTTAGGAGGGAGAGATGGATCAGCCATGATTGAATGGCGGAGTAGAGTTGATGGGCTGAATGGCCTAATTTTACTCCTATCCCTTGTGACCTTATGAAATAAAAAGATTGTAGCCACATTTCTGCACCCAATTTACGGAATGTTCTGGGGTGAAGGGAGAGGGATGTGGAAGTGTATGAAATGTTCACTGTGTCTTTGGTCAAGATGAATTTTACAGTTAGGCTCATTTGTACTGATGTACTTAAATAATAACATTACTATTTCATGTGGTTAAAATGATTCTCTCATTGGAACATTATGTACCATGCTTTAAAAAAAATTGTTCTCAGCATTGAGGGCATAGTGTGAAACATTTGCAATGTAAATCCATTTAGCAAGTATATTCAAAGAATTATTAGCCTCCAGTTGGCATTGCAAAATTTCTCACAGGCTACATTGTTGATTACTTTGAAGATCGGCACAAAATGCTGGAGTAACTCGGCAGGTCAGGCAGCATCTCTGAAGAAAACAAATAGGTGACGTTTAGGGTCGAGACCCTTCATCAGACTGCTGATTGCTAATTACTTTAACTTTAGCAGGGTTTGCTGAACCTTTTTTAAGATGCATTTTCACTCACCCTGACCAGAACCCTCGCCGTCATTTTAAAATAAACCTTTGCTGAATGGAAACAGCTGAAGTCCAACGTCTGCAAGAATGGCCTGGACACTGTGCCAACTCATGTGATTGGCCCAGTAAATACACATTCTAGCAAAGATCTAACAATTCGTATTCTTGGTAAAATTTTATTTCATTGCATGTAAAAATCTAACATTAGATTTTCCAGGCAACTCCATCGCACGGCAAATATCGAGATATGAAGTAAAATTTGCTCACCCCTTGGAGAAACATCAGGGCCGTTCTGAAGAGATTTTGAAATAGCAGATTATAAGGGGAAAATGAAGTAGATATGTAATAAAATCACTGAAAAATATAGGCCTGAAGATAATGAAATATGGATTTGGAGGAATATAGCAAAAGAGTACAAAGCAAGGGATTGAGGTAAAAGGAATACTGAAAATATTGTTGTGTGGGATAGAAAATGAGGCTGAAATATCGACGAGTTTGGAAGCAAGGGTTGACAAAGCCCAATGGGGGGGGGAGTAGTATCCAGTAGTAATGGTGGGCTGGGACTATTTTAGCTGGCAGTGTAGACGGTTGCGGGGGTAACCTTATCGAGGTTTATAAAATCGTGAAAGGCATAGGTAAGGTAGACCGTTACAGTGTTTTTTCCTAGGTTGGGAAAACTAGGGGGCATAAATGTATGATGAGAGGGAGAAGATTTAAAGGAGCCCTGCAGGATAGGTATTTCCACAGAGGGGATGGGTATGGGACAATGGAAGTGTTGGAGGCAGGTACAATACAACATTTAAAAGACATTTAGACACGGATAGGAAAGGTTCAGAAGGATATGCGCCAAACGCAGGGAAATGGGATTAGCTATGGAAAGCACCTTAGTTGTTATGGAAGTGTTGGGCCAAAGGTGCCTGTTTATGTGCTGCATAATGCCACGCATGAGAGGGAAAGATAGGTCAGCCATGAGTGAATGGCGGAGTAGGCGTGATGGGTCGAGTAGCCTACTTCTGCTCCTGTGACTTATGAACGTGCGACTTTGTGAGCTAAAATTTTGCTTTGCTTTTTAAGAGTTCAGAGGGCAGGTGAAGCTGATTGTAGATGCTGATAACATTCCCAACAAAGGGTGGGCAATGTGAGAGGTGGGAGCGGCAGACATTGGGAGACTTGTGGAATCATTGGAGATACTGTTTGATGGAAAAGGAATGCATGGATACTCTCTAATTGGGGGTGGAGAAGGAGCTCCCTCAATGAGCTGGATGGGGATGAGCTGGATGGGGATTGGTTCAATGGCTCTTTATTGTCACATATTCGCAGCACAGTGAAATTCTATTGCACAACCACAAATGCACTGTCGCCGCAAAATAAAAGGAAAAATAGATATATTTGCTTATTTTTGCGTATTACTACTTAAGGGGCGGTAGAATCAAGTGGTTGGTCATAGTTCAGGGTGAGGAACGTCTAAATATTTTATATTGTAGACTACAAAGCGGCAGGCATACCTGGGGCCCATACAGATGCCCATGGCTATGCCTCTACAAACAGACAGGCCCATATTTGAGGAGTGAGTATTCTACTGTAAAGCAGGCCAAGGATTACTCAAGGACAAGGATTACTCTTGTGGAAGAAATGGAACCTGAGGTATAAAGCCTAGATCTCAGAGTGTGTGATGCAGTCGGACTGTGTGATGTCCAAAGTTGTGGAGACAATTAAACTATTGGCAGACAATACCGTTTCTTGGACTCCATGCTAAATGCCCTCAAAATTTCTGTGAATCTATCCAACTGCTCAGTCACAGGGTCAAGTGGGAAGTTGTAATTTGACAGGACTGTAACATTGGAGAAGCACAGACCCTCTTCCCATTACTATGGCAGGTACATGCCCCTCCATAAGCCAAGAGGACTAATATCTCCCATCATTCTGCATTTAATTAAAAACAAAATACCATTGTGGCTTTATTAACATAGCTGGCTTAGAAATGTAGGCCAATCTACAATGACACATAGTGCTGTAAACATGCAACTGCATGCAGACAGCAGTGGGATTACTGGCATCAGCATACAGTATATTTTACAAGGCGTTGGGGAGAGGAAATGGGGTGGGCGGGGTTAGGGTTGGTGACATGGAGGAATTGATCAGATTCTAAGCGAAGGATGACCAAATGTAAAAAGTGAAGATTAGACTGTTATGTAATGTTCGATCTGTCATGTAATCCTTATCTTTGTCTTTTTAATAGACATAAAAAGCTGGAGTAACTCAGCTGGGTCAGGCAGCATCTCTAGAGAAGAGGCATAGCTGGCTTCCTGGGTTGAGACCTTTCTTCAGACTGAAGACGGGTCTCAACCCGAAGCTTTGGTGTATAATAGAATCTGCTGCTTCTTCCCACACACACTCTTTTTACTATGTGCTTGAAGGAGATGGCGAGGGAAGACAGGGTATTTATAAAAGGAAGCTGCCAGATAGTCATGAAAGTCTGCGGAGAAACAAACCCACTACTTCTCACCCAGAGTGATCTTCACGTGACTCCAGTTCACACAACAGGGTTGTTCTTGAGTGTGTGTAAGTGATAGTTTCATAATGAATGCTTTTGTCTCAAGCCTGCTAGTGTGGAGCAACAGAGGAGGCCACACCACTGCTCTTCCCATCCTAGAACAAATGTAGAGGGAAATAGCCCAAGCCAAACCTTTATGCGTCAGCTTAAATTAATTGTTTTACTTTACTGTTCAGGAACACTTCAGTACATGGCACCTGAAATAATAGACAAAGGACCACGAGGTTATGGGAAACCTGCCGACATCTGGTCACTGGGATGTACAATTATTGAGATGGCGACAGGGAAACCTCCATTTTACGAACTGGGGGAACCTCAGGCTGCGATGTTTAAGGTAAGCTGTTGGATTTATGAAGTGAAATGTAGGATAAGGAACGAGTAGTCCAAACTTGTGCGAAGTGGAAATGTTGCTACAAGGAAAACAGAAGATGCCAGATACACAGAAGAGGCCACTCAATATCGGCATTGAGAATGAACGAGTTAATCCTCTCCAGCTCCAGCCTCCTTTCAGAACTGAACAACAAAGTCACAACTGCACAGTGGCGTACGGCAGAGTTGCTGACTCACAGCGCCAGAAACCCGGATTTGATCCTTACTACGGGTGCCGTCTGTAGGGGGTTTCTATGTTCTCCTGTGACCGTGAGAATTTTCTCTGGGTACTCCGGTTTCCTTGTACAATCCAAGGATGTACAGGTTTGTAGGCTATTTAGCTTGGTAAAATTGTAAATTGTCCCTCGTATGTGTAGGATAGTGTTAGTGTGCGGGCATCGCTGGTCGGCGTGGACTCGGTGGGCCGAATGGCCT
Organism: Raja brachyura; assembly: GCA_963514005.1. Next base: position 32,998,614 of record OY740785.1, on the reverse strand, counting down.
GTTTCCACGCTGTGTCTCTAAATTAAACTAAACTAAACAGGGTGGCACGGTGGTACCACCCTGGTATTGTTTGTTTACTTTTCGTTTGAAAAGTAAACAGTTAACACTCAAGTCAAAGTCCTTTCATGGCCTGCAGCCCTGTAGGCCAAAGTCCTGTAGTGGACAATAGATTGTGATTCCCTCTGGGAGATTGATGAGTGTGAACTCTCACGAGGTGTAAGCTCAACCTAACTCTGCTCTCCATCCAGAACACAAGTTGGGTCGAAGACACAGAGTTCTACAATTCAACAACAGGTCAGGATGTTGGCTGACCCACTGAGCTACTCCAGCAGATACTGCCTGACCCACTGAGCTACTCCAGCAGATACTGCCTGACCCACTGAGCTACTCCAGCAGATACTGCCTGACCCACTGAGCTACTCCAGCAGATACTGCCTGACCCACTGAGCTATTCCAGCAGATACTGCCTGACCCACTGAGCTACTCCAGCAGATACTGCCTGACCCACTGAGCTACTCCAGCAGATACTGTCTGACCCACTGAGCTACTCCAGCAGATACTGCCTGACCCACTGAGCTACTCCAGCAGATACTGCCTGACCCACTGAGCTACTCCAGCAGATACTGCCTGACCCACTGAGCTACTCCAGCAGATACTGCCTGACCCACTGAGCTACTCCAGCAGATACTGCCTGACCCACTGAGCTACTCCAGCAGATACTGCCTGACCCACTGAGCTACTCCAGCAGATACTGCCTGACCCACTGAGCTACTCCAGCAGATACTGCCTGACCCACTGAGCTACTCCAGCAGATATTGCCTGACCCACTGAGCTACTCCAGCAGATACTGCCTGACCCACTGAGCTACTCCAGCAGATACTGCCTGACCCACTGAGCTACTCCAGCAGATACTGTCTGACCCACTGAGCTACTCCAGCAGATACTGCCTGACCCACTGAGCTACTCCAGCAGATACTGCCTGACCCACTGAGCTACTCCAGCAGATACTGCCTGACCCACTGAGCTACTCCAGCAGATACTGCCTGACCCACTGAGCTACTCCAGCAGATACTGCCTGACCCACTGAGCTACTCCAGCAGATACTGCCTGACCCACTGAGCTACTCCAGCAGATACTGCCTGACCCACTGAGCTACTCCAGCAAAGCTGCATGACCCACTGAGCTACTCCAGCAAAGCTGCCTGACCCACTGAGCTACTCCAGCAGATGCTGTTTGACTCCAGCACTGCTTTTGTAAACCAGCATCTGCAGTACCTTGTTTCTTCACAAGTTCGGTACTTTACTGGCATCTGCCTGGAGTCCCTCTATTTTTGCTTGTGCCTGCTAGTCTTTGGCTCCGCTGCAGCTATTCCTATTAGTGTAGCTCACAACACCCCTTTCCGTTTAAGATGTAGAAACAAGGAACTGCGGATGCTGGTTTACAAAAAAGGGCATGAAGTGCTTGAGTAGCTCAGCAGGCCAACCAGCATCTCTGGAGATCATTAATCGGTTATGTCTTGGGTTGGGATCCTCATTCAGACTCCATTTAATATTGCTTGTGTTTCTCTCGAATTGTAGACAATCGTCACCCATCATTCAAGTAGCTATCCCATGAGCAGAAATTTAACCTTGTGGAGGCACAGGAGACTGCACATGCTGGAATCTGTCGCAAAAAAAAAAAAGGGGGGAGTCAGAAAGAACTCGGCAGGTCAGGCAGTATCTGTGGAGGAAAATGAACGGTCATCGTTTTGGGTCGAATCCTTCATCTAGACTTAATTATGCCCCACACCTCCTCCCATCTCTTTATATACATTTCACTTGCACTTTATGTGCAAGTGATGAATAAAACTGATATTGATATTGATATAAGCTACTTTCCCTCTATTGTTTCGTCTGGATGAAGAACTGGGTAATGCATTAGTAACATTGATAAAAACTTTCCAGTGGCCCATTCACCTACTAGTTTTGACGTCTTTCCACCGACTTCCATCAATCATCAAGGTTTAGTTACGTTTAGAGATACAGCGTGGAAACAGACCTTCCGGCCCACCAGGTCTGCGCCGACCAGCGATCCCCACATATTAACACAATGCTTCACACTCTAGGGACATTTTTTACATTTACCAAGCCAATTAACCTACAAACCTGTATGTCTTTAGAGTGTGGGGGGAAACCGAAGATCTCTGAGATATTTGCGTGTGTCACGGGGAGAACATACAAACTCTGTACAGATAGCACCCATAGTTGGGATCGAAACTGAGCCTCTGGTGCTGCAAACCCTGTAAGGCAGCAACTCTACCGCTACGCCACTGTGCCGCCCTTCAACATAAAGGTCTCCAACATATATTTTCCGGAAAACAAGAAGAAATTGCTTCCATCTTGCATGCTGTTATTTTATAACTCGCTTTTCTTTTCTGTAGGTTGGAATGTTTAAAATTCATCCAGAGATTCCACAATCCATGTCACCTGAAGCCAAAGAATTCATTGTTCGTTGCTTTGAACCAGAACCAGATGCACGTGCCACTGCTGCAGAGTTGCTATCAGATGCGTTCCTGAAGGTCACCAGCAAGAAGAGAAGGACCGCATTAAAACAACAAGGTAAACAAATCAGAAACACCAGGCTAATGTTGTTGTTCCATTCTCACAGTTCAGATTGTAAACTTGCTTTTTTTTTTAAAGCATTCTTTTCATATCTTCAGGGCTGTTTTATGTAGTAAGATGTGGCAATAAGGGGTGGCAAGCTCAGTAGCGCAGCGGTAGTTGCTGCCTTACAGCTCCAGAGACCGGGTTTGATCCTGACTACAGGTGCTATTTGTACAGAGTTTGTACGTTCTTCTTGTGACCGAGTGGGTTTTCTCTGGGTGCTGCTGTTTCCTTCCATGCTCCAAAGACGTACAGTTTTGTAGGTTAATTGGCCTTGATATGATTGTAAATTGTCTCTAGTGTGCAGGACAGTGTTGGTGTACGGGGTAATCTCTGGCCGGCTCAGACTTGGTGAGGCAAAAAGTCTTGTTTTCGCGATGTATCTCTAAAGTCTAAAAAGAAGTGGTTGCCCTTACTGGGAAAGTAGGAGAACATAGAACTTGGTTTATTTAACTTGATTTATTCTGTATACACTTCTATTTTCAGTCTGCAAGAAGCCCTTAATTAATTTGGATGTATTCTCAGTATAAGCTGTCCTCTAGATTCAGAAGTTTTGCAAAATGTTACATGGGGCATGAGGAATGAAACATCATGTTCCTCAATATGAACACCGTTACTTCCATTGACATTATAAAGCACATTGCCGTTTCTGATTTTTTTGCCTTTTTTAAGGAGATGCCAAGTGAGGTCATTTTTGCCAGAACTATAGGCGTAGTCTCACTGATTTGTCTGCTGTGAAAAATGCACCCTTTACTAACAAAAAAAATGTTTAAATTTGTTTGGCATTGTGAATTTTTTTAGCCCATGAAATCAGTGGTTCAATTGTTCCTTTATTGTGACATGTACCAGGTACAGTTATAGTCTTACAGTGTGGAAACCGGCCAACTTGCCCACACCTATAATCTATAGTCCTACCTGCCTGTGTTTGGGAACTAAGGGGGGGGGGGAGCATTGGGGCAAAAAAAGTATCTCACTCTGACTTGTCACGTGTGACAATTGAAGTATTTAATCTCATGTAAAAGTATCTCTAATCAAATTGGAGTTTCATAATCCCATAACATAAATAATGGAATTACGGGGCTGATTATTACTAAACACCTCATTGTGACTTGACACGTGTGACAATAAAAGTATTTAATCTCATGTAAAAGTATTTCTCATCAGGTTGTAGTTGTGTCATCCCAGAACATAAAGAATGGAATTACCGGGCCGATTATTATTAAACACCAGGAGACATGGGGGAAGTTAAAATACATTGAGAGTCATTGAACGTTTTAACGGCTAGCAGCATAAATATGGACATTTGTGGCTTCTCTTAGCATCTCCCGCGATTCTATTTTCTTACTGCTCCATATATTTCCAACACAGATTATCTTCGCAGCATCTCCCTTCCAGTTCCAGTTGTTGTGGAGGAATTGAGTAGCGGCAGTGAATTTGGCTCAGTTTCACCAGACTCTGACATGAAGCAGGAACCTTTCTTTTTCAAAATGAGGGCAAAATCCTGCATTGAAAAGGAGAACAAACCAACAAGACAATTGCTTCTCAGGTAAATACAATACCAGCTACTCTTACAAACCAATTTGGATTCACTTCTGTGTTGCTGATCTTATTTGTCAGGAAGTGAGGATACAATTGTCTTTTCTCAGGATAATTTTTCTTTTTATCCTTAGGTTCTGTTGTTTTCACTACAGTTTTTGTAAGCTAAATATATCATGTACGTACACTAACACTTGTATTATTTATATGAATAACTGTAGCCAAAAAATTCAAGTAGTTTTGGTAGAACCCTATATTTTGTATGCAGCCCAGCTGCACGATTCTGCACGGCAGCAGTGCAGGGACGGCATGGTGGCATAGTGGTAGAGTTGCTGCCCTACGGCGCCAGAGACCCGGGTTCAATCCTGACTGCGGGTGCTTATCTGTACAGATATTATACGTTCTCCTTGACCTGCCTGGGTTTTCTCCGGATGCTCAAGTTTCCTCCCACACTACCAGGTTTGTAGGTTAATTGGCTTAGTATAATTGTAAATTCTCCCTAGTGTGTGTAGGATAGTGTTAATGCTGGTCGGCGTGGACTTGGTAGGCTGAAGGGCCTGTTTCCACGCTGTATCTCTAAACTAAACTAAAGCTAGTATTACAATTTATTAAGGAGAAGGAAGTGGAGAGTCATTCAGTGATGTAATTTTCTGTACCTCAAACTCCTTTGTTCACCTTGTTCCATGTGCACTCTGACCTTATTCATCAGTTGAGTCTGTGCTCGTTGATCTCATTTGCCTATTGCCTAATGCTCACTGACACAATTCGCCTTTTGCTTCTGTGTTCTCTCTGTCTTAAAGGGAGCATAAAACGTCAGTATGAAGCATTGCATACTCTCTTGAGGAGCAATTTTATGTTTGGCTGGTTAAAATGGTTTAACCTGCGATTCTCTGTCGCTGGGTATTATAAATTGCATTCTTAAATAATTTATTTCTTACGCAAAACACAGTGCTGGAGCAATTCAGCGGGTCAGGCAGCAGCTCTGGAGAACATGGATAGATGACGTTTCGGGTCGGGACTGAAGAAGGGTTCTCCAGTGATGCTGCCTGACCTGCTGAGTTATTCCAACACCTTGTGTTAATTAATCCAAGTTTTCTGACAATAAATTGGAATTAAAATCTTTAATTTGAAGTAAAACAAATCATTTTAAATTATGTCTCTGATTTCCATTTCAGTGCTGAGTGATAGATAAACAGTAGGCAAAGGTGACTAATTTAATTCACAGTTTATATTAGAGGATAAATTAATAAACTAACAATTCAGACTCGTGGGCTAATAAATTAAATATCTAAATTCAGATTAATAATCTGGAATTTGGGATAGCATAAACAACTATCCTTATCAAGGATGACAATGAAAACCACTGGAGTTAAACTGATTAGTTAAGTTTAGCGAATACATCACGGACACAGGCCTTTCGGCTCCACCGAGTCTGTGACGTCTAGCGATCTACACACACTAACACTATCCTACACACACGAGGGACAATTTACAATTATACCAAGCCAATTAACCTACAAACCTGTATGCCTCACAGCGCCAGAGATCCAGGTTTGATCCTGACCTAGGGTGCTGTCTGTGTGAATTTTTTACATTCTCCCTGTGTGACTGCTTGGGTATTCTCCGGGTGATCAGGTTTTCTCCCACATCCCAAAGATGTACAGCTCTGTCGGTTAACTGGCCCCTAATTTGCAGGGAATGGGATAACATGAAACTAATGTGAACAGATGGTCGACGTGGACTCGGTGGACCGAAGGGACTGTTTTTCCATGCTGTTTCTCTAAACTAACCCAAACTGAAATCCATTCTAGACACTAAATGGAGCATAACGCATCATTATTTATTTCTTAACGTAGAATAATAAATTGTACAAGAAGCAAGTGAGTTTGTGCCTTCTGCTGATACAGCGTGAGGGAAATGAATGCTGCTGGTTCTGGTCTATTGCCAATCTACGAACTCAGCTGAACTTGTCAGCCGGCCTTATTTAAATGTCGACAGTGGTCTGTAGGCATTTAATGGACAGTCGACTAGAAGTCGCCAACCTGGGAAGCCAGTAGTTTAGCACTGTTCGGCAGACAGCTGATTATTTTTCTTTTTCGGTGACTCCAGAAAGAGCATTGAAAATTGGCAGGAGACATTTATGAGCTTGTGGAATTTGTCCTTTTAACTTGAATTCTTGTTTCCAAGTTTTCACGATGCAGGAATTATTTTCTTGGCTAATGCTGAGACTTGGCATTGCTCTCAGTAAATTGTTGATATTTTTTCAGTCTATGAGATCCTGTAATTGGATTGCTAGAGAGGAATTACTGTGCAGCGTTCAGACTGAAAACAGCAGGAGCTGTGTATTGGCGCACACTATACATTCTCAGCTGCATGATGAATGCTGACAATTTCTGTAGGGACCAGGGTGCCGGGAAGCTGTTGGCAGAGGCCAAATGCTTCATTAACTCTTGAATTATGTTTCTATTACAAATATCCACCATGCAGAAAGTTCCCATGAGTGAGGTCTGTCAAGGGCATTTCATATCCAGTTACATGCGATGATTTTTGCTTTTTATGCTGGTGTCTTCCCGTTTCTTCAAACTGGTTATCTTTATTTGTTTCCACCTGCAGTATCCCCGATGACCATTTTGAAGATCACAGTGCACCACCATCTCCTGAGGAGAAGGATGCCGGGTTCTTCATGCTGAAGAAAGACAGCGAGAGGAGAGCCACTTTACACCGGATACTCTCAGAGGACCAGGACAAAGTTGTGAGGAACCTGCTTGAATCTCTGATGCAGGTAAACACACATTCCCATGAACTACGGAGAAAGCTTTGTATCTCAAATTATTTTCACCCTAAAACTTGGATATTCCATGCCAAAAGTTAAGGGGGGGGGGGAAATCAGATACATAATTATTGCTCCATCCACTTCTTAGACAAATCAGGGAAAAAACACACATAAAGTGCTGGAGTAACTCAGTGGGTCAGGTAGCATCTTGGGAGACATGGATAGGCAACGTATTGGATCAGAACCCTTCTTCAGTCTCACTCCAACCACCCTTCTTCACTCTTCTTACTCCCACCACCCTTCCCTGTGCCCCTTTGCAAGTTCTGTTGGCAATGGTAATTAATTTGTTACTTTATCCCCCCCAAAAAAATCAGCCTAGGTCATTGAGAAATGTGTAGAGGATTATGTCAAAAATTGTTTCAATGTCCCTAATCTTTTCGGGGAAATAGACTGGCTGGTCTGTTTTTTTTTAACGTACGTTGCTAAAAACTTTTTCACAAATCTCCAAACTACTTTTGTACCCCATCAAATATCATCGTAACCCATTCCTTGAATTTTCCCCATGCCATTCTCATCTGATGCATGATGATCATGCTTCCAGCAAGAAACTCTGTGGAGAACATATCTCCAATCGGAATACTTTGGAAGCTGACTGATTTTCTTAGTGGTGGAACGTGATATTTTGTTTAAATAATGAATATCTTGAGCTCTTTTGCTGGAAGTTTTATTCAGGTAACGAAAACTAACGGAAAGATAGACCATTTCAGATCACAGTCCTCTTACTCAAGAGTAGCAATGTCTCTAGCCCTATTAAGTGACCAACAGAAGAGTATTGTTGGATAAAAAGAAACACATGTTGGAAAAATATACAGATAATTAAAATTAACATTCTAAGAACATGTAAGAACTATAATAATATAAAAACTTAAAGGAATAAAAGGAACCCTATTTCTAAAATTCTGACAATACCCATCTGTGGAAAGAGAAACACAGTTAATGTTTCAGTTTGAAGGCCGTTTGTCAGAACACTAATTTATTAATGGTGAGATTGTGGAACTTAAACATTTAATAGGACCCTGATTGTATTATCTGATCTGTTGGATAGCATGCAAAACAATGCTTTTCACTGTACCTCAGCAGACGTGACAATAATAAACTTAAACCTAAGATGGCGGCGCAGGCTTGAGGGGTCCAGGAGCCTATCACTCCACCATTTCCATAGGAGCAATAGTAGGTAATTCGGTGCATGAACCTGCTCCTCCATTCTATAGGATTTTTAGCTGATCTTCTTTCTCAAAACCATTTTCTTCTCCTCAGCCTGAGGAAGCATCTTTCCCACTTCCACCCTGTCGAACCCTGTCGGAATTGTTTACTTTTCAGAGATCAACTTCCATTCCTCAAAACTCGGGTAGAGAGGCTTAACCTACTCTATATCTGCTCATATGACAAACCTGTCATTCCAGGAATTAGTCTGGTGAACTTTTATATGCACGAAAGGCACAGTTTTAAGAACTGTGTTATTTTAAGAACTGACATTCCTAATGACTTCTGTCCAAGTAATGTTCTTGAGAGTTGAATATTAGGCAAGAGCTGGAAACTTTGCCAGGTCATCACACGCGGGACATCAATATCATTGCTGTTCCATATGTTTGTCGTATGCTTCCAATTCAAACAGGACAAACTGATAGCAACAGTGCTTGTAGTGGAACAACAACTGTATTAAAAAGCATTATACAATGGCCCATGGTCACTTCATGTTCCCTTTTGTTATTTCTTAACAGAACAGGTTAAGTTACCCTGAGCACAAATAATTAATCTCTGTTCCCATACAATAAATGTGTTACTAGTTTAGTTTAGTTTAGAGATACAGCATGGAAACAGGCCTTTTGACCCATTGAGTGCGCCAACCATCAATTCCCACACACTAACACAATCCAACATACATTAGGGACAATTTAACCAGGCCAATTTACCAACAAACCTGTATGTCTTTGAAGTGTGGGAGGAAACCGAAGCCCCCCGAGAAAACCCTGCAGATCACGGGGAGAACGTACAAACTCCGTGGGCAGCGGTAGAGTTGCTGCCTTACAGCGCTAGCATCGCAGGAAACCCAGGTTTGATCCCGACTATGGGTGCTGTCTGTGCGGAGTTTGTATGTTCTTCCCGTGACCACGTGGGTTTTCTCTGAGATCTTCGGTTTTCTCACACACTACAAAGACGTACAGGTTTGTAGGTAAATTGGCTTGGTAAATGTAAAAACATTGTAGGATAGCGTTAATATGTGGGGATCGCTGGTCGGCGTGGACCCGGTGGGCCGAAGGGCCTGTATCTCTAAACTAAACTAAACACTGTACAGACAGCACCCGTTGTCAGGATCGAACCCGGGTGTTTGGCGCTGTAAAGGGCCTGTCCCACTTTGCCGTCATTTACGCAACAAGCCGGTAGTGACTGACGCGCGACGATCGCGCACGTCATCATGCGTCCGCACACTCGGCGTGACGTCATTTGAAGATAGACACAAAATGCAGGAGTAATTCAGCGGGACCGGCAGCATCTCTGGAGAGAAGGAATGGATGATGTTTCGGGTCGAGACTTCTTCAGTCTGAAGAAGGGTCTCAACCCGAGACGTCACCCATTGCTTCTCTCCAGAGATGCTGCTGGTTCCGCTGTTTTACTCCAGTATTTTGTGTCTATCTCCAATCGTCTTGGCCCCGCTCTGGGAGTAGCAGTGGGGTCGGATCCGGATCTGCAATGGCCGTGAGCCCCAGGCCGAGCTCGGTGATCGTTGGCCTGCTTCTGCTGCTGTTAGAGGTGAGACGTTGCGCCGTGCCAGGGTCTTGGGCCTGTCCCAATTTGGCCATCAGTTACGCAACAGGCCGGTGGCGTGCAAAGATTTCGTACAGGACGAAGTCCACACTCCTCCACGCCACTCCACACTCCTCCACACCACTCCATGCGCCCATCCCGCGCTACCCACACGCTAGCAGGTTGCGTAAATGGCGCGCGAATGGCGGCCAGGTGGGACAGACCCTTTAGGCAGCAACTCTACCACTGTGTCATCGTGCTGCCCTATTTATAACACCACTTTTTGATATCACCAAAAATTTGGAAGAAATTAATCTCTAATGTTTTTCTTTTTTACTCTCTGAGGGCAGTCATTTTAACTATGACTTCTTCTCCGCATTGAATGGTTTGATATATATTGTCATCATTGCCAACAGTGAGGAATTTATTTTATATTACTCCATTGGGAAGCACATTTGGGAACTATCTCAAAGTGAAAGACAATCCAAAGGAGATGCCGGAGTTGGAAATAGTTTAACTCAGCTTGTATATAGAGAGAACATTTTATTTGGGGACCAAAAACAGTCAAATTCTTTGCATACTGCACGAAAACAAGCCCTGTGTAGTCTATCAGGTACATTATTTTCGTTGACTGGATAGTATGCATCAAAATGCTTTTCACTGTACTTCAGTGCATATAACATTAATAATTAAAATTCACCCCAACTTGTCCGTGCCAATCAGATGCGTCGTCTGAGCTCGTATCTTTTGCCCACATTTAGCGTGTATCTCTAAATCTTTCCTATGCATATTAAACTGGCCAGTTATAAAGAAATATTGATTTTAAATCATCCATCGCTGCAATTGTTGCTTCAGTTTTGCCTATAGTTGTCTGTACAATTTGTTTCTGCAAAGTACCCACCATAGATGCTGCCTCACCCACTGAGTTTCTCCAGAATTTTTGTCGACCTTCGATTTTTCCAGCATCTGCAGTTCTTTCTTAAACATTAAATACTTTTATTCTTTGTTCAGCTTTCAGCCATGAGTTGCACCAAAATTTTACTCTGACAGTTTCACTGCCCCTTCAACTGTGGTGTCTTGTGTACACTTAGTCATCTTTGACTCTGCATAGCACCACATTGTTTATATGCATTGTAAGCAGCAGTGCCTTGGCATTGATCATCGGGTCACCTTCCTTCCAGATGCATACAAATAAACAAACGTGGTGGTGAGAATAAAAGAAACAAATGACCCTCTGACTGTTGCAAAAGATCACAGTCCAACTGCGATAGCTAATCCCCTTACTTTCTCCCCACCAACATTCCCTGGGCAACATGAGAAATTGAGACTGGTCAGGAAAAAGGAGGCATGGGGTCAGGTAAAGGCAGTTGGGATCAAGTGTACAGTGCATTCAGAAAGTACGCAGACCCCTTCACTTTTTCCACATTTTTACGTTACAGCCTTATTCTAAAATTGATTAAATTCATTTTTTTAAATCATCAATCTACACAGAATATCCCATAATAAAAAAGTAAAAATGGGTGTTTAAAATTTTTTACAACGTAATTAAAAATAAATAACTGAAATATCACATTAACACATATGCATTCAGACCCTTTATGCAGTGCTTTGTTGAGGCACCTTTGGCAGCGATTGCAGCCTCAAGTCTTCTTGGGTATGATGCTACAAGCTTGGCACCTGTATTTTCCATTCTTCTCTGCAGATCCTCTCAAGCTTTGTCAAGTTGGATGGGGGGCGTCAATGCACAGCTATTTTCAGGTCCCTCCAGAGATATTTGATCGGGTTCATGTCCGGGCTCTGGCTGGGCCACTTAAGGACATTCACAGACTTATCACGAAGCCACTCCTGCATTGTCTTGGCTGTGTGCTATGGGTCATTGTCCTGTTGGAAGGTGAACTTCTGCCCCAGTCTGAGGTCCTGAATGCTTTGGAGCAGGTTTTCATCAAGGATCTCTCTGTACTTTGCTCCTTTCATCTTTCCCTTGATCCTGACGAGTCTCCCAGTTCATGCCGCTGAAAAACATCCCCACAGCATGATGCGGCCACCACCGTGCTTCACCATAGGTATGGTATTGGCCAGGTGATGAGCGTTGCCTTGTTTCCTCCAGACGTGCTACTTGCCATTCAGGCCAAAGAGTTTAATCTTGGTTTAATCAGACCAGAGAATCTTGTTTAGGTGCCTTTTGGCAAATTCCAAGTGGGCTTCATGTGCCTTTTACCGAGGAGTGCCTTTTGTCTGGCCACTACCATAAAGGCCTGATTGGTGGAGTGCTGCAGATATAATTGTCCTTCTGGAGGTTTCTCCCATCCCCACAGAGGAACTCTGGAGCACTGTCAGAGTGACCATCGGGTTCTTGGTCACCTCCCTGACCAAGGCTCTTCTCCCCCGATTGCTCAGTTTGTCTGGGCAGCCAGCTATATGAAGAGTCCTGTTGTTTCCAAAGTTCTTCCATTTAAGAATGATGGAGGCCACTGTGCTCTTCGGGACCTGCAATGCTACAGAAATTGTTTTATACCCTTCCCCATATCTGTGTCTTGACACAATCCTGTCTCGGAGGTCTACGGACAATTCCTACGTCTTCATTGCTTGGTTTTTGCTCTGACATGCACTGTCAACTGCGGGACTTTATACAGACAGGTGTGTGCCTTTCCAAATTATGTAAAATCAATTTAATTTACCACTGGTGGACTCCAATCAGTTGCAGAAACACCTCAAGGATAATCAATGGAAACAAGATGCACCAAAGCTCAATTTTGAGTGTCATAGCATAGGGTCTGAATACTTATGTAAATGTGATATTTCAGTTATTTCGTTTTCATGACTTTGCAAACATTTCTAAATACCTGTTTTCGCTTTTATATTGTGAGGTATTGTGTGTAGATTGATGATTTTAAAAAAAAAAATCGATTTTAGAATAAGGCTGTAACGTACAAAATGTGGAAAAAGTGAAGGGGTCTGAATACTTTCAGAATGCAATGTATTCCTGGAGAAGTATAGCAGATTGAGGAGCTCACTTTAGAAAGAAATCCGGAGGCTAAAAAGGGGATAAATAAGCTTATAAGTACATAAGGAAATAAGGATAACTAGAGAGAGAATAGGGCCCCTCAGGAGTCAAAGTAGTTGCCCATGTGTGGAGCTGCAGGAGACGAGCAAGGTGCTCGATAAATATTTCTCCTCTGTTTTTACCGTGAAGACTAGGGAACTTGAGAAAGTTAATGGAGATGTCTTGAGTGGGCAGTCCATGTAACAGTCGAGGATGTGCTCCATATCCTAAGATGTGTGAATGGATCTCCTGGGTCTGATCAGATCTATCTGAGGACAATGGGAAGCTTGGGAAAAAATTGCGGGAGCCCTTGCTGAAATATATAAATAAGCCTGAGACATGGCAGAAGATTGGTGGGTGGCTAATTTTAGATGGGCTGCAAAGAAAAACCGAGAAACAATAGACTGGTACGGCTAACATCTGGGAAAGTTACTGGAGAGGATTCTGAGGGAGATGTACAAACTTGCATTTGGATAGGGACGGGTTTATTAGGTATAGTCAGTAGGCTTTTGTATGTGGGATGTCATGTCTCACAAATGTCTTTGAGTTTTCGAAGAAGTAACCAAGAGGGTTGACAATGTCAGGGTCATAGACGTAGTCTATATGGATTTGAGCAAGGCCTTTGATAAGGCTCCACATGGCAGGCTTCTCTGAAAGGTTAATTGCTTGGGATCCTGGGAGAGATAGCTAACTGGATACAGAATTGACTTCAGGGAAGGAAACAAAGAGTGTGGTAGAAGGTCTGGAGGCCTGTGATTGGTGATATGTCTCAGGGCCGAGGAATGGCAGTTTAATTTGGATAAATATGAGCTGTTGAATTTTGGAAAGTGGAACCACGGTAGGAGCTTCACAGTGAATGGTAGAGCCCTGGAGAGTGCTACAAAGCAGAAAGACCCCGGATTAGAAGTACATAGTTCCCTGAAAGTACAATGTAGGTAGATAGGGTGATGAAGAAGAATTTGGGCACCTTGGTCTTCATCTGTCAGGGTATTGCGTATAGAGGTTGGGACATTATGTTACAGTTGAACAAGGCATTGGCAAGGCTACACGGACATTTGTGTTCAGTTTCGGTCACAATGCTGGAGGAAAGATGCCGTTAAGCTGGGAAAGGTGCAGAGAAGATTTACGAGAATGTTGTCAGCGCTCAAGGACCTGAGCTGTAGGGAGAGGTTGGGCAGGCTAAGACTTTATTCAGTAGGAGCGCAGGAGGCTGAAGGGTGTTCTTCTAAAGGTGGAAAATATCATGAGAGGAATAGATAAGATGAATACAGAGTATTTTCCCCAGGATAGTGGAATCAAACACTAGAGGGCCTAAGTTTAAGGTGAGAGGCAAAAGATTTAATAGGAATCTAAGGGGAGTTTTTTACAGAACCTGAGGAGCAACTGTGTGTATGGATCGATATGCCAGTGGAAGTAGTTGAGGCAGTTTTAAAAACAAAGTTAAAAGACATTTGGACAGATACACAGATAGGAAAGGTTTAGAGGGATTTGGGACACACTTGGCAAAAGGCACTAGCTAGGGATTTCATGGTCTGCATGAATGAGTTGAGCCCAAGAGCCTGTTTCCATACTATATGACACTGTGATTTAATCTCCTGGGAAAGATAAAAACAACCAAAGCACTTTGCTGTTTCAGGAGGAAAATAAATCCAGGAAATACTTTTATAAAGCAAGTACATTTAGAACAATTTCCAGGTGAGCAGTGTCAGTAAGAAAAAATACCTATGCTCCACCAATATTCAGTAAAATGTATCATCAGACATAGCTAGGAACCTGCTCATCTCCATTCCAGACAATTAATTTTCAGTGCTTGAGGGAAAATAATAATTTTTGTAGAAAGAAAATAAATGACCTCCATTCTGCTTCAATACTTACATATTTTGAATGGCTGGTCACACCCTTGCTCTTTTCTTTAGTTCTTTCCAAACAACCTAACTCAAAATAATCTACAAAAGATTGTCCAATCCATCATTATCATATAAAACACTCAAGCGAATATCCTCTGTCAAATATTTCTAAAATGAAAAAGCCCGTTTCTCCAAGCATGTAAAGCTTCTTACGGACATTGAGCTGTCAGCTCTTCTCGGAACCTTTTCCAAGAATGTCAATACAAAAGAGTGAAACGATCAAAGTGTACTTGGTAATCTGGATAAAACCTAACTGAGATCTTATCGTAAGGACAATATTTTTCAATACATCCGAATATTTAATTAAAACTTAATAATGTGAAAAAAAATAAAAGCAGGAATGGCCAATAAAACCCATCAAGCCCAATCCACTGTTCAATAAATTAATTAGCCCAACTTGTGATTAGTCTGAAGAAGGGTCTTGACCCGAAACGTCAACTACCCATGTTCTAAGTAGATGCTGCCTGACCCGATGAGTTACTCCAGCACTTTGTGTCCTTTTGTGTATTAATCATCTGCAGTTTTTTGTTTCTACACCTTGAGCCTTTCCCGTTTTGCTACCAATCCTCAAGAGGAACATTTGCTGTTGCTTTGCCTTACTGATGAGAAATCTCAACACATTCATATCTTTTTCACCCAGGTCTTTTTCCAACTCAACAATGAAAAGCTTTGAACCCACTGTGGTATTACTTTGATGTTATGTTTGCTCTCATACATTTCATGATATATTTGTTGTATGGCTTGTGCTACCTGCAGCCCTGTTCCCTCCATATGTCTGTACATGATATATTCCATCCATAGAAATTCTGTTATTAACAACATCAAACATGTCCTTGAAGAATACAGGTAAATGTGCTTAGGTTGAAAGTCACTTGCTGTGGCTTACATATTAAGGTGCTTCATAGGATCCCAACACTAACAACATCTCTTGCACTTTATTCACAAAGTGCCATGGGGGTCAATATAGATTAACTGACACTGGCATCATTGAGAGCTTAACCCATTCTCAGTGCAATTAGTGGCTGCGATTAGTAGACCCCAGGTGCACAACATAAACCCAACCTTCCAGTATCTTAACATAATTTAATAGTTGGCCGTGTGCTCCTGCTAGAAAATCTACAAATAAAATACCCTGCAAAATATCTTTCTAATCCTAGCTTTGCCTTGTAATAAATGTCTTCAACCTTGAGTACATTTGTTTGGTGCTTTGTGAAATGCCTGATAAATGAAAACACGGCATCATGTTTATGAATTTCCAAAGAATACCAATGAAAAATCCACACAAGCGCAGAAATTATATTTGTATACATGAATGACAAATCTTTAGTCCATAATCGCCCCACCTTCGTCAGACCATTAAACCCATGACCATTCAAGGAGATACACCATGTACCCAAGCTTATGGTGTTTAAGTATAGGTTAGTAAGACCAAGGGATATGTTGTCCCAAAGGTACTGTATGTGGCATATGGATATTTAAATTAATTAAGATAATTGCTAAAAAGCATTGTAATGTGTCTGAAGAAGGGTCTTGATGTCACCTATCTGTGTTCTCCATAGATGTTGCCTGACCCATTGTGTTACTCCGGCACTTTGTATCCTTTTGTGCATTAACCAGCATCTGTAGTTCTTTGTTTCTACTACTTATGTGTTTTGTTTGTCTAGCAAGGACCACAACACAAACTTGTCAATACTTAATAGATCCAACTCCCTTATTCACTTAAGTCAAATTAGTTAGGTCATTCACGGCAGTGTCTGGATAATACAGAAATGAAAACATAAAATGTTGGAAATATTAGAAACAGAGAAAAATAGGTGCAGGAGTAGGCCATTTGGCCCTTCGAGCCAGCACCGTCATTCAATATGATCCTGGCTGATCATCCCCAATCAGTACCCCGTTGCTACTTTTTCCCCATATCCCTCGATTCCTGTAACTATGTGACTCAACCACACGTTAAGAGACAACACATTTGTATTAAAGCGCTGACAGCATAGGATCTACAGTACATTTCAGTTCTGAGCTGCCACACCTACTGCCTGACGTAGGCAGGTTCTTACTATTATAAAACATGTACTAAGCGGGGCTACTACTAACAACCGCTATGATTCGCTAGCATGCAATAGCCAATTACATCACTTCTTGGAGGAAATAAAGAAACGACGGTGGCTTAAATAATATAAAATAAATGTTAACAATATACTAGCAAAGTTACACAAAATCGCCATATCTAACGGGTGGCCTACAAACCCATCCGGCCCTCGTGCAGTAAGAGGCCGCCTCACCTCCATTTGCGGGAGAACAGACTGGGGAGGGGAGTGGTGACACAACCGGCGACCCGACAGGCCTGGTGGGGGACCACTTTGGCGAGCCAAGCGCTAACCGATGTGGGGAACCTGCTGCAGAAGCGACGATTGGAGGTGGAGGAGCTGGACCGACTGAGGGTTCGAACACGAGAGGTGGGGCATCAGGACATGGAGTCGGAGGACACGGTTCTTTCACTGGAAGGATGTGTTGACGGTTACGTCTGTAGATGACTCCATCCACTTCGACCAAGTATGTTCGTGGCTCCTTGGAAGGGCTGTCAACGTTTCCCAGTCGTGAATGACGCTTGTCAGTTTGCAGGCGAACCACTTGCCCACGTGCAAGAGGTTTAAGTGGCTTGCTTAAGTGGGTGTATGATCTCTCCCCCATAAGCTCAAAGTGTTGAAATGTCCTTGTTTATTCGTTCTGCATAGCAAATTTTATTGAATTTCCTTAATGATATGACGTTGACCTTCGCCCCCGTGTCTACTTTGGCAAGTATAGACCTGCTGTTCACGAACACAGTTACTTCAGGGTCAAGTAGCTTGTTAAACGAAGGGAGGAGGGAGTGAATAGCAGAACTGTTATCTTCACTGTCTGGGCATGGAGCGAGGGATGGCGTTTCAGGCTCTTGGTAGTCAATATCAGAGAACTCCTGTCAAAGCAGGTGGAGGCTTGTCCTTGGAACATTAGCAGTCACACGGGAACGACAGCATGTTGAGTAAATGGTTCAACTTTTACAGAAATTGCAAGTCTTTCCGTAAGCAACACAGAACTGGCGACCCTTCACATGAAAATAGTTGCAATTCGGACAGCGATCAGTAGGCACGTTAGAGCCCTGTGGGCAGATGAGTCTGTAAGATTGACGTTATGTTGCTGGCGTGGGCTTAAGGAGACAGAATCAGCATGGGGAGAAGTAATCTCTGAAATACGGCATGCGTGAATAGCCTGGTTCAGCGTCAGTTCAGTGTTGCGAAGCAGCTCAGCTCTCAACTTGCTATCAATCATGCCCCCAACCAGCTTATCTCGAACGTGTTCATTCCGTAACTCACCAAATCGACAGCGCGCAGCCGTGTTTTTCAGATCGTTAATAAATCGTTCAATAGGTTCATCGACCTGCTGTAAACGAGTGAAGAACATTGTTCTTTAAATTATATGGTTGGAAGGCATATCACACAGTTCTCTGAATTTTCTGAGCTGAACCACAGGGTCATCTATGGTCTCAGCAGGAACTAGGACCTGCCCGTTGCCATCCAACTAGAGGCGCTGATGTGCTTTTTTTATAATTGCATCAGTGTTTTCGGACCAAGAAAGATCTTCAGAGATATGCACGCTCACGAATTTGACCCTTTCCACCATTGATCCGTTGATATAAACAGGACTGTGGGTCCCCATCCTACCCCTTCCAAAGTCCACAATCAGTTCCTTGGTTTTGCTGGTGTTGAGGGCCAGGTTATTGTGCTGGCACCATTTGGTGCTCTGGTTTGCTGCTTCCTCTGGCCAATTTATATGCTTTTTCCTTGGATTTAACACTATCCTTGATTTCCCTCGTTTGCCATTGTTGAGGCAGACAGGCATGACCAATTTTTGGAGTTCATCTATGTGGTCTTTAAATCTTTACCATTGCATCTCCACCATCAACCTTTAATTTTGATTTTATTTCAAATTTTCAGCATCTGTAGGTTTTGATTTTCATTTATTCTAGGTAGTAAAGCCCAATTACAGTGTTGATACAGTCATAGTTCCAAGCTTCAGCTGTCTGATACGTTACCGTGATGCTATCCATTTGTGAACAATGTTTAGTTTGAAAAACTGGAGTTGATTTTTGAGTTTTGATTATGTGGGTCAGATTTTTCTTTTCAAGTTGGCTAACATATTTTTAACTCAACTCCAGTTTTTCAAACTAAACATTGTTCACAAATGGATAGCATCACGGTAACGTATCAGACAGCTGAAGCTTGGAACTATGACTGTATCAACACTGTAATTGGGCTTTACTACCTAGAATAAATGAAAATCAAAACCTACAGATGCTGAAAATTTGAAATAAAATCAAAATTAAAGGTTGATGGTGGAGATGCAATGGTAAAGATTTAAAGACCACATAGATGAACTCCAAAAATTGGTCATGCCTGTCTTTCCACAATGATTCATGAATTTTGTCATAGTGTCGTGGAGTGATACAGTGTGGAAACAGGCCCTTCTGCCCAACTCGCCCATACCGACCAACAATGTCCCAGCTGCACTAGTTCCACTTGCCTGCACTTGATCCACATCCCTCCAAACCTGTCATATCCATGTGCCTGTCCAACTGATTCTTAAATGATGGGATAATTCCAGCCTCAACTACCTCCTCTGGCAGCTTATTCCATACATCCACCACCCTTTGTGTGAAAAAGGTAACCCATTGGATTCCTATTAAATCTTTTCCCCTTCACCTTGAGCCTATGTCCTCTGGTCCTCGATTCCCCTACTCTGTGCATCTACCCGATCTATTCCTCTCATGATTTTGTATGCCTCTATAAGATCTCCCCTCATCCTCCTGCACTCCATGGAATAGAGACCCAGCCTATTCAACATAGAAACATAGAAAATAGGTGCAGGAGTAGGCCATTCGGCCCTTCGAGCCTGCACCGCCATTCAATGTGATCATGGCTGATCATCCAACTCAGTATCCCGTACCTGCCTTCTCTCCATATCCCCTGATCCCTTTAGCCACAAGTGCCACATCTAACGCCCTCTTAAATATAGCCAATGAACTGGCCTCAACTACCTTCTGTGGCAGAGAATTCCAGAGACTCACCACTCTCTGTGTAAAGAATGTTTTCCTCATTTCTGTCCTAAAGGAATTCCCCCTTATCCTTAGACTGTGACCCCTTGTTCTGGACTTCCCCAACATCGGGAACAATCTTCCAGCATCTAGCTTGTCCAACCCCTTAAGAATTTTGTAAGTTTCTATAAGATCCCCCCTCAATCTTCTAAATTCCAGCGAGTACAAG
Organism: Raja brachyura; assembly: GCA_963514005.1. The sequence continues at coordinate 32,978,608 of OY740785.1, read as the reverse complement.
CCGAGTCTATCCAATCTTTCCTCATATGAAAGTCCTGACATCCCAGGAATCAGTCTGGTGAATCTTCTCTGTACCCCCTCTATGGCAAGGATGTCTTTCCTCAGATTTGGAGACCAAAACTGTACGCAATACTCCAGGTGTGGCCTCACCAAAACCCTGTACAACTGCAGCAGAACCTCCCTGCTCCTATACTCAAATCCTTTCGCTATGAATGCTAACATACCATTTGCTTTCTTCACTGCCTGCTGCACCTGCATGCCTACTTTCAATGACTGGTGTACCATGACACCCAGGTCTCGTTGCATCTCCCCCTTTCCTAATCTGCCACCATTCAGATAATAGTCTACCCTCATGTTTTTGCCACCAAAGTGGATAACCTCACATTTATCCACATTATACTGCATCTGCCATTCATCTGCCCATTCACTCAGCCTATCCAAATCACCCTGCAGCCTCCAAGTATCCTCCTCACACCTAACTATACCACCCAGCTTGGTATCATCTGCAAATTTGGAGATGTTGCATTGAATTCCCTCGTCCAAATCATTAATATATATTGTAAATAGCTGGGGTCCCAGCACTGAGCCTTGCGGCACCCCACTAGTCACTGCCTGCCATTCTGAAAAGGACCCGTTTACTCCTACCCTTGCCTCCTGTCTGCTGGCCAGTTCTCTATCCACATCAACACTGAACCCCCAATACCGTGTGCTTTAAGTTTGTATGCTAATCTCTTAAGCGGGACCTTGTCGAAAGCCTTCTGAAAGTCTAGATATAACACATCCACTGGTTCTCCCTTATCCACTCTACTAGTTACATCCTCGAAAAATTCTATCAGATTTGTCAGACATGATTTACCTTTCGTAAATCCATGCTGACTTTGTCCAATGATTTCACCACTTTCCAAATGCGCTGCTATCCCATCTTTAATAACTGACTCTAGCAGTTTCCCCACTACCGATGTTAGAATAACTGGTCTGTAATTCCCCGCTTTCTCTCTCCCTCCTTTTTTAAAAAGTGGGGTTACATTAGCTACCCTCCAATCCTCAGGAACTACTCCAGAATCTAAGGAATTTTGAAAAATTATCACTAATGCATCCACTATTTCTGTGGCTACCTCCTTGAGTACTCTGGGATGCAGACTATCTGGCCCTGGGGATTTATCGGCCTTCAATCCGTTCAATTTACCCAACACCACCTCCCGGCTAACCTGGATTTCACTCAGTTCCTCCATCTTATTTGACCCCCGTTCCACTGCTATTTCCGGCAGATTATTTATGTCTTCCTTAGTGAAGACAGAACCAAAGTAGTTATTCAATTGGTCTGCCATGTCCTTGTTCCCCATGATCAATTCACCTGTTTCTGACTGCAAGGGACCAACATTTGTTTTAACTAGTCTCTTTCTCTTCACATATCTATAAAAACTTTTGCCGTCAGTTTTTATGTTCCCTGCCAGTTTCCTTTCATAATCTATTTTCCCTTTCCTAATTAAGCCCTTTGTCCTCCTCTGCTGGATTCTGAATTTCTCCCAGTCCTCCGGTAGGCTGCTTTTTCTGGCAAATTTGTATGCCTCATCTTTTGTTTTTATACTATCCCTGATTTCCCTTGTTATCCATGGATGCACCACCTTCCCCGATTTATTCTTTTGCCAAACTGGTATGAACAACTTTTGTACTTCATCCATGCAGTCTTTAAATACCTTCCATTGCACATCCACTGTCAACCCTTTAAGAATCACCTGCCAGTCTATCTTGGCCAATTCACATCTCATACCTTCAAAGTTACCTTTGTTCAAGTTCAGAACCCTTGTTTCTGACTTAATTTTGTCACTCTCCATCCTAATGAAGAACTCAACCATATTATGGTCACTCTTGCCCAAGGGGCCACGCACAACAAGACTGCTAACTAACCCTGCCTCATTACTCAATATCCAGTCTAGAATAGCCTGCTCTCTCGTTGGTTCCTCCACATGTTGGTTGAGAAAACTATCCCGCATACATTCCAGGAAATCCTCTTCCTCAGCACCCCTGCCAATTTGATTCATCCAATCTACATGCAGATTGAAGTCACCCATTATAACCGTGTTACCCTTGTTGCACGCATTTCTAATTTCCTGTTTGATGCCACCCCCAACTCCAATACTACTATTAGGTGGCCTGTACACAGCTCCCACTAGCGTTTTCTGCCCCTTAGAGTTTCGCAGCTCTACCCATATCGATTCCACATCCTCCACGCTAATGTCCTTCCTTTCTATTGCATTAATCTCCTCTCTCACCAGCAACGCTACCCCACCTCCTTTTCCTTTTCGTCTATCCCTCCTGAATATTGAATATCCCTGGATGTTCAGCTCCCAGCCTTGGTCATCCTGGAGCCATGTCTCCGTGATCCCAACTATAGCATAGTCATTAATCGCTATCTGCACCTTCAACTCATCCACCTTATTACGAATGCTCCTCGCATTGAGACACAAAGCCTTCAGGCTTGTTTTTACAACACTCTTACTCCTTATACAATTATGTTGACAAGTGGGCCCTTTCACATCGATCCCTATTACACTTGGCCAAACTCTCCTATCCCTTTGTGAGCTTTCTTTCCCGTTAATTCTGGGGTCATTAACCATTCCTTTACTCTCTTTCCCTTTAACTCCGTTCTCGATTATCCCATTTGACACCCCACCCCCTTTATTCAGTTTAAAACCATCCGTGTAGCAGTGGCAAACCTGCCGGCCAGAATGCTGGTCCCCCACCTGTTAAGATGCAATCCGTCCCTTTTGTACAGTTCCCCCTTACTCCAAAACAGATCCCAGTGATCTAAGAATCTAAATCCCTGCCCCCTGCACCAGTTCCTCAGCCACACATTCAGGTCCCGTATCTCCCTGTTCCTGCTCTCGCCAGCACGAGGAACTGGAAGCAAACCGGAGATAACAACCCTGGAAGTCCTGCTTTTCAGCATTTTTCCGAGCTCTCTGAAGTCCCGCTGCAAAATATTCATCCCCTTCTTTCCAACATCATTTGTGCCAACATGCACGACCGCTTCCGGCTGTTCACCTTCGCCCTTGAGGATTGTCTGCACTCTGTTCGTAACATCCTGGATCCTGGCACCAGGAAGGCAGCACACCATCCTGGAATCCCGTCTGTTGCCGCAAAAACCCCTGTCTGTACCTCTCACAATGGAGTCTCCAACTACAATGGCGTTGCCCGACTTTGGCCTCTTTGGTTTTGGCTCATCAGCCCTTTTTGTTTTGCAAGCCAGTCCGCCGCTCAGTGAGATACCGTCTTCTGTCCCGGCAGCTTCCACGTGGGTGAACCTGTTCACAAGGGGTACAACACCCGGGGACCTTTGCATTCCATGTTTTCCTCCCTTTCTCACCGTCACCCACCTTCTCTCTTCTAGTGCCTTGGGTGTAACAATCTTACTGAAGGACTTGTCGAGGAATGACTCAGTTTCTCGGATGAACCTGAGGTCATCCACTTGTTTCTCCAGTTCCCCAACACGGTCCTTCAGGAGCTGTACCTGGATGCACTTCTCACATTTGTAGCATCCAGAGGCACCAGCAGTGTCCTTGACCTCCCACATACTGCAAGCATCACACTGCATCAGCTTGCTTGACATCTCCTTCTTTTGCCTCGGTCTCTCCCTATCCAGTGTTTTGCGCAGCCTCCTCTCCGAAGACTCTCGAGCCAAAGACTCACACTTTACTCCCAGGGCACTTCCCTCACTGCCGCTCCCCAAGAGCTGCTTTGCTTATATTGACTGTTAAATTGTGAAATTTACAAACCAAATTCCTCAGTTTTCAACTGTTTTCCCCCTCTGACTCACTGAGAACTCTCCTCCCACTTGGGCTAGAGCCAATCAGTGCTTTCTCCTGCTTCTCTTTGTTGCTGTTGCTTCAAAATCCACGGGAACAATGAGTCGCCCTATACATCACATCCTCTAGTCCTGGCAACATCCTTGTAAATCTTTTTTGAATCCTTTCAAGCTTGACAATATCTATATTACTAAAAGTCTGATCTTGACCATTTCCTGTTCTGTATATTGATTTTTGAAAAAACTCTGTCACTTACAGCTGTGATTTTTGGCCATCTTACTCAGAGTCCCCCTCCGCTGCACAGGACAAGGGGATATTTCCCATCGATGAAAAATAAAAGAGTTATTAGTATTTTAAAAATGTTGAGATTCTCTCTCCTAAAGGCCACGGCATTCCGGAGGGACTATAAAACCTAGAGGTGTTGAGTGCCTCAGTCAGTCTCTGCAAGATGGGGGAGTGAGAGGGTCATGTCTCTCAGTCTGAGCTGTGAATAACACTGAACACATGTCTACTAAACTGTGAATGGTTTTTCTGACCTATCAGTGCTCTTAATGTGGTTTGAAAATATAGTTTGGAAATGCTAATGCTGTGTTGCGTTTGGTTTGGAAATGCTAAAGCTGTGTTGCCTTTGGTTTGGAAATGCTAAAGCTGTGTTGCCTAATTGAAGTTGCCTTGCCTAATTAAAGTGGCCTTGCCTTCTATATAATTAAAAGTCTAATCTTCACCACTTCCTGTTTGCGCTTTATATTGATTTTAGAAAAGACGCTACCACGTACGGCTGTGATTTTTGGTCATCTTACTCTGAGTCCCCCTCCGTTCATCGGGTGCCGAGAATTTTTCCCATTGATGAAAAATAAAAGAGTTATTAGTGTTTAAAAATGTTGAGATTCTCTCTCCTGTCAATCACGCCATGAAGGCCACGCCCCTTTTGGTGAGAGGGCCTAAATCCCAGAAGTGCGGGCGTGGCTCAGTCTCTGCAAGATGGCGGAGGGAGAGGTCATGACTCGCTGTCTTTAGTGGCCTTGCACCCTGCTTGAAATGGTATGAAACTGCACTTGAATTTGGTGGCCTTGCACCCTGCATGAAGTGGTAAGAAACTGCACTTGAATTTGGTGGCCTTGCACCCTGCTTGAAATGGAATTTCAAGAAATAGCCGTGTCAACTGCCAGCCTACCAGCCGTGAGTGAGCGAGCTGCCAGCACAACAGGCTTGAGTGAATGGAAACTAGCCCTCTGGAAACCAGTCCCTTCAGCCCACAACACCTATACTAGCACTCCAGAAAGCCCCCCCCCCCCCCCCCCCCCAACTGGCCACCAATATTGGAATTGGTGGAGAGGTGGAATATTGCGTTGGGGGACCAGCCCTCCCGTGTGATGCTGGGATCCAACGGGTCCCACTTAGTCTAGTATTTCCTATAACATGGTGCCCAGAACGGAACACAATATTCTAAATGCGGTCTCACCAATGTCTTATTCAAGTGCAACGTGATCTTCCAACTTCCATACTCAATACCCTGATGAAGGCCAAAGTAAAAAAATGTTTTTGACCACCTTATCTACCTGTGACTCGACCTTCAAGGAACCATGCACCTGTACTAGATCCATCTGCTCTACAACACTACCCAGTTGGCCTACCATTTAGTGTGTAGTTCCTACCCTTGTTCGACGTTCCAAAATGCAACATCTCACACTTCTTCGTATTAAATTCCATCAACCATTCCTCTACCCACTAAGCCAATCGATTGTCCATCGATTAGTCCGTAGGAAATTACAACAGCCATCACCAAGAGCATGCAATATCCCCCACGCACTTTTTCTGTGAATAGTCCACCCAGGCGTAGTGGAAGAGGAAAATCTGCCTCTATTAATTATTTTTTCTTTCTCGTGTCTGGCCATTTTCTATATCACGTCTTTTCAGTGGTTGGCGCAGGCGAACGCAGCGGCATTTGGTTCGGCCAGGTCATCTTTGGTACATTGTGGAGCTTGGCTACATCTCATGATGTGTTCCATAGTTTGGGATTTGCCACACACACATGCATCAGAACTCGTTATTTTCCATGTCTTCACGGACACCTCGCAGTGTCCTTCGCCAACCCGCCTACCAACCTCTATGAATGCAAAGATTCACTTGTTCAGTTTTGGAAAGCTAATCAATACATGTTTTCTTCATTTCTAGGGTTCTGAAGAACCAAAACTGAAATCTGAGCATATCGGTATCCTTGTTGTTAGTTTAAGGGAATTTGTGAGATCAACTGATCGCAAAATCATCTCAGCCACCCTTTCTAGGCTGAAGTTGGAGTTGGACTTTGACAACCATGCCATCAACCAAATTCAGGTGGTGCTGTTTGGTTTCCAAGAAGCTGTAAGTTGAAATTTATCTATTTTAATTTATCTATTTTAACTGCTTCTAGAAAATGTCTACACGTCTGCTGGTTATGAAATAATTTTGATCTGTCTCAGCCTGATTAGTTGTTGGCATGGGTTTACAGAATTCTGCCAAGTGTACCACTTTTAAACCAAGGTCCCAGAATGGCTGGACATATATGAATGAATGAATGAATGAATGGTTTATTTCGGTCATACTTTAAAAAGAACAAAACTTTCCAATCTGTGTGAATATGAACCAACACTGTATCCATTTCACACAACGTTCACATAATCAATGACTGAAAAAGGAATAGGCTGAAGCCACAAAGCTTATTTTTGCCTATCCTATACAATCCATAAAATAACCCAGAATATCAGCATTACAAAGGAAAGAAATAAAAATACAATTGACTCTAAATTATAATCCTTACTTATTTTACATTTTAATCATTTTACATTATAATCCTTAATTATTTTACATTTTAAGGCTTTTTTGAAACTCAACAGGGAGCTACAAAATTTCAACTCATCACTAAGCCCGTTCCATAATTTGACTCCCAAAACAGACACACATCTATATTTTACATTGGTTCTCACTTTACATGTTACAAAAATACACAACCCTTTTAAATTATAATGTCCTTCTCTTAATTTAAATTTTTTTGAATACTAACAGGAAGGCTTTTATTCCTAACTCGGAAAAGTATTTCTAATGTCTTTACATGCACAATATCCAAAACATTTAAGGTACCGGACTTTATGAATAATGGATTTGTAGTTTCACGGTAAGAAGCTTTATGTATTATTCTAATAGCTCTTTTCTGGAGTTTAATTATAGGGTCTATATTTGTTTTATATACATTTCCCCAAACTTCAACACAATATTGACATATATGGCATTATAAGCGAGCAATACAATATATACAAACACTTCTTATTCAACAGATGCTTTGTTTTGTAAAGAATAGCAATAGATTTAGATAATTTCCATTTGATGTATTCTATATGTGGCCTCCAACAAAGTTTATGATCTATAATCACTCCCAGGAATTTTGTTTGATATACTCTTTCAATTTCAACCATTTAAATTCAATTTTATTTCCCAATTAACCCTGTCACCACCAAACACCATAAATATTGTTTTATTTTCATTTAGGGATAATTTATTAATATCAAACCATTTTTTAGCACTATCAATTCTCTTTCTGCTGTTTTCAAAAGTTATTTTATATCATTCCCTGAACAAAATACATTTGTATCATCCGCAAACATAACAAACTTCAACATATTTACAAATATCATTTAAATAAAGTATACATAGCTTAGGTCCCAGTACCGAACCTTGTGGAACACCACAGGTTACTCTTCTAAGCTGTGATTCAGTATTATTCATTTTTACATACTGAAACCTATTACTTAAATAACTTCCCAACCAATTCTGTGTGACACCTCTTATACCATGACGTTACAATTTCTGCAAATGGAATGATCAATTGTATCAAATGCTTTATGTAAATCAATAAATACACCCACAGTGTGTAGTTTCTTATCTATTGCTGTTGCTATATTTTCTACAAAATCCATCACTCTAAAGATGTCGATCGATTACTCCTAACCCCATATTGATGATCACTCAATAACTCATATTTCTCAATGAAGTCATCAAGTCTATTTTTATTCAATTTCTGGATTTACGTTTAAAGTTTCCAAATGTTGCATATTGAAACATAGAAACATAGAAAATAGGTGCAGGAGTAGGCCATTCGGCCCTTCGAGCCTCCACCGCCATTCAATATGATCATGGCTGATCATCCAACTCAGTATCCCATACCTGCCTTCTCTCCATACCCCCTGATCTCTTTAGCCACAAGAGCCACATCTAACTCCCTCTTAAATATAGCCAATTAACTGGCTTCAACTACCTTCTCTGGCAGAGAATTACAGAGATTCACCACTCTCTGTGTGAAAAATGTTTTTCTCATCTCAGTCCTAAAAGGTTTCCCCCTTATCCTTAAAATGCGACCCTTGTCCTAGACTTCCCCAACATCGGGAACAATCTTCTTGCATCTAGCCTGTCCAACCCCTTAAGAATTTTGTAAGTTTCTATAAGATCCCCCCTCAATCTTCTAAATTCTAGCGAGTACAAGCCGAGTCTATCCAGTCTTTCTTCATATGAAAGTCCTGACATCCCAGGAATCAGTCTGGTGAACCTTCTCTGTACTCCCTCTATGGCAAGAATGTTTTTCCTCAGATTTGGAGACCAAAACTGTACGCAATACTCCAGGTGTGGTCTCACCAAGACCCTGTACCACTGCAGTAGAACTTCCCTGCTCCTATACTCAAATACTTTTGCTATGAATGCTAACATACCATTCGCTTTCTTCACTGCCTGCTCACCTGCATGCCTACTTTAAATGACTGGTGTACCATGACACCCACCTCCCCTACATCTCCCCTTTTCCTAATCGGCCATATTGAAATTATTTGTTGTTTGATAAACCAAGGTGTGAATTTTCTGTCATTGTTGCTTGATCTAGGGTTAAATTTGACTTAAATTTCCATAATTGAATTTCTAGAATTTGCCCTCCTACATTTGAAAACAAATATACACGTGGCATGTCGAACGATTGGGAAAGAAACAAATCTTCAGCATTGACCATCAGCTGAGCTCTACCATAGCAAGTTCTATGTTTTCACTATCTAAAGTTTTCATTGTATTTCCTCAGTCTGAAGCTAAATGATGCAAAATTGCCACAGGACCGCACCAGCATTAACATTGGGGCCAAGCTACTTCCAGATCCACAAATGTAGTTGACTCACAAATGCCAACTGAAATGGCCTCGCGTTCCATTCAGTTCGAGGGTACCTCAGTATAGGCAAAAATGCTGGCCATTCCAGTAATGCTGAGATTCCCACCAAAAGAATAAATGAAGCAAATTCTAGGCTTTTCTATTTGCTGCTGTATCGGTTCCGTTTTTGAAAAAAAGTTCATCTTGTGATCGAAAAGATTTAGAGCGGATATTAACAAGCTTGTTTTCTTTTATTCTATGATACAAGGTAAATAAGGTCCTGAGAACACACAATATTAAGCCTCACTGGATGTTTGCTTTGGATAACATAATTCGCAAAGCTGTGCAGACAGCTATTACTATTCTTGTACCCGGTGAGTCATTACAGTCCCAGCAGGTGTCTGTGCTATTTAAGAATCCTTCTCTTTCAAGTTTTAGTAAATCTACCCCTATGAATTAAGCTAATTGGTATTCCACCATCACCAGCTGCTGTCATAAACAATCCATAATGATCTTTGTGTCATTTTTTTAAAAGTTGCCTTTAAAGTATGGAATCATTGATTTAGTAGAAATATGAATTGTATTAATACTTAAAAGGTTATTTTGTAATTTGTAAATTTTGCACAGCAGAAGCATTGTATCAAAGTTTTTACCTTTGTCAGATGTAAAAGTGGGCGATTTCAGATGATACTTGTAATATGACCCCGATTTCCTGAAGTTATCCATTTCACACTACTGATATTATCCAGTCATATTATGAAAGCAACCATTTTTTAGTTACAATGGCACATGTTGGCCATTATGGAATGCTTAAATGTGTGCTCTTCTCATGGGGAGAGGAGATCTGAAATGGAAGAGATCTCCAGATTTCTGCTGTTAATTTATGTTTTCCTTGATAATTGCAGACTGAGTTCTGATACTAACTTTTTAAATTTTGTAACAGTGTAAAGATGGCCTTATGGAGACCAAAGTTGTGGACATCATCATCACCATCAAAATACTAATATAAGTTCATAAGTTCTAGGAGCAGAATTAGGCCATTCAGCCCATCATGTCTACTTCACTATTCAATCATGGCTGATCTATCGTTCCCTTAAAACCCCATTCTCCTGCCTTAGCCCCATAACCCCTGCCACCCTTACTAATCAAATGTCTGTCTGCAAAAGTGGGCCACCGAAACACTCATGCAGATGAAATCTCCCTAATATTGAAGTTTCAATTGGTTATTAAAATGGGTTTAATCAAAAGTATTTGCAATTGTTCTTGCTAGAAATTCTCCATAGTCATTTTCCAATTTTCATAACTTTAAAACATTGATCAATTTCATTAAACTGGAGAGAGTGCAGAGAAGAAGGTGATGTTGCCAAGACCTGTGAGCCTGAGTTATAGGGAAACGTTGGGCAGGCTAGGACATTATTCTTTGTAGCACAGGAGGCTGAGGGATGATCTCAGAGAGGTGTATAAGGTAATGAGGGGAATAGATAGGGTAGGTGCACAGAGCAATTTACCAAGAGTTGGGGAATCAAGAACCAGAGGATATAATTTTAAGGTAAGAGGGGAAAGATTTAATAGGAACCTTAAGGACAACTTTTTCACACTGAGTGTGGTGGGTTTATGTGACTAACTACCAGAGGGGGTAGTTGAGGCAGGTACTAAAACAACATTTAAAAGACATTTGGACAGGTACATGGATAGGAAATGTTTAGAGGGATGTGGCCAAATGCAGACAGGTGGACTAGTGTAGATGGGGCATTTTGGTCAGGTTGGGCAGAAGGGCCTGTTTCCATCCTGTATGAACATATACCATATGCATACGTATGATACGCATATAATGAATATATGCATGAATATGAATGATTCAATTCATATATACATCAAATATACAATTGATATTGTATATCAATATAGATGAATATCTGATAGGTGCAAAATGCTGGAGTAACTCATCGGGACAGGCCGCATCACTGGAGAGAAGGAATCGGTGACGTTTCCAGTCGAAACCCTTCTTCAGACGGTTCTTTCCTATAGATGAATATCTGTATGAATATTCATACAGATACACACACATACATAGATATAGATAGAGATATATAGATAAACAGCATATAGGTGTTTATACATATATGTTTATATATATATATATGTATATTACTACATTCTTATTTTGTCTTGCATAAAACTATAATTTAATCAAATTTTGATTGGAACTGAGCAGATCAGAAGCACAACGTTGATTTTTAAATACATATTTTCAGCCTGTCATTTGTCAGACAAAGATTATCAGGTGACGTTTTTTTTTTTTAACCTCACACAGAACTGAGACCACATTTCAGCCTTGCCTCTGGGAGTGATGCTGCAGACCAAGATGAAGCCGATGTTGAGGATGATGATGATGATGATATTCACACTGAACCGGCCCGCTGTGAAATCCAGCAGCCAATTGCTGTAAACGAGGACAGAATACCAACTTCGGGTGTGAGCACCCTGAGTTCAACAATGTCGCATGATTCTCAGTATATACACAGATCTTTGACTGTGCAATTGGGAAGACTTAAATTGGAAACCAGCAGGTAAAAAAAATCTACTTCAAATGTTTTAATAAGCAGTTGATTTAAATTGTATTAGTTGTATTTACATACATGAAACAAAAATATTTGGAAATATTCAATGCATCAGACAGCATCTTTGGCGAGAGCAACGTTTCAGGACAGTGACTTTTAATTGTTTACAAGACCAAGTGGGATCCATTGGGACCTGTCACAAGGGAGGCCTGGTTCCCCAACACAACCCATCCCCCAACACAATATTCCACCACGCACCCGTTCCCCCAATGCAACCCTTTCCCCCAACGCAATATTCCACCACACCCATAGCCCCCAACTGTGCAGGGATGCCGCATTTTCCCTTATTCACCCTCCCTCATTTTAAACTTAAAAAAAAAATGTAATTGCACCTGCTGGGGCTGCCAGGACTCAGTGTCCTAGGATTGCAACATTGTAGCGGGCAGGGCTACAACCCCATTGTGATGTCATAACTGTAACTGCCAGTGCAGATGGAAGGATTTTTTCTCAAAGTGGGACTTTGTAAAGTTAAATATGTGAATAACTTGTAAAATATAACATCAATCTGAAAGAAACGATTAAAAAAACACACCACAAGACAATTGTGAGTAATGTGGTGCAAAAATTGTAGTGTTTTTGTGTACCGTTTTGGCGTAATTTCAGGATCTCACTCACTCACTTGCAGACATCCAAACAAACATGATGAGAGTTTTAGTAATATACTAGACAAGTGCAGACCCGTTGGAGGCGTGGTCCTCCAAATTAACCCGTTGCTGAAGGTAAGCAAAGCAACGTTGCTCAGCAAAGATCATAGCTCGTGAGCCTCCCCCAGCACTGGAGTTGAAAGAAAATCCGAATAGCACCTCCCCAATTGCAATACCAATTGACTCTCACCCTCCTGTCCTGCCAGGGGCTATGATGGCAACATTGTTGCAAATGTTAGGTGCACTTGCTGTGAGATGCCATTGAGCTGAAAAGTTCAGAATGTTCCTGCCAGTGTTCCTGTCTTGCAACTTTGTATCAAAGTGTGTTGGAAGCTGTGAGGAACAGAGTAAAAACATTTTAAATAACTTTAACAGTAAAAACCATTTAAATTATTTTTAAACATTTTCAGTAATGTCGAGAAATAAAGCATGAAATTTTCAGATAATTCGATTTTGGACTCGACGGGAAAAATGTGTACCGGAATATATAAAAATGTTATTGTCATGACGTAGATTTTTTGCGAAGATGTGATTACACACAAATACACAAATAAATACACATACAAGATCAGACTCCTAATAGTTACTAGACCAAGTGAGATCCGTTGGGTCCCGTCCCCTGAACGCGTGGGTGTGTGGGGGGGGGGGGGGGGGGGGGCACCTGCGGCGTCACACACACATTAACCACTCCCCACACACATACACTAACCATCCCCAACACACACACACTATGGGGGGTGTGGGGGAGGGGGGGTGTGGGGTAGGGGGAAGTGTGGAGGACGGCGGAGGGGGGGAAGCGGGGTTGTGGGAGGAGGGGAAGGGGGGGGTGTGGGGAGAGGTGGTCGCCACAGACGCATCTTGAACTCTGCTCACGCGCACCTTCAGCTTTCGGTCTAACTCAGTGGCTTCTGGTCCGGCGCCAGCTTCACTCAACGGCTTCCAGTTCTACTCAGCTGCTCCCGGCACGCTGCTCTCTCTCCACACGCTGCTCTCTCCCCGCATGCTGCTCACTCCACGCACTTGCTCAACACCCTCTGCTCACTCTGTTCCTTCAGCATTATTCTCCTCGCCGCCGGTGATTGACAATGGGTGCTGGTAGGGGCAGTTTTTACAATTTTTAAATATTTGTAACTTTTGTACTAATCCACCGATCAGAACAAAACTTGTTGCACTTGCAGCAGAGGAGAATGGCGAGTAAGGTGGCGAAATATTGTAGTGCTATCGGGTACCTTTTTTGCACAAATTTTAAAACAAAGCAAACCGGAAGAGGACAAGATGAGAGTTTTATAAGTATATACTAGATCAAGTCATTGTCACATGGGAGGCCTGGTCCCCCAACGCATACCGTTCCCCAATGCAATATTCAACCACTCACCCATAGCCGACAACTGCGCAGGGGCTGCTCATTTCGCCTTATGTACCCTCCCTCATTTTTAAAACGTAAAAAAAAATGCATTTGCACTTGCTAGCTAGCAGGACTCAGTGTACTTAGATAGCAACAATGTTGTGAGCAGGGCTACAATCCCATTGTGACATCACAGCTGTAAGCACAGGGAAAAAGCAGTTATTATTTTCCAAGTCTCTTCTGATTTTTGAACATTTTGATCAAGAACTCGAGAATTAATGCATGAATTTTTCAGATAAGGCAATATTTGACTTCACGGGGTAAATCTCTACCAGAATATGTAAACATTTTACCATTAGAGCGTTATTTTTTCGAGAAGATATGATCACACGTGAACAAATAAACACACAAATACACACACACACACACACACACACACACACACACACACACACACACACACACACACACACACACACACACACACACACACACACACACACACACACACACACAGTTTTATCGTTATGAAAGGAAAGATTTAAAAGTGTGTGCTCAGTACATGTTTTATCCCAAATATGTACTCCTGCAGTGGATAATAGATCATAGAAACATAGAAACATAGAAATTAGGTGCAGGAGTAGGCCATTCGGCCCTTCGAGCCTGCACCGCCATTCAATATGATCATGGCTGATCATCCAACTCAGTATCCCGTACCTGCCTTCTCTCCATACCCTCTGATCCCCTTAGCCACAAGGGCCACATCTAACTCCCTATTAAATATAGCCAATGAACTGGCCTCAACTACCCTCTGTGGCAGAGAGTTCCAGAGACCCACCACTCTCTGTGTGAAAAAATTCCTTCTCATCTCGGTCCTAAAGGATTTCCCCCTTATCCTTAAGCTGTGACCCCTTGTCCTGGACCTCCCCAACATCGGGAACAATCTTCCTGCATCTAGCCTGTCCAACCCCTTAAGAATCTTGTAAGTTTCTATAAGATCCCCTCTCAATCTCCTAAATTCTAGAGAGTATAAACCGAGTCTATGCAGTCTTTGTTCATAAGACAGTCCTGACATCCCAGGAATCAGTCTGGTGAACCTTCGCTGCACTCCCTCTATGGCAATAATGTCCTTCCTCAGATCATAGAATCGTAGAATCATACAGCATGGAAACAGGATTTTCATCCCAACTCTACCATGCCTACCGAGTTGCCGCATCTAAGCTTGTCCCATTTTCCTGCATTTGGTCCATATCCCCCTTAGTCTTTTCTATCGATGCACCTGTCCAAATGTCTTTTTAATTAGTCTAGGAAGGAACTGCAGATACTGGTTTAAACCGAAGATAGGCAAAAAAAGGTGGAGTAACTAAGCGGGACAGACGGCATCTCTGGAGAGAAGGAACGGGTGACGTTTCGGGTCAAGACCCTTCTTCAGACTGGTTAGGGATAAGGGAAATGAGAGATATAAACAATGACTAGACGAAGTGGGACCCGTTGGAGGGCTGGTCCCCCAATGCAATATTCCACCTCTCCACCAATTCCAATATTGCTGGCCAGTGGGGGGGGGTGAGGGCTTTCTGGAGCGCTAGTATGTGTGTTGTGGGTCAAAGGGACTGGTTTCTAGCGCGCTAGTATGGACATTATGGGCCGAATGGATTCTTGGGCTGGCAGCTCAGACACTCTGGCCAGGCAGCTCAGTCACTCTGGCCAGGCAGCATTTTAGCACCAATAGAGACACTTTTTGCAAGCATTTTAGAACCAATAGAGACACTTTTTGTAAGCATTTTAGAACCAATAGAGACACCTTTTGTAAGCATTTTCGAACCAATAGAGACACTTTTTGCAAGCATTTTGGAACCATAGAGACACTTATTGCAAGCATTTTAGAACCAGTAGAGACACTTTTTGCAAGCATTTTAGAACCAATAGAGACACTTTTTCCAAGCATTTAGAACCAAAAAGACACTTTCTGCAAGCATTTTAGAACCAATAGAGACACTTTTTGCAAGCATTTTAGAACCAAAAAATACATTTTTTGCAACCATTTTAGAACCAATAGACACTTTTTGCAAGCATTTTAGAACCACATTAAGGGCACTCACAGTTGACTAGACGTGTTCAGTGCTATTCAGAGCTTAGATAGACCTGACCCTCTGGCTTCCTCCATCTTGCAGAGACTGAGTGGGGCACACCACTTCCTGGTTTTATAGTCCCTCCCCCTCCCACCAGCATGGGCAGCAGAGAGAATGGGTAATTTTTTTTTAAACATTAATATACTTCTGATTTTTCAACGATGGGAAAAATCCTCTGGTCCAGGAAGGCGGAGGGGGGCTCTGAGCGAGGTGGCGTTCTCTCGGAAATCACACCACAGTAAGCCAAAAGCGGTCAAGATCAGACTTTTAGTAATATAGATGTAGAGAGATAAAAAACAATGAGTGAAAGATATGCAAAAAAGTAACTATGATAAAGGAAACAGGCCATTGTTAGCTGTTTGTTAGGTGAAAATAAGAAGCTAGTGCGACCTGCGTGGGAGACAGATAGAGAGAGAGGGAATGCCGGGGCTACCTAAAGTTAGAGAAATCAATATTTATTCCACTGGGCTGTTAGCTGCCCAAGCGGAATATGAGGTGCTGTCCCTCCAATTTGCGTTTAGCCCCACTCTGACAATGATGGAGGCCTAGGACAGAAAAATCAGTGCGGGAATGGGAAGGAGAATTAAAGTGTTTCGCAACTGGGAGATCAGGTAGGTTCCTATACCTGCCTCAACTACTTCCTCGGGCAGCTTATCCCATATATATCTACCATCCTCTTTTTCACAAAAATAATAACTTCAGTTCCCTTTAACAAATTCATCTGCACCAGGGTAAAATTTGTATTTATTGCATATGTGGCTTTTAAAACTTTGAAATGTAATCTGCAAACCAGTGGAAAGAATGAGTTAAACATGGGATTTCGAATTGTGACCCATTGGAACTGCATTTTATAAAGAATTGCTAATGTTTTTACATTCATTTAAATAGACTTTTGGAAGAGCTCATTCAGAAAGAGAAGGACTATCAAATTCTTCTTCATCAAGCCATTGAAGACAAGGAGCAGGAGATTAATTTGCTCAAATTGAAGTCACAACCAATAGGTAATCTTTGAGTAAAATGGTCTTCCATAAGAACATTATTTAGTTACATGTTCTTTGTACGTATATACTGTCTATGCCTCTCCTTTTTGATTGTTGGTATCTATTTGGTTACAAAAAGGGCAAATGAAATATGTTTGGCTCCAAAGTGATGCATCTGAGGAGACCAAAGTCAGGTTTAGAATTCCTCTCTCGTCAATAGTAGGTGCCAAGCCAGGTTTTCTGAATGCAACATGTCTGGTCCACTTGGGATTCATCATCTGCTTTCCCTAATCAACACAAAGAAGGAAGCAGAATTTAAGTTTGATGTGGAACCAGGAGAATGTGTCACAATAGCTGAAAAGTATTTCTCTATAGTGGCACCTAATCAATTCTCAATGCCTCACTATTTGACTAAATATGCACCCATTGCTCAAACCATATAATCTAAATGATCATATTGCACAGAGCAGCTCTGGCTGCACTCTGTAGTACATTGACAGCAGGCAGTCGGAATGCAAATACATTAATTGTGCCAGTTCTCAGTTAGCCTTCCCAGTTTGTAACAATGGGATTTGGGGGGGGGGGGGGAGGACAATCCTCTCCTATTTCCACACAGATGTGTGACCATCAAGAATAGAATGAAAAACTGGGAATTTCCTCATTCCCTTTCTACGTGAGCCAATAAGTTGAATATTGAAAGGACACCTTTATTGTTATTCAGACCTTTTGGTCTGAACGAAATTTCGTTGCCTTGCAGTCATACATATAATTAAAAAAAAACACACAATAAACACAAATTTAACATCACCCACAGTGAGTTCACCAGGCACCTCCTCACTGTGATGGAAGGCAAAATTCTTAAAGTCTTTGTCTCTTCCCGCCTTGTTCTCCCTCTGCGCTGAGGCGATCCAGACCTCCGATGTTGTGACCCCGCTGGGTAATGGTAAGTAAGTCAGTCCGCGGCTGAATCCGAGCTCCGCGAATGAGCCGGTTCAAACTTCGCGGCCCGGGGCGGTCGAAGCAGCCGAAGCTGCCGCCCTCCAGTCCAGCGGACGAAGCTGTTGTTGCGGGAGCTCCAGAAAAAACGGTCACCAACCTGTGACCTGCGTCCGACAATGTCGTCCACTGGGCCCGTGGCCGAGCCTCCAAAGTTGGGCCAACGCCAGTACACCGCCACAGCTCCGAAGTCGGGTCGCCACCGGAACGCCGCTACAGCCCCAAAGCCGCGCTGCCGCCGGAACACCGCCACAGCTCCAAAGTCGGGTCCGCCACCGGAACGCCGCCACAGCTCTCAAGTGGGGTCCGCCGCCGGAATGCCGCCACAGCCCCGAGGCCGCCAGCTACGCCAATAGGCCTCAGCGCAGACGGGGACGGGGGACACGACAAGAAAAAGTCGCATCCCCCCGAAGGAAGAGACTAACACCATGTTTCTCCCCCCCCCCCCCACACACACACACACACAACCTAATAAACTAAATTTAACTAAAACAGACAAAAGAAAACAACAACAAAAAAAGAAAAAACAGACTGACTGCAGGCGAGCCGCAGCTGCCAGGCAGCGCCGCCACTTCCGGAGAAGGCTTAGGAAGTTTGGTATGCCCCCTACAACTCTCACCAACTTCTACAGATGCAACGTAGAAAGCATTTTATCAAGATGCATTACAGGTTGATTTGGGAACAGCTCCATCCAAGACAACAAGAAATTGCAGCGAATTGTGGACGCAGCCCAGACCATCACACAAACTAACCTCCCTTCTATTGACTCAATTTTTACCTCACACTGCCTCGGCAAGGCCAACAGCATAATCAAGGATGAGTCACATTCTGGCCACACTCTTTTCCCCTCTCCCTTCTGCCAAAAGGTATAGAAGTGTGAAAATACACACCACCAGATTCAGGGAGTTTCTTCCCAGCTGTTATCAGGCAACTGACTCATCCCACCCCAACCATAGAGCAGTGCTGAACTACTATCTACCTCGCTGATGACCCTCGGACTATCCTTGATCGGGCTTTGCTTGCTATACCATGCACTAAATATTATTCCTTTATCATGTATCTATACACTGTAAATGGATCGATTGTAATCATGTATTGTCTTTTTGCTGACTGGTTTGCATGCAACAAAAGCGTTTCACTGTACCTGGACACGTGACAATAAACTGAACTGGACAGGCAGCAGCGACCCCTTTATTGAGAGCCTTCATACAGACAGACAGTCAATGTATATCACTACATATTTAGTTTGCTTTAGCACCAGAGCTTATTGACACTTATTGTATATCTTAGGGGCTTAATTCTCACATTGCTTGAACAAACTGTTAACAAATGTTTAAGATATTTTCGGAGTACTATGTAATTCTGACATATATCAGGAAGATATTAAACATAAAAAGTTTAGTTGTTTTTTTTAACTGATGGATGTGGCATTGCCTCTTTAATATTGCAAGGTTTTCCCTTACATATTTCATTTAAAAATTGCATTTCTTGATTAAGCTAAAGCTGGCCTTCATTCTATAAAGAAATATTGTGATCTTCCTTGATGCGCTTCCTTCTCTTGTTTTTCTTCATAGACTTACCTATTCTTTCTGTATGTCACTACAATTCTTCGGCAGTAAACTCTGGAGACCCTGAACTTATTAGCTGGTTGAAAGACCATGGAGCCGATGAAGATACTGTAGATAAGGTAAGAAAGATCTTCAAGTTGCTGGTTTATGAAGTACATTATACATCTGCATGGAAAGGTGGGTGTCTCTATAGCATTGCAAATTGTGGTACGTGGAAGATGATACCAAAGGAAAGAGTGGAGGCAGAAGTCATGCATTTCTAAATTAATATTTAATGTCTATCTTGACAAAATATTATGATACAGATTTAGAATCATAAAATGGTTGCACCAGAGAAGGAAGCCATATGGCCCATCATGTCTGTACAGCCTCTCCACTACGACAATTTTCTAGTTCCAGCCACAGGTCCTTCTTCAGTAGCCTTGAACTTTTTCTTAACCTAATAGGACATGGGACAGTACAGCACAGGATTTGGCCCTTCTTCTGTAGTCGTGCTTATTTTTCTTAATCACATAGAACATAGAACAGTACAGCAAAGGAAAAGGCAGAAAAAGCCCCCAATGTCTGTGCCAAACATGATGCCAAGAACAACTCTTATCTGCCTGCATATAACCCACATTCTTCCATTCCCTGCATATCGATGTGCCTATTCCAAAAGCCTCTTAAATACCGCTATTGTATCTGCCTCTATAATTATCCAATTCCTTCTTGAAGGGTATAGTGGAATCCTCCACCACTATATTTGCAGGCAGTGCATCCCAAAGACTGATCATAGGCTACGTAAATAAAAGTTTTCTTCATATCACTTTTAATTCTCCTCTCCTTGAATTTGTACTGGTGATGTTTAGTCCTCGACACCTTCACCAACAGCAACATCCTTCCAGGATCCATTCCATTTATATATTTCTATCAAACCTCCCCTCAAGCCTTTCTTCTCCAAAGATAGTCCCAGGCTCTCTAATCTTCTTGTAACGCATCCCAGAAAACATTTTCATAAAACTATCCTGGACTTTTCAAACATTTCCCCATCCTTCCTATAATATGGCAAACATTGTTGGTGCGGAAGCAGAGGTGGTCGAAAGCTTTAAGTTCCTTGGAATAAATATCACCAGAAATTTGTCCTGGACCAGCCACATTGAAGCTATGGCCACGAAAGTACACCATTGGCTCTACTTCCTCAGAAGAATTCTCATGTCCTCAAGAACCCTCACCAACTTCTGCAGATGCGCCGTAGGAAGCATCTTATCAGGATGCATCACAGCCTGATTTGGGAACAGCTCCATCCAAGACCGCACAAAATTGCAGAGAGTTGTGGGCGTAGCACAAACAATCACACAAACCAGTCCCCCTTCCATTGACAACATCTACACCACACTGCCTCAGCAAGGCCACCAGCATAATCCTACCCCGGTCGCTCCCTCTTCTCCCCTCTCCCATCAACCATGAGGTACAGAAGTTTGAAAGCACATATTTTCAGATTCAGGAACAGTTTCTTCCTGGCTGTTATTAGGCAACTGAATGGTTCTCTCATCAACTAGAATGGGGTCCTGACCTCCCATCTACCTCATTGGAGACCTTTCTTTAATCAGACTCTATTGGACTTCAATGTTATATCTTTGCACTACATGTTGTACCCTATATCCTTTATCTGTGCAATGTGAACACCTTGATTTTATTAATGTATAGTAATTTCTTTGACTGGATAGCATACAAACAAAGCTTTTCGGTACCATGACAATAATAGTAAACTAAACTAAACTAAATAATATGGCAGTCTTTTATAAAGATTCAATATGACCACCCCGCTTTTATACCCTGTACCTCTATTGAAAAAAGTCCAATATTTTGAATGCTTATTAACCACTAACTAAATGCATAGATTTAAATTACTTGCTAGTATTATTGGAAAATTACAGAAATATTCTTCACCCAGGGAATATGAAACCTACTGTCTAAAAGGGTGGTGCAGTGTGAAGAAATATTTCAGTTTTGTTGTGTGCTCTAACTAGCACTACTAACAGTTGTACCGAAACATCAATCTCCTTTGCTTCATTTTTCCAGTTTTGACCAATCAATCTCAATTTGCGAGTTATAACCATTCCATCAATCTAGTAATTTATCCTTGAATTAACTGTGTTCATCTGCAGAGGCTGCCTTACTTTGGCAAAATTAGTTACCTACACATTAAAATAACTATTGTTTAGGAAATGGATCCTGCCAAAGGAGGGTGCCAAGTGAGATTATTATCAGTATTCATATGATTATTTTATGATAAACCACCGCCTCATATCTACCATTCAAGTGAAACACACTTACTTTGGAATGTAAGAATCTGTTCTCAGGTGATATAAATACTTATTTATTATTAAATGTAATTGTTAATGGAGATATTCCAAATTAGTAATATATCAAATATATATGTTCAAGATAAGTCACCTTATTATGATCATGACATTAAATATATAATATGTTCAAGATAAGTCACCTTATTATGATCATGACATTAATTTTATTATCTAACTCAGTTTGTGACAGATGATTATAATCTGATGGATGTTCTTAACTACATGACAAGAGATGATCTGAAATGCTTGAGGATAAGGTAATTGATTTATTTTACTCTGTTTAATTAGCGGGGCAATGCATGGGAATAGTAAAGTCAGGTAGGTAAGACAAGGAATATAGGTGCAATTACATGAAAAATCGTTTCCACTGCACAGCATGAACATTGTTTAATACAACCTATTACTGGAACGTGTAAAATTAAAGTCAAGTCAAATTCATGTATAAGCACAGAGGGGTACAGGTACAATGAACATCTTGCTTACAGCAACATCACATCATTCAAGCATCATAGTCATATACCATTGGCATTATCCAAAGAGGAGCATTTTCCATCAACTAGTCAATATTTCTTCCTTATCTACTACACCTGAAATCTAATTTTCTTTCACATGTGATTGAAGATTGAGAATATCGCATGATCTACTTACAAAAGTAGATCATACTTCCATATTTTTAGCACTATTATCCTTCAAGATATCTTTCAGTCCAACCTCTATTTTGTCAAACCACCACTCTATTTCTGCTGTAATTTTCCGAACACAATCGTCAAGTACATTTGCCTTGAAATGCTAGTACACTGTATGGATGTGCTAATTTGGCATTGCAATACTATTTCAGGCAATGGCCTGCCACTGTTAATTTCAGTTGCACTAATATATGAGAGTTGCAAAATGTGCTTTTTGGGATTCTGGCTGGGATTGGAGGTGGGCAAGAGGACTGGCGGTCAGAAGGGGAGACTCAGGACCTGGAGACAAATTGAAGCAAGGGAAGTGTCTAGGATGGGTGTTCCACTATGCCTTCCACAAAGGCATAGTGAAAGAGTTGCTGCCTTACAGCACCAGAGACCTGAGTTTGATCCTGACAACAGGTGCTGCCTGTACAGAGTTTGTACGTTCTCCCTGTGACCATGTGGGTTTTCTCCGGGTGCTCCGGTTTCCCCTCACACTCCAAAGACGACAGATTTGTAGATTAATTTGCTTCAGTAAAAAATTATAAATCGTTCCTAGTGTGTTGGATGGTGTTAATGTACGGGTGATCGCTAGTCCGCACGGACACGGTGGGCCGAAGTCTAAAATAAAAAATGGGCCAAGGGGAACTGTTCTCATGGACGCATTAGTAAAGTAGATGGTATATTTATATAAGGACTCTGGTTCGTACACAGACATCTTTAGATGCAATATTTTATTAGCTTATTTTCTCTGGAACATACTACAATTGAAGGCCAATGAGCATCTGACTGATCCATGATTGTTTTTCCTTTCCCAGGGGTGGAATGCTTTGCAAATTGTGGAAAGCGATCATTGAAAACAGAAAAAAAAATCTACTTCCCCACTAGGTCACATGCAAAGAACCTGTAATGGGACACACAAAAGCATCTCTCAATGAGATACTAGCACTTTAAAATAAACTTGATAATGTAAATATGTGGGTTGAATACAAGTCTGTTGCAATTATCGCTATATACCTGAACGTTGACAAATGTATGTGTTACCAATTAGCTGGCTGTTATTATTCAAAATAATCTTATTTAATAAAGAAATTAAATTGGTATTTAAGGAGTCATTTTCCAACGTTTAACGTTCACTAGTGGGGACTCGAGAACATATGATGGATGCTTGTAAAGCAGGCTGTATATAATTGTCCAGCCCTTGCCTAAAAGATCTGCAAACATCCTGAAACTACACTCCCAGTAGGTGAGACTATGTTTGGGGCTCTATTTTTGCTTTCTTTTAAAAATGGGGAAAAACAATTGTGCACTAAATTCTGTCTTTTATACTTTTTTGTGTACTTATTGGATGATATTTTGCTGAATTTCTGTAATGAATGTTGTGCAGAACTGCACACATTGTAACTTTTTAACTATGTCTAGAATGCAGCTCACTGTCAAGTCGTCTTAACATTTTTCTGCAGTTGAACAATCTAAATTACTGTAGTAAATTTTGTAAATGTACAAAGATTATACGGAATTGTCCAGTTTTTGTAATATAAATTAAATAACTTTATATTGTATATGTGAAGTTAGTCTGTTTCCTTTTGAAAGATGTTGAAACATGTTTAAATCATCATTATATGATTCACAGTTTATTACTGATTGTGCAACAAATAACTTGTTTTAAAGCTAAAAAAAATTGATAGCCACTTTTAAAAATAAATTAAAGTAAATTACAAACACATTTTGTATTATTGCATGCCCATTGTTTCTGTTAGGTAAAGTTGCCAAATTACAGAATTGTTACAACTTAGGAAGTTGCCATTTGGCCTAGAGTATCTCTACCGGTTCCATGTAAGAGAAACTCCGTTGTCCCACCATCACCCTTTCTTCATTGTTCTGAAAATCGTTTTCATTCACAAATTTAACCTTCTCCCTTCAGAATGCCATGCTTAAATCTGCCGCCACATTTGAATCTCCTTCCACTCAAACCCATGGCAGTACATTTCAGACATGATCTACTCACAGTGCGGATATTTAAAAAAATTATCATGTTACTTTTGGGTCGTTTGACAATAGTCTTAATGATTGTACCCTGGTTCTTGAGCCTTTAGGCAACCTCCTCTGTATACCTTACATGATTTTAAATTTCCATCAGATGCCCCTCAGTCTGCTCTTGGCCTGAGGAAAACAACCCCAGGTTTATTTTGTTTTAGACTTCAGAGATACAGCGTGCAAACAGGCCTTTTGGTCCACTGCGCCAACCAGCGATCACCCATCCTACACACTAGGAACAATTTCCAATTTACTGAAGCCAATTAACCGACACACCTGTACATCTTTGGAGTGTGGGAGGAAACCAGAGCACCCGGAGAAAACCCACGCAGTCACAGGGAGCATGTACAAACAACAGAGGTTAAGGGGAGAAGGCAGGAGAATGGGGTTGGGGGATGGGCCAAATAGAATAATTCTATTCCTATCACTTATGATTTTATGACCTTATAACACCCGTATTCAGGAACGAGCATGAGTCTCTGGCACTGTAAGGCAGCAACTCTACCGCTGCACCACTGTGCTGCCCATTCTCTTCAGAATATTCTCTTCAGTCCACATAATTAAACTCCCACCTTAGAATCATTTTGGTAGCTTCTGCACCCTGTCAAAATCATCACCATATTTTCTAAAATATGAGACCCACAACAGTACATAACATTCCA
This sequence comes from Raja brachyura, assembly GCA_963514005.1. The sequence goes on along the minus strand of OY740785.1, from coordinate 32,953,653 downwards.
ATTGTGTCTGAGCCAGTGTTTTTTAAAGGGATATTATTACTGCTTTACTCTTGTACTCTATATTTAGGATCTGCCTTTTTAACATCCAGATTCCCTTCTGTATTTTTTATCACTTTCTCAATTTGCCATGTGACTCTCAATGAACAATGCCCATTCCATATAACCATATAACAATTACAGCACGGAAACAGGCCATCTCGGCCCTTCAAGTCCGTGCTGAACAACTTTTTTCCCTTAGTCCAACCTGCCTGCACTCATACCATAACCCTCCATACCCTTCTCATCCATATGCCTATCCAATTTATTTTTAAATGATACCAACGAACCTGCCGCCACCACTTCCACTGGAAGCTCATTCCACACCGCTACCACTCTCTGAGTAAAGAAATTCCCCCTCATGTTACCCCTAAACCTCTGTCCCTTAATTCTAAAGTCATGTCCTCGTGTTTGAATCTTCCCTATTCTCAAAGGGAAAAGCTTGTCCACATTAACTCTGTCTATCCCTCTCATCATTTTAAAGACCTCTATCAAGTCCCCCCTTAACCTTCTGCGCTCCAGAGAATAAAGACCTAACTTATTTAACCTATCTCTGTAACTTAGCTGTTGAAACCCAGGCAACATTCTAGTAAATCTCCTCTGTACCCTCTCTATTTTGTTGACATCCTTCCTATAATTGGGCGACCAAAATTGTACACCATACTCCAGATTTGGTCTCACCAACGCCTTGTACAATTTTAACATTACATCCCAGCTTCTATACTCAATGCTCTGATTTATAAAGGCTAGCATACCAAAAGCTTTCTTTACCACCCTATCTATATGAGATTCCACCTTCAAGGAACTATGCACGGTTATTCCCAGATCCCTCTGTTCAACTGTATTCTTCAATTCCCTACCGTTTACCATGTACGTCCTATTTTGATTTGTCCTGCCAAGGTGTAGCACCTCACATTTATCAGCATTAAACTCCATCTGCCATCTTTCAGCCCATTTTTCCAACTGGCCTAAATCACTCTGTAGACTTTGGAAATCCTCTTCATTATCCACAACACCCCCTATCTTGGTATCATCTGCATACTTACTAATCCAATTTACCACCCCTTCATCCAGATCATTGATGTACATGACAAACAACAAAGGACCCAACACAGATCCCTGAGGCACCCCACTAGTCACCTGCCTCCAACCCGACAAACAGCCATCCACCATTACTCTCTGGCTTCTCCCATTCAGCCACTGTTGAATCCATCTTGCTATTCCTGCATTAATACCCAACAGTTGAACCTTCTTAACCAACCTTCCATGAGGAACCTTGTCAAAGACCTTACTGAAGTCCATATAGACAACATCCACTGCTTTACCCTCGTCAATTTCCCGAGTAACCTCTTAAAAAAATTCAAGAAGATTAGTCAAACATGACCTTCCAGGCATAAATCCATGTTGACTGTTCCTAATTAGACCCTCTTTATCCAGATACTTATATATATTATCTCTAAGTATCTTTTCCATTAATTTGCCCACCACTGAAGTCAAACTAACCGGTCTATAATTGCTAGGTTTACTTTTAGAACCCTTTTTAAACAATGGAACAACATGCGCAGTACGCCAATCCTCGGGGACTATTCCCGTTTCTAATGACATTTGAAATATTTCTGTCATAGCCCCGGCTATTTCTACACTAACTTCCCTCAATGTCCTAGGGAATATCCTGTCAGGACCTGGAGACTTATCCACTTTTATATTTTTCAAAAGTGCCAGTACTTCTTTTACTTTGAAACTCATAGTATCCATAGCTACTCTACTAGTTTCCCTTACCTCACATAATTCAATATCCTTCTCCTTGGTGAATACCGAAGAAAAGAAATTGTTCAATATCTCCCCCATCTCTTTTGGTTTGCAGATAGCTGTCCACTCGGTCTCTCCAATGGACCAATTTTATCCCTTGTTATCCTTTTGCTATTAACATAGCTGTAGAAGCCCTTTGGATTTACTTTCACCTTACTTGCCAAAGCAACCTCATATCTTCTTTTAGCTTTTCTAATTTCTTTCTTTAGATTCTTTTTACATTCCTTATACTCCTCCAGCACCTCACTTACTTCATGCTGCCTATAATCATTGTAGATCTCCCTCTTTTTCCGAACAAGATGTCCAATTTCCCTTGAAAACCAGGGCTCTTTCCAATTTTTACTGGTTCCTTTCAACCGAACAGGAACATAAAGATTTTGTACTCTTAAAATTTCCCCTTTAAATGTCCTCCATTTCTCCTCTACATCTTTCCCATAAAACAAAATGTCCCAGTTCACTCCTTTTAAATCATCTCGCATCTCGTCAAAGTTAGCCTTTCTCCAATCAAAAATCTCAACCCTAGGCCCAGTTCTGTCCTTCTCCATAATTATATTGAAACTAATGGTATTGTGATCACTGGACCCGAAGTGCTCCCCTACGCATACCTCCGCCACCTGTCCCGTCTCATTTCCTAACAGGAGGTCCAGCACTGCCCCTCCTCTAGTAGGCACCTCTATGTATTGCTGCAAAAAACTATCCTGCACACATTTTACAAACTCCAAACCATCCAGCCCATTTACAGAATGTGTTTCCCAGTCTATGTGTGGAAAGTTGAAATCTCCAATTCATTTCCAATTCTTTCTGTTCTGGTATCTATCTTCTATCTATCTTTACATAACTAAAACTCTGATCTTGTGCCATTCTGGTTTTGTGTTTTTTAATATTTGCGCAAAAACAGTACACGATAGCGCCATGATTTTGAGCCATCTTCCACGCCAGTCTCCTGAGCTACAAGGGCAACGTTTTGTTCCGATCGATGGTATATTTTAAAAGTTATTAAGGTTTAAAAATGTTAACAACTGCACAAGCGCAGATTGGTCTCTCTTGTCATTCGCCGCCACGCAGATTGGTGTTCTCTCCTGTCAATCGCCGGGATAGCGACACACTTCCTGCACCATGGCAGTACTGATTGGCCGGGTCCGCTGCCAGTCACGGGTGGCGCACAGCGAGGAGAATATAAAGGTGAAGGAGCAAAGTGAGCATCACTAATGCTCCGCCGGCTGGAGCTGCTTCTGCGGGCGCCTCCGTGGTGCCGAGCGGGTGAGTGGCCAAGCCCACTTCACGGCTTCCATGGTTCCCAGCCGCGGGCACCGTCGGCCGCTTCGTCCGACCCGGGCGTCTACCCCCGAGGCCCCGGCCGGGTTTCTATGCGGCGATCCAGGAGGCATTGTGATGATGGGGCCACAGCGGTGGGGCCTCACGGTGATGGGGCCACGGCGTCGGTGTGGCCTCGCAGCGGTGGGGACTCGTGACGGTGGTGGGGCCTTGTGGCGGCGATGGGGCCTTGCGGCGGTGGTGGGGCCTAGCTGAATTTCAAAATCTGCAGAAAAATCTAATATTTTTTCCAGTTTTTTCCTCTCATGTCTGGTGGGAGAGGAGGGGGGAGTGGGGAATAAAGGGGGAAGACGGCTGAGGGGGTGGTGAGGAGGGGTGGTTGGGGAGGGGGTAGGTGGATGTGAGGAGTGGGTGAAGAGGGGGATAGAGTGATAGGAGGGGGTAGGGAGGGGAGAGGAGTTATGGAGGGAGGGAGTGACTGAGGGTAGGGAAAAGGGGAGGGAGGGGGAGGTGAGAGAGGGATTGGGGAGGGGAGGAGGAGAGGGGAAAGATCCTGGCGAGGTGAGGAGGGAGAATGGGGGGATTGAGGGAGAGGAGGTGGTAGGGAGGGAAGGGAGGAAATGGGGGAGGTGAGGAGGGAAAATGGGGGAGGAGGAGGAATAGAGATAGGTGAATGTGTAGGGAGTGAGGAATAGAGGAGGACGGTGAGGAGGGATAGTGGGGGAGGATAGGGGGAGGTGAGGAGTGGTGGGGGATAGAGGGATAAGAGGGGGTAGGGAGAGTTACTGAGGGTAGGGAAAAGGAGAGGGGGGAGTGGTGAGGGCGGGATTGTGGGAGGGGGGAGAAGGGAAAGAAGAGGGTTGAAGAGGGTAAGGGAGTGCTGGGGATGAGGGGAAATGGGCTGCGTCTGCACAGTTGGGGGCTATGTGTGAGTGGTGGAATATTGCGTTGGGGGAACAGGTATCATTGGGGGAATGGGTGAGTGGTGGAATATTGCGTTGGGGGAACGGGTTGCATTGGGGGAATGGGTGAGTGGTAGAATATTGCGTTGGGGGAACAGACTGCACTTAGTTAGTCCCTTTTAAAATTATGCACATTCATATTTTTTTTCTCTTCTGACCAAAATGTGACACTTCATATTTCTCAGCACTTAATTTAAGTTGCCACCTAGCTGGCCACTACATGTATATATTCTTCAAAAATTATTGTATTTCTCACAGTTCACTATACTTCCAAATTGTGATTACTTCCAGCTTTGGAAATAATGTCATATACACTGAAGTCTGAATCAGTAATATATATCAAAACCAGTGCTGCTGGTACTAACAGTTTGGAAACTCCACTGCACACTTCACTTCAGCCTGAAAACAATCTTCCATCACTATTCTATATTTCCTGTATACATATTGAGACATAGGGTGATACAGTGTGCAAACAGGCTCTTCGTCTCAACTTGCCCACACTGGCCAACAATGTCCCAGCTACACTAGTCCCACTTGCCTGCGCTTGGTACATATCCCTCCAAACCTGTTCTATCCATGTACCTGTCTAACTGTTCCTTAAACGATGGGATAGTCCCAGCCTCAACGACCTCCTCTGGCAGCTTGTTTCGTACACCCACCATCCTTTGTGTGATAAAGTTATTCCTTGGATTCCTATTAAATCTTTTCCCCTTCACCTTGAACCTATGTCCTCTGGTCCTCGATTCTCCTACTCTGGGCAAGAGACACTGTGCATCTACCCGATCTATTCCTCTCATGATAGACAATGGACAATAGGTGCAGGAGTAAGCCATTCAGCCCTTTAAGGCTGATCATCCACAATCAGTGCCCCGTTCCTGCCTTCTCCCCATATCCCCTGATTCCGCTATCTTCAAGAGAACCGGCCTCCGCCTTCTGAGGCAGGAAATTCCACACTCACAGCTGTCTTAAACTGTGGCCCCTGGCTCTGGACTCTCCCAACATCGGGAACATGTTTCCTGCCTCTAGTGTGTCCAACCCTTAATAATCTTATACGTTTCAATAAGCTCCCCTCTCATCCCTTTAAATTCCAGAGTATACAAGTATATGCTATAGTATAAATTCCAGAGTATACATTTTGTACACCTCTATAAGAATACTCCTCATCCTCCTGCGCTCCATGGAAGAGAGACCCAGCCTACTCAACCTCTCCCTACAGCTCACATTCCCGAGGCCTGGCAACATCCTCGTAAATCTTTTCTGAACCCTTTCCAGCTTGGCAATATCTTTCCTATAACATGGTGCCCAGAACTGAACATAATATTCTAAATGCGGTCTCACCAATGTCTTATACAACTGCCCCTCCCCCCACATAAAACAATCCGGAGAACATTTACACAAACTTTTAAAACACACTAAAAATGAAAACGAACTAAAAAGGCGGGCCTGCCAATCGTGCCGTGCCCCTGTTGGAACCATCTTCACTATCCGCAAATTCATGATGATTTTACTCACTTTTGTATCATCAGCAAACTTACTAATCTTGCCTAATATGTTCTCATCCAAATCATTGATGTAGAAGACAAACAGTAACGGGCCCAGCACCGAACCCTAAGGCACACCACTAGTCACAGGCCTCCAGCCCGAGAAGCAACCTTCCACCATCACCCTCTGCTTCCTTCCATCGAGCCAATTTGCTATCCATTCAGCTATCTCTCCTTGGATCCCAAGCGATCTAACCTTCCAGAGCAACCTACCACGCGGAATCTTGTCGAATGCCTTACTGAAATCCATGTATACAACATCTACAGCTCTGCCCTCATCGACCTTGTTGGTCACATCTTCAAAAAAATCAATCAGATTTGTGAGACACGCACTCCCACGTACAAAACCATGCTGACTATCCCTAATCAGCCCTTGCCCATCCAAATGCCCGTATAACCTATTCCTCAGAATATTCTCTAGTAACTTCCCAACCACAGATGTTCAGGTCACCGGCCTATAGTTACCAACATTTTCCCTACAGCTGGTCTTGAAAAGAGGCACAACATTTGCCACCTGCCAGTCTTCCAGCACCTCTCCTGTATTTACTTGTAAATTTTAACCAGGGCACCCGCAATTTCATATCTAGTTTCCCCGCAATGTCCTCGGATATATCTGATCAGGCCCTGGTACCTTCATACACGACAGTATCTTCAGTAATTTTTCGACGGTAACACTGACTGCTCTCAAAACACTTCCATTGACAAGCTCGGTCACTGTATTTTCACTCTTACCATTTAAAAAAAATTATCACAATTAATCACGTGTGTGTTTTTTATTCAAGGAGAACCGCAAAAGGAATCCACAAATTGAACTCGGTAGGTTGAATGTTCCCCCATTACTTAAAGACCTGGGGTACGGATGCACCACAGGTACTAAACCTAGCCAAAATGCAAGACATTAAACAAAATAAACCGGGAGGAATCTCATTTTGCAGTTGGAATATTAGGGGGGCTAACGAACGCATTAAAAGGGGGAAGATTTTAGCTCAGCTGAAAGCATACCACACTGATGTTATCTTTCTCCAAGAGACGCATTTTAAATTTCAAGATCAAGCTAGATTGAGGGCGAACTGGATAGGCCAAACTTTTCATTCGTCATACACGTCAAAATCCAGAGGCACGTCTATTATTATTCGCAAAGGTATACCATTTAAACAGAAAAATAACTTAACAGATAAGGATGGGAGATATTTGATAGTTACCAGTGAGATCCATGCCATCCCAATTACATTGGTAAATATATATGCGCCTAATTTTGATAATCCGCATTTTTAAAATAAAATTCTGAATATAATCGCAGAAAATAATTACCAGAATGTTATAATTGGTGGAGACTTTAACTGTGTTTTAGACCCTTAGATAAATCCAGTAAAAAACAGCGAGGTAATACGAAATCTAAAACAAGTGAACTTATATACACATATATAAAAAATACAAATATAACAGATGTTTGGAGGATTGCAAATCCGACCGGCAAGGAATTTCCTTCTATTCATCGGTACATAAGACTTATTCATGTATAGATTATTTCCTGGTCACACAAAATTGATTCCGTATATTCTGAATCCAAAATACCATACAAATCTCAGATCATTCCCCCCTAACTTTTTTTTAAAATAGAAGGAATGTCTAAGAATACATCGTTTTGGAGATACAACCCATGAATTTTAAAAGACCAGCAAGGGAGTATATATCTAAGATGGCAAATGGATCTTTTTTTTAAATAAATGACACGCCAGCCACATCACCTACATTATTATGGGAATCTTTCTAAGCTTTTATTAGAGGTGTTATAATCTCATACCAAGTCTTTCAGAATAAAAAAAATAAGAATGAACAAAGGCAGCTAGAGGAACAAACTTGACAATTGGATATAGATAATGCTAAAGACCCTTCCATGGATAAACATAATAAAATATGAATACTAAAATTCAAATTAAATGAATTACTATCAGAGAAAGTTATAAGATTATTCCAAATCACAAGACAGGAACAGTTTGAATTTGGGGATAAGCCCCATAAACTTCCCGCACGCCAGTTAAAGAGAAAAAGAACATACGATTTCAAAGATTAAATCAGATACAGGGGAAGTATTAACATTACCAAACAAAATTAATAAAAGATTTGTGCAATTTTATAAGAATTTGTATACATCCAAAACGACAACGGACACCAACAAAGTTTCTGGATAATTGCAATCTTCCCAAATTTGAATTGCAGGAACAAGAGGAATTGGGAGCACAAATCTCAAATAAGGAAATAGAAGAAACAATAATCTCATTAAAAAATGGAAAACCACCAGGTCCCGACGGATTAAGTAATGAATTCTATAAAAGTTTATACGATATATTTATTCCTCGCCTACAGAAAATGTATACACATGCTTTTAGAGAACAAATATTACCTGATACATTAGCAGAATCTACGATTACATTAATACTTAAGAAAGACAAAGAAGAAGAAGAACCTGGATCTTACAGAGCTATCGCGTTGTTAAACACAGATAAAAAAAATTAGCAAAAATATTAGCAAGAAGATTAAGTAAGTACGCCAGCAAATTAATACATCGGGATCAAATGGGGTTTATCCCTAAGAGACAATCATTTAATAATTTGAGACGTCTGCTTAACATAATGCACTCACACCGAACTAAAGATCCAAATCTCGTAATTATTTTGTTGGACGCAGAGAAAGCATTCAATCAGGTTGAATGGAAGTATATGGTTAAGGCATTGCAAAATTTTCAACTGGGAGAGAACTTCATTCAATGGATTAAATTACTATATAATAAGCCAACGGCCAGAATATTAACTATTAATATCTTATCCATGAAATTTCAACTGTCAAGGGGTAATAGACAAGGCTGTTCATTGTCACCATTGTTATTTGCCCTCATAATTTAACCACTTGTGGAAAGAATTAGAACTCATCCGAATATCCACAGATATAATACAAAATATTCAAACAATAAAATATCATTATACGCTGATGATGTACTTTTGTACATCACAAAGCCTCGTATTACTATACCCAATATTCTAAATTTAATTGAGGACTTTGCTTAATTTTCAGGTTATAAAATAAACTGGAATAAAAGTGAAATCATGTCAATAAAACCGAAAGATTCTACACATCTCGTACAATTTCCTTTGAAAATAGGTGGGGAAAATTTTAAATACCTGGGTACTGAAATCACTAGAAGATATCAAGACATGCTTAATGCAAACTATAACCCTGTACTACAGGGTTATAGTACCCTGACACTACATAATTTAATTAAATTCTGGAAAACGCTTCCGATGTCCTTAATAGGTTGAATAAATGGCATTAAAATGACTTTTTTACCGCAAATTCTATACCTGTTCCAATCAATCCCAGTATACTTACCCAAAAAGGTTTTTTTTTTAATTGGATTTAGATATTACAATTTTTATTTTGGATTATAAATCCCATAGAATACAAAGACCACACCTGAATAAACCCAAAGTAGTAGGGGGATTAGCACTCCCTAATTTCATGTATTATTATTGGCCAGTAAATATTAGAAATATGATTCAATTGTTGGGTAACTCTCATCAACAACCGGAGTGGATCGTTATGGAGAAAGAGGATTGCTCCACTTTTAATATTGGTGCGATCCTTCTCTCACCAATGACGGTGAATAATACAAATTATAACAAAAACCTAATTATACATAGTACAATCAGAATTTGGAAACAAATAAAATACAACTTAACATTAAGAAACTTATCTCTCCTATCTCCTATTGCTAAAAACCCTCTGTTTAAACCCTCAATTATAGATAAAGCATTTATACAATGGGAAAGCAGGAATTAAAACTTTGGGAGATTTGTATGAAACGGGAAAACTACTATCATTTAAACAATTACAACTAAAATACAATCTGGGTAACAATCAGTATTTTAAATATTTCCAAATATGTGATTATCTGAAAAAACATGCACAAGAATTTTACAAAATGCCATCAGACTAACTGGATGAAGCAATGAATACAAAGGCGGAATCAGGAAATTTAATTTCATATATATAATATTATACTAAATGCAATAATACCAACAACGGAAGGTATCAGAGGTGAGTGGGAAAACGAATTAAGCATAAAAATTTCCAAAGGTGGAAAGAGTACTTATTAAATGTGCATAAATGCTCAATAAACGCAAGACACACTTTAATACAATTTAAAATTTTACACAGATTATACTACTCAAAAACTAAATTAAATAAATTCTTCCCCAATGTCTCACCAATTTGTGATAAATGCCAGTTTCAAGAAGCTACTAGAGTGCACTCATTCATCTTTTGTACAAAAATTAAAAGGTTTTGGATTGAAATCTTTGAAATTTTCACAAAATTGTTTTTTTTTAAAATGACACCAAAGCCAGAATGGATTATTTTTGGAATGACAGTAGGTAGTTCGGAATTAGATGTGTATCAAAAAAATCTATTTGATTACGGCTTAATAATAGGAAAAAACCTAATCTTAAAATTCTGGAAAAATGCCCTTATACCAACATTAAATATGTGGATTTCAACTATGTTTTAAACACTACATCTGGAAGATATGAGACTCCGCCTGGCAGGAAAATCAGATCGTATCTATCAGACGTGGTCTGCATTCATAGAATTGCTACAAAGATAGGGTACAAGAATACCTCGGGTCTAGGTAGGGGGGATGAAAATCTATCGAGTTGGTAGATTCCTTTTGTGTGATGTTTATAATATAGTAACAGGCTTTTTTTTCTCTCTTTTTCTCTCTCTCTTTTTTCTTTTTCGTTTCTAGGGTCTATCTCTTAATCCCCTTTCTCTAATTCTTTGACCAAGGGGGTTTTTTTTTCCCCCTTTGGTACGCTCTTTCACTTTCAGTACTCTTTTCACCTACTTAACTCTCTTTGTTTCTATTCTTTTTTCTTAAAAGCCATACAATTATGGAGTGCAATGATTTTAACAATATATATGTGATGTACACTAATGTATTTACCTCTATTAAATAAATATATTTTAAAAAAACTTTTAAAAAACACTTCCATTGACTTCCCCAATTTCCTCCATCTTACTGTCTTTCTCCTTGGTAAATACAGAGGAGAAATGCAGATTGAGGGCCGTGCCCATCTCTTGTGGCTCCACACAGGAGGTGGCCGCTTTAATTCCTGAGAGGTCCCACTCTCTCTCTAGTTACCCTTTTCCTCCTTATCTCTATATTACTAAAACTAAGATCTTGACCGCTTTCAACTTTCTGTTTTGTGATTTCCGAGAGAACGCCACTACTTATGGCCGTTATTTTTGGCCATCTCGCTCAGAGTCCCCCTCCGCTGGACTGAAGCGGAGGATTGTTCCCATCGATGAGAAATCAGAGAGTTATTAATGCTTTAAAAAATGTCACCATTCTTGCTGCTGCCCCCGCTGGCGACACGGGGGAGGGACTATAAAACCCGGACGTGTCGTGCCTCACTCAGTCTCTGTAGATGGAGGAAACAATTGGCTTGGCTTTTAAACAGCTTTCAGAAAATGTGTTTGTTGGCTTGCAAAGTTTTTGCTCAATTGACTTGGCTTTTAAAGGGCTTTCAGAAAATGTATTTGTTGGCTTGCAAAGTGTTTGCCCAATTGGCTTGGCTTTTTAAGGGCTTTCAGAAAACATGTTTGTTGGCTTGCAAAGTGTTTGCCCAATTGGCTTGGCTTTTAAAGGGCTTTCAGAAAATGTGTTTGTTGGCTTGCAAAGTGTTTGCTTAATTGGCTTGGCTTTTACAGGGCTTTCATAAAACGTGTTTGTTGGCTTGCAAAGTGTTTGCCCAATTGGCTTGGCTTTTGAAGGGCTTTCAACAGTTTTCGGATGGCTAAAGCGTGAATAAACATTTTATTAGATCAGGACTGTGTTTAATTGCAAAATTGGCGCTCATTCCATGACTTCTGCTTCATGGCAAGATGGCGCCGATTATGTTATTTCTGGTTAGCGGCAAGATGGTGTGGAGTGCGTCAGTTCTGGTTCGTGGCAAGATGGCTCTGTAGAAGGCACAGAATTAAGACGTCATTGAATAATTCAAGAAAGCTCTGTCTATGGTGAGTGTGTTTGTTGGACGTTATTTAAAGCACATTTTTGCTTCAGCAGCAGCCTCGACAGGAGGCTTTAAACGTTTGAATCATTCGGTTTACACACTGTATGTTCACGACTTTACTGGGCATTTTAGCATTGGTTGTGTGTGTATGTGTGTGTCTGTGTGTGTGTGTGTGTGTGTGGCTCTGCGTGAGTGAGTGTGTGTGTGTGTCTCTCTCTCTCTGTGAGTGAGTGTGTGTGTGTGTGTGTGTGTGTGTGTGTGTGTGTGTGTGTCTTTCTGTGTGAGTGTGTGTCTGTGTGAGTGAGTGTGTGTGTCTCTGTGTGAGTGTGTGTGTGTGTGTGTGTGTATGAGCCTGTGTGTTTGGGCAGAATTGCTGGCAGTTTCTCAGTTGCCAGCCTGCCAGGTCTGAGTGACTGTACTGCCAGGCCTCAGTGACTGAGCTGCCTGGCCTCAGTGACTGAGCTGCCAGCCCAAGAATCCATTCGGCCCACAATGTCCATACTAGCCCTCCGGAAACCGGTCCCTTCGGCCCACAACAACCATACTAGCGCAACAGAAAGCCCCCCCCCCCCACCCAACTGGCCAGCAATATTGGAATTGGTGGAGAGGTGGAATATTGCGTTGGGTGACCAGCCCTCCCGTGTGATGCTGGGACCCACTTAGTCTAGTATATTACTAAAAGTCTTATCTTGACCACTTCCTGTTTTTCTGTATATTGATTTTAGAAAAAACACTGCCACTTACTGCTGAGACTTTTGGCCATCTTACTCAGAGTCCCCCTCCGCTGCGCAGGACAAGAGGATTTTTCCCATCGATGAATAAATAAAAGAGTTATTAGTGTTTAAAAAATGTTGAGATTCTTTCTCCTATAGGCCACGCCCCTTCCAGAGGGACTATAAAACCCGGAAATGTTCAGTGCCTTAGTCAGTCTCTGCAAAATGGGGGAGCGAGAGGGTCACGTCTCTCAGTCACATGTCAATAACACTTCTTCTTTTGTGTGGCGTGCACAGCCTTGTTCTATTTGATCTTCCGTTTGTGCAACTCGAGTTGATTGCATTAGTCGAAACAGGGTTGAAGTTTGCAATCTTCCACCCCTGAATAACACTGAACACATGTCTACTAAATTGTGAGTATGGTTTTACTGACCTTGAGTGCCCTTAATGTGGTTTGAAAATGAAAATGTGGTTGGTTTGAAAAAGCACAGCATATGGTTAGTGGTGGTTGGTTTGAAATGAAGCACAGCAAATGGTTGGTGGTGGTTGGTTTGAAATGAATCACCGCAAATGGTTGGTGGTGGTCGATTTGAAATGAAGCACAGCAAATGGTTGGTGGTGGTCGGTTTGAAATGAAGCACAGCAAATAGAAAATAGGTGCAGGAGTAGGCCATTCGGCCCTTCGAGCCTGCACCGCCATTCAATGTGATCATGGCTGATCATCCAACTCAGTATCCCGTACCTGCCTTCTCTCCATACCCCCTGATCCCTTTAGCCACAAGTGCCACATCTAACGCCCTCTTAAATATAGCCAATGAACTGGCCTCAACTACCTTCTGTGGCAGAGAATTCCAGAGACTCACCACTCTCTGTGTAAAGAATGTTTTCCTCATTTCGGTCCTAAAGGAATTCCCCCTTATCCTTAGGCTGTGACCCCTTGTTCTGGACTCCCCCAACATCGGGAAAAATCTTCCAGCATCTAGCTTGTCCAACCCCTTAAGAATTTTGTAGGTTTCTATAAGATCCCCCCTCAATCTTCTAAATTCCATCGAGTACAAACCGAGTCTATCCAATCTTTCCTCATATGAAAGTCCTGACATCCCAGGAATCAGTCTGGTGAATCTTCTCTGTACCCCCTCTATGGCAAGGATGTCTTTCCTCAGATTTGGAGTTGGTGGTGGTCGGTTTGAAATGAAGCACAGCAAATGGTTGGTGGTGGTCGGTTTGAAATGAAGCACAGCAAATGGTTGGTGGTGGTCGGTTTGAAATGAAGCACAGCAAATGGTTGGTGGTGGTTGGTTTGAAATGAAGCACAGCAAATGGTTGGTGGTGGTAGGTTTGAAATGGCAAATGATTAAAAGTCTAAACTTGACAACTTCCTCTTTGCACTGTATATTGATTTTAGATAATCTTTACGGCTGTGATTTTTGGCCATCATACTCAGTCCCCCATTGATTCTTCCCATCAATAAAAAATAAAAGTGATATTAGTGTTTAAAAAATGTTGAGAATCTCTCTCCTGTCAATCACGCCATGAAGGCCACGCCCCTTCTGGTTGGAGGGGGGGATTATAAAACCCGGATGTGAATCAGTCTCTGCAAGATGGGGGAGGGAGAGGTCATGACTGTCTGTGCTGTGAATCAAAAAAACACACTGAATGTCTACTGAACTGTGTGGTGCTTATGTGGCACTTATGTGGTGTTTATGTGGTGTTTTGTGTGGTTTTATGGTGGTTTCACCCTGTTTGAAATGGTATGAAACTGCATTTGAATTTGGTGGCCTTGCACCCTGCTTGAAGTGGGAAGAAACTGCACTTGAATTTGGTGGCCTTGCACCCTGCTTGAAATTGAATTTCAAGGAATAGCCATGAATCAACTGCCAGCCTACCAACCATAAGAGCTGCCAGCACATCAGGCTTGAGTAACTGAGCTGCCACCCCAATAATCCATTTGGCCCACAATGTCCATACTAGCCCTCTGGAAACCAGTCCCTTCAGCCCACAACACCTATACTGGCGCTCCAGAAAGCCCCCGCCCCCTTCCCCACTAGCCACCAATATTGGTGGCCCACCAGCCTTCCCGTGTGAACATGGGACCCAATGGGTCCCATTTAGTCTAGTGTATCAATAAAATCCTTTGGGATTGTCCTTAATGCTACTTGCCAGAGCTATCTCCTGGCCCCCTTTTGCCCTTCTGATCTCCTTTTTCAGTTTATGTGGCACAGCCTATTTTATTTTATTTTATCTTGATAGCAAGCCTATTATGTGGCATCTTACATTTATTCCCGTTACTTTATCAGAAAAGTCAATGTTAGTTTGACACATTTTACCTTTAACAACAAATCCATTCAGACTTTCTTTAATTGATCTACACTTCACTAAATCACAACTAATTCTGTTCTGGTTATTGATTCATGAACCTTTCCTGCCAGTGATGTTTGATTGACTGGTCTGGAATCACAGAGTAAAACACATTTTAAACAACGGTGCAACATTTGCCATTTCCAATTTTCCTGAATTCACTTTGTAATTTTTGAACTGCAACCTCCACACCATCCAGTGTATAAATTTCAAACAAACAGTTAATTAAAGAAAGAAAATAGTGCGCTTCATTCTATTTGTAGTTTTCTAATATATTCCAAATGTATCCTGACCACAATATCATAATAATAAAAGTAATAATAAATATTGTTTATTGTTATTTGAACATTTAAGTTGAAACTAAATTTCGTTTCTGCAGTCATCATCAAAAATAAAAAAAAAACATACAATTCCACACAAAACATCCATCACAGTTGTAGATGGTTTATGCATGCAACCAATAATATAGGTACCTCAGTACCATTAATCCCACCTTAGTTAACATCAATCATAACGTTTCCCCTCCCTGTGCACAGTTCAGTAGAAGAATGTAACTAGTGCTTGCTGACGTGTGTTATACCCTGTGCTATTATTAAAGGATGTTTCACACTCCAAGACTATGTGAATTGCTTATTTACATGGTGTCAGAAGTGGGAGCAGATATTCTCAAGCTTGCCATGTGCCATCATGGGAAGGACATTGCTGAGCACAACATGAACCTCCGCCGCGTCCTGGATCAGGCGCGAAAGGCCAACCTGAAGCTGAACCCCAAGAAGTGCCGGTTTCGTGTCTCATAAGTCACGTATGTTGGACATGTTTTCACCTCTAACGGACTAAAACCCGACCATCTGAAGGCGGCTGCCATCTCCGAGATGGTCGCCCCCACCGACGTGCCAGGTCTACAACGTTTCCTGTGGAATGGTAAACTACCTTGGGGAGTTTATACCTAATCTCAGTGAACTGAGTGCACCCCTGCGGCAACTGACAAAAAAGGATATCGCCTGGGCCTGGCTCCCACAGCACCAGCAGGCTTTCGACTGTCTCAAGAACAGACTGATTAACACACTGACATTGAGGTTCTTCGACGTTCGCTGCCCCGTCACCGTCACCTGTGATGCTTACAAGTTCGGTCTGGGCGCGGCCTGCCTTCAGTCTGTCGATGGATCATTACAGCCTGTCTCCTATGCCTCCCGCACCATGACGGACACCGAGCAGTGGTATGCTCAGATTGAAAAGGAGCTGCTCGCGGTAGTGTTCGCTTGCTCCAAGTTCAGAGACTTCCTGTTTGGCAGCAAATTCATGGTCGAAACCGACCACTAGCCACTGGTGACTATTCAGCTCCAGTGTTTCGACTTTGAAATCGTCTACAAGAAGGGCACTGAGATGCACATTGCGGACACCCTATCCCGCGCTCCGCGGACCTCCTGTGCCTGGCACCCCTACGAAACCGAGGACCTGCTAGTTCTGGGTGTTGATTTTATTCCCACCAAGCAATTACAGCTCATGGCCGAACACACTGCAACCGATCCAGTTTTGCAGCG
This sequence comes from Raja brachyura, assembly GCA_963514005.1. The sequence goes on along the minus strand of OY740785.1, from coordinate 32,937,347 downwards.
GCTTGCAGTGGTGGTTAAATCGGGGTGGCCCACGAAGCGCCCCAGCGTGCCGACTGAAACACAGTCTTTCTTCCTGGTCCGCGACGAACTGGTGCTACAGAACGGCGTCATCGTCAAGGGACAGAAAGTAGTGGTCCCGTCCTCACTGTTTGATTTCTACTATTGCGCAGCACATAGCGGACACCCCGGGGGCGATGCAACACTCGCCCACGCTCAGTGCCAGTTCTACTGGCCTGGAATGGCCAAGTATATCCGGGACCGCGTTTCTGCCTGCTCCACGTGCAACAGTCTTGCACCACACCAGCAGCGACAGCCCCTGCTGCAACAACCTGCTCCTGCCTTGGCCTGGTCCTCATTGGCTGCCGACATCTTCGAGTGGCGTGGCAACCACTACCTCGTCCTGGTTGACTCGTACTCAAACTGGTTTGAGGTGGATTTGCTGACATTCCTCACGTCGGAGATGGTAATCCGTAAGCTGCAGAAACACTTCTCCACCTTTCGGTCTCCTGTCTGGTTGCAGACTGACAATGGAAGGCAGTTCACGATTTTTGCTGCCAAGTGGAACTTCGTGCATTTCACCAGCAGCCCAGAGTACCCACAGAGCTGATTTGTATTTGGATCTCCTGAACCTCCGTAACATTTCCAGGGATCCAGCCATGGGGTCCCCTGCTCAGCGCCTGATGTCCAGAACTACCAGACCCACTATCCCGATTACTCAGCGCCAGCTGCAACCTCAGGTGCTGGAGCCTGCCTCCATGCAGAGGCGCATTCGGGAGAGACATGACAGCCAGCGGCGTTCCCATGATCGTTCGTGCAGACCACTCGATCCTCTGCTTCCTGGACAGGTTGGTCGGTTGCAAACGGCCAGTGGTTACTCCCGTCTGGCCACCATAGTTGGGGTGGCTGACGCACCTCGTTCGTACCTGGTTGACTGTGAAGGAACTATCTACCGTCGCAGCTGTCAACACCTGCTTGTGGTGAACAAACCAAAGCCACAGCCTTCGGGTCCCTATGCCCCGCCTCTCTCACACCATCAGTCGGCTGCGGTGCCTGCCGGTGTTCCCTGCATGCCTCGGTCCCCACCTCGCGCGCCCTGCTCCCCTCTGCGCGGGTCACTTGCTGCCGCTCGTGTTCGTGGTTATGACTCTCCTGCTTCTCCCACCCCGCAGCCCCTCTCTGGTTCCCCAGCTGTTTCGCAGCCTCCTGTTCCTTCTGATTTTTCGGGGAGAGGGGAAGAGACGCGTACGCGCTCGGGTCGGATTAGCAAGCCACCTGTCCGTTATGGCGATTATGTTTAATTCTGTTGTCATGAATTCCATTCTGTTTTGATTTTCTAAGGTGAAGGATGTAGATGGTTTATGCATACAACCAATAATATAGCTACCTCAGTACCATTAACCCCGCCTTAGTTAACATCAATCATAACGCTTCCCCTCCCTGGGCACAGTTCAGTAGAAGAATGTAACCAGTGCTTGCTGACGTGTGTTATACCCTGTGCTATCATTGCTTATTTACAACAGTGAATTCCCAACCACCTCCTCACTGTGATGGAAGGCAAAGTCTTATCTCTTCCCTGTTCACTGTGCCCATTCCTCTCCCGCAGTCAAGCAGCCAAACTGCTGCATCGAGCCGATCGAGGCTCCTGATGTTAGATGTTAGAGCCCCCCCGGCGGTCGATGGTAAGTTCCGCGGCTGCTTAAGTTGCGCCGGGCGAAGTAAGGACCCGCTCCAGGTCAATTTAAACCCCTCGATTCGGGCAGGTGAAGTTTGCCATTGCGGGAGCTCCGAAAAGCGGTCTCAGACCAGGACACACGAGCTCCCGATGTTACCATCCACATGGCCTGCAGCCCGAGCCTCTGAGCTCCGAAGTCAGGTTGCATCCATACGCCACCACGCACTCTGCACTCCGGTCGGCCAGCTCCGCGATGGTGAGTCCGCAGGCTCGGCGACTGGAGTCCCAGGTCGATTCCGGTTGGAGGTCGCCGGCTCCACAATATTAGGCCCAACGACAACGGCAACGGAGACTCGACAGGGAAGAGATTTAAAACTTCCCCCCGCCACCCACACGTACACAGCCAAAAATAATATTAAACTAAAACCAAGATATCCACTTAACAGGACAAAAAGAAAAAAAAGACAGACAGACTGCAGAGGCCGCTGCCGACAGCTGCCGCCATCTTGGGGATGTTATGCAGATAAATATGTTATTTTTTCTGTACTACTCTTTCTTACCAGTAGATGTTGTGAATACCACATAGAAGGTTCAAAGTACAAAAAAACAAGTTCAAAAAAACTGATGCCTACAAAAGGTTGATCCGTAATAAATTACATTGTAATGGAATTAAGCTCTTGAAACCACATACATCTTCAGATTATAAACTGTTGACATCCTTCTGTCTGTTTTCAAATTGAGCACCCAATGTGCAAGGTGCAGAGGGTGAAATAAAAGTAAGTTTTGTATTGTGCAGATTTCCTTGTCAAGCGAATGTGCTTGCGGGGAAACTCTACATTTCACAAAGCATTTCATAAAGAAATTGGTGATGCTCTTGTAAAATTAACATTGGGTTGGAAGAGAAAAATAGATTAGCCATGTTGTTTTGGTCTTGTTGCATGCTGATGTGGACACCATTGTTTTCTGAGGAGTCGCAAATAAAGTGGAGTATAGTGTTATCATGAGCAGACACCTCCATTCTGATCTTATGATAGAAGCAGTTGAACATATCCAGTGAAAGGATAATAGATGTCAAATAACCCAACTTATTTTGTGTGAGACGTGATTCAAGTAGGAGAGATATTTCCCCTTGATTCTTGCTGACTTCATCTTTAAAAGGGCTCCTTAATACCCAATGAGGTTAAAAGTTTATTTCTTGCTTTAGCATTTGTGGTACTAACATTCTATGCTACATGAATATGCATCAGTTGGTCAGATGTCATGTAAGCAGAACATTATGTGATCAAACCCCTATGCATCCGGCCTGAAGTGGCAGGCTTGACTATGAAATACTTCCACCTCTTGGACAGAACATGTGATTTAAGGTGACAAAATCAATTTTCTTCCATTCCTATCAAATATTATGTATGATGTTGTCGAGGCTGCAATTGGATTACTGTGTTCGGTTTTGGTCCCCTGCTATAGACGTCATTAAGCAGGAAAGAATGCATATAAGCTTTACAAGGATGCTGCCAAGTCTCCAGGGCCTGCGTTATAGGAAGAGATTGGACAAGCTTGGGCTTCATTGCTTAGAATGCAGGAGTCTGAGGGGTGATCTTATAGCGATGTATAAAATCATGAGGGGAATGGATAGTGTGAATGCGTAGCCTTTTACTTAGGGAAGGGGAGAGGGACAAAATTAATAGGAACCCGAGGGGCAACGTATTTAGTTTATTATTATTATCACATGTACCAAGGTACAATGAAAAGCTTTTTGATGCATGCTATCCAGTCATCAAAAAGATTGTACATGATTACAATCAGGCCGTCAACAGTACACAGATACAGGATAAAGGTTATACCGTTCAGTACAAGGTAAAGTCGGCAGGTGGATTGGAACTCACCGCAAACTGCAACGTTCCAATCCACCGCGTTCCACTAAAACCAACTCGCAAGTTGCTTTAAATGGCCAATAATTTACGGGAACACTAAATTCCTTCCATTTGGCCTATAAATTCATGAAAATTAGATTTAAAAATGATGTTATATTGTGAATTATTGTGCGAATGTTATTTGGACACTTAGGCAATTTTAAAATGTTTATCTTTTCTTAAGAAATGGATGGATGTTTAGATCTAGTAATTGAATTTTGTAATTAGCTATAATTACGTAACTAACTAATTATATGCTTTAATTCAGGTCATCCAAGTAAGATTGTTTCATATTTGTTTCAGAATGTTTCAATTTATAATCTGAAAATTTCATTGAGTTCTCTTAATTTTTAAGAAAGTTATGGGCTTTTGACTGGCAACATCCTCGTAAATCTTCTCTGTACCCTTTCCAGCTTGACAACATCTTTCCTAAAACATGGTGCCCAGAACTGAACACAATACTGTAAATGCGGTCTCACCAATGTCTTATACAACTGCAACAACCTCCCAACTTCTATACTCATTACTCTAACTGATGAAGGCCAAAGTGCCAAAAAGCTTTTTTGACCACCTTATCTACCTGTGACTCGACCATCAAGGAACCATGCACCTGCACTCCTAGATCCCTCTGCTCTACAACACGCCCCAGAGCCTAACCATTCACTGTGTAGATCCTGCCCATGTTAGACTTCCCGAAATGCAACACCACATATTTCTCTGTATTTTACTTCGGAGTCACGTGAGTGACTACGTTAAGAAGCCCGCCGGCTCGCATGCGCGTCAATACGTCAAACGCATGGCGCACAACTGGCTGGGAGGTGCGTTGCTCCTCCAGCGGTAAGTTTAAAAGTCCTACAGGTAAGTTCTAAACTTATTCTGAGGTCGTTTTGTTTGGTAATCTTGATTACAGAACTTCAAGATTCGAACTATCATGGAGAAATCCATGGCGAAGTCCAGACGGGCCGCAAGGAAACCAGCTACGGATGTCTCCCTCTCTGAGGAGGGGAGCGTACGGGTCAGTTCTGGACTGACTCCGAATTTGGAAGTATGGCCGGGGAGCATACCAGTATGCACGAGGTGCATGAAGCACAAGAATTGCCTGCGATGGCGTCTAAGTTTGCGATACCCTCGCAAATAGGGGAGCCACTACAAGAGGAACTTGCTGCAAGCATTAATTACCTCACTTCACACCAGCTACAGGAACAGGTAATGGTGGAAACATCTGCTAAGTATCACACACCTGGGAATTGTGCTTCACTAAACGTGCCGGCTGTGAACAGCTCTATCTGGGGATATATTGGAGGGGGCATCAAAACCCAGGAGATGAAGCTCCAGAGAATCCTCAAATTGCTGGCTTCAGGCATTACGGTGTTTGCCAGGTCTGTGGATGGTGGTCCCTTGTCTGATGTACAGCAGGATGCCCTGGCATTAATGTGCAACGCACATTTTGAAATTAACTGTTTTCGCAAGAATGCCATCCGACCTAACCTGAACCCCAAATTTGCGGGATTGTGCAGGGCCAGCAATGCTCAGCCGCCGAATCTTCTGTTCGGAGAAGAACTGCCAAAACAGGTTAAGGACCTGGACGAAGAAGCGAAAGCTGTCGGGCTGATGAAGGCTCCATTGACAAGCAGAGCTTCACCATTCTGTGAGCAGCACCCCTACGCTTCCATCAGCAGTAAGTGGTTCGCTGAAGCTGGTGGCAGCTCGAAGGCCGAATATTCTGGGCAGGTCTTTTTTAGGCCAAGGCCCAGGACAGCCCTCGTGGAAGATGCGCAATCCGCGCACTCCAGCAACCCTATCCCCCAAACCTCGGGGGCAGAAATAGAAACCATAAAACCACCGGTGGGTCTGGTTCTTTCCGGAACATGGGGTGTGTGGACCAGTAACAAGATTGAATGAATGATGTTGGATAACATCAGATCCGTTTATACTGCACAGTATAAACAAAATAGAGAGAGTACAGAGGAGATTTACTAGAATGTTGCATGGGTTCCAGCAACTAAGTTACAGAGAAAGGTTGAGCAAGTTAGGTCTTTATTCTTTGGAGCGCAGAAGGTTAAGGGGGGACTTGATTGAGGTCTTTAAAATGATGAAAGGGATAGACAGAGTTGACGTGGATAAGCTTTTCCCATTGAGGGTAGGGAAGATTCAAACAAGAGGGCATGACATGAGAATTAAGGGACAGACGTTTAGGGGTAACATGAGGGGGAACTTCTTTACTCAGAGAGTGGTGGCTGTGTGGAATGAGCTTCCAGCAGAAGTGGTGGAGGCAGGATTGATTTTAACATTTAAAAGTAAAGTGGATAGGTATATGGACGGGAAGGGAATGGAGGAGTATTGTCTGAGTTCAGGTAGATTGGACTTGGGAAAAATAAACGGTCGGCACGGACTGGAAGGGCCAAGAGGGCCTGTTTCCGTGCTGTAATTGTTATATGGTTATATGGTTATACAAGGGTTCCAAATCAAATTTGTTGCCACCCACACAGCATACACCAAGCCAGACATGTTTTCATTCACAACAGAAAGGTTTGGAAGTACAAGCTGAAATTCAAAAGTTATATACAAAATGGGTAATTGAGAAGTCGAGTCATGAACCTCACCAATTAGTTTCTAATATATTTACAAGACAAAAGAAAGATGGAGGATGCTGGATCATTCTTGATTTGACTCAACTTAACTCTTTTATGCAGTATAGACGTTTTAAACTGGAAAACTTTGTTACTGCCAATCAACTGATTTCCAAAGGATGCTTTATGGCATGCATTGATCTCAAAGATGCATACTATTCGGTACCCATTCACAGGGATCACCGGAGATATTTGAAATTTAGCTGGATGGGGCAACTGTGGCCGTTTAAAGCGTTGCCTAATGGTTAACTTCAGCCGCAGATTATTTACCAAATTATTGAAACCGGTGCTTGGGCTTCTTAGAGCTCAAAATCATATTGTTATGGCATACTTGGATGATATCCTAATCATAGGGAAAACTCCTGTTTGAGAGATTGGAGTTTCTCATCCATCAAGTTAAATCCAAGTTGGTACCATCAAGAGTTATTGATTATTTGGGATTTACCATTCGCATGTCTGTGACTCTGCCCTGGGGCAAGATATTAGAATTAATAGAAGGCTGTAACAATCTTGTTGTTATGGAGCAACCATCTATTCAACAAGTAGCCAGTGTAATTTGCAAATTAGTGGCTGCTTTTCCAACTGCACAGTTTGGGCCTTTGCATTATCAGAATTTACAACGTGCAAAGGAGCAAGCACTCAAATACCATGTAGGTCATTTTAACAGACCTATGCGGCTACCAGCCAAAGCTATTTCTGAATTACAATGGTGGAGACCAATATTCGGCATTGCTCTAGTAACATTTTGGTCGGCAATCCTTCAGTTAGATTACAAACTGATGCTAGTGGTCAAGGATGGGGAGCTACTAATACCATCTCTAGTTGCAGTGGCAGGAGGAATGTGCATGAGTCATCAATTATTCAGCTACATGGTATTAACTACTTAGAGATGCTGGGAGCATTCTATGGGCTGAAGGCTTATTGTGGGAATATGCATCATCTGCATGTTCAACTACAGATTGACAACATTGCAGCGGTGGCATATATTAATCACATGGGTGGAATCAAATCAGTATCCTGTGATAATTTGGCTAACCTTATTTGTCACTGGTGTATTGCAAGAAGCATTTGGATTTCAGCTACCTACTTGCCAGGTCGGCTTAATATGGTGGCAGACACCAGGTCACGGAAATGTAATGACAACACAGAATGGATGTTGGATCATAAAGTGGTTAACAACATTGTTGCTCGGTATGGAACACCGGATATCGACTTGTTTGCATCTAGGCTCAATCACCAGTTACCAAAGTATGTTGCATGGGAGCCAGATCCAGGGGCAGTGGTAATGGGTGCATTCTCGTTACACTGGAGAGGAATGTTCTTCTATGCATTCCCTCCATTTTGCCTCATCAGTCGGTGCTTGTAAAAAAATCCAGCAAGACTCCACGCCAGGCTTGACTGGCCTACGCAGCCATGGTTCCCACTAATACTGGGAATGATATCAGAGTATTTTATGGCCATTCCCAAACGCAGTAATCTGCTGGTTCATCCCATGACTGGGGTGGGCCATCCGCTGCATGATCAAATCAATTTGTTGATTTGCAGACTCTGCGAAGACCTTTCCTGGGGCTCGGACTGTCAGATCGAACTGCAGACGTGATCACTGCGGCTTGGAGACATAGCACCAAGAAGCAGTACATCTCCTATATCAAGAGATCGGAAGCGTTCTGCTCGCAGTCCAACATAACGTATGACACAGCACGTATAAATGATGTCTTAGAATTTCTCTCCAAACTATTCTTTGACGAGAGATTGAGTTATAGTGCCATTAATTGTGCCATAAGTGCCTTGTCGTCACACTTGTTGCTGAGAATGGGACGCCACTCTGTTGGGTCTCACCAGCTGATATCCAGGTTTATGAAGGGTATCTTCAACACTAATCACCCCAGGCCAAGGTACTTGGAGATATGGGATGTCAACATTGTGCTGATGCTACTTCGCCGGTGGTCTCCAGCTACATCCCTGTTCTTGGTCAAACTCACTTATAAAGTGGTTATGCTCATGGCGCAGGTTTCGGCACAACGGGTCTAGTCGTTGCATAAGCTGCGACTGGACAGAATGGTTACATCTGACAATAAAATAACATTTTATTTTCATGACTTAGTCAAGCGGAGCAGACCAGGGGTGTCAGGTCTCAAACTAGAGTTTATGGCATACCCCATGGACCTTCGGTTGTGTGTGGTCACTCATCTACAACAGTAATTCAAGGCCACAAAGAGTCTCAGAGGCACTGAACTAGCAGTGTTTGTTAGTTATAAAAAACCTCACAAGAGGGTATCAGTGCAGACCATCTCGAGGTGGTTAAGACGTGTTTTGGCTTGTGCAGGAGTGGACACTGATGGTTTTAAAACTCACTCCACCAGGGCTGCACCAACATCAGCAGCGAGGGTTTTGGAGGTTCCACTGGACCACATCCTTGCAGCTGCAGGATGGTCAAACGAGAGAACATTCCAAACTTTTTATAACAAACCCATTGCCAGGCCGAGGTTATTTGACAACTCAATTTTAAGTTCTGTTTTATAATTTACCCCTGGATATGAAGGCTCCCTATTATTTTCATATATATCATTTGTTATTAAAAAGCATCAGCATGTTTTAAATCTATGTCGTGTCTGAATGCATTGTGATGTTTTCACTCATCTTTGGTCAACTGATGCAGTGTGTTGCATGGACTCGTGTTCACGGCATGAAATCACAGAGCTTTGAAATCTTCACGTAGTCACTCACGTGACTCCGAAGTAAAATAAGAAGATTGAACGAGAACTTACCAGTTTGAAGTTTGATCTTTATTTTATGAGGAGTTACGATGAGGGATTACGTGCCCTCTGCTCCCAACCCTCTTCTCATAAAGGTCATCTGGTAGTTCTAGTTTCTCGAATCTTCCTATATTCAGTTCAACAACTGCTATCTGTGATTTCACACCGCTGCTTTGAAGGTTGACATGCATGCGGGCTGGCGGACTTGTTCACGTAATCCCTCATCGTAACTCCTCATAAAATAGAGATCAAACTTCAAACTGGTAAGTTCTCGTTTAATCTTCCTATTATATTCCAGTAACCATTCCTCAGCCCACCTGAGCAATCGATCAAGATCCTGCTGCAATTTTTCGCAACCATCCTCTCTATCTGCAAAACCACCCACTTTTGTATCCTCAGCAAACTTGCCCTGTATGTTCTCATCCAAATCATTGATGTAGATGACAAACAGTAACAGGCCCAGCACAGAACCCTGAGGCACACCATTAGTCACAGGGTGTGTCAGAGTACCAGTGGGCAGAGAATCTTGCAGATTAATCTCTGCTGTTGGTGAGAAGATGTTGCAAAGCAAGAGAATAGGAAATGTTTCCAATGCTGGAAATACATCAAAATCTGAACATTTTACTTCGGAGTCACGTGAGTGACTACGTGAAGACCCCACCAGCACGCATGCACGACATATCATCTACCGCATTGCGCATTGACAGGCTGTGGAAGCGCTGCTCCACCAACGGTAAGTTTGAAACCTGAAGGTAAGATTTTCAACTTAACTCCAGATCTGCTTTTTCTCCTTGCAGGAAGCTCTGATAGAGTTCCTGCTGGAGATATCGCGTTCCCCTATACTGCGGGAAATCCCGGCTGCGAGAATCGCGGGGATGCCTGGCTGGGGGGGAACCCCATCACAGACTTCGCGGGGACTCCCGTCTCCAGGGACTGCGAGGGAATCCCGGCTGTGGTAAACTGCGGACTGGAATCCGCAGGGAACCGGGATAACAAGAGGAATCAAGCCGCGGGATGAACCCGGCTCGGGGAAACCCGGCTGCGGGAACCGCGGGAAGACCACGGGAGGAACCCGGCTCACGGAAACTCGGCTGCGGGGACCGCGGGAACACCACGGGATGAACCTGGCTGGGGGAAACCCGGGGACTGCGGGAAGACTACCACGGGATGAACCCGGCTCGGGGAAACCCGGCTGCGGGGACCGTGGGAGGGCTACCACGGGATGAACCCGGCTCGGGGAAACCCAGCTGCGGGGACCACGGGAAGACTACCACGAGATGAACCCGGCTCGGGGAAACCCAGCCGCAGGGACCGCGTGAGGGAACCATGTGAAGACACGGCTGCGGACCGCAGAAGTGCGGGTAGCCGGCAGCATTTTTTTCAGGCTCCAGCGGCCCAAAGAGGTTCAATGGAGTCACAAACCATTCTGCAGAAATTGGATTCTCATCCATCCAATTAAATTTATGTTGATACCAACTGAAATCATTGAGTTTTAGGATTACCTTTAACTCTATTAAATTGTCTGGGATTGGCAATATATTGGTTTTCAGCTGTGCTATTTGCGCCTTCTGCACCATTACAGCTATACGGCGTGCAAAGGAGCAAGCCACAGGTACCATGTAGGTCATTACTACCAGACCTAAGCTATTCCCAGCTGAAACTATCAAAGTCTCCATGGTGGACAAACAGTATTCAGCATTGCCCCACTAACCTTCATCAGTACTCGTCAGTTAATTACTAACTGATGCTATGCTTAAAGATGGATAATTACTAAATACCATTTTCAGTTAAGGAGGCGGATGGTGTTGCATGAGTTACCAATTGTTCAGTTATATGGTATCAACTACCTATTCACATTAGGTGCATTCGGTGGATTAAATGTTTGTGCAAATATGTATAATCTGCATGCTCAAGTCTAACTTGATGCACTCTGGTGCTGTTATGTATTAATCACATGGGTGCAATCAAGTCAAAGTATCCGGTAATAGTTGACCCAACTCCATTTGGCATTGGGGTATTATCAGGGAAACGCAATGACTACACAGAATGGATGTTGAATCGCAAGTATTTAAGGACATTGTGGGCTCGATGGAACATCTAAAGATCAAAATGTTGCATCCAGGCTCATTCACCAGTTGCAATATACGTGGCATATCAGTGGCGATGAATGCATTCTCGCTACACTGAGGAAGAATGCTCTTTGTGTCCCTCCATTTACCTTACCAGATGGGTCTTGCAAATTCAGCAATTTCCCGCTTCAGGCATTTTTGTAGTGCCTGACTGGCCTATACAGCCATGATTCCCGCTGATGTTGGGAATGATGATAGAACCTTATATGGTTATTTCCAGGCACAATATTGCTGGTTAGCTGTAACTCGGGAACTATCCTCTGCATACATAAATCAATTCACCGACTTGCAGACTGGGAAGACCGTTTCCTGCGGCTAGAATTGTTAAACCAAACAATGAACGTGCTCACTGCAATTGCAGGGATAGCACCAAATAAGCAGTACTTCCCTCATAAGAGATGGGAAGTATTCTGTTATTACAAATAAGTTGACACGGATGACTGACGTCTTGAAGTTCAGTTTGTATATGGGGTTTGACAATCATTAAAAGAGAGCCATTTACCTTGCCGCATGTGCCTTCTGAGCATATTGGCTATAAGGAGCAGAATCCACTCTGTCGGGTCACCTTCTGATATCTAGATTATGAAGGGTATCTTCATCTCAACACCCCCCAGGCCAGGTACGCAGAGATATGGGATGTTAACATTGGAACATCCCTGCCCTTGGCTCACTAACCAAGTGGTTATGCTCATGACGCTGAGTCAGCACAACGGGTCCAGGTTTTGCATAGCTATGACTGGACAAGATGATTATTCTGCAGGGGAATTACATTTATGTTATGAATTAATCAGCAGAATACACCAGGGACATTAGGTCTCAAACAGTAAAATAGTAAGATTAAACGAGAACTTACCAGTTTGAAGTTTGATCTTTATTTTATGAGGAGTTACGTTGAGGGATTGCGTGCCCTCCGCTCCCAACCCTCTATATAAAGGTCAATTGGTATTTTAGTTCTCTTATCTTACTATATATTAGTCAACTTCTGTTATCTGTGATTTCACACTGCTGCTTTGAAGAATGTCGCGCATGCGTGCTGGCGGGGTCTTCACGTAATCCCTCAACGTAACTCCTCATTAAATAAAGATCAAACTTCAAACTGGTAAGTTCTTGTTTAATCTTACTATTAATCAAAATAATAATACCATTCCTTTACTATCTTCTAGGATCCTTCCCAGTTCCAATTTTGTTAACTACAGTCCTCCAACCCTCAGCTACTCTCCACTTTGTACAGTCACCACACTTCTGTAGTGACTATGTGGGTTTCCCTAGAACTCACATCTGACACTGTATATTCTATTGGGCAGCAATTCTATTTCTTTCATTTGGTGCATTCACAGCTTCAAACATTTTTTGCCCTTTTCAGGCACCAATGTCACAACTTTCAACGATCTTGAGTTCTCATACTTCTCTGAACCTTTCAACCCCTTCCCTCATCTCTTCCCCCGAGTTTCACCCCTGCTGTGTTTTTATTCTCCCTGTTGAGCTTCCATTCTCGGGTCACTAAGGATTGTTCTTTTGATGGCTTGGCTTCATCCCTATATTCCTATCTCAATGGATTTTTAAGTGTGGCATCTTGTTATGCCTTTTGCAAACTGCCTTTGCCTCTGCACTCCACTCCAGACTGGATCCATTTCCCCATCCCCATCACTAGAATCTCTGATCTACCTGGACCCCTGCTCTGGGTTTGCCCTCTCTAAGTCTATTCATTGCTAACAGCTAATGTGTCCTTGGTTGCCTTCATTTTCCCACTGTGATTCCTCAATTTAATTTTGGCCATGACAAACTTGCAGCACAAATCTTAATAACTCCAACATTGTCATCAAATCTGTGGGCCTTGTTTTCAGATTTTGTCCACATTTCTAAAAAGATATGCTTGCCGCTGAAAGAAAGCAGGATTCTTCAAATTGGTTCTTGAGGTGTTAGTTATTCCACATGAGGAAAGATTGAATAAACAAGGTTTGTATTCTACGGAGATTAGAAGAATGAGAAATTGTCTCATTGAAACTTGTATACATTTTTGAAGGTTCGATCAGTTGAGACAAGGATTTCACTCTCAGCTGTGAATTAATATCCATTGGACACAATATCAGAATAAGAAGTAAGCCATTTGGGACTGAAACGATATGAAATGTATTCACACAACCAGTTGTTGGTGTTTGTGATTCTCCACTCTGGATGCTAAGCCACTGAGTTCATTAATAAAAGAGAGTGATACATTTCTGGATATTGGGGGGGGCGGATATTGGGGTAATGTAGGTAAATTGATCTGAGGTAGCAGACCATGCATAAGTCATGCTGAATGGTGAAGCAGGCTAAAAGGGACAGATGGCACTTTTTGCTCCTAATTCTTGCACACATGGTAGGGCAGTGTTGTTATTGCTTGGTGAACTGATCTTTAGTCTCAGAATTCAGTGTCAATTCTCTGACACTGGCTCAGAGCTTCCTCTGGAACTTGACCCTACTAATGAACATCACACAATTGTCTCCCAGGCATCATTGACTTAATCTTATGGAATCAAGGAGTCTCACAGCTCCTAAATAGGCCCTTCATCCCACTTAGCCTACCAATAAACAACCATTTCCAATAACCCCAATTTATTTTCCCCACATTCTGATCACTTCCTTCCAGTTTCTACCACTCACCTCCATACTGGGAGCAATTTACAGTGGCCAATAAAGCAACTTACAGCATCAATTAACCTAGCAATGAGCATAGAGACACATTTTTATGGAAGGCACATTAATAACAGCGCAGAAATAAAACCTTGGCTTTTTCTTTGTCAGCTAGCTCGATGATTTTAGAGCACACTGTGGTCCCAATTGAGGGATTTTTGACGATAATGAAGCAAAAGCCTTTTGGCACCACAAAATACCTTGTCAGGTCATCAGATCTATGCAAACAGATAGGGAGATTTATTGGTCTGGCCATTAATTGTATTTAATTACAGATTTTACTGAAAACCAAATAATTGAACTTCACACAATAAAGAATGTGATACAAAAAACAATCGGGCTGTGACTGGAGAGAAATTCCGATTCCATTCCAGCTGCATTCTTAGGCCTGCACCGTTGGCCCGGGAAAAATCTTCCTTTGTGTCTGAGCAAACAAAGGGTGGGGTTGTTTGCAGTCAACCAATGATGGCTGTAAGATAAGTAAATAACCGAATAATAAATATTTTATTGTTTAAAACTAGTCTTGCAAGCTAAAGGGAATTCTTTGCTTTCCTTTGTTCGGCAGGCATACTAAATCCACTTAATTATATCCACATAGATGTGTAAACATTTTGCATCCTGTTTTGAAATAATTTATTTAGGCCAAGACGTGAACCACTTGGTATATAATTGTTTCAATACTGATAATAAAACAATGGATTTATTACGTAATTTCATCACCTCCAACGGGATCCCTCACCAAAGTCACATCTTCCCTTCTCCACTCCTTTCCGCTTTCCACAGAGGCTGTTCCCTCCACATCTCCTGGGTTCACTCTCCCGCAGGAGATGTAACACCTGCCCCTTTACCTCCCCCCTCGACTCCATCCAAGGACCCCAACAGTCTTTTCAGGTGAGGCAGAGGTTCACTTGCACCTCCTCCAACCTTATCTACTGTATCCGCTGTTCCAGGTGTCAACTCCTGTATGTCGGCGAAACCAAGTGCAGGCTTGGCGATCATTTCACTGAACACCTCCATTCAGTCCGCCTAAATCTACCTGGTCTCCCGGTTGCTCAGCACTTTAAATCCCCCTCCCATTACCAATCTGACCTTTCTGCCCTGGGCCTCCTCCATTGTCAGAGTGAGGCCCAGAGCAGATTGGAGGAACAGCACCTCATATTTTGCTTGGAGAACTTACAACCTAGCGGTATGAATATTGATTTCCTTGCATTCCCTCTCCCTCCCTCACCCTAGTTGTCCTGCTAGTTTCAATGTTCATATCCCTTCGTTATCACCTCCTCCACAGCCAACAATGGATCATTGTGGACTCCTTAGCCATTGGTGCCGGCTGATATGTTCTGTACCTTTTCATACCTCTAGTTTCCCTCCCCCCTTGACTCTCAGTCTGAAGAAGGGTCTCAACCCCATATGTCACCTAGTCCTTTTCTCCAGAGATGCTGCCTGAGTTATTCCAGCATTTCATGTCATTCTTCGGTGTAAACCAGCATTTGCAGTTCCTTCCTACACAATGAATTTATTGATTGGTTGTTCAGTTTATTTGTCACCTTTGATTAGAAGGTTATATTTTCAAGCATATACTGTAACCCAGTTTAGTTCTACTGAAGGCAAACACATAATGCTGGAGGAACTCAGGCAGCTTATCTGGAGAGAAGGAATGGGTGACGTTTCGGGTCGAGGCCCATCTTCAGACTGATCTCAGGGGAGTAGGCGGGACAAAGATAGAATATAGTTGGAGACAGTAAGACTGGTGGGAGAACTGGGAATGGGGAGGGAATGGAGAGAAAGGCAAAGCAAGGCCTTTTTGAAGTTAGAGAAGTCAATGCTCATACTGCTGGGGTGTAAACTACCCACGCAAAATATGACGTACTGTTCCTCCAATTTGCGCTGGGCCTCACTCTGACAATGGAGGAGGCCTAGGACAGAAAGGTCAGATTGGGAATGAGAGGGGGAGTTAAAGTGCTGAGATCAGGTAGGTTAAGGGGGACTGAGCGGAGGTGTTCAGCGAAACGTTCGCTAACCCTATGCTTGGTATCACCGTTATACAGAGGTTGACACCTGAAACAGTGGATACAGTAGATGAGGTTCGAGGAGATGCAAGGGAACCTCTGCCTCACCTGAAAAGACTGTCGGGATCCTAAGATGCAGTCGAGGGGGGAAGTAAAGGGACAGGTGTTGCATCTCCTGCGGCTGCAGGGGAAAGTACCTGGGGAGGGGGTAGTTTGGATGGGAAGGGACGGGTTGACTAGGAAGTTGTGGAGGGAACGGAAAGCAGAAAGTGGTGGCGATGGGAACATGTGGCCAGTAGTGGGATCCCGTTGGAGGTGGCGAAAGTGTTGGAGGATTATATGCTGTATGCGACGGCTGATGGGGTGGATGGTGAAGACAAGCGGGACTCTGTCCTTGTTGCGAATGGGGAAAAGAGGAGCAAGAGTGGAGCTGTGGTATATCGAGGAGATCCTAGTGAGAGCCTCATCTATGATGGAAGAGGCTAACCCCCGTTTCCTAAAGAATCAGAACATCTCTGATAATCAACGTCGTAGGTGTCTGCTATTTGTATACATTGTGTAGGCAAGCAAAGAACCTCACTGTGTCTAGTCACATGTGACAATAAAGTATTCCTATTCCTTTTCCTATCTAGTATGGAAAGCCTCATCCTGGGCACAGATGTGGCGTAGACGGAGGATTTGGGAGTACGTGATAGAGTCTTTACAGGAAGCAGGGTGGGAAGAAGTGTACTCTAGATAGCTATGGGAGTCAGTAGGTTTGTAGTAGATGTTGGTTAATAGTCTGTCTCCTGTGATGGAGACGGTGAGATCCAGAAACGGTAGGGTGATGTCGGAGATTGTCCAAGTGAGTTAGAGTGCAGGATGGAATGATCGTCGTGAAGGTGATGAAGTCAGTGAGTTCTGCATGGGTGCAGAATGCAGCACTGATGCAGTCGTCAACGTAGCGGAGGAAGAATTCGGGGATAGGGCCAGTATACACCTGGAACAGTGATTGTTCGACGTTCGATTGTACAAAGAGGCAGGCACAGTTGGGTCCATGCGAGTGCCCATTGCTACGCCTTGGATTTGGAGGAAGTGGGAAGAGTCGAAGGAGAAGTTGTTGAGGGTAAAAACCAGCTCTGCTATGCAGACGAAAGTATTAGTAGATGGAAATTGGCTGGTTCTGCGGTCAAGGTGAAATGGAGGGATTTAAGACCTTCCTGGTGGGGGATGGAGGTGTAGAGTGACTGGACATCCATGGTAATGATGAGGGAATGGGGGCCTTGAAAATGGACGTCATTGAAGCGCAGGCTCGGCAATCGTTTCACAGAACACCCCCGCTCAATCCGCCTTAACCTACCTGATCCGTTTGCTCAGCACTTTAAGTCCCCCTCCCATTCCGATTCTGACGTTTCTGTCCTGGGCCTCCCCGATTGTCAGAGCGAGGCCCAGCGCAAATTGGAGGAACAGCACCTCATATTTCACTTGTGTAGCTTCACTCCAGCGGTATGAACATTGACTTCTCTAACTTCAAATAACCCTTGCTTTCCCTATCTCCATCCCCTCGTCCTCCTCCCCAGTTGTCCCACCAGTCTTACTGTCTCCGACTACATTCTATTCTGTCCCGCCCACTCCCCTGACATCACAACGTCACCCATTCCTTCTCTCAGGCGGCAGCCCTCCGCCCCTCTCCCCTCAGTCCAAAACCATCCTGCTGAAGATGGGCAGCCGCCGGCCCTGCTTGAAAACAGATGACTCGGAGCTGCTGCTGCTGGAATCGTCCTGGTCAGAGAGAGAGTCTGGGGATGGGCTCCTGCTGGCCATGGACAGGCCGGGTGCCTGCTGGAGTTGTTGGTGATGGTGGCATTCCCTCTCCCTCCGTCCCTCCCTTGCCCAGCCCCAAGCCCAGTGTCCGGGCCAGCTCCAACTCCAGGTCTGGGCTGAAGGCCTCCTGCAGAGCGGCCCAGTCGAGTGCCGGGCCGGGGAAGCTGAGCCCAGGCTGCTACTCTGGCGTTTGGCTCTGGAGTTGGTGGACACGGGGGGCTGAGGTGGCTCAGCAGGACGGGCGGCTGCTCTGGGGAGTGGGTGGTGTTTTGGGTCGAGAACCTTCTTCAGACAATCACAAGTACTCGCACCGACGAGAGTTCAGTTCAGTATGAAGAAGGGTCTTCCCTCCAGAGTCCATGCCTGTCCTGCTGAGTTACTCCAGCTTTATGTCTATCTTCAATTTCAGAGTTAAATAAAAAACACAGAGTGCTGGAGGAACTCAGGGGGCTAGGCGGCATCTGCGGAGGGAAAGGATTGGATTACGAGTTGTTTCTGGCCAGGGTTCTACTTCAATAGGAAGGAACTGCAGATCAAAGATACTAGAGCAGATACTACTATCTTTACTGCAGATCAGGTATGACATTCTTCCGATTTAAATCGGTATTCCGATTTTATTGTTTTCCTTTTTGTCAATTTGTTGTGCCCGATTATTTGCAAGCCAACCAACCGCTGTCTCTAAGGGGGTTGCGTCCAATCACCAATCTGCTTCCCTTAAAATTCCCGTCCAATCAACAAATCGGTCTCCTCCCGTTCAATCAGCCGCTGTCTCCAAGGACATTGTGCCCTATCACATAATGTGCTGGTCACTCGGCGGCCAATCAGACACAGTCTCCAAGGGGAATTATGACCAATCACTGACCTGCTTCCCTCACAAAAGCAGACGATGGCTGCAGGCTACAGAGAGAGAGAGAGAGAGAGAGAGAGAGATGCAAGAAAGCAGCTATGACATATATAATGGATTAGTCACCATGCACTTCTCGGGCGTCTATGGTACCAGAAGAGCATGGATACCTGCCTCAATGATTACCTTCCAGCGCCACCTACATCCACTGTAACGACAGTCCTGGAAAGGTTGGTTATGGGTGCAAGCAACTCATCAGAAATGACCTGGATCCCATTTAATTTGCCACATCAGGTCAACAGCAGATGCTTTCTTACCAGATTTCCATTCTGCTTTTGACCATCTGTATAACAGGACTATGTAGGTCAAGCTGCTGTTTGTGGACCACAGGTCGCCATTTACAGTAAATACGCCCAGGAACCTGAACCTTTAAACTTTCTCCACTATTATTCAATCAATGAAGAACAAGTTCATGGCTGCCCGGTTTTCTTCTATGGAAGTTAATTCCTTGTTAATGGTGAGAACAAGATTGTTGTTCTGTCACCATTCAATCAGATTATCAATCTCCCCATAGCCTGTCATTGTTAATCATTATTAGTCCAACAATGGTGGTATAATTAAAATATGACAAATTAAAAGATTGGGGAAAAGGATTGATAATGACATCTCACACTACTAACGATCAACCTTGAAACTGTGTGCTTGGTCCCCTCCTCTGTTTACACCCATGACTACGTGGCTGAGCATGACACCAAAGCAATTTATAAATTTGTTAATAACACCACTGAATCACGGGTGGCGATGAGTCAACGAGCAAAAAAGAAATAGAACACCTTGTGGAGCGGTGCTGCAACAACAACCTTTTGCTGAACATCAATAAAACCAAAGAACTAATTGGGTAGGAAAGAACTGCAGGTGCTGGTTTAAACTGAAGATAGACACAAAAATCTGGCGTAACTCAGCGGGACAGGCAGCATCACTGGAGAGAAAGAATTGGTGATGTTTCGGGTCGAGAACCTTCTTCAGACTGAAAGACACGGGAACTGGAAACGAGAGATATTGACGAAGATGTAGAGAGATATAGAACAATGAGTGAAATATATGCAAAACAGTAACAACGATAAAGGAAACAGGCCATTGTTAGCTGTTTGTTGGGTGAAATTGAAAAGCTGGTGTGACGGGTGGGGGAGGAATGGAGAGAGAGTTACTTGAAGTTAGGTAAATCAATATTCATACCACTGCCCAAGCGAAATCTGAGATGCTGTTCCTCCAATTTTCGTTTAGCCTCACTCTGACAATGAAGGAGACCTAGGACAGAAAGGTCAGTGTGGGAATGGGAAGGAGAATTAAAGTGTTTAGCAACCGGGACATCAGGTAGGTACAGGTGGACTGAGTGAAGGTATTCAGCTAAACGATCGCCCAGTCAATGTTTGCTCTCGCCGATGTTTAAGAGTCCACATGTTGAACAACGGATACAGTACATGAGGTTGGAGAACGTGCAAGTGAATCTCTGCTAACCTGAAAAAACTGTTGGGGTCCCTGGACAGAGTCGAGGGAGGAGGTATAGGGACAGATGTTGCATCTCCTGCGGTTGCAGGGGAAGGTTATAACAGATGTCAGTCGATAGTTTATCTCCTGTGATGGAAACTGTGAGATCAAGAAAGCGGAGGGAGGTGTCAGAGATGGTCCAAGTGAATTTGAGTGCAGGATGGAAATTGGAGGTGAGGTTAATGAAGTACATGTGTTCTGCATGGGTGCAGGAGGTAGAACCGATGCAATTGTTAATGTAATGGAGGTAGAGTTTGGGGATAGGGCTTTCCCGACCTATGTCCAAGATACCTCACATGCCCTTAGTCTCTTTGATGACTTCCACTTTCAGAGCCCCCACTCCCTCATCTTCATTATGGATGTTCAGTCACTCTACACCTCCATCGCTCAGCAGAAAGGCCTTAAAACCATCCAATTTCCCTCTACTAACACTCTACTCCACCTAGTGCAGCTGGTCCTCACCTTTAACAACTTTTCAATTGATTCCTCCCACTTCCTCCAAATCAAAAGCGTAGCTATGGGCACCCTCATGGGCCCCAGTTGTGCCTGACTCTTTGTAGGGTACATTGAACAATTCATGTTCCAGGCGTACACTGCCCCTATCCCCAAACTTTATCTCCGTTACATTGACGACTGGATCGGTGTTACCTCCCGCACCTATGCAGAACTCATGGACTTCATTCACTTCACCACAAATTCCATCCTGCACTCAAATCAACTTGGACCATCTCTGACACCTCTCTCCCCTTCTTAATCTCACAGTCTCCATCACAGGAGATAGACTATCGACTGAGATCTGTTACAGACCCATTGACTCCCACAACTACCATTGACTCCCACAACTACCTACACTTCTTCCCACCCTGCTTCCTGCAAAGTCGTTCCCCTACTCCTAATTCCACTGTCTACACCGCATCTGCACCCAAGATGAGGTGTTCCATACCAGGACAGCCAAGATGTCCTCATTCATTAGGGAACAGGGGTTCCCCTGTCCCATCATAGACAAGTCCCTCTCAGTACCCCACAGCTCTGCCCTTGCTCTCCCTCCTCCCAATCACAACAGCGAGAGTCCCCCTAGTCACCCCCTTAAGCCATTGCATACAACACATAATCCTCCGACATTTTTGACACCTCCAACGGGATCCCACCACTAGTCACAAGTTTCCATCTCCACCCCTTTCCGCCTTCCGCAGGGGTTTTCCTTCCCCAACTCCCTGGTTCATTCATCAATTCCCACCCAAATCACCCCCTCACCAGGCACCTTCCCCTGCAACCACAGAGGATGGAACACCTGTCCCTATACCTCCTCCCTCGACAGGGACCCCGACAGTCCTTTCAGGTTAGGCAGAGGTTCACTTGCACCTCCTGCAACCTCATCTACTGTATCCATTGTTCAAGATATGGACTCTTATACATCGGTAAGACCAAACGTAGACTGGGCGATCATTTCGCGGAACACCTTTGCTCAGTCCGCCTGATCTCCCGGTTGCTAAACACTTTAATTCTCCATCCCATTCCCACACTGACCTTTCTGTCCTGTATCTCTTCCATTGTCAGAGTGGGACTTAGTGCAAATTGGAACAGCCCCTCATATTTCGCTTGGGCAGCTTACAGCCCAGTGGTATGAATATTGATTTATCTAACATCAAGTAACCTTGGCATTCCCTCTCTTTCCATCCCTCCCCTACCCAAGTCACACCAGCTTCTCAAACAGCTAACAATGGCCTGTTTCCTTTATCGTCGTTACTGTTTTGCATATCTTCCACTCATTCTTCTATATCTCTCTACATCATCGTCGATATCTCTCGTTTCCATTTCCCGTGACTTGTCAGTGGTGGAGAGAGTTAGCAGCTTCAAATTCCTGGGCATTATCATTCTGGATGATCCTGGGCCCAGCACTGAGATGTAATCACAAATAAGGTGTGAAGGCGCCTCTGCTTCCTTAGAAGTTTGAAGAGATTTGACATGTCACTGAATACTCTAACAAACCTTTGCAGATGAACAGTTAGTAACTTGTCAGTTTCTTTGTTGAACTAAATTAAGGCGCATGTTGCAATCAAAAGCGCTTGAACAATGGGTTGGGAAGAAAGCCAAACTGTAAGAAAGAGGACTGGTCGCATCATAAATCTGGTACTACCATTCCAATGCACAGCAATGCTAGAAGCTACATAATGTGATGGACTCAGTAAGATTTTCATTGTTTCGGTATATCACGGTTGTTATGTATATGAAATTTAACTCGACTTGACTTCACTTGAGTTTCCATCTCTGAATTTATTATGCAGATTTTAAAAACATATTAAAGAGTGTTTTGTTTGCCCGATGGTTGTACTCGAGACTCGTGCAGAATTTTGCTGCCACTTGCAAATTCATTTTGATAGAATGTGGTCGGATCATTTTAGTCATTGAACTATACATAAATAACTACAGAGCAGTTGCAGAATCTTATGTATTAGTTGGTGATAGTTCTTGAACCGGTTTAATAAAGAACTGTAGATGCTGGAAAAATCTAAGGTAGACAAAAAAGCTGGAGAAACTCAGCGGGTGAGGCAGCATCTATGGAGCGAAGGAATAGGCGACGTTTCGGGTCGAGACTTCGTGAACCCAGGGTTAGAGTTTGATTGATAAAATAAAGAGTATATTTGAGATGGAATGCCACCTGAAATGGTCTTTCCACAGTTGTTATCTGACCTGCTGCTTATTTCCAGCATTTTGTGTCTAATGTTGGTATTTAGGCAGAACGTTTTGCTTCCGATTCTAACTGATGGACAGGTCGCTGTTTCTGGTTCTAAAAAATGACTGCCGGTATACATTCAAAAATGATAAGTAATGCAACCAGCGAAGTTATAATCCAGTATTTGAAATGCATCAAAGTAGTTTTTTAGCTCATCTGTTAATATATTGCGCACCAATATGCGTGTTTCCCGTGACCATGTTTTATCTTACTTTGTTTCATCAATTTGCTGCATGACTCGTTTATTGCGTAGGCCCCTGTTATTACATGTGCAATACGTTAAAGCATCATATTGATTCTTGCAACATCCATCCAAAGTCCTGAGATATATTTATTTATGTAATGATCGCTGTTATCCACCAACCGTGTAACTTCTTTGTGATGTGTTGGTGTAATACCAGTTGCTACCTGGAGCTGTGTGACCCGCGCATGATGTGTCTGTGTAGTGCATGCTGCTAAACCCGCCCGCCAGCCAGCCGTTACCTGTTGGTCTCTATGCATCAGCCTGCTACCTGTCTGAGACGAAGGCGGGGCCCGTGTTCTCACTGGTTGAATCTCCCGCCGCCCCAAGGTGGGTTCGCCTGCTGCTGACGTCAGGAGCAATGGCGGAGGCGGAGGGAGTCGCATCCCGAGTGGATGGCGGCGACGGCGCTGGTGAGTTTATGGTTGTCCTCGACATATACATTTAGGGCGAGAACCTTTATGTGAAGGAGGGAAGGTGAAAGTTTTTGGGCGAGGGCGGCTGGAGGGAGAGCGGCAAGGAGGAGGCAGGTGGCGAGGCGCACCTGAAGCCGGTGTTAGCGGGGCCCGGGAGAGACGGGCGGTTGGCCGTTCGTTTGTCTCGGGCGGCCACTTGTCCACGTGACGGCGCGTGGAACCAGGAACTGGCGAGCTCGCGTGGCGGGCAGTCCCGGGGCACGCGGGCGACCTGGGCTCCACAGCCTGGGAACTGCAACTAGTCCCAGGGGGTACGCGGGCGACCTGGGCGCTACTGCTAATCCGGGGGCACGCGGGCGACCTGGGAGCCGCAGCCAGTCCCGGGGACGCGAGCTGATCTGGGAACCAAGTAACCAAAAATCCTACTGGGAACTGCAGCTAATCCCGGGGAACGCGACGGACCTGGGACCAGCGTCGTTGCAAAGTGGAACAACAAGTGACACAAGAAAGGGAAAACTAATTGAAATAGCCCCAATTGAGTCGTGACTTTGTTTAACGCCGTTTTAGTTAACGCTGTCACATTTTCAGTAATGTGCCTTGATTGAACTGTCTTGAGGACGAGTTGGCTTTTCAATTAAATTGAATTCTGTTTGAACATATTTATTCGCAAATACAATGGGAAAAGGAAGCTGTTAAAGACGTTTACATTGTTGTTTTATAATAAATGTTGAATACCCATGGATTAAATCACCGATTGCTTCATGTTTCTTCCACTCAATAAATGGAAGTGTCAGGCTTTCGTTACATAAAGATTATATCTCCACTCTGTACAGCGACGTGTATAGTTCACTTTCATTGTTTTACCTGACGCTGGGTTTAGGATGAAGGGTGCGGCTGGAAATATATTTGATGTTGCCTGTTCTATCAAGCTTAGTAATGTTCAGCACGAACCTGCAGAATGCTTCCTGCAGCTGTATTAGAACACGTGAACACCCAAATTCCTTGCCACATAATCGTTCTGAAACCGCGGTATTTTGTATCGCGGTGCGTTGAAAGCTGGTGGTTAAACAAGTATCATTAGAAGTTAAGATTAACAACATTGTGAATTGAATCCCACGGAACCACGTAGAAAATTACGGACAGTAGAAAGTGTTCTTGATTTCTACGTGGTGTTTATATTCATTCGTTTGAGATAAAATGTAGTTTTTGAGATGTATTGTGGAAATGTAGATGCTGGAAATCCATAACAAAAATGCTGAAAACACTTGGTGTGCCATGCAACATTCATGGAAAGAGAAATAGTTACATTTTCGGGTCATAATGTAACGTTTCCCACATGGCACGCGCATTTTGCATGTTGTTCAACAGATAAAATACACCTTTTCATGAATTACGAGACGTGTCAGAGGGGGAAAGCAAGAGATATTTGAAGTTGGAGAAGTCAATGTTCATACTGCTTGGGTGTAAACTACCCAGACGAAATATGAGGCGCTGTTCCTCCAATTTGCACTGTGCCTCACTCTGACAATGGATGAGGCCCAGGGCAGAAAGGTCAGATTGGGAATGGGAAGGAAATTAAAGTGCTGAGCAACCGGGAGCTCAGGTAGGTCAAGGCGGACTGAGCGGAGGTGTTCAGTGAAACGATCGCCGAGCCTGTGCTTGGTCTCGCCGACATACAGGAATTGACACCTGGATACAGTAGATGAGATGCAAGTGAACCTCTGCCTCATCTGAAAGACTGTCGGGGTTCTTGGCTGGGGTTGAGGGGGGAGGTAAAAGGGCAGGTGTTAAATCTGCGGTTGCAGGGGAAAGTACCTGGGTAGGGGGTGGTTTGGGAGGGAAGTTGACCTGTGAGTTGCGGAGGGAACGGTCTCTGCGGAAAGCAGAAAAGGGGTGGAGATGGGAAGATGTGGCCAGTAGTGGGATATCGTTGGTGGCGAAAATGTTGGAGGATTATATGCTGTATGCGACGGTTGATGGGGTGGAAGGTGAGAACAAGAGGGACTTTGTCCTTGTTACGAATGGGAGGAGCAAGAGCGGAGCTACGTGATATCGAGGGGAGCCTCATCTATAAATGATTTGTATGCTTTAGTTAAATTGTTTGCGTTTTTTTTTTACTTAGCTTTTGCATATCCCTTTGAAGTCTCTTACAAACTCCATCTAGTTTAACAGTCAGCAAATTTGGAAATATGACATTTGGACGATCTAGTTTTGAGATACAGTGCAGAAACAGATCCTTCAGCCCACCGAGTCCACGTCGACCAGTGACCCCTGCACACTAACGCTATCCTACACACATTAGAGACAAATTACAATTTTACCAGTGCCAATTAACCTACGAACCTGTATGTCTTTGGAGTGTGGGAGGAAACAAGAAAACCCGCACAGGTCACAGGGAGATCATATAAATTCCGTATTTAGGATTGAACCCGGGTGTCTGGCGCTGTAAGGCAGCAACTCTACCACTGCACCACCGAGCCTTGATGCTGATATTGTGATGGCCACAAATAGAACTGAATTAATGTTGGACTCGGAGGCAGAGATCATGCAGCTTAAAGGAGGTTACAATGAAATAAGGATCAAGGACATGAATGCTCTTATAAACAAGATGACCATGTTAAAACCTGACAGCTGAAATGGAAACTAGTGTATGTCAACAAACATAAAAATGGAGCAGAATTTTGGACATTTCAGTAAATGATTAAAACGGCAATTTACAGCAAGAGGATGAGTATTTCAGTAGCAGAGGAGCAGAAACACATTTGTATTGTAATAGGACAGGTGTAGGTGGCCTTGGTAAAGAAGTAGGCATCTGTCAGAAACGTATTACCAGGACTCTCGCTTAACTTTTTTCCCTGTTGCCAGCTGGGCAACCGTGACAGCTTTTTAGGTTGCCAAATGACAGTTTAGGTGGTCATTGAAGACGGTTTGCATGACGCGTGCGATAATGTGCTCGGACGAAGTGCGTAGTTACCAGTCGGAATTATGCTCAATGAAGTATTCACGTATTATGTTCAAGAAGGAACTGCAGATGCTGGAAAATCGAAGGTAGACAAAAGTGCTGGAGAAACTCAGCGGGCGCAGCAGCATCTATGGAGCGAAGGAAATAGGCAACGTTTTAGGCCGAAATCCATCAGTCTGAAGAAGGGTTTTGCCCGAAACGTTGCCTATTTCCTTCGCTCCATAGATGCTGCCGCATCCGCTGAGTTTCTCCAGCACTTTTGTCTACATTCACATATTATTTCTACTTCAAATAACTCAGAAACTAAACATATTCACCAATCAAAACATGATATATACCACAATGACATCCAGCAAAATTATACAATATCTCAACTCTTTTTACACATTGCAATGAATGCAATTTCTATTAGTTCTTTCCACTTCCAAACAAAAATGTGGTTGGATTATTCAGCATATGATCAACCTGTGTCAATAAATCCTGGACCATGGTAACATATATGCATAACCATACACACTACAGATTGATGCAAGCATGTTTTCTGTGAAGGACCGAAAATTACCATGACATGGCCATAGCATGGGTCGTTATTGCTATTGGCACAGAAACACTCTGGCTTCCCACATAATTTATCCATAACAAAATATACAGGTTGCAAGGAAATTTCTAAAGGCATTTTATGATAATAGCTGCTAAAACCGACTATACCCATCTGACAGGTTAAACATTACACCAACTGACAAGAGATGGCCAAAGGACGTAATTGCAGCAAATGTCCTTTTGGTAATATGTTTAAAGGTGTCAAAACAAATAATAACATTGGGAATTAAAACACATTTGATTACATTCCGTTATCAAACATAATCAATGTTTGCTCTGAAGACCATGAAGCACAATAGGGTTGGGGGGAGTGTGAATCAGTGCGGGGTGGATAGATGGCGGGGGGGTTGAGAAGGCAATCGGTGCAGAATGGATGGATTGAGGCAGGTGAATTAGTATGTGTTGGTTGCAGTATGTAAAATTGTGAGGGGAGAGCACGGGATGTCAGTGGTGTTGAATGGGGGGATCAGTACGGGATGGATGGAGGGGGTGGGGGGATCAGTATAGGATGAATGGGGGTTCAGTACAGGATGAATGGGGGTAGACAAAAAGAATGGGGGTAGACAGGAGAATCAATACGAGGTGGGTCGAATTATGAATAGATTGGGGGTGGGGGGGTAGATGGGGAAGGGAGCACAGGGGATATCAATGAGGAATGAATAGAGGAGGGAATGGGGATCGGTGCGGGATTGAGAGGAGGGGTTCCAGGATAAGAGGGGTGGAGGGGGGCATACAAGAGAGAGAAAGAGGGGTGGGGTGGAAGGGGCAGAGGAGGTGGGAAGGAAGGTCAGCGCTCGTCGGACAACATCGCCCCGCTGCCTTGGCCGTCCCTGTCCAACGGCAAAGTGCCACCGCCTCCCCTCCACCAGCCGACAGGAAGGTGTGGGGCCGAGCGGTGCAGCTCAAAGATCCTATAGCTGTAGGATCTTTGGTGTAGCTGCTTCAGAAGGCGGAAGGAGGCCTCCTCTCCCTCCCTCCCTCCCTCTCTCTCCCTCCCTCCCTCCATCAGGCCTTGGCGTGCGAGTGGGGTTGTTTTGAAAGCGTGGATTTGCAAGCAGCGACCGTTATCAGGGCGATAGCAGCCGCTGATGGCAAATCCGCAAAAGGCGCTTTCAAAACAACCTCTCTCGCATGCCGAGGGAGGGGGAGGCCTCCTTCGACCAGGCGGGAGGAGGAGGCGGTGGAGTCGCGGCCGCTGCTGCCACTGTTTGGGGCCCGCCATTCGCTCCGACCCTTTGTCACCCTGCACCTAGTATCTTTGCCCCGCAATCAAAGATACTAGAGGAATACAGCCGCCGACACGAAACGTCAGTTCCTATTCGCCAGAGATGCTGCCTGACCCGCGGAGTTACTCCAAATGTTTGCGTCTACCGGTATAAACCAGTATTTGGGTGCCAAGCCAGGCAAAATGAGTCACCGTTTAGGTTGTCCGGCGGCACTTTCTGTGGTCAAAGGCACCCGGGCAACTGCTAATTTTGAGCCCTGACTACTTTAACTTTGGTTAAATGGAACACTTGGAAACTGTTAGCATTCACCATTCTAGGATGTCCCTTAGAACTTTACAACTAATGATTATTGTTTGAAGGGTCGACTCTCTTTTGGAAGTAAATAAGGTCAAGTCAAATTAAAGGGAAAAAGCCGGCATCCAAGGTCGATAATGAATGCAGTGAACAATCAAGCTGTTTTAATTAGGTTGTGCCATGAAATATTGGCTTGGTTGTAAAAGAAACAACTGTTCTTCTTGAATGATGCCTTGTGAGTGTTATAGCCCATTCAGATTTATGTAAAAATTACTGCTGAAAATTAATTCTCATTGTTAAGAATATTAATAACCTGTCCTCAAAGATCTGACTCTTTTTGAGGGGGGTTGAAGAGAAAAGGAGGAAGTGTTTGGTGTAAAAGGGAATAATCGTGTGATGTCACTACTTGTCTGGGTGGTTCTTACGAGTTAGAGACTTGTACTTTAATCGCCACCAGGTGATTTGAAAGTGCAAAGCCTCATAATCAGGTTGAGGTGCACTGGTCACTTTTTTACAGTTTAATTTAGAGATACAGTATAGTAGTTTTAGATATTCTTTTGATAGTTGGTTTTCAGTGACAGATTTTATTGCCGATCAAGGTGTAAATAAAGCAAAACTGTTGAAACTAGTTGCTGATTTCATTTTGAACTTTGGATTGTGACTGATCTGGAGTGAAATGCATGTTGTAATCAATTTTTTGTACGGAAATAAAATCTTAATTTAGCATTTATACGGACTAATTATAAAGTCGAGCAGTGTTCATATACCTGTTTTAAAAAATATATAAAGGCGCAATCAAAAATGATACTTGCAGTTCAAATGGTTAAGTTACATAAATGCTTGTCAACTTTTTAAGGACAGTTTTATAGTAATGTTCTTAAGTTTCTATTGTATGTAACTCATTTTTTAAAAGGTCCAATTTATGTTCTTGAGTGTGAATTCTTGGGTAAAACAATGTGAGTGCTGAATTCAACATATTTCCCAAAAGTTTAACATTGAAAAAATAAGAAGCTTATTATGTTCTGATGGGAACAGAGGTATTGTACTAGACGTACAAATTACTTCTTGTAAACTGGAACTTCCTATTTAAAAAAAAGTACACACTGCAGAAATAATTTGAAAGAATAACAAGTTATTTGTTTTTGCAGTTCATCACAATTTTGTTTTTTTTAAACTATATGTAGTGGGATGATTATTTTGACCCATCATGGACAGCAGAATATCTGGTTAAAGCTTTGGGAGGGAGCTTTACATATTTATGTAAAAATTGTTCTTTGCTATGGCACTGGGATATTCAGAAACAAGGAACTGTAGATGCTGGTTTACAAAAAAAGATACAGGGTGCTGGAGTACAGGGGACTACGACCCCCTCTCCCTACTATTCTATTAGCCAATGTTCAATCACTTGAAAATAAAGTGGAGGATTTAAGGTCAAGGCTGTTTAATCAAAGGGAGATGAGGGCATGTTGTGTGCTCTGTCTCACACAGATATGGCTCACTTCCAGCTCCCTAGACTTGGCTATCCAGCCTGAAGGCTTCCCCATACATTGCATGGACCGAATGCAGGCATCGTGGTAAGGGAGAGGTTGGGGCGTCTGCCTCATGGTCAACTCTTTGTGGTGCTCAGATGTGATAGTCCTGTCTAACAACCTGGCGGTGATGTATTGCCCTTTCTACCTCCCGACGGAATTCGCCTCCGTCATCCTGACCGCGGTGTAGACCCCAGGCAGACATCTGTTTGGCACTGGAGGAGCTGCATGCCGTGGTCAACATACACCAATCAGCATACCCCGAAGCTTTTACCATCATAGCCAGTGACTTCAACATAGCCAACCTGAAGAAATCACTTCCGAACTACCACCAACATGTTTCCTGCAGCACAAGAGGATTAAACACCCTTGACGATTGCTATATGACCATCAGAGATGCCTCTCGCTCCATCCCTCGCCCTCATTTCGGGAAATCCGTCCAATCGGCTGTGCTACTACTTCCTGCATATAGACAGCAATTGAAGAGCGCACCCCCAGAGGTGAGGACTGCACAGCGCTAGTCAGGGGAGACCGAGGGACAGCACTCGGACTGCTTGGAGTCAGTAGACTGGACAATGTTCAAGGACTCGGCAACGGACCTGAATGAATCAGCCACATTTGTTACAGTCTTCATAAGGAATTGTGTGGAGGAGTTTTTCTATGAAAACCATCTGTGTTTCCCAACATGCATTTTTGGATGAACCAGGCGATCCACATTCTTCTGGGCATTAAAGTCTGCTTAGGCAGGGGTATACAAGAAGTCCAGATATGACCTTGAGAAGGCTATCAAATAGGCTAAAAGGGACTTTCGCTCTAAGCTGAAGTTTGAGGTGCATGTTCGGCAACTGTGGCAGGGCTTGGATGCCATCATTTTCTACAAGGCAAAATAAGGGGGCGGGTCAAGCTCAATGCATTCTATGCATGCTTTGATAGGGAGAACACTGATGTGCCTTCCCTATCCCCCAATGGTATCACAGTCACAGGGGCCAACGTCAGAAGATCCTTTAGGGGTGTGAACCCTCGGAAAGCGCCTACACCTGATGGTATACATGATCTTAAAACCTGTACAGACCATTGGCTGGGGTTTTTGCAGACATCTTCAACTCTCATTACTCAGGTCTGAAGTTCCCACCTGCTTTAAGAGGGCATCAAAGTAAAATGATTACCGACCAGTGGCACTAACGTCCATGGTGATGAAGTGCTTTGAGAGGTTTGCTACGGCACATATCGACTCCAACCTCAACAAGAACTTCGACCCATTACAATTTGCCTACCGCCACTTCAGGTCAATGGAGGATACAATCTCACTGGCTCCCCACTCTGCATTGGACCACTTGGACAATAATAACACATACGTCAGGCTGTTGTGTATACACTACAGCTTGGCATTCATACCAAAATACCTTCCAAGGTAGATTTCCAGCTTACTGAACTGGGCGTTTGTGTGTGTCTCTGCAACTGGATCCTCTACTTCAGGGGTTAGCAAACTTGTTCTGCATAGGAGCCAGGACCCATGTCTGTGAGTGGATGGCGGGCCACATCTATCACGTGTACACATGGATCCCGCCCCGGATGGGGGGGCATCAAGTCACATGTTCACATGGATCCCGCCCCTTCGAGGATGCCACCTGGAGCACTGACCCCTAGTTATGGGTGCTCACGAACGGCGCACCTACGGACCATTGCCTTGGTTCTCTCTTGACGGTGGTGGCTCAAATATCATACTCACTTGCCCCCCCCCCCCGGCCTACTGACAACCCCGATCCCGACAGTGAAGCCCAGACACAGAAGCTGCGCGGCCGTGCCGGTGGCTTTGTGCAGGATGTGGTACAGCCAGAACTCGGTGCTCGGTTCCACCAGTACAGGTTGCAGAATCTTTCAGTCATGCCATATTACTGATAAGAAAAATGTATAATTGTGCTAACTGCCCTTTGTTCTGTGAGTGGGAGCCCGAGAAGCACTGAGCAACGTTTGTGCTCATTGTAGATCGCCACTCCTGTCTGACGAATCAATGAAAGATTGCCATGGTCTATCTTTAACAGTTTTTGTTGCTATCTGCTTTTAAGAAACAAACTTTCACATTTGGCTGTAGTCGGCAGGGATCTAGCTGGGACCAGCAACAGATGACTGAGTAAGAGGGTGCAGTTGACCGGGATCTGAAAGGGAGAAAACTGAGCTCTAGTCGGACCGTTTGAGTCTGGCCTCCCAAAGAAGCTACCGTGTAAAAAACGAAGGTTCCTCAGTCTGAGGGTGGCCTGGTTCCAGACAAGACCCTTAAAAGCAGACAGCGAAGGTAAGACCACTTGTGTAACATTTGGCTTGTGGATTGGAAATGAGTAAAGGATTGGCTTGTGTATTGGAAATGATTAAAGGATTGGCCACGGCAGACTAAAGAGGTTTTGTCACAATTAAAGGATTGGACCGGGCAGACTTCAAAGTTTTTGTCACTAATGTGTATTGGAAAGATGAGGTGTCTTGAAAAGAAGTGTATTGGAAAGGCAATGTGTCTTGAGGAGACAGTGTTTTGAAAAGACTTGTGAATTTGGTACCAGAGAGAGTAGCCAGATTTGGCGTTTCAAGTTCAAGTGAGTTTATTGTCATGTGTCCCTGATAGGACAATGGAATTCTTGCTTTGCTTGGGCTTTACAGACTGCAAAGGTTTGTTACAAATAAAGGATTGGGCTTAACAGGCTGAAAACGTTTGTGACAATTTGTCTACTAAGTTGTGTACTAAGAAGTGGAGAGAGGGAGTGGGGGAATGGAAAGTACTTCAGGTGGCATGCCAGTGGGCAGAGGAATAGGAGATAAGGGCTAAGGCAGAGAAAGAAAGCGCTCGGAGAACAAACCCGGTACCAGTAAGTCCTATGTCTGGCAATGGCGACCCTGTCTATAGAAGAAAGGGGAGATGGACAATCACGATCTGGATCACTGTCCAATCACATATGTAGGAGACTGAGGGTTGACCTGAGAGTTGTGTAAAATTATGAGGGGGTAGATAGTAGACTTTTTTCTGATGCAGTGGTGAAAACCCCATGATATTTAAGGAACGGGTGTAGATTTAAGGTGTAGGTGGTTTGTTGGACTCGTAACTCTAGTTTCGGTAAGGTCCCACACGTCCTTGATATCAGGCAGAAAACAAAGTATAGGAATAAACTGGTCTGTCTTAGGTTAGCAGATTTTGAATTGTGGGGTACCACACAAATTGGTGCTTGGGTCCTCAATTATTAAAAATCCCCATTGGCAGTTTGTCGGAGGGGGTCGGGGGTTAAATACCCCAGTTTACTTGTGCAACTTAGTTGTATTAAGAAGGAATTTGCAAAGAGGCTTTGATGGCGTTTTCTTTACAAGGTGAGAAATTTGCTAGTGTTAATATTCAAAGTGACCTAGGAATCTTGTATATGTCACCCACAGCCACGATGCAAGTGATCAAATGATATGTTGGTCTTTCTCTGAAGCATTCGAGGTCGAGGGGCAACCTGATGGAAGTATGTAAAATTGAGAGCATAGATAGAGTAGATACACAGAGTCCTTCCCAGGGTGGAAATGTCAAATACTCGAGGGCGTAGTTTATTTTTTCCACTTTAGTTTTTATTGCTTTTATGTATTCACAAATAAAACACAAATATAACAACGAAACATACAACATTGCAGTGAAACGTACAACAGTGTAGCGGGGGGTTCAGTTTACAATTAATGATGCCGTATACAGAACTATTTTCATATTAAAACATTTTCCAATAACTTACATTATTGTCTATAAAATTATACAGTGTTGATGTCTTTATTTCTATACCTAATCCATTTTTCCCCATTTTCTATTAAACTCGTCTTCTTTCACTCTTAGAGAATATGTCATTTTCTCCATGATAAATATTTCCTGTACTATGTCTAACCATTGTCTAAGTCTTGGTGTGTCCGCTCCAAGCCAGTTTCTTGTAATGGCCTTTCTGCCAGCTGTGAGTAGGATTTTAACCAAGTAATGATGTTCCTTCAGCACCACTGTATTTATATTACCCAGGTATAAAATGGAACACTTCTTGCAGACTGTATATCCTAATACCTCCTTTAATTCTGAATTCACTCTGTCCCAAAATGGTTCTATTTTTGGGCAACTCCAGAAGATATGTGCATGATTTGCGTCTGTTTGACCACATTGCCTCCAGCATGTTTGCTGCCTTAGAATTTGCTTGCTTTTTATGTTGGGGGTAATAAAGAAACAAATCAAATTTTTCCAATTAAATTCTCTCCAGTTTTGTGAATTAGTGGATGTCTGTAGTGTTACACACATATGATGCCATTCTTCTTCTGAGATTGTGATGTTCAATTCCTTTTCCCACTTAGAAGTTTAGAAATAATCCTTAATGTTTGTTAATGATACGCACTAACTATCACTTCTATCACTGGATTCTTTTCTTCTAGTGCCTCCCTTTTTACCTTTTTATTGTAATAATCTCTCAGTTGGAGGTATCTAAACAAGTCTTGGTTCCGAAGTGCAAATCTATCCTTCAAATCTTGAAAACTTCTTAGGTCTCCATTTTCAATAACAGTACAAAATACAGTCATTCCTTTCTTCATCCACTCTTTAAATGCTGAGTCATACATCCCTGGTTTAAATTCATTATCCAAAGCTATCCATCTTAAAACTTTTTGTCGTTTATTCAGTTTAAGTTGTCTGGTAAGAGTGA
The DNA here is from genome assembly GCA_963514005.1 of Raja brachyura. Next base: position 32,902,689 of record OY740785.1, on the reverse strand, counting down.
ACCAGGTTTCTAAAGTAAATATCGTTATTGGATCGATTATACTCCTGATATGTCCAGGAAGCGCTTTTTCTCCCAAAAGTGTTTGGCTGTGGAAGTCAGGGATATATGTCTCAATCTCTTTCCACCTAGCTACATAGCTGTCCTCACACCAATTAATTAGAGTTCGAAGTTGGGCTGCATAGAAATATATCCTAAAATTTGGAAGTGCCATTCCACCTTTGTCCTTTGGCAAATGGAGTGTAGTGTATCGAATGCTGGCCTTCTTTCCTCCCCAAATAAATCTAGATATTAATTTATCCCATTCCGCGAATTGTTTTAATGATACCTCAATTGGCAGAGATTGAAACAAGTACAATAGCCGTGACAAAATATTCATTTTCTCCACATTTATCTTACTACTAAAATCCATTGGGTAGGTGGACCATCTTTCTATATCCTTTCTTATGTTTTGGTTGATGTGATTATAATTGGCCCCATACAACATTGATATATTTTTTGTTATATGTATCCCTAGGTATTTGATTGATTTTGAATCCCATTTAATATAATTTTGTTTGATTTCTTCTGGAGGACAATTAAATAGGAGGATTTGAGTTTTTGAAATATTCACTTTATATCCTGCATAAAAATTAAATTCATCTATGATCCCCATCATCCTTGGAAATGAGGTGTTTACTTCCATGAGATACATCATTACATCATCAGCAAAAAGGCCAATTTTATGTTCTCTGTCTCTTATAGTTACTCCCCTCAGTTCCCTATCTTGACGAATCGCTTGAGCCAATGGTTCAATATATATAGCAAACAGGGTAGGGCTAAGACAACATCCCTGTCTCGTTCCTCTTCCTAACACAAACCTCTCAGTTAAGGACCCATTCACCTTTACTCTTGCAGTAGGTTGCTGGTAAATTGCTTTAATAACTTGAATTGACTCTTCGGTAAAGCCAAATCTTTCTAGTGTTTGATATAAGAATTCCCAATTAACCCAATCAAAAGCCTTTTCCTTGTCTAGACTTATCAGGACATCACGTGTACTTTCCTTTTGAATCTTGTGTATTATATGTAGGGTTCTTCTAATGCTGTCCTGTGTTTGTCTGCCTATTATAAAACCAGTCTGGTCTTCATCAATTAAATCTGCAATGAACATTTCAAATCGTTTGGAGATAATTCAAGAATATCATTTATAGTCCACATTTAGAATTGATATCGGTCTGTAGTTGGTACAATTTTCCTTGTCTTTGTTCTCTTTGGGGATTAATGTTATAATTGCCTCTTTCCATGACGGGGGTGTCTTGCCTTCTTTGATAATCCAGTTAAAGGTTCTCGGAAGAAGTGGGTTCAGCTTATTCCAAAATATTTTATACCATTCTATAGGGAAACCGTCGCTGCCTGGGGCCTTGTTTGATTTCATCCTACCAATTGTCTTCTCTATCTCCTCCAGTGATATTTCTGCCGTGATTATTTTATTTTGTGTCTCTCCAATACAGGGCAGATCTATTGTACTTAAAAAAGTCCTCATTGATTCCCCATCTACTGAAGAGGTTTGTGTATATAATTCTTTATAATATTCCTGGAAGATATATTTTTCTTTTGGATCACTCTTCAAATTCTGAGTACAGAGGTCCTTAATTTTGTGTATGGTGTTGTCAGCCTGTTGTTTGCGTAGCCTTCGGGCAAGTATTTTAGTGGATTTGGGGCCAAGCTCATAATGTGCCTGTTTTACAAATCTTGCTTTTTTTCTCCACCTCTTGACCCAATATTCCATCCATTTGTCCCCTCAAATCTTCTATTTGCTTATAAGTTCTCTGGTCCTTATTATTTTTGTACTTCTGTTCTAAATCCTTCAGGTCTGTTATCAACTTATTATATGTTTTCATTCTGGCCTTTTTAATATGTGATGCCCTCGTTATTAACCTACCTCGTATTACAGCCTTCAATGAGTCCCATAGTATGGATGGGTCCACCTCCCCATTGTCATTTTCCTCTAGATAAGTTTTGATTTCCAATTTAATATAATATACAGTTTTATCATTCAGTATTCCAACATTTAATCGCCACACTGTGTTTTTCCTTCTACTGTTCATTTGAATTGTTAAGTATATGGCATTATGGTCTGATACATCTGCCACACCAATTCTGCAATCCGTTACCCTATAACAGTCTTCTTTCTGCATTAAGAAATAGTCTATTCTGGAGTAAACTGAGTGCTGTATTGAGTAATGTGTATAGTCTCTTTCTAGAGGGTGAAAATTCCTCCAGACATAAAGAAAACCAAATTCTTCACAGGTAGTGTTTAGTAGTTTTGTTAACTGGTTCTTATTCTTTTTACTTGTCGTATCAAGCCTATGATTCAGTACAACATTCAGATCACCCCCACATATACAAATTCCTTCTGCTTCCATTGCAATAATATCAAATAGGGATTTGAAAAAATGTTTATCACTATCTGGGGGAGCGTAGATATTCACTAGTGTCAGGATATTATCAACTTTGCCCTTTACTATGATATACCTCCCTTCTTTGTCTTTTACTTCTTTAAGCATTTCAAATTTAACTGAGTTTGATATCAAGATTGCCACTTTTATGACTACAAGTATGTGAGCTATAATATGTGTTTTTATATCCAAATCTTTTCAACTTCTCATGCTCTTGTCGCGATAAATGGGTTTCTTGTAAGTAAATAATATGCATCTTCACTTTTTTCAATTTAGTCATGTCTTTAGCCCTCTTAATTGGATTGCCCAAACCATTAACATTTAGAGACATTAGCTTAAGTCCTTGACATTGCATCATTGCACTTAGTGTGATTAATTTCACTGTATCCCCTCAACTCAACACCCGAACCATTCTGAATGACAAACCAAAACATATGAACAAACAAAGGTGTTTTACCTGGCAAAACAAAACAAAACATCAAAACATATATGGACTCCCAAAAAAGGGTATTCTCTCTCCTCCATAGATCCAGCATCCCTTTGTAAATTGAGGGGGGAAGCTTAACACTAAGAAAGGGCCCTCTCCTAGATAAGGTAACCCTCTATGGGTCCCTCCATTCATTCTAGCTCTAATATTTCGCTAATCTCCCGAACAGTCGGATTTATCTAATACAGAAAGTTGTATTAAATCAACATTAATTACACTCACATGAGGTCTGTGATGCTTGGTGATATTTTTAGAACCAGGCTTATAAACAGATTTGTCTATGAATATACATATAAGAACTCAGCATTCTACCATATTGTGGCGGAAGCCATTGTGCTATCCATGTCTGTGCGTACCTTCATAATCATATCTCAGTTCAAGCATGAGTCTTTTGTTGGATTACTTGAGGGCGTAGTTTAAAGGTGAAAGGGGAAACATTTTTAAAGTAGATTTACGAGGCAAGATTTTTAACACGGAATGTGGGAGATACCTGGAATGTGCGACCAGGGGAAATGGTTGAAGCAGATTCCATAGCAACGTTTAAGAGGCATTTGGGTAGACACATGAACAGGCAAGCAATGGATAGATATTGATCATGTACAGGTGAAGGGCAGATAGTGAAGGCGGGAGGGTCTGTTCCTTGGCTTTACTGTTCTGTGCAAGTAAATTTAAAAATGGGATGAAAGAGTTAATGCAATTTTATTTAGGGCTTTGGTGAGACTGCATATGGAGTATTGGCTATTCCCTGACTTTTCCTCTTCTCTCCTCTACCTTCTGAGGGAAGTTTTACTGTACCTCTGTGCATGTGACGGTAAACTAAACAGTGGGAAGATACGGGAGTTTAAAGGCTGGATGTCCAGACTTAACTAAACACATTTTTTTAAACTCTTTCAATGAAAAATAAACTTGCCAATTAATCACTTAGTGAATGATAATGAAGACTCTTCTCGGTTATCTTGTGCCGTGGCAACAAACTCATGGTGACTCTCAAAGGGGAAAGTAATCTCAATCCATCAAATAGTTGTCATTGGATTTTAAACTCTTCTCAGTTTTTGCAGTACTGCTCTCAATACTATTTTTTCAGTACTGCTCTCAATACTCCGTCCTCTCCGCGCATTTCATTCTCCAGGCCCCCATCCTCTCATCTTCACCATGGACGTCCTACAAGCCTCCAACCTCATCGTTCCCCAGCCCCGCACGGCCTGATTTTACCTTCTCCCCAAAATCCACAAACCTGACTGCTACGGGAGACCCATTGTCTCTGCCAGTTCTTGTCCCACCTAACTAATTTCCACATACCTTGACACTATCCTATCCCCCTTGGTTAAATCCCTCCCCATCTATGTTCAAGACACCTGAGACACTCTCCGTCGTCTCCGCACATTCCATTTTCCAGGCCCCCATCCTCTCACCTTCATCATGGACGTCCTAGTGTACTCTCAATACTAGCTTTGCAACCTCACTCGTGCCAATATTGGTGATCGTTTTCTGGATGTTAGGGTTGTTTGACATTTGGGCAAATAGATTTCCATCAGAATGCTACTAATTTGAGGTAATATACAGTGTGACATAATTTGTTGGAATGTCTAACAATCACAACATAGAAAATAGAAACATAGAAAATAGGTGCAGGAGGAGGCCATTCGGCCCTTCGAGCCAGCACCGCCATTCATTGTGATCATGGCTGATCGTCCGCTATCAATAACCCGTGCCTGCCTTCTCCCCATATCCCTTGACTCCATTAGCCCCTAGAGCTCTATCCAACTCTCTCTTAAATCCAGTGATTTGGCCTCCACTGCCCTCTGTGGCAGGGAATTCCATAAATTCACAACTCCCTGGTAAAAAAGTATTTTCTCACCTCAGTCTTAAATGAACTCCCCTTTATTCTAAGACTGTGGCCCCCTGGTTCTGGACTCGCCCAACATTGGGAACATTTTTCCTGCATCTACCTTGTCCAGTCCTTTTATAATTTTATATGTTTCTATAAGATATCCCCTCATCCTTCTAAACTCCAGTGAATACAAGCCTAGTCTTTTCAATCTTTCCTCATATGACAGTCCCACCATCCCAGGGATCAATCTCGTGAACCTACGCTGCACTGCCTCAATCACAAGGGTGCACTGCCTCAATCACAATAAAGGACCTAGTCCAGTTCTAATAGCTTTCTTCTGAATTACAACATTGTAACTACCGGAAACAAGCAATTCACAAACCCCCTCAGCAGATACTTCCTGCACAGTTTTTCCAGTGCATGGGAATACTAGCTTTTGCATTAACTTCAAATCTAAGGCGGCCTCGTGATAACGAGCAGTTCCATTTTCCCTCATTATGATGAGGGCATCTAGTTTTGAATCGGTGACAGCTGTGGCTTTGTTGTTGATACTCTCACTTCCATCTCAGAGGTTTTTGGGTCCAAGTGTCACTTCTGTGGACTTGTCAGGATATTCTTGGCTTGCACTGTAAGACTGCTCTGATAGAATGCTGCACATCAAGCCCACATTGCTCCATTTTCACATGATGTTAAAACATAGTCCCATCACCCTGATGGGTGTAGGAGTACCATCGCATTATTCTGAAGTACAGAAGAGTTCCACCTGGCCAAATGTTTCCCTTCTATCAATAGAAGGAAATATCAATATCAATTTCCTGCTCTACAGCTTTAAGTTACGTAGAAAATGCTTTGGAACCTTCAGAGAAGGAACAAAGGTCATTATATAGATGAAAGTTATTTCTTGATGTGCCCTATCTTATGGCCAGGAGGTGACAGGATAAAGAGGGTGGAGATCATGAGAGAGGGATGGAAATGGTGCTTATAAGTCGCAGATGATCAGTCTGTAAATGTAAGGACCTAAATTGGCGTGGGGAGAAAAAAACCCCAATGCTGGCGCTACAAAATAGAGAACATTAGAAATATGAAATAAGAATATAGTAAAAATGCAGCCATCATCTGTAGGTGGCCAAAATACTGATCTTAATAATTAATATTGCAAGGTTATGACCTTGAATAAGAAAGTGGACAGATCTGATTTATGCTGGGAAGGATAGTTATCTAAAATTGTTTAATGTGTCATTGAGTCCTCAAGTGATGCCCTTACTAGTTAGATCGGATGCTGTCCCTAAGATCAAATTCGCCCTTGCAAGAACTATTTAAGTCATGGGTAGTAGTTGGAATTGGATGGCAAATTAAATGACAGTCATTTGGAACCTCGAGGTCATGCCTAGGATTAAAGATCTATTTTGTAATGCGGTTGCCTAGTCTGTATATTGATTCTCCAGTGTAGAGACCCCATCATGAATGTTGAAATCATACACTAAATTAGAAAAAGTACAAATGAATTACTGCTTTCTCTGGAAGGAATGTTTGATTCTTTGGATGGGAGAAAGGAAAGGGGTAAATGGGCATGTGTCGAAGTACCTTCCTTTCCAAATGCAGGAGATATGAGAAAGGACGTAGTTGATAGAGATGGAGATGAGCCCCAAGGCTCATGGTTTTTGGAGGTAGACAAAAGTGCTGTAGAAACTCAGCGGGTGAGGCAGCATCTATGGAGCGAAGGAAATAGGCAACGTTTCGGGCCAAAACCCTTCTTCACCTGGTTTTTGGAGGATTAGGCATCATGCTGTGTTGAAAGTACTGGAAATGAAAGTAGATGCTTCAAAGAAAGTGAAGACTGCTGATGTTGGGATGGTGAAGATGGGAGAAATCCCTTGCAATGGATGGAAAAAGGGATTCAGACCAAAAATATGGTTAACAGAAAGATGCGATTGAGACCAATGATGAATAGGAAAGCCATAATTAAGCTGGAAAGGGAGAACAAAGGAACTCGTGGCGCAGTGGTAGAGTTGCTGCCTTACAGCGTTAGAGACCCAGGTTCCATCCTGACTACGGTTACTGTCCATAGAGAGTTTGTACGTTCTCCCTGTGACCACATGGGTTTTCCCACACGCTGTGGTTTCCTTTCACACTAGTAGGTTAATTGGCTTCGGTAAAGATTGTAAATTGTCCCTAGTGTGGAGGATCGTGCTCGTGTACAGCGTTTGCTGGTTGGTGGAGACTCGACAAGCTGAAGGGCCTGTTTCCATGCTGTATCTCTAAACAAAGCTAAAAGATTCAACAATTTTGACAAAAGCTCAGGATATGCACGTCCCTGTGAGAGTGAAGGGCAAGGCAGGCAAACGTAAGGAAGCTTGGCTGACAAGGGAAATAGAGGCATTGGTTAAGGGACAGGTATCGGCAGCTAGGATCAAGTGTATCCCTGAAGGAGTTTCGGAACAAAGGAGCAAAGTAAAAAAGGTAATCCGAAGGACAAAAAGGGACCAGGAGATAGCTCTGGCAGATAGCATTATGGATAACCCGAAAAGATTTTATAAATGCATATGGAGGAAAAGGGTAATTAGAGAGAGAGAGGAATAAAGTGGTCAACTCTGTGGACCCACAGAAGATGGGCAAGGTCGTCTGAGTACTACTTCTCTGTATTTACCGAGGAGAAAGACAGGAGGACGGAGGAACTAGGGGCAGTCAATGGAAGCGTCTTGAGAGGAGTCAGTGTTACGGTCAAAAAGGTGCTGAACGTACTATCGTGTACGAACGTAGACAAATCTCCCGGGCCTGTCATATATATCATGAGGACATTGTGGGAAACCAGAGAGGAAATTGCGGGAGCCCTGATTACAATTTACGAGTTGTCTTTAAATACAGAAGAGGTGCTTTTATTCAAGAAGATTTGCAGGGGAAATGTTGGGAACTATAGGCCCGTAGGCTTAACATCTGTAGTTGGAAAGTTATTAGAGAGTACTCTGAAGGATAGGATATACAGGCATTTAGACGGACTACTGCTGATTAGGGATAGTCAGCATGGTTTTGTACATGGGAGGTCATGTCTCACAAATCTGAGGGTTCTTTTTAAGATGTGGCCAAAAAGGTTGATGAGGGCAAAGCTGTAGATATATATTTTTGGACTACAGTAAAGCACTTGACAAGGTTCCTCATGGTAGGCTGCTGTGGAAGGTTAGATCGCATGGGATCCAAGGATAGAAAATTGACTTCATGGAAGGAAGGAGGGGATAATGGTGGAAGGTTGCTTCTCTGACTGTAGGCCTGTGACTAGTGGTGTGCCTCACGGTTTGGTGCTGGGTCCGTTACTGTTTGTCATCTATATCAATGATTTGGATGAGAACATACATGGCAAGATTAGCAAGTATGCAGATGGTACAAAAGTGGGAGGATTTGCAGATAGTGAAGTTGGTTGTGAAAATTTGCAGCAGGATCTTGATCAATTGGCCAAATGGGCTGAGAAATGGTTGATGGAATTTAATGCAGAAAAATGAGGCGTTACATTTTGGGAAGTCAAACATGGGCAGGTCCTATACGATAAGATAAAACTTTATTCATCCCTGGAGGGATATAGGTCTGCCAATAGTCACAACACACAACAAGGTACACGAAAACTTGAAATTAAAAGTGAAAACAAAGAAAAAGACAAGCGACTGTGGGCATGGCTGCTGTGTGCACAGCGCCTTCACCGGAACAAATGAACAAACAAACAAACACAGACTTATACCCCGGGCAGAAGATTCTAAAGTAGTGCCTCTCCCTCCCCCATACCAGCTCCCCCTTTGTTTTCCCACCATCCCCCACGCTGGGTTCTCCATTGTTCTTCGGCGGTCCCCCCATGCCAGGTCCCCATTGTCTTCCCCTTCATGCTCATCGACCACTGTTTGCGAGGTTCCCACCATCGCCCATCGACCGCTGTTTGCGAGGTTCCCACCATCGCCGATGGTTCCCGAGGCTGCCATTGAGGCTCCCGTTGCCAGGGTTCCTGTTGCCGCCAAGGCTCCCATCGTTGCCGCCATTGAGGCTCCTTCAGCCCAGATGGACCTCATTGCCCGGCTTCGCCGCAGTCACCTGGGAGGCCTGTGGGGTGAGTCGGGCCTTCCGGGGCGCATTCCGGTCGGCCATGCAGTTTGAAGGGTGGATCAGGCCCGCGCGGCTCCCTAGGACACATGGTTTGGATTTAGGTGGTGTTGTAGAGCAGATGGATCTTGGAGTACAGGTGCATAGTTTCCTGAAGGTGGAGTCGCAGGTAGATCGGGTGGTCAAAAAGGCTTTTGGCACAGTGGCATTCACGAGCCAGAGTATTGAGTATAGAAGTTGGGAGGTCATGTTGCAGTTGTATGAGATGTTGGTGAGGCCGCATTTAGAGTATTGTGTTCAGTTCTGGGCACTGTTATAGAAAATATGTTGTCAAGCTAGAATGGGTACTGAGAGGATTTATGAGAATGTTGAAGGACTAGAGGGTCTGAGCTAAAGGCAGATCCTGAGAAGGCTGGAACTCTATTCCTTGGAGCGCTGGAGGATGAGGGGGGTGAGTTTATAGAGGTTTACGAAATTATGGGAGGAATAAGTCGGGTAGACTCAGAGTCTCCTCCTCAGAGCTGGTGAATCGAGAACCATAGGTTTAAGATGAAGGGGAAAAGATTTAATAGGAATATGAGGGATAATTTTTTTACACAAAGTGTGGTTGGTGTATGGAACAAGCTGCCAGAGGAGGTAGTTGAGGCAGGGACTATCCCAACATTTAAGAAGCAGTTAGGTACATAAATAGCACAGGTTTGGAGGGATATGGACCAAATACTGGCAGGGGTGGCACCCGTGTAGCTGGGACATGTTGGCCAGTGTGGGCAGGTTGAGCCGAAGGGCCTGTTTCCACACTATCACTCTGACTCTATGACTCTTATCATGGTTTATATGGTTATATGGTTTATATAATGTGAATGGTCGAAGTTTTTCTCCCAGGGTAGAGCAGTCCATAACCAGGGAACGTGGGTTTAAAGTGAGAGCATAGACTTAAAAGAGACCTGATTTAGTCAGTGCATGGTATGTAATGAACAAGTTGCCAGAGAAAGCTGTAGAGATGGGTGCAATGGTGACGCTCAAAAGAAATGTAGATAGATACATACATTTTAGAGGGCTATATGCCATACACAGGAAAATGGGACTAGCTCAGTTATAAAATCTCATCAGCGTGGATAAGCTGGGCTACAGGGCCTGCTTCAGATTCTACGAATGATCATAGTAGTGCTAATTACTAATTCTGATCTTCATATGTACAGAAAAGGATTGGTTTAGAAATCAGAGCACTTCTTGTATTATATAGGATGTCATAAAATTAGGTAGACAAAAGTGCTGGAGAAACTCAGCGGGTGCGGCAGCATCTATGGAGCGAAGGAAATAGGCAAAGTTTCGGGCGGAAACCCTTCTTGAGAGTTGTCAGAGCCATCGAGATTTCTCTATTTTAAGGAATTATAGTTAGATTTAGTCGAGACCAGGTTTTGTTTCCAAGTAGCAAGGAGGTGTCGAGCGAATATCATGTTGGGTTACTTAACGAGGAGTCTGCTTAGTACATCAATAGCAGAATCATCAGTTGTACATTGATGTAATCATATACATCAGAAGAGACAGAGCTTATTAATGTCCTGAATCTGTCTGGTGCATCATTGCCACACTCATCAAAGAAGTTATTTAGTATACATAGCCAGTGCTTCCAATCCTTTGCAGCAGCAGGTGAGTTGGGATCCAGATCAAAGCGTTATAGTTTCAATAGTTTCTCCATCCCGATGTCGCACTGCTTGACTTCTGAGATTGAGTTGCTTAAATTGTTGTGAGGCAAATGAAACTTTACACTACTCATAATTTACTTAACTTTATTTAAGCTTTAAGCAACTCATTTCTGTAATACATAAACTGAGAAACGTCTGGCAAACATGGCTGATTCTGCAGGCCTTTCCTGCCCGAAATACCCCGCACATGCGCACACTCTAATGATGTTGGGAACTTTCTGACTATATGATTTTACTAAATGAGCAAATGCATTGTGGTGATTGAGACTTTGATCTTCACAAAGTTAATCATCAATTTTGTACCCTAGGTAACCAGCATATTGAGAATATAATAGAAAATTTATTTCAGTAGACTTCATAGTTATAGTGAATCTTGATACTTGTGAGTGCTTTGATTTTGATCAAAAGAAAAGTTGGGTTGAAAGGTTTTTGCTAATTAATTTTATAGTATTTAATAGGGTTTACTATTCTTAATACAATAATTGTTGGCAAGTAATGTGGGTAGAAGAGTGTAAAGGCTATGAATGAAACTAGTTGAGCCTTGTCTTGTACTTTATAACATTTTTTAGAAGCTTGGAAGCTGATTTTTGCAATACTTTTGCAAAAAAAAGAATACAACTTGATTTGCAATGTCTGAAAGCAAATTGCAAGAACAATGCATTACATTTCAAATAATCTAGTTGGTCTTAGTTGAAATGAATAGCATTTTAGTTTGCTTGAAGTGTTTTTTTTAAATAACTGTGCTACTGCAAAGGTTGTGATTTTTTTTTCTCCATATACTGAGCAGTTGGTTTGTATGTGATGTCTTCAGCTTTTTAGAATTCTTCCTCTGTCCAGCAGTCAGCTGTTTATGCAGGCATTATTTCATCCTAGAACAACCATGGCTGAGGGGAAGGGCAATGCTGTTAATTTGATAGTGCTTATTCGTGAATCAGCTGAACACTGAAAATGATGTAGCTGCATTCTGGCATATGTGATAGCAAGCTGATGAGACATTTGCAGTCTCATTGCCTTTGTATATGTCACTGTTGTTGTGGCAATTGTTTTAATAGGTGTGTTCTTCATTTTCTTGTGCATCATTTTTTCCTTTGGCAGCTTAACTGCTTCTGCAGGAAGGAGAAAGGCGTGAACCAGGATCTAATTGTGAGCATTTGCTGCAGGTCAAAGACTAGAGAGATAACCTGCCAAAGCAGTACTTAATTAGATATGGAATGTGGGAAGCTGAAGGCCCTAACAGCTTTACTAATTGTTGGTAATTGTCAACTGTCATAATTCACCGAGAAGGAATCTATACTGCGTGTACAGATGAACGGAGGTTTGTGGTGGTGGTGTTCTTTTAAGTCCATGTTACTAGGCTGCTGGATCAGTGGCTGTGCTATAGTGGCAACGACAGTCATAACAGCATGCCGGGCTCAACCACTATCGGTAAACAGAGGTTGAAAAAGACAAGTGCTAAATCAAAGCTTCATGGTTTATTCACTATTGATGAAGAAGATGAGCTCTGCAGAATAAGAAATTCCAGAACAGAAGAAGGTATGTGTCAATTTGGACTGTAAACTACGACTAGAGGCTGATTTAGTCTCTCTGAGATTGTCAATGCAAATTAATGCAAATTAAATTTTGCAAATATTAATAATGCTATGGTGTGCTCTACTGAACTGAGTATTATCTTTTTTTTAATCTTCATTTTTGTAATATAATGGTGATTAAAATGAATCATAATTTATTGCATAGTATACAATGTAATGATGTGTATTACATTTTCTATAAATAAACGTTTTTTTTGGAGAAATATGTTAATATGTTGAGCATATGAAAGTACACTTTTATTAAAAAAATTATGGACCATTCAGTCTGGTAAAACCCTGTTATTCAGAATCTGATGATTAACCTTTAACAATTGTTTATCTTCAGCAGCAGTGCCCTTCAGTGATAGCTCTGTCAGTATGATAGCTTTATACAATGTAATTGGCTCTTTGGTTGACACAGAACTACAAATTACAACATACTGCTGTTTTTGTCTAGCAATGCAACTGCATTGGATGAGTGCTCTGGAATATTCTCGTTTCTTGTTTGACCTTCATTCTCTTCCCATGATTGTTTAAATTTGGACCTTTATTTATCGGGTCGCCTCATTTGTCAAAACTCTTTTGGTGCTCTACGATGTAATACTAATTGCGTTGCAGAGAAACCGCATTTGAAAGTATTGTTTTTTAAACGGCAAAATGAGGAATTAATTGTTTACCTAAATCTTAATTCCTGCTTATTGTATAAGCATACCTATCATATACCCCATTGACTAAACTTGAAGTTCCCCTTTGAATGCTATCTGTACCGTTAGAGGATTTAGATGCTCAGTGTAGTCATTGGTTTTGATTTATCTTGCCAATGCACTAGATGTGACAACTTAAATGTGTTTTGTTCATTAATTCAGTTGCCCCTTTTGAAGTTCCAACATTGTGTTTCTTGAGCAAAGGTTTCTCCAATATATTGTACACAAATATTATACATAAGCTCTTAAGTTTGACATCTGCCTTTGATTGAAGTAAATTGCTATGCTAAGTTTACTAAAAAAAAAATCAAGCGTGAATGGTCTGAAATACTCAATTTTTCTCTCACTGCATGATTTGTTTTTAATTAATGTTATGGTATTTGATTTTGACATAATGCTTTTGTTTGCCATTACGTTCAGATTTGGTTGTACTTTTATCATTGGACAATTGTGTGAAAGGGTTTTTTCTCTCTTTACTATCAAAGATTGTGGAAATATTTCTATGATGTCAAATTTCAGGTGTGGTCCTTTACAGTTATGAAGAATCGTGTGAAAAGGCACAACTCTGATTTGTAGGAATAGGACTAAATTTAGCCAAGAATGATAAACAGATTTATTAATTCGCAGTATTGTAATTGTAGTTTTAGGTGAAGGACAAGTGAGCAAAATATGCTTAATAGTTATAACCTTGACACTGGGAGAGTTTTTAAATTCACGCTAAATTCCGGTCATAATATTGCTGCTGACGCACTTCATTTTTTCATTGTTTGACTTTCAAAACGGGATCATTATATTGATCAAATGCTGTCTAGAGGGGAAAGTTTGAAATGCCTGCGATTGTAGTCTAACATGAGGAGTATACTTCACATTTGTAACTTGTATTTTTATAATCTCCAAGTGCATGACGGAACATAAAGCATTGCTGTTAAATATCTGAACGGTAAAAGTTTCAACAAAACCTGCGTGGCGATGCATTTTCTGTGGCCATTAGATTGGCCACATATGATGGGCACATATACCCAAACCTCACATCTTGACTTTTTAAGCTAAAACATGTCCATTTAATTTTTCTCCAATGGTTCTGGATATTTTTTAAAGCTTTTCTTTTACTACACTTGGAAGCTAATTATTTAAATGTCTTCAATGTTAACTAATATACTAATGGGAATTGATGGAATTAATAGCATTAACATCCAATACTCTACGAAATCTTCCAGTCCTAAACTATCCACTGACATAAGCTACAAACCCACTGTCTCCTGCAGCTACCATGACTACACCTCTTCTCACCCTGCCTCTTGCAAGAGTGCCATCCTATACTCTGTTTCTCAGCTTTCACTGAATATGTCTTCAAGGTGAAGCTTTCCACGTAAGGACATCCAAGAAGTCCTCTTTCCTCCGTGTATGCGTTTTTCCTCCTGTTGTTGTGGATGGAACTCTCACCTGCGGCTCCTCTGTTTCCCGCAATTCAGCTCTGACTCCCTCTTTCCCAGACAGAACAAGGTTAGAGGTCCATGGTCCTCACCTTTCATCCCGTGAGCCTTCCGTCCAACACCTAATTTTTTGATATTTCCTTCATCTACAATGCAATCTCACCACCAGTCACATCTTCCCATCGCTGCCCCTTTCCATTTTCCACCGAGACCTCTCTGTGTAAAATGCTCATCTCATCCCATTCAGGCACTTTCCTTGCAGCTGCAGGGGATGCAGCACCTGTTCCTACACCACCTTGCTTACCTCCATTCAAGGACTCCCAAAAAGCCTTCCAAGTGAGACACAGATTCACGTGCACCTCTCAAACCACATCCACTGCATTTGGTGCTCCTGATGTGGCCTCTTTACATTGACAAGATGAGCATTGACTAGGTGACTGTTTTGCCAAACACGTGTTCTGGTAGCAATTTCAGGATTCTGTTTTGTCTTGACTGCAACCAATTATACATCCACACAGCTTGTTCCTAGCTGTCAGTTTTATTAATATTTATTATGTACAATCTCATTAATTACAACCACATCAATTTTTGTTACTGAAAATAGTACCATTCAATTGGTCAAATAGAAATGTCAGTGAATCCATTTGTAATCTTTATTCATCAAAGTGAATTCCCATACTTTGCAGAAATTCTTGAAATTGATTACTACTTAAATGTTTATAGAAAAACTAATCTTCCAGTTTCAAAGTTATATTTCTGATCGAATTCAAAAAAATGTAATGAAATAATTTGAGACATTTTTATCTTGGCAGAAATATAAAAACACTAGTGAATCAAATATAAAAACACTAATGATGCAAGGAAACGAGCAAGTAGCCTGATGGCACAATTTTGTGTAATATTTAATAATTTAAATTATTTTAACCAAAGGTTACACTTCAGCTTCACAGTCACCCCGTTAAACAAATGTTTTATATGGAACCACATGGTGGGCTGCTTGTTGAACTCAATGACTTAAGCAGCATCTGTGGAGGGAATGTTCATCCCCTCCACACATGCTGCCTGACCTGCTGAGTTCCTCCAACACTTTATTTTGCTTCGGATTCCAGCATCTGCAGTTCCTGATAGGCTGCTTCAAAAGGTCACGTTGCAAGGGATCCAGGGAGATCTAGCTAACTGGATGCATAATTGACTTGAAGCAGAGGGTTATGACGAAAGGTTGTTTTTCATACTGGAGGTCTGCAACTAGTGAGCTGCCTCGGGGTGGGTGCCATACCCGTTGTTTCTTTTTTTTTGTTAATATTTTTATTAGAAGCAATGCATATTGCCAATGATATAGCAGTTTTTCAAATATACATTTAACTTGTTTCAAAAGTTATACAAATTTTCCAAAATGATCTATATAAGCTTTTTTTTTAGAAAGTAAAGAAGTGAAAGAATAGGTCTATAATCAATGGAACCATGCATTCAATACCCAAACTTCCAAGTGACAGGGGAGAGTCACCCGTGCCATGACCAGATGAACCTATTGGTTTGCAGGGTTTGAAAAGGCCACTTCTGGATTTTGGACTCTCGGACCGAACAATGAATATCATCACAGCATCGTGCAGGGAGTCCACCAGGAGACAGTGCCTCACTTACGTCAAGAAATGGGGGGTGTTTTGTACCAAGACAAACACCACATATGACACAGCCACCATTATGGAAGTGCTGGAGTTCCTGGCAAGCCTTTATTTTGATGAAGGTTTAAGCTACAGTGCCATAAACTGTGCCAGGAGTGCCCTATCCTCATATCTCGGACGAGGTTTTGATCATCTTACAGTGGGGTCTCACCCCTTGATGTCTAAACTAATGAGGGGAATTTTTAACTCAAATCCCCCCAGGCCTAGATATTCTCAGACCTGGGATATTGGCATTGTGCTAACCATGCTTCGAGGGTGGGCACCAGTAACGTATCTTTCCTTAGCCAAATTGACATACAAAATGGTAATGCTGATGGCACTCGTGACGGCGCAACGGGTCCAGTCCCTACACAAGCTAAGTATGGACGCCATGGTTATAACCAACAATAAGGTAACTTTATTCAGGGGTTACTCAAACAAAACAGGCCTGGATCATCTGGCTATAAGTTAGATTTCCTGGCCTACCCCGTAGACAGCCGCCTATGCATAGTGACCCACCTTTTACACTACATGGAGGTCACCAAGTGTCTCGGGCATGGAAAGGGCTCTGCTTATAAGTCACAAACGTCCTCATCACGGAGTCACCGTGCAAACTATTTCAAGATGGTTAAGGGTGGTATTGGGTGCAGCGGGGGTGGACACTAACGATTTTAAATCTCACTCCACCAGGGCTGCATCTACATAGGCAGCAAAGATGATGGAAGTTCCTATGGACCACATCCTTGCAACGACGGGTTGGAGTAATGAGAAAACCTTTCAGCGGTTCTATAATAAACCCGTGGCCGCGCCTGAGACGTTTGCAGACACAATATTAAGTTCTGTATTATAATTTCCCCGAAGTTCGGGTATTATTATTTGTTATTGTTAAATAAATACCCTCTTGTTTTTCAACACAGTTTCATGTCTGAAATACGTTAACATACTTCCTCCATTTGTCACTATGGCAGTGTGTGAGCATGGACTCGTTCCAGGGCATGAAATCACAGAGCTTTGAAATCTTCACGTAGTCACTCATGTGACTCCGAAGTAAAATAGTAAGATTAAATGAGAACTTACCAGTTTGAAGTTTGATCTTTATTTTATGAGGAGTTACGATGAGGGATTACGTGCCTTCCGCTCCCAAACCCTCTATTATAAGGTCAACTGGTATGCTGGTTCCCTTATCTTACTATGTTAGTCAACTCTGTTTCTGTAAGTTCACACCGCTGCTTTGAAGAATGTCGCACTTGCGTGCTGGCGGGGTCTTCAAGTAATCCCTCATCGTAACTCCTCATAAAATAAAGATCAAACTTCAAACTGGTAAGTTCTCATTTAATCTTACTATTTATGTTTCTGGCATCTTCTCATGGTCGAGTGGTTATAGGATTGGTGAAGAATCAAGAGTGTTTTATTGTCATATGTCCCAGAAAGAATAATGAAATTCTTACTTACTGCAGCACAACCGAATATGTAATCATAATAAACAACATGATAAACGGGAGACAGAAAAAAAAAAGTTCTGTGTGTGCATCAGTGTCCACCCCCGCTGCACCCAATACCACCCTTAACCATCTTGAAAACATACTCATATGTTTATATATATATACATGCGCACACACACACGCACGCACACACACACACACATATATATAATATGCATACATACTCAAAAAACAAACAGTAACAGTGCAATAATAATAATAGTCTTTTGTAGTTCAGAGCTTATGAGGGGTAGTGTTTAATAGCCTGATGGCTGTAGGGAAGAAGCTGTCCCTGAACCTGGATGTTACAGTTCTCAGGCTCCTGTACCTTCTTCCCGTTGGCAGTGGTGAGATGAGTGTGTGGCCAGGATAGTGTGGGTCTCTGATGATGTTGGCTGCCTTTTTGAGACAGTGACTCCGATAAATCCTTTCGATGGTGGGGAGGTCAGAGCAGGTGATGGACTGGGCAGTGTTCACAACTTTTTACAGTCTTTTCCGCTCCTGGACGTTCAAGTTGCCGAACCAGGCCATGATGCAACCAGTCAAAATGCTCTCTACTGTGCACCTGTAGAAGTTCAAGAGAATCCTCTTTGACATACCGAATCTCCGCAATCTTCTCAGGAAGTAGAGGTGCTGATGTGCTTTATTTATAATTGCATCAGTGTGCTGGGTCCAAGAAAAATCGGCGGAAGTATGCACGCCCAGGAATTTGATGTTTTTGACTCCCTCTGTCCCAATGTTATAAACCAGGTTCAGGAATAGCTGCTTCCCCACAGCCATCAGACTATTAAACTCAACTCGTACAAAATATGAACTTTAATTAGCCTACTGCACTTTATATGCTTATTTATGTGTGTGTGTGTGTGTGTGTGTATATATATATATATATATATATATATATATATATATATATATATATATATATATATATATATATATATATATATATATATATATTCAATGGTATATGGACACACTGATCTGTTCTGTATTATTTATTCCTGCAATATTCTGTTGTGCTGAAAGCAAAGCAAGAATTTCATTGTCCTATCTGGGACACATGACAATAAACTCTCTTGAATCCTTAAACAGGATTGTGGGTCAAACTTCCTCTTCCAAAGTCCACAATCAGTTCTTTTGTTTTACTGGTATTGAGAGCCAGGTTGTTGTGCTGGCAAATTCCATTGTAAATTCCATTGGCGACTACCTACGTCAACCGGCAACTGAATTGTCTTCAGTTGTTGCCGACAGGGTTGTTGCTTGTCGTAGCTTGTCGCGGGTGGACGTAGGTTGACTTCGGTTGTCGTAGGTTGTCGTCTGTGGTCGTAAGTGGACGTCCTAATGGGTCCCCAGTTGTCGGTAGTTTGCCTTAGCTCGCCGTCGACTAGGTGGTAGGTTGTCGTAGGGGGGCTCCTGTCGCCGCTTTTTCGGCGATCTGCTATGACTGTGACAGTCGCCGCAAAAATTTGCTTAAATGGGACAGGCACATTACATCCAAAATGATATGAGACTCAAGGTTGCATGTAAGCTGCTTTCATGGTTGTTAATGCTTTCAAGTTTTAGCTACAAACCTGAAACTTTATTTTTGTATTACGTTTACTCGATTACATAAATTAAGAGCATTATAAAATTGCACCCTATTTTGGACACTGGAAAGATGAATGATGTCGTTGGCAATTGCAAAAAAATGTGCAAGTGTTAGGATAAAAATTCATTTGCTGAATTTTTATAAATTAATGCAAGATTGAGAATAGTTTATCCAAAAAGTGTCTAAAATGTATGCCTAGATGAAAATATTAATACTTTGGTTGATTAATAGACATTTTTATTAAGCAGGCTGTTGATTTGAAATATTTCAGCTACTGGATGCTGAGAGCTGTCCTCTTTCATCTTGAATCATTCACCTTCTTTTCCCATTGGCCATTCATTCCCCTGGTGCTGCCAAATTTCACCGCCCCATTAATGTAATATCCAACGTCCAGCTGTCATCTTTCTATGTATGGGAGGAAGCAATAATTACACCAATATAATGATTTACACTGCAAAAGTACTTTGGTTATAAAATGTTTGGGGAAATCATGAAATGTCATACTGGTTGTATTTTTATATAGAGCAAGACTTGTTTTCCATGGAGAGGCATGGGAAGAGAAAGGGCAGTTGTGGCATTCAAAGGACTTCATCTAACAAAAAAAAATGCTGTGGGGCGAATTTTGCAATGTGCAGTCTGATGAAATGTTTGTGGCATAATACGCCTCCCCAACCCCCACTTCCCCACGGTGAAGTCTATCCATGAGTCTAATGTGGAGTGACAGTGCAGGAGATGTAGTTTTATATTCTATAAATTGTAACTGTCTCAGAAAGGAAGCGAAATTGAATCAATTTTTGTAGTCATTCATTGGACAATAACTATATAACTGAGCAATTGCTAACAATGACTGGATCAAATGCTCACATTTTGACATATTTCCCAATTCCCGTGTCAATTGCAATTAAAATTTCAAAAACACCAAGAGATTTGGGAAATTTGTATTTTGGGTTCATGACGATCACTAGAATCATAGAGGCATACAGCATAGAAACAGACACTTTGGCCCAAAACATTCATACTGACCACAATGCCCCATCTAAACTAGTTCCAGTTGCCTGCATTTGGCACATACCTCTCAGAACTTTCCAATCCATGCACCTGTCTTTTAACTGTTATTATTATACTACCTCATTTACTTCCTCTGGCACATCCAGCACCTTCTATGAGGAAAAAGTTGTCCCTTGGGTTCCTATCAAATCTCTTCCCTCTCACCTCTACCTGTTCCTGGTTCTTGGGTTCTCCAACCCTGGGAAATGACTCTGCATTCACCCTTTTTATTCCCCACATGATATTTAACAGCCCTATAAGATCACCCCTCACCCTCCTGCACTCCAAGGGTATAAGGTCCTAGCCTACACAACCTCTCCCTATAACTCAGGCCCTTGAGTCTTGGCAACATCTTCATAAACCTTCTCTGCATCCTTTCCAGCCTAATGGCATATTTCCTATAGCAAGCAGGGTGACTAAAAGTGAACACAATACTTCAAGCAATCCCTAAGTGATGAGGTCAATGTGCCAAAAGACACCTTCACCATCTGATCTACCTGTGATGCTAATTTCAGTGAAGGTCTGGGTTTTATAGTCCCTCCAGAAGGGGCGTGACCTTCAGGAAAGAGAATCTCAACATTTTTTAAACATTAATAACTTATTTTTCATCGATGGGAAAAATCCTCCTGTCCTGCGCAGCAGAGGGGGACTGAGTAAGATGGCCAAAAATCACAGCCGTAAGTGGCAGCGTTTTTTTCTAAAATCAATATACATAACACCAGGAAGTGGTCAAGATCAGACTTTTAGTAATATAGATTAGATGCGATGAACACAGTAGGGAAAGGCTGCTTGAATGGATCTTTGAAAGCGAATTAATTGGCATCTATATTTGAACTATCTCTGACTTTTAAAATGATATTGAAGAAACTGACATGGATTTAATTGTTTTCTGATCCTTCATGACTGCGGGATTGATGCTAGAAAATTGAAGGATTGATATATTTGTACATTGCTAGATAATACAGTGGTACAGCGGCAGAGTTGCTGCCTTACAGTGCCAGCACCCGTAATCTGGATTGGGTTTGGTCCTGACTAGGGATGCTGTCTGTATGCAGTTTGTACATTCTCCCTGTGACCATGTAGGCTTTCTCCGGATGCTCGAATTTCCTCGCCCACTACAAAGACGTACGTTAATTGGCATCGGTATAACAAATTGTAATTCCCTGGTGTATAGGATCATGTGCACGGGGGGATCGCCAGTCAGCACAGACTCGTTGGGCCAAA
Source organism: Raja brachyura (assembly GCA_963514005.1). Next base: position 32,881,444 of record OY740785.1, on the reverse strand, counting down.
GGGTCTGCTACAGTGCTGTATCTCAAAAGTAAAGTCTAAAGAATAAATTCAGTAATTGGAAGCCAGTTTTACATGGTGGGCAAATGATTGGAATCCATCCTAAGAGTTTGTGAAAACTTTCATTTAGAAAGATGTAAATTAATCATGAGCAGCCAGTGTAAATTTGTTCGGGGAAGTTCATATCGGACTAACGTAATTAAAAATCTTTCAGACGTAATGAGGAAGAACATTTGGCTTTTTCAGCATGGAGGTTAGTGTGGTTTTTAAGCAAGGTTCGCACTTGCAAGATGGTCTATATTTAAAAAAATATGAAATTGCAGGGAATCCCAAAGAATGTAGCAATTCAAAGCTGACAAACTATAAAAAGCAAGGGCAATGGTTGATGTCTGACTAAGGCCATTACAGTGTGTTCCCACAGGGCTTTGTACTCAGTCCTTGGCTTTTTGCAACATGAATAATTTAGATATGAATGTAGGGGATATGATAAATGTTTGCAGATGATTCAAAAGTGGCCCTGTTATTGACAGTGAGAAGGAAAGCTTTAAAATACAAGAAGATATGGTCAGTGGGTACAAAAATGGCAAATGGGATTCAACCCAAAGAAGAGCAACAAGGCCATGAGTACTACAGAGTGCATGTCCACTTATGCTTAAAGGTAGGAGGACACTGTCAAAAATACATAGGGGATGCTTTCCTTTTTTTAGGTAAATCATAGAATTTGTGAGCAGAGGGATTATACTAGAACTGCACACATCGTTAATAGACACAAAATGCTGGAGAACAGGTAGCATCTCTGGATATAAGGTATGGGTGACGTTTTGGGTTTCCCCATTCTGAAGAAGGGTCTCGACCTGAAACGTCGCCCATTCCTTCTATCCACAAATGCTGCCTGTTCCACTGAATTACTCCAGCATTTTGTGTCTATCTTCGGTGTACACCAGCATCTGCAGTTCCTTCCTATACACACATAGTTAGTTAGACCTCAGCTAAAGGACTGCATACAGTTCAGGTCACCACATAACATGAAAGATGTGATAATGCTGGAGAGAGTACAGAGAAAATTTGAGGATGTTGTCTGGACTGAACACTGGTAGCTATGAGCAAGACTGGATCAACTAAAGGCACCACAGATAGCAATCTGCTGGAGTAACTCGGCAAGGTGTATAGCATCTGTGCGAGGGAAAGGATTGTTGGACGTTTTGGGTTTTTGATAAGCTTTTCCTTTGCAACGGTGGAAAAGTTGATCTAGGGCTCTCAATTTTAAATGCGTCAGTTAGAGTATAGCAGCAGGGTAAAAAAAAATAAGTACGTGAATTTGAAGAAATTGATAGAATTTAAGAGGAGGCGAGAAAAGATCTTTATCCTTTGTGAAACATTTTGTTTGAATGAGTGGGAGAAGCAGTGTTCTTCTGGGGTTATGGATTTAGTGATAGAAGGTGGGATTTAAAAATAATTCTATGAACAACCAGCCACAATTGATTCAGCTACAATTGAATTATTATTTGGAAAGATGCGGTCCTTAGATTTACAGAAATGGTGTGGGATCTTCCGTACATGAATAGTATGTGGAAACTAGGTGTTGTCCTGGGGGATGGTGTATAAAAGGATATTGTGAGGGAATCTGATGGAGGTTTTTGCAATTTTGAATGGAATAGTCCTAGTAGGTGGAGTGAAATTGTTCGCAGAGGATCGCAAACAAAGCATAGAAGATAGATGTAAATGACCAAAAGTGATAATAGAAGACTTGTGCTGTATCAGTAGCTAGGATGTGGAATTTGCTGTCAGTTGTAGTAGTGGGGGCTGATGCGTCTGTGTCATTCAAAAGAGAGCTAAATGAGACTGACAATGGAAACAGCTTGCAAGGCTATGGAGAAGACCCAATGTTAGTGTTGCTGTTGCATACAGCACAGCAGGCTGAATGGACTTGTTACTATCCATGTATTGGTTTCTTTATTCCTGCAGCAGAAATGTGCCTTACATAACTGCACCTTGTACTTGAACCATTAAAACAAAAATAAAAGTTGGATACTTTAAGGAATTGTCAATTTTTGTCTTTGTACTTTTCAGCATTGTGCTTCTAAAATGGTTAACTAGGCTGCACAAACATACAGGGAAGGTTTAGTGAATGTCCAGGATATTCTAACTTGTCTTTGCGAGCACACAATCATGTGAACAGCATTTCTAGCTAAACCAGTAATCTATTTGCATGCAGCTAAAATATGCAACAGTACATCGCCTGACAGGTTATTTTGGTCACATAGGCGTGGAACTAAGCAGAAAACACTGGGCTTCAGTAAACATTGTGACACGTCAGCAGATCCCTGTGTAGCAAATTATTTTAATAAATGCTGGCATCTGGCACAGATATTTTTCAAATAAATGAATTTAATTGTTCAAAAGTATCACTGGCTTATTGTTCATTGGTATAAGAGAAAAGCAGGATAAATGCTCAGAATAGGAGTAAATCCTTTCTAAATATTTTATTTAAACTAATTTGTCAGACATGTTCAGGACATATAATTTATATATTTGGGAGGAGACCGTTGATTTATTTGTTTGCAGGAAGTGCTCGCCAAGATGTTGAAACCATTTTTTGTCCATCTTTAATTTCACCTGATCTGAGGAGAAATTTAAGAATTTAAGAGGATTATATGCTGTATACGACGGGTGATAGGGTGGAAGGTGAAGACAAGGGGGCTGATGGGGTGGAAGGTGAGGACAAGTGGGCTGTTGGGGTGGATGTTGAGGACAAGTGGGCTGTTGGGGTGGAAGGTGAGGACAGGGGTCCTCGCCTTCCACCCCATCAGCCATTGAATACAGCATATTCGCCATCTCCAACAGGATGCCGGTGCTGGCCACATCTTTCCATCTCCACCCCTTTCTGCTTTCCGCAGAGACCGTTCCCTCCAAAACTCCCTGGTCAACTCGTCCCTTCCCACCCAAACCACCCCCTCCCCGGGTACTTTCCCCTGCAACTGCAGGAGATGCAACACCTGTCCCTTTACCTCCCCCCTTGACTCCATCCAAGGACCCAAACAGTCTTTGCAGGTGAGGCAGAGGTTCACTTGCACCTCCTCCAACCTCATATATTGCATCGGCAGTTCCAGTTGTCAACTTCTCTACATCGGCGGGACCAAGCGCATGCTTACCGATTGTTTCGCCAAACACCTCTGCTCCCTCGGGACAGCCCCCACTCTCGTCCCAGGGTCAGCGCTGTCTGGCCATGGCCGCCCTCTGCCCCATCTGCCCTCTGCCCTGTGCGACCGTACTATATCAGGCTGTGGGTTGGCAGCGCGCACACACGGGGCCGGGTGGAGCGAGGCCGCAGCTCCGGGCAGCGGACACACGTGACCATAAACCCGGCAACGTCCCTGTCAGCTGCAGCAGAGTGGAGGACAGTCTGGTCCCTCCGCCCACCCAGTCACTGCACCGGCACCGGACCCCGACCCGGCTGATTCCCCCCCGGACCCCGACTAAAACACCGGGGTGATTCACCCCCCCACGGACCCCGACCCACACACACCGGGGTGATTCACCCGACTCCCACCACAACACGGTGTGATTCACCCCCTGGGACCCCGACCCCCACACCAGTGTGATTCATGACCCCCAGACCCCCACCACCACACGGGGTGATTCGCCCCCTGGGACCCCGGCACCCGCACCAGGGTGATTCACGGACCCCAACCCACGCATCGGGTGATTTTCCTCTTCCCCACCCCCCCGACCTCGACCCTCAGATGGGGTGATTTCTTCAGCCGCCAAATACCGGCCGCGGGGAGAGACGGCCAGTGGTCCATGAGTGTGGAACCAGTCTGCGTGGAGTCTGGATGCTGGGACAGAAGACGGGCCCCTGCTGTACTGGCAGCTATAATAAGTGCTTACCTGATGTTCACAACTTGTACTCCAGAAGGCATTGCGTGACAACAGTACGGGTCATGGGTCGTGACCTCGACTGCCGAGAAAACTCCCTATATCCACCAGCTTTTTAGATGTTGGATTCCTCTGCTCTGATTATGACCTCTTAAGCCATCCTTCATTTTAAACACTCCATGCTCTCATGGCCCTAGCCACATTGACTTGGCGTTCCAGTTATAATTTAATTGCAAATTGTTCCTATCTGGCTTTTTGCCAATTAGTTTTTTATTCCCCTATGCAATTTGAACAGTGAGTACTAAGATGCCCCATCTATGTTAGTCACTTGCCTGTGTTTGGTTTATATCCCTCTAAACCTAAAGTTACAACAAGATTGTAGGAGGGGTGGATAGGATTGAAGAATATCTGAGGGCAAGGTCATGGTGATAAACTGCTGCTGAATCCATCTGATTGAAAGGCTAATGATGGAAGGGTTTTGTCCTGGGCAGGCCTTGGAACATAGATCAGAACAGCATCAGAATATTACAAGTGTAGGGACAAGCCTTTGGCCCATTACTTCATTTGCTGAGGATTTAAATGAAATTGAACATGAAGCAAACATTCTGCGCTCCCCCCCCCCCCCCCCCCCCCCCTTACCTCAATCTGACCTTCTGATTGAAGCAAGTTAATAGAAGAACCAGATGATGGTTGGCTGATTGATACTGGTTTGAGGAACTCCAACAATTACATTCTGGTGCTGGGATGATTGACCTCCATCAATCACAATTATCTTCTCATGAATCCAATTACAAAGTTGTTTTCATTTTTGCCCATTGAATCTGTTTTTCCACGTGATGCTATACTTGGTTAAATGTTGCCTCAATGTGAAGAACAACCTCTTTTGCATCACCTCTAGAATTCAGAATGTTGGTGTGGAGTTGAGTGGACCTCATGAAACCTAAACTGGGCATTAATGAATAGGCTAGACAGTAAGTGCTGGGATTTTTGCTAAAGATCTATGTCAGTGAGAATAAAGTGATGTGCACGTACGTAGATATTTTATACCGGTCCGGTGATGCATGTGTGACTAATCTTTCTGCTCTACGGTATCAAAGTAGAACATCGATAGGATCTTAAAAATCTATATATTTGCAGTGGTGGGATGGTTTTTAAAATGTTAATGTTATGCCTGTTTTGGTGCCTGATTCCAGTTCTGTCTGATCTAGTAGCTGTGGGTGTGTGCTGATTTCATCTTCCCAATGATTGGACAAGATTAAACCAGAAATCTTCAGTGTCTAAAAAGATTAAGGTTAACCTGTGCAAAAGTTTGCACTTCATATCTTGGGTGTAAATAAAATTATTAATGTTTTGAGGCATTGGGTTATGACCCTGTGGCCATTTTCATATGTAAATTATTTTATATCATGGCCCTCTGGTAAGTATAGAACATTCTCTTGGGAAGATTGTGTGTACCACATTCAAGTGGTTGCTGGGAAGCAAATGTCAGCCTAACAATCACTTGCTATATATCGTTCACCCCTTAATGTATTGCATTACGCAGACTGTCCTGCCTTTCTGCCTAATGCTGATTTATTGGGCTAAACGTCTCTCAACAAGCAGTTAACATCTTTTGCTCTTGTTTAATTTTGTTTCTTTGTTTCACACTCTAGCTTTGGAGGCACAAGGGAAAGGGGAGGACAAAAAAAGCAGTCACTTGACTTCTACTTTTGGGCAAAGTGTGAACTCTGGACCTAAACAAGGTGTGTGACATTTCTTTGCCAAACACTGTTCGTGATTTTAAATCTTAAATAAATGTAAAGTTGATTTCCCAGTGTTATTTTTCAGATTTCATAAGCTAATTTTTATCAAACATAGAAATTAAAAATAGATATTAAAAATTGATTTTGTATCTCTAACCAGTCAGCGTTAATAACAAATAATAAAGATGTGTCACTCTAACTGCTCCATTAACTTTTTTTAAAACCTATTTTCATTGTCTTGCCCTCCCTCCTGCCTACTCTAAAAACACACATTTAATCCTCTTCCCTAGTTCTGATGAAGGATTTCCAATCATAGTTCATAAATTCATCTTATATGATCAGAATTAGGCCATTTGGCCCATCAAGTCTACTCCGCCATTCAGTCATGGCTGATCTGTCTTTCCCTCTCAATCACATTCTCTTGCCTTTTCCCCATAACCCTGATACCCATAGTAATCAAGAATATGTCAATCTCTGCCATAAAAAAAATTCAGGTGACTTGACCTCCACAGCCTTCTGTGGCAATTAATTTTACAGATCCACCGCCCTCTGACTAAAGAAATTCCTCCTCATCTCCTTTCTAAAGATAAATCCTTTTATTCCGGGGCTATGGACCTCTGGTCCTAGACTCTCCCACTAGTGGAAACATTCTCTCCATATTCATGGAGATGTTTCAATGAGGACCCTCCCTAATCCATCTAAACTCCAGCGAGTACAGGCCCAGTGCCGTCAAACGCTCATCATATGTTAACCCAATCATTCCTGTTAACAGAATATTAATTCCGTTTTTCTTTCTGCAGGTCCTGTCTGGCCTTCTACATGTTTTTAGCATTTTCTGTTTTTGTTAATATTAAGTTGTTTTATAAATTAGTTTGTTACTTTATGGGAGATGTTGATTTTGTTAGCTAAGTTGATGCTTATCGTCTGTACCTGAATGATTTTTATAAATTTTTTTTTTTTTTTTTTTTGCTTGAATGCTCTTGCCAGCAGTTTTACCACTATGGGTCAGAAGCTGTGCTTGGACCAGAGTGGCTGAAAACCAGCAGATTTCTTGCTGTGAACCAGATAGCTAATGAAAATTACTGAATTTGGAAAAGCAATTGAGCAATTGTTTTAACTGTGGACAAGAGGGTTGGAAAATCCTTGAAATATATATAACGTAACAGCAGAGCTGATTGATTGCTTCTAAAGAGGGTCACAATTTTATAGCAGGAAACTGGGAGAATTTGAGAAAAATAATTTAAATGCAATAAAGTTCATCGTATTCGTATTAAGGAGTGATATTTCAATTTACAAAGTTAAGAGTTAATCATGACATATATTTTCAAGGTTTCAAGATCAGTTTATTGTCACATGCATCAATTAAGGTACAGTGAAATTTCACTTGTCATTAAGACAAAGGGAAGACTTTAAGGAAGAGAATGAATACAAATAATTGCACAAATAATCATTAGGACCAATTATTTGGTCTGGAACAATTATTTGGCATGGAAACAAGCCTGTCAGACCACTGAGCCAACGCCGACCATCAATCACCATTCACACTCGTTCTATGTTATGCCATATTCTCAGCCACTCCTTCTACACAAGGACCAATTTGGAGGCAAATTGTCCTACAAACCTCCACGTCTTTAGGATGTGGGAGGAAACCATAGTAAGTGGAGGAAACCCACGCAGTCACAGGGAGAACGTGCAAACTCTGCACAGACAGCATCAGACGTCAGGATTAAACGCTGTGAGGCAGCAGCTCTACTAGCTGCGCCAGTGTGTCGCTCTCAATGTATGAGGTACTCATGAGAGCAATGATTATTGGTCTGAATTTTGTTGATTGGCACCTGTTGCCTGCCTCTACTCATTTTATCCCAAGCTTATCTTCTCTGTATCAGGAATGCAAATCTCACGGTAGTCACGCACCTGATTAATGCCAGAACCTTAAACATGTTGAGTTGACTTCAGAACAAGCATCACCCAAAAAATTCAATTGGTTGCTATTGACAGTCTGTGAAGCGTCGTAGAAACATAGAAATAGGTGCAGGAGGAGGCCATTCGGCCCTTCGAGCCAGCACCACCATTCAATATGATCATGGCTGATCATCCAAAATCAGTACCTCGTTCTGGCTTTTTACCCATATCCCTGATTCCCTTAACCCTGAAAGCTAAATCTAACTCTCTTGAAAACATCCAGTGAATTAGCCTCCACTCCCCATCTCAGTCCTAAATGGCCTGCCCCTTATTCTTAAACTGTGACCCCTGATTCTGGACTTTCCCAACATCGAGAACATTTTTCCTGCACCTACCCTGTCCAATCCTCTAAGAATTTTATATGCTTCTATAAGATACCCTCTCATCCTTCTAAGTTCCAGCAAATACAAACACAGTCGACCCAGTCACTCCCAATTTAGCCAGCTATTAAAGTGGTCGGCTTTACAGTATTTCTCAATGCCCCACTTAGCAGTTGAACTATTCAAACAATTTTTAAAAATCTTTAAAACGGGAGAAATGCACAAAACACAAACAATTTCAAAATGTGACTAGCCTAATTCATTGCCGTCAGTGCAGTCTTACAATCTCTATTCGCGTGAATCAGATTGCAGATCCTGGCACAGGATCCAAGAGCAAATAGCTCAATGCAAGTGCTCAAATCTTGGCAGGTTCCTGCTTTGGCATTAGTCTCTGAGGCTGGCTGAGTATAGCTAGGAAGCAATATGGATCTGCTGGCAAAACTCAGCACGATCCATGCGTTTGTGACCTGCCATAGTATAAATGTATTTTAAAACTTTTGAACAAAGAAGGTAAGCTTACCAAAGTAATGCTTCTGGAATTTAAAATATTGCTTGTTTTATAGATCATCCCGTTCTTCGTGTTGATGACAAGCAAAGGCTTGCCAAGGAACGCAGGGAGGAAAGACAAAAGCAGTTAGGTAAGAACATACACTTATGTTCTTCCAAACAATTTTTTTTTCCCCAGAAGAGAATTCTTGGTATGTAAATAGTATTTGTAGAAATGTTTACTTAAACTTGGTTAGCAATACTGAGCCAGGTTTTCCTCTAAAGCCAGACAAACAGGACTTGCTGTTCTTTAATCCTGACCTTGGCCAGCTAATTTCCATGAGCTTTATTACACAGTAAGTTATTGTGCATGTGATATAAATACTATGGTGCCCTCTACAGAACATATTTGGCCTGTATGAATAGGGCAATCAGCTGTGTTTATTAACCAAATCATATTGAAATTAGAAAGAAAAATTATATTGAATTCGGTGTCAAATCCAGTACAGATGAAAGGAGTGATTGAATTGAAACAAATCTTAATGGGGGGGGGGGGGGGGGGGGGAACAGAAATTGAGAGCTAAAAGAATAAGACCACATATGAAATAAGTTACTTTTCAATGCCAGCAAAGTTGGTCGTTTCGTTATTAAGATTTCACGGAATCTTTCAGTATCAGGATATCACAGCTCACTTTGTTAAAGGCACAAAGGGGAAATTTATCAGACACTGAAATGCTATTAGTCGCTATTGGAATGTTAAGAAAGATGGCAGTTAATTTACACAGCAGGCTTCCTAAAATGGCAATATGGTACCCATTTTTTTAACGTTTGAAAGAAATGTTGGCCTGGGTGAACCTTTGGATCTTCGCATCATGAGAGACGACAGCAATCCAAGTGGTTAAAAAATAATGTGCCATCCATATTTGCAATGTAAATTTCAATAATTCTCAGGGTAATAACATTGTGTTCGATTAGTTTCCGTGGACTGGCTGTGAAATATCTTCCAACATAAAATTGCCAGTAAGAATACCATTTTGTCCAAAATGCTTGCAGGAATGATGATGTTGAACTTTTGAAAAACCCAAGTTACCGATTATTTTGGTGAATTTAGCAATTTGAACTGCACGGAGCTAATCTTATTTGCTGGTCTTGCCTCGATATTCATATTATCCCCATCTAATCCTATTCCTTTCTAAAACTTTGGAACGGAGAAAAATTTCTCGGCTAAAAAAATGGGTAGTCTCCAATGTGCTGCTCGTTGGACTCCATGGTAAGTACATGGCAGCCAGAGGCGCAGGTAGTCGGGTGGCCATTGTCAGCTTTGGAAACATGAACTTCAATTGGCATATTTGGTTAAGTCCCGTCATTAGGTTCCTTTGATAGCAGCTTCAATGTTGTGGCATATCCTTAATCCTCCATTCAAATGTCAACTTAAATTTTGTTCTGAAGCCTGCAGAGTACAACCTTCTGGTCCCTAGGCAAGAATACTACATAATGAATTGCATTACTGCTTGAAATCAATTAGCAATCTGAAAAATATTTGATATACGAAAGACAATATAAAATATAAGTCAGTAAACCATAGCAAATCGTTTGAAGATTGAAGGCTACAATAATAATAATAACTTTATTTCGGACTCAAGGTCCGGACAAGGGACAACATTACGTAAAAATACATTGCATATAAAAACTTAAAATACATATAAAATCTTAGTATATAAATATACTTTTAAAACTGTGTGTGTGTCTTTATTTGTTTGTGGGTGTATGTCAGCTTAGATTTTCAGATTCGATTTTTGGCCTTTGATTCGTTGGTCCGCCAAAACCACATGCAAAAACTCAGAGATTTTTTCCATTTCGCTAGTGATTTCACTTTTACATTCGCAAATGCACTCATCATTACATTTAGACATTTTTATGGACACATTTTTAAATAAAATCCCCCCCCACTCACTCATTTTGTCTCATCCTCCCCCCCCCCTCTCGTCATCCTCCCCCCCTCTCGTCATCCTCCCCCCCCTCTCGTCATCCTCCCCCCTCTCGTCATCCTCCCCCCTCTCGTCATCCTCCCCCCTCTCGTCATCCTCCCCCCTCTCGTCATCCTCCCCCCTCTCGTCATCCTCCCCCCTCTCGTCATCCTCCCCCCCCCTCTCGTCATCCTCCCCCCCTCTCGTCATCCTCCCCCCCTCTCGTCATCCTCCCCCCCTCTCGTCATCCTCCCCCCCTCTCGTCATCCTCCCCCCCTCTCGTCATCCTCCCCCCCTCTCGTCATCCTCCCCCCCCTCTCGTCATCCTCCCCCCCTCTCGTCATCCTCCCCCCCTCTCGTCATCCTCCCCCCCCTCTCGTCATCCTCCCCCCCTCTCGTCATCCTCCCCCCCTCTCGTCATCCTCCCCCCCTCTCGTCATCCTCCCCCCCCTCTCGTCATCCTCCCCCCCCTCTCGTCATCCTCCCCCCCTCTCGTCATCCTCCCCCCCTCTCGTCATCCTCCCCCCCTCTCGTCATCCTCCCCCCCCTCTCGTCATCCTCCCCCCCTCTCGTCATCCTCCCCCCCCTCTCGTCATCCTCCCCCCCCTCTCGTCATCCTCCCCCCCTCTCGTCATCCTCCCCCCCTCTCGTCATCCTCCCCCCCCTCTCGTCCTCTCATCCTCCCCCCCTCTCGTCATCCTCCCCCCCTCTCGTCATCCTCCCCCCTCTCGTCATCCTCCCCCCCTCTCGTCATCCTCCCCCCCTCTCGTCATCCTCCCCCCCCTCTCGTCATCCTCCCCCCCTCTCGTCATCCTCCCCCCCCCTCTCGTCATCCTCCCCCCCTCTCGTCATCCTCCCCCCCCCCTCGTCATCCTCCCCCCCCCTCGTCATCCTCCCCCCTCGTCATCCTCCCCCCTCGTCATCCTCCCCCCCTCGTCATCCTCCCCCCCTCGTCATCCTCCCCCCCCTCTCGTCATCCTCCCCCCCCCTCTCGTCATCCTCCCCCCCTCTCGTCATCCTCCCCCCCTCTCGTCATCCTCCCCCCTCTCGTCATCCTCCCCCCCTCTCGTCATCCTCCCCCCCTCTCGTCATCCTCCCCCCCTCTCGTCATCCTCCCCCCTCTCGTCATCCTCCCCCCCTCTCGTCATCCTCCCCCCCCCTCTCGTCATCCTCCCCCCCCCTCTCGTCATCCTCCCCCCCTCTCGTCATCCTCCCCCCCCTCGTCATCCTCCCCCCCTCTCGTCATCCTCCCCCCCCCCTCTTCGTCATCCTCCCCCCCCTCTCGTCATCCTCCCCCCCTCTCGTCATCCTCCCCCCCCTCTCGTCATCCTCCCCCCCCCTCTCGTCATCCTCCCCCCCTCTCGTCATCCTCCCCCCCTCGTCATCCTCCCCCCCTCGTCATCCTCCCCCTCTCGTCATCCTCCCCCTCTCGTCATCCTCCCCCTCTCGTCATCCTCCCCCTCTCGTCATCCTCCCCCTCTCGTCATCCTCCCCCTCTCGTCATCCTCCCCCTCTCGTCATCCTCCCCCTCTCGTCATCCTCCCCCTCTCGTCATCCTCCCCCTCTCGTCATCCTCCCCCTCTCGTCATCCTCCCCCTCTCGTCATCCTCCCCCTCTCGTCATCCTCCCCCTCTCGTCATCCTCCCCCTCTCGTCATCCTCCCCCCTCTCGTCATCCTCCCCCTCTCGTCATCCTCCCCCTCTCGTCATCCTCCCCCTCTCGTCATCCTCCCCCTCTCGTCATCCTCCCCCTCTCGTCATCCTCCCCTCTCGTCATCCTCCCCCTCTCGTCATCCTCCCCCTCTCGTCATCCTCCCCCTCTCGTCATCCTCCCCCTCTCGTCATCCTCCCCCTCTCGTCATCCTCCCCCTCTCGTCATCCTCCCCCTCTCGTCATCCTCCCCCTCTCGTCATCCTCCCCCTCTCGTCATCCTCCCCCTCTCGTCATCCTCCCCCTCTCGTCATCCTCCCCCTCTCGTCATCCTCCCCCTCTCGTCATCCTCCCCCTCTCGTCATCCTCCCCCTCTCGTCATCCTCCCCCTCTCGTCATCCTCCCCCTCTCGTCATCCTCCCCCTCTCGTCATCCTCCCCCCCTCGTCATCCTCCCCCCTCCCTCGTCATCCTCCCCCTCCCTCGTCATCCTCCCCCTCCCTCGTCATCCTCCCCCTCCCTCGTCATCCTCCCCCTCCCTCGTCATCCTCCCCCTCCCTCGTCATCCTCCCCCTCCCTCGTCATCCTCCCCCTCCCTCGTCATCCTCCCCCTCCCTCGTCATCCTCCCCCCTCCCTCGTCATCCTCCCCCCTCCCTCGTCATCCTCCCCCTCTCTCCTCTGTCATCCTCCCCCTCCCTCGTCATCCTCCCCCTCCCTCGTCATCCTCCCCCTCCCTCGTCATCCTCCCCCTCCCTCGTCATCCTCCCCCTCCCTCGTCATCCTCCCCCTCCCTCGTCATCCTCCCCCTCCCTCGTCATCCTCCCCCTCCTCGTCATCCTCCCCCTCCCTCGTCATCCTCCCCCTCCCTCGTCATCCTCCCCCTCCCTCGTCTTCCTCCCCCTCCCTCGTCATCCTCCCCCTCCCTCGTCATCCTCCCCCTCCCTCGTCATCCTCCCCCTCCCTCGTCATCCTCCCCCTCCCTCGTCATCCTCCCCCTCCCTCGTCATCCTCCCCCTCCCCTCGTCATCCTCCCCCTCCCTCGTCATCCTCCCCCTCCCTCGTCATCCTCCCCCTCCCTCGTCATCCTCCCCCCTCCCTCGTCATCCTCCCCCTCCCTCGTCATCCTCCCCCTCCCTCGTCATCCTCCCCCTCCCTCGTCATCCTCCCCCCTCCCTCGTCATCCTCCCCCTCCCTCGTCATCCTCCCCCTCCCTCGTCATCCTCCCCCCTCCCTCGTCATCCTCCCCCTCCCTCGTCATCCTCCCCCTCCCTCGTCATCCTCCCCCTCCCATCGTCATCCTCCCCCTCCCTCGTCATCCTCCCCCTCCCTCGTCATCCTCCCCCCCTCCCTCGTCATCCTCCCCCTCCCTCGTCATCCTCCCCCTCCTCGTCATCCTCCCCCTCCCTCGTCATCCTCCCCCTCCCTCGTCATCCTCCCCCTCCCTCGTCATCCTCCCCCTCCCTCGTCATCCTCCCCCCTCCCTCGTCATCCTCCCCCTCCCTCGTCATCCTCCCCCTCCCTCGTCATCCTCCCCCTCCCTCGTCATCCTCCCCCTCCTCGTCATCCTCCCCTCCCTCGTCATCCTCCCCCTCCCTCGTCATCCTCCCCCTCCCTCGTCATCCTCCCCCTCCCTCGTCATCCTCCCCCTCCCTCGTCATCCTCCCCCTCCCTCGTCATCCTCCCCCTCCCTCGTCATCCTCCCCCTCCCTCGTCATCCTCCCCCCCCCCTCGTCATCCTCCCCCCCCTCGTCATCCTCCCCCCCCCTCGTCATCCTCCCCCCCCCCTCGTCATCCTCCCCCCCCCTCGTCATCCTCCCCCCCCCTCGTCATCCTCCCCCCCTCTCGTCATCCTCCCCCCCTCTCGTCATCCTCCCCCCCTCTCGTCATCCTCCCCCCCTCTCGTCATCCTCCCCCCTCTCGTCATCCTCCCCCCCTCTCGTTCATCCTCCCCCCCCATCGTCATCCTCCCCCCCCCTCGTCATCCTCCCCCCCTCTCGTCATCCTCCCCCCCTCTCGTCATCCTCCCCCCCTCTCGTCATCCTCCCCCCCTCTCGTCATCCTCCCCCCCTCTCGTCATCCTCCCCCCCTCTCGTCATCCTCCCCCCCTCTCGTCATCCTCCCCCCCTCTCGTCATCCTCCCCCCCTCTCGTCATCCTCCCCCCCTCTCGTCATCCTCCCCCCCTCTCTCGTCATCCTCCCCCCCTCTCGTCATCCTCCCCCCCTCTCGTCATCCTCCCCCCCTCTCGTCATCCTCCCCCCCCTCTCGTCATCCTCCCCCCCCTCTCGTCATCCTCCCCCCCTCTCGTCATCCTCCCCCCCTCTCGTCATCCTCCCCCCCTCTCGTCATCCTCCCCCCCTCTCGTCATCCTCCCCCCCTCTCGTCATCCTCCCCCCCTCTCGTCATCCTCCCCCCCCTCTCGTCATCCTCCCCCCCCCTCTCGTCATCCTCCCCCCCCTCTCGTCATCCTCCCCCCCCTCTCGTCATCCTCCCCCCCCCTCTCGTCATCCTCCCCCCCCTCTCGTCATCCTCCCCCCCTCTCGTCATCCTCCCCCTCCTCTCGTCATCCTCCCCCCCTCGTCATCCTCCCCCCCCCTCGTCATCCTCCCCCCCCCCTCGTCATCCTCCCCCCCCTCGTCATCCTCCCCCCCCTCGTCATCCTCCCCCCCCCTCGTCATCCTCCCCCCCCTCGTCATCCTCCCCCCCCTCGTCATCCTCCCCCCCCTCGTCATCCTCCCCCCTCTCCTTCTCCTCCCCCCTCTCCTTCTCCTCCCCCCTCTCCTTCTCCTCCCCCCTCTCCTTCTCCTCCCCCCTCTCCTTCTCCTCCCCCCTCTCCTTCTCCTCCCCCCTCTCCTTCTCCTCCCCCCTCTCCTTCTCCTCCCCCCTCTCCTTCTCCTCCCCCCTCTCCTTCTCCTCCCCCCTCTCCTCCTCCTCCCCCTCTCCTCCTCCTCCCCCCTCTCCTCCTCCTCCCCCCCTCCTCCCTTTCCCCCCCTCCTCCTCCTCTTCCCCCCCTCCTCTTCCCCCCCTCCTCTTCCCCCCCCTCCTCTTCCCCCCCCTCCTCCTTTTCCCCCTCCTTTTCCCCCTCCTCCTTTTCCCCCCCTCCCCCTCCCCCTCCCTCTCTCCCCTCCCTCCCTCTCCCCCCCCCCCCCCCCTCAACCGTACTCCTCCCATGTGACAGGGACCCGACGGGTCCCACTTGGACTTGTCACTTATAAAAGCATCATAAATTATATATTAAAAAAACACAATACATGATTTAAAATCCATACTAAAAAAGAAAAATCAGTGTCCTACAACGAGACAGAGATACCAGTGTCTCCACAACTGGGATTCGTAGTGTGTAGTGCTAAACCTTATGCTTGACAAGGCCATTATAATTACATCTTTAGAGTCATTTATCCTGCAAATTAATTTACACATATGATTTCTTAGGATAGCTTCTAAAGTACTGACTCCTGCAGCCACAAACATGTCACTAGCACTACACCATCTAGGTTTCCTTAGCAGTGTTCTCATGGCATCATTATAGGCCACCTTTAGTCTCTGCAAACTTGTCTTTCCGTAGTTCGACCACAGGTGCACCGTATAGAGTGGTGTGCAATATGCTCTAAACAGCGACAGCTTCACCACGTTTGTAGACACACCAAACTAATGCCAGAGAAGATTTGCCTGTACATACAGAATATGTCGTTGCCTATAAATATCCTCATCTGTCATTTCTCATTCTGTATCAATATGCCCAAGATATTTTACCTTATTATAGACACTAGGATTATTGTCAGACAATTTAAAATCAGGAAATTTAAGACATTTATCCTCTTTGGTACTACAGATCTTAACAGCACTCTTACAAGCGTTATATTTAATATAATGATCCACACCATACACCAAACGTGTAGTAAGGAGCTGCTGGAGACCAGCGCTAGATGAACAAAAGACCACATCATCATCTGCATACATAATATAGTTCATAAGATATTACGAATCATGCATCCAGTATTACAGGTTTTCAAATGTTTGGACAGATCATCAATATGAAGATTAAAAAGGACTGGGGACAAAATTCCCCTTTGTTCTAACACAATTGCTAACCCCAAATGGGGCTGAGACCCTATTGCCCCATTTTATTTGCATAGTCTGGTGGGCATACCAGTAAGCCAGAATTCTCACAATGTATTTAGGCACCCCTTTTTGACCCATTTTAACAAACAGGTTTCTGTGATTAACACGATCAAAGGCTTTGGAAGCATCAATAAAGCACATAAGAATTGAAGAGTTTTTGCCTCTATATTTGTTTACAGTCTCCTTTAGGTCATATATGCACAAGTCAGTGCCATGTTTAGCTTTAAAACCAAACTGGTTATCTGTGGAGTTAACAAACTCATTTACTCGATCCAGCAGAACTCTTTCTAAGATTTTTAACAATATGCTGGCTAAAGCAATGGGCCTGTAATTATTTAGGCTGCCTCCTTAACCAGCTTTGTCCTTAATGATTGGCACTAACAGACAACATTGAGTCTGGTAACATTGAGTCTGGTAACAAGCCATGAATCATAAAGCCAGTAAAGCAAATAGCAAGGAGAGGAGCTATCCTCATACTCGTATACTTAAAATGTTCAGCAGAAATATGATCCAGGCCACTTGCTTTGTTGTTGGACAGCTTGTTCATGGCATGATACACCTCATGTAACATAATCACCATTGAGTCATTACTCTCAATATTGTCCACCCTATACAAGTCACCTTGGACACAGTTGAATAAAGTACTATAATGTTGTCGCCATAACTCCGCGATATTAGCTGTTCCGGAGATTCCATCTACAGTGCATGGTAGAGATGTTTTGCAACTGTTAAGAGCTCTCACTTCTTTCCAAAAATCAGTAGCATCGTTACTTATTGGAGTAACATTGTTGCTCCAAGATGGCACCTGCCTGCAGCGACTTTTGCGGAGCACAAGAACCTAAAAGGCTTAGAAACAACTTCAATCAACTCACCTAGATCAGGAAAACGGCAGAAAACGGTGCAGTTTCGGCCAAGCTGCTTGAGCACCTCAAGGCTCTCGCAATTTCGCGATCTCCCGCAGCTGTGGGAGCTCCGGACGTTAAACTTTCCCACGCTCACTGTAAAACATCCGACCCGACTGAGGAACCCAGGTACGGTACCTGGAAACCCCGGGATGACCTCCAGAGCCGACGAGCTGGAACTTCCAGGAACAATGATGCTGGAGCTGCCGACTTTGGTAGCCCATTCGCGGAGCATGGTTCAGCCGCGGAACTTATTTACATCATCCGGTGGGGGTCACAACATCTGAGGCCTGGGTCGCCTCAGCGCAGAGGAAGAACAAGAAGGGAAGAGACAAAAACTTAAGATTTTTGCCTTCCATCACAGTGAGGAGGTGTCTGGTGAACTCACTGTGGTGGATGTTAAATATGTGTTATTGTGTGTTTTGTTCTAAGAGGGAGTTAGATGTGGCCCTTGTGGCTAAGGGGATCAGAGGGTATGGAGAGAAGGCAGGTACGGGATACTGAGTTGGATGATCAGCCATGATCATATTGAATGGTGGTGCAGGCTCGAAGGGCCGAATGGCCTACTCCTGCACCTAATTTCTATGTTTCTATGTTCTTTACTATATGTATGACTGCAGGCAACGAAATTTCGTTCAGACCGCAAGAACGACCCAAATTTCCAAACCCAAATTCAGACCCAAATTTCCTATTCCTATTCCCGTATTCGGGTCTGTTTTGGAATGTTGTAATAATTAACAAATAATTTTATTATATAGCTGCAAGAGAACAGCTATTACTTGAAAAAGAGCAAAAAGCAAGGCATCATTATGAAAAACAACTTGAAGAACGCAAAAAGAAAATTGAAGAACAGAGACTAAAAGAAGAAAGACGACGTACTGCTGTTGAAGAAAAACGAAAACAAAGACTTCAAGAAGAAAGAGTATGTTTATTATGAACAATTGCTTCTGTTCCTAGTCTTTCCTTCCATTTATGATGTTTTTAAAACTGATTGCATATTGTTTATTGATGATTTTGATTTGACCGAATCTTCACCTTTTTAAAAATTAGTGTTACTGTTTGGATTCTAGTCTTTGGTAACCATGAAGGAAGGATCCATATTAATATAATAAATGGGAATTATAAGCATGCACGATTCTGGAAGGGAGGGAAATTGCCATTTTCCCAGTTCCATTCAATAGCAGTATGGTTTATTTATTTAGATTATCATTTAAAAAAAAACCCATTAACTTTATAATTGAATGCAACTAATTGTGTTTCAATATTTTATGGAGTAATTTATATGGTAACTATTTTAAATTAAACCTTTCTTCTTGGAGGAGCGACATGAAGCAGTTGTACGACGCACAATTGAAAGAAGTCAAAGAATAAAACAGAAGTCCAACAGGTGGTCGTGGGGTGCAACCCTACAAGGCAATGCTACCATCAACAGAGATGGTATGTTATATTTTTCAAATCTATGTATGGTATGAACAAAATACAGTCAACAGTTCGCTGATACAAATTGAATACAATCATTTTCCTTTGAGTGGGGAAAATGTTCCAGCCAAGTATTTCCTAGAAATGAACATACCAAAAAGTGAGTTTCCAAATGGTTTCCAAGTGAGTTTCCAAAAGCACTGCAGATGCTGGTATATTAGAAAAAAAGGCACAATGTGATGGAGTAACTCAGTGGGTCAGGCAACATCTCTGGAGAACATGGATAGGTGATGTTTTGGGTCGAGACCCGTCAGACTGTTACTTCAGAGATGTTGCCTGACCTGCTGAGTTACTCCAGCACTTTGTGTCTTTTTTACATAAATGTTTCCCACAAATCCTGATGACAGTAAAAAGGAAAATGCCTTGTTGTAGAATACAGCGAAATGTGTTGGTTCCACTATTAGTGTTTCTTTTTCGGGAACATTTCTGTCCTGTTATAGTTAGCATCTTGTGATTTCAATAATTTAGATTGGCATATATTGTCGCATACCTTACTCCCAATTTTTTAGTATTCAACTTTTTGATTATTCTGTGAAATTTTCTTTTATTTACTTACTGGTAATTCTATCATTTATGGTTTAATTCTATAATTTTTACATTTCTGCACTAGAAGTTCTTCATGGTTTTGCATCTGTTCCTTGTCCAGGTGATTTTGTTGAATCTTCATCCTCCTATCTTGATTTAGCAGGCCTAGATTGCCACTCAAGAAAAATGGGTGGCACTCCTGAAGGTGGTACAGAAACATGATATTTCTTTTCATTTCTCTATCTTGACACGATAAAATTACCATCCAAATAATCTGTTCTTGCATGCTTTGTGTTACTTTTTAGAGTAACTGCTTTGATGTAGTTTCTCAAATTCCTTGCTTCTAATATTAATGTATAGAGTTGGCCAGTGTTTACCAAATGTGCAGAATCTGAAATAGAAGTTTCATCCTGCATATAATTTAAATTGCATTTCAGTAAAATGGAAGAAGTCATGACTGTTCTAAGAAATCAAGAATATTATCTGCCCCCACATCCCTGTACCCCCCCATGAGAAAAACCCTCAAACTTTAAATTGGATGAAAAAAATATTCTATTTTAAGGAACTGAAACCTGCCCTTTTATTGATTTAAAACCAAATATAACTAATATCTTGAAACCTTGAGCTTGGCGCTCTGCATCATTCACTTAAATTGTATCTTTACAATTGTTCCATTATTTCTTAATACATTTGGGAATAAAATTTTATTGAATGTCATTTTGAACATTTTCAGTTGTTCTACCCTTGATGGTTTTATTTGGCAGAAATTGTCCCGATACTTAATACCTTTTAGTAAAAAATACTGAATAATATTATGGATGAGCTCTAATTTTGAGATTCTGCCCTCTAGTTCTGTACTCGGCCACCTTTGGCTGTATCAGTTTCAACAAATCTTTTAATCATCTTTATAATCTCAATCACATCACTCCATCGTCTAACTTGAAGCTATTCTATGTAGCTGTTATCATTTAACCCTTCCCAACCATAAATCTCTGCAATTAATTTGTGCTCCTCACAAGCACCATGCATTCATTTTGATGTGAACTGAATAGAGTATACAATATATGGTCCCACCAGGATCCTCATCTTGTAGAGGTCAACAACTATACCGCTTTTGTTGACCCTCAATTTATATAGGCAGTTGATTATCTGCCAAGAAATTTTGCGTGACTGAATTTCTTCAAAATTCCTCCTCATTGTTAATAGAAATGGTTCAGTTGAACCATTTCTGTGTTCTACGAATTATTCAAATCTACTTAATCTTGGAATTTTATCTATAGAAGCATGATTAATAACTTGCCTATTAACAAGGACCAGAAATATTGCATTGGTCTTATAACTGTCAAGTTAGCAAATTGGGCCTCATCACGATACACACGCAATCAACTATGAGTATTTCCATTTGTTTCAGATGCAGATCGGCGATCAGTATCCACAATGAACCTTACGAAACATGCTGATCCAGTCATCAACAAGCGGTTATCATCATCATCAGCAACATTATTAAATTCTCCAGACAAAGGTACTGCATCAGTTTAATAATTTAAATGAAAAAAACAATAACAATGTTTCTTTTTAGCATTGGGGCTATTCTCTTTTGTCACAAAAACATGGTTTTGAAATTGACAGTAATTGGCATATTAGGATCAATATTTAGAAATATAGAAACAGACAATAGGTGAGGTAGTAAGTCATTCGTCCCTTTGAACCAGCACCGCCATTCGATATGATCATGGCTGATCATCCAAAATCAGTACACCGTTTCTACTTTTTCCCCATATCCCTTGATTCCCTTAGCACTAAGAACTATATCTAACTCTCTTGAATGCATCCAGTGAATTGGCCTCCTCTGCCTTCTGCAGCAGAGAATTCCAAAGATTCACAACTCTCTGGCAGAAAAGGTTTTTCCTCATCTCAGTCCCCTTATTCTTAAACTGTGACCCCTGGCTCTAGACTCCCCCAACATCGGGAAAGTTTTTGCTGCATCTAGCCTATCCAATCCCTTAAGCTTTTTTTTGTTTTGTTAAGATCCCCTCTCATCCTTCTATATTCCAGTGAATATAAGCCCAGGTGATCAATTATTTAATCATATGTCAGTCCCGCCATCCCAAGAATTAACCTGGTGAACCTAGCTGCACTCCCTCAATAGCAAGAATATCCTTCCTCAAATTAGGAGACCAAAACTGCACACAATACTCCAGGTGTGGTCTCACCTGGGCCATGTACAACTGCAGTAGGACCTCCTTGCTCTTATACTCAAATCCTCTCGCTATGAAGGCCAACATACCATTTCCTTCTTCACTGCCTGCTGTACATGCAAGCTTACTTTCAGTGACTGATTTACAAGGACACCCAGGCCTCGTTGCACATCCCCTTTTCCTAATAGATATATAGATACATAGACAATAGTGCAGGAGTAGGCCCTTCAAGCCATTCAATGTGATCATGGCTGATCATCCACAATCAGTAACCCGTTCCTGCCTCCCCATACCTCTTGATTCCGCTAGCCCTAAGAGCTCCACCTAACTCTCTTTTGGATGCATCCAGTGAATCGGCCTCCACTGCCTTCTGAGGCAGAGAATTCCACAAATACACAACTCTCTGTAAGAAAAAATGTTTCCTCATCTCAGTTCTAAATGGCCTACCCCTTATTCTTAAACTGTGGCCCCTGGTTCTGGACTCCCCCGACATCAGGAACATGTTTCCTGCATCTATCGTGTCCAATCCCTTAATAATTTTATATGTTTCTATAAGATCCCCTCGCTTCCTTCTAAATTCCAGTGAATACAAGCCCAGTCGCTCCATTCTTTCATCATATGACAGTCCCAACATCCTGGGAATTAACCTTGTGAATCTATGCTGCACTCCCTTAATAGCAGGAATGTCCATCCTCAAATTAGGAGACCAAAACTGCACACAATACTCCAGGTGTGGTCTCACTACTGCAGAAGGACCTCGTTGCTCCAAATACTCAACTCGTCTATGAAGGCCAACATGTCATTAGCTTTCTTCACTGCATGTTGTACCTATTTGCTTACTTTCAGTGACTGATGTACTAGGACATCCAGGTCTCGTTGAACTTCCATTTTTCCTAACCTGACACCATTCAGATAATAATCTGCCTTCTTGTTCTTGCCTCCAAAGTGGATAACCTCACATTTATCCACATTATACTGCATCTGCCCACTCACCCAACCTGTCCAAGTCACTCTGCATCCTCATAGCATCCTCTTCACCGTTCACATTGTGTGTGAGGGAGTGCAGCATAGGTTTACAAGGTTAACTCCCGGGATGGCGGGACTGTCATATGCTGAGAGAATGGAGCAGCTGGGCTTGTATACTCTGAAATTTAGAAGGATGAGAGGGCATCTTATTGAAACATATAAGATTATTAAGGGTTTGGACATGCTAGAGGCAGGAAACATGTTCCCAATGTTGGGGGAGTCTAAAACTAGGGCCCCCAGTTTAAGAATAAGGGGTAAGCTGATTGGGGGTGATCAGCCATGATCACATTGAATGGCGGTGCTGGCTCGAAGGGCCGAATGGCCTACTCCTGCACCTATTGTCTATTGTCACCCAACTTTGTATCATCTCAAATCTGATAATGTTACTTTCAATTCCTTCATCTAAATCATTAATGTATATTGTAAATAGCTGCGGTCCCAGCACCGAACCTTGTGGCACCCCACCAGTCACTGCTATTCGGAAAGGGACCCGTTAATCCCTTCTCTTTGTTTCCCGTCTGTCAACCAATTTTCTATTCATGTCAATACCCCACCCCCAATACCATGTGCTCATAATTTTGCCCATTAATCACCTGTGTGGGACCTTATCTGACATCATTCAGATAATAATCTGCCTTCATGTTCTTGCCAACAAGGTGGATAACCTCATATTTATCCACATTGTACTGCATCTACCATGCATCTGCCCACTCACCCAACCTATCCAAGTCACCCTGCAGCCTCATAGCATCCTCCTCACAGCTCACACTGCCACCCAGCTTTGTGTCATCCGCAAACTTGGAGGTGTTACATTTAATTCCTTCATCTAAATCGTTAATATATATTTTTTTAACTGGTGTCCCAGCACTGAGCCTTGTGGCACCCCACTAGTCACTGTCTGCCATTCTGAAAAGGACCAGTTAATTCCTACTCTTTGCTTCCTGTCTGCCAACCAGTTCTCTATCCACGTCAATACCCTACCCCCAATAGCATGTGCTCTAATTTAGCACACTAATCTCTTGTGTGGGACCTTGTCAAAGGCTTTTTGAAAGTCCAGATACACCACATTCACATGGTCTTCCTTATCCATTCAACTTGTTACATCCTCAAAAAATTCCAGAACATTAGTCAAGCATGATTTCCCCATCATAAATCCGTGCTGACTTTGACTGATCCTGTCATTGCTTTCCAAATGCGCTGCTATTACATCTTTAATAATCGACTCGAGCATCTTCTCCATTACCGATGTCAGGCTAACTGGTCTATAATTCCCTGTTTTCCCTCTCCCTCCTTTTGTTAAAAAATGGGGTTACATTAGCTACCCTCCAGTCCACAGGAACTGATCTAAAGTCTATAAAATGGAAAATGATCACCAATGCATCCACTATTTCTAGGGCCACCTCCTTCAGAACCCTGGGATGCAGACCATCAGGCTCTGGGGATTTATCTGCCTTCAGTCCCAAAAGTTTACAACACCATTTTCTGACATGTGGATATCCTTCAGTTCCGCCCTACCGCTAGATCCTCGGTCCCCTAGTATTTCTGGGAGATTCTTTGTGTCTTCCTTAGTGAAGACAGAACCAAAGTACTTGTTTAACTGGTCTGCCATATCCTTGTTTCCTATTGTAAATTCACCTGTTTCTTACTAAGGGACCTACATTTGTCTTCACTAATCTCTGCCTCTTCACATATCTATAGAAGCCTTTACAGTCAGTTTTTATATTCCCTGCAAGCTTTCTTTCATACGTCCCTTGGAATTAACCCCTTTGTCCTCCTCTGTTGTTCTAAATTTCTTTTTTTAATTTTATATATATATATATATTTATTTATTTATTTTTTGGTTAGAAGTACAGTAGTGTGGTACCCAAGTACCTAATACATACATACACATTAACATTCTTGTACAACTTTGTGTTTTTAATTTAATAATAAAAGAACAGTGAAAGAAAAAGGGAAATAAAGGGTGTCGAAATAGATAGACAAGCGAGTAGAAACAGATAGCGAAAGAGATAGCGACCAGAGATAAAAAGTTAAGAAGATTGAAAGAAAAAGAGAAAGTAGAGAGAAAAGAAATTAGGAGAAATACGTATTTCGTATCTTTACCCATCCGTCACCCGGTTCTGAACCATTTAATTTCTAAGGTTATGTTATGTCGCACCATATGCTTGTAAAAAGTCGATAAAAGGAGACCAAGTCTTTGAGAATTGGTCTACTTTGCCTAGTAGGAGGAATCTCATTTCGCAAAGATGTAGCGTTTCCGACATATTTGAAATCCACATTTTGAACGTTGGCGTGGTTGCATTTTTCCAGAATTTGAGTAAGTTTGTTTGCTGTTATTAAACCATAATTAAGAAGAGCTTCTTGGAATGTAGTTAATTTACTTTCCTCTTCCATTGATCCAAAGATAATCAGTTCTGTATTGGGGTTCAATTTTGTGTTAAATAGTTTTGTAGCAGTTCCAAAAATTTCATTCCAAACTTTATGCAGTTTTGTACAAGAGACGAAGGAATGTGCTATCGTGGCATTTTGAGTTAGACATTTATCACAAATGGGGGAAACATTTGGAAATATTTTATTCCATCTGGTTTTCGAGTAATATAATCTGTGTCAAATTTAAAATTGAATTAGGTTATGTCTTACATTAATCGAACATTTATGTACATATAATAGATTTTTTTTCCCCATCTGTCGTTCGGGATTTTTATCAATAACTCTTGTTCCCAGTCCCTTCTAATTGCCTCTGTCGTTGGTGTTTCTATATATAAAATTATATTATATAAATATGATATTAAATTGCTTGATTCTGCCTTTCTGTTCATTCCTTCCTCTAATAAATCTGAGGTTAGAGTTTGATATCCTTGTATATATTTTTTCAAATCTTGAATTTGAAGATATTTAAAATATTGGTTACTTTTCAAATTATATTTTAGTTGTAATTGTTGGAATGATAAAAGTTTTCACATTTCATACATATCTCCCATCATTTTAATTCCTATTCTTTCCCATTGGATAAACGTTTTATCAATAATAGATGGGTTGAATGAGGGATTGTTAGCTATTGAGGAAAGAAGCAATAAATTTCTTAATTTTAAAGTTAATTTTATTTGTTTCCTTATTCGTATTATACTGTGAATAATTGGATTATTTTTATATTATATTGTTCCGTTTCATTGGGGAAAGAAGGATCGCTCCTATATTATAAGGAGAATAATCCTCTTTCTCTATTCTTACCCAATCTACTTGTTGGGCAGAACTGTCCAACCAATAGATTATATTTTTAATATTCACTGCCCAATAGTAATACGAGTTCTAAATTTCTCCCAGTCCTCCAGTTTGTTGCTTCCGCTGGCCAATTTATATGCCGCTTCCTAGGATTTAACACTATCCTTAATATTCCTCGTTAGTCACGGTTGAGCCGCCTTCCCTGTTTTATTTTTACCCCAGACAGTGATGAATAATTGTTGTAATTCATCCATGCAATCTTTGCCATTGCATATCCACCATCAACCTTTTAAGTATAATTTGCCAGTCTATCCGAGCCAATTCCCGTCTCATACCATCAAAGTCTTTTTTTTTTTTTAAGTTCAGGACCCTGGTCTCTGAATTAACTGTCACTCTCCTTTTATTGCATAATTCTACCATAATTCTATCATATTATGTTCACTGTTGCCAAAGGGGCTTTGCACAACAAGATTGCTGACACTACTCCAACAAGCCTTTTGCTGCCCTTGGGTATTTCGCACTCGACCCATACTAATTCGACAGCATCCAAGCTAATGTCTCTCCTTACTATTGCATTATTCTTCTCTTTAACCAGCAATGCCACCCCACTTCATCTTCCTTTCTGTCTATCCTTCCTGAATATTGAATATCCCTGCATGTTGAGATTCCAGCCTTGGTCACCTTGCAACCATGTCACCGTAATCCCAACAATATCATATTCCTTAACTACTAACTGCACATTCATTTATAATATGATAAATCTAATATTTATTTAACTTCATAAAACTGAATTAACGTGTTTGTTTTTATTATTATTGGATTGGGATATTGTATTTTTAAATACAGGAAATATTTAAATGAACTATAAAGTGAAGTTTGGGTTATGCAAGGTTGTTATGAAAGTCTGAAGTTTGATTGTTCGGCATTGTTTGTTAATATCTTTGCACCATTATTTGTCCACCAATGTTACTGTATTTGTAACTAGTAATTGCTTTCTTTCATTTTTCTCAGACCCCCCCCCCCCCTCCTTCCCCTCCCCTAAGGACACCCGTTACCTGGTCTTTTGTAGATCTGCAATTTATTTTTATGTACACGTATAGCTTGGTGCTAATGGTAATCGTTGAGTATTTTGTCTTTGCAAATTTGTTGATATTTGTGGCTCTGAGCAAAAGGGTACTTCAAGTCTCACAAAACATTTTCCAGAATAGTAATCTCCTCTTCTTTGCCAATTTGGAAAATGTATTTTACGATTGTCTTGGATGTTACCTGGAGACCAATTTTCAGCTTTGAGACATTAATGGAGAGGGTAGGATATTTGAGGAGATTAGGAGAGACTGCTTAACAGCATATTTAATTTTTGTCCAGCCATCAAGCAAAGGATTTCATCCTTTAATAAACAGCCCTGTAAGCCACGTTCAACTACGCCTGAAAAGTTCTGCTCTGAATCTAAACAAGGTGTTTCTAAGACATGAATGAATTTTGTATTTGTCGCCAACTACTCATTAATTGCAACATGAGTTCGGTTGTGAAATTATCTGGGAAGCACTTCCTTTTACATTCGTATAGCAAACCAATCAACTTTTTAAAAATAGGTACTGGTTGCTTTTCATCTTAGTCTTGTATATTAAAGTTGCTTTAGTATTTCTGCCAGAATGCCATGCTTCTACAAACCTAATTATAACTGGTTTTACAGCTAGTCAAGAGGATTTATGGAAGATCAATTGAAAATTTCTGAAACCTACTATTTTTGGTGTTTTTTTTTACTGATGCAATTAGCTGTGCAATTTCAATAAAAAGATTCAATCTGTTGAATATTAGAACCTTAGGTATGATTTGAAAAACAGTAATATTGGAAAATTAAAGCTATGTGGGTAGTCCTATACTTCAAGTACCACTTCAGCATCTATTCTCTCCCATCACCCAATTTGACTCCCTTTTTTATGTACCTGAAAACCAAAATACCAGAACAATTTATTTGGCAATTATGCCTCCAACTGAATGCCTTTTTTTTAAAATTGTTGGGCATTGTGCTGAAATCGTGGAATAAGACTTCGGCCTGACACTATAGCTCTGTTTAAATTTTAAATCTTGTATTAAAAAAATATATGTACATGAAGCTAGACATAAATGTTAGAGTTATAAATTGGACATTAAATGTAATTCATACAGGTTGCTTAGTGGTCAGTTTTTTTGTTTTCTAATTTTCTCATCTGGAATTATTTTTTCCAAAAATATATATTTAAATTATTGATAAATCTGCGATTAATGGTTGTAGAAGTTTGGTGTACTGCAGAAGTCATAAGTAAATGTACCTTGCATGTAAGTGTAGCCAGCAACATTTATCAAACTGTGCATTTGGATGATTGTTATATTGGGGTTTTCATTAATATATTATTGTACGTATAAGCATTAGATGATTGTGGTATATCAATGATAAAGCAATTGGATTTTAAAAATTAAAAAAAAAACTTCATATGTATAGCAAAAAGGATTTGATTTCCAGACTAGTTTCACATCGTGATAGTAAGGCTCAAAGCGTAATTTTAGGAAGGCTTGAGTATGGCGACTGAAAGATGATGCATTAATGTGATAATCCCCGTACATTGCTCTGCATGAAGCAAGCCTCATTTTGCTTGTTCTGTAAATTGCTTTCAGTTATTTGTATGCTTACAAAGTGGTTTGACTTCTTGGCATGTTGGTAACTTTTTTTAAAAATATTATTTTGGGCTTGCTGATGTCTGATATTTTGAAGCATCTAATATGTGACATTATGCTTAATTTGTTTTTAAATTATAACATATCTTGTCAGCATGCCTGCAGACACTGTTCACTGCTATGCCTAACAAAACATGTTGACTTGTATCAATGAAGTTATTCACTTCATAGTTGATATCAAAACATTTTAACTGACCAATGCCTCAATAATCCATTTGACCATTAATGCATGGAGTTTAACTTGGCAAGTAATTTGCTTTGTTCGGGCTTCATTATGATTGCTCCAAGTTCTTTTTGTCGCACAATTTTTAAACTTAAAGTGGATTGAAGTATTTGATGCATAATTGTCAATTTATTTTGTACAGCTCGGCGGTTGCAGCTGAGTCCCTGGGAAAGCAGCATTGTCACTCGCCTTCTAACTCCTACTCACTCATTCCTAGCTAGAAGCAGGAGCACAGCTGCCTTGTATGGGGGTGGTCTAGATGCAGGTAATTCATTTTTGTCCAAAATTATAATACTGAATTACGCAGATCTCGAATTGCCAATTTATGTATAATTTATATCAGATTGATCAAATAAGAAAATATATTGGCATTTGCTATAATTATGGACAGTTTAGGAATATCATTTAATGTAACGGGATGCTGTCAGAAAGTCTTAATTGCATGCCGAATGCATCAATTCAATTCTAATTGTTAATGTTTGATTTGTTTTTAAATGCAAAGTATATTTTCACGTATGAACTAGAGCTTTTAGATTTGAAATCTGAAGGAGATTTGTATAGAGTTTGCAAACAAACTAAATCTGCTGTGTTATTCCAGGAAATGTTATTCCAGGAAAAATGCTGTGCTAATCAGATGTGATTCAAATAATTACGCAGAACATTGGCAGCTCAAATTGGGATTTTTCCAATTTGGATCACTGAGACCCATGATTGGGAAGAATGATGAATTAAATAATATGAATTAACTGTTCCTTTTTAGTGTTGGTTTCTTCTGGTCCAGCTGTGGCACAGATAAAGATTCACTGGTTTGGAAAATCGAAAGCCCATCACACTATTTTCTGTGTATTTATTTAAGATGATGAAAAAGATTGTGGATGAACAAGTACTCTCATTTTGAATAGTTTATGCCATTAATGCATGAAGTGGAAAAGTAATTTAAAACCTTTCATGCATCTTTGAAGATCTTGTCTGAAATTTACTTATATGATTCTTATCAGTGACCAAATGCAAGAGGACAAGATGTTAAATAATTCTTTTGAGGGTTCACAGTTACTGGAAAATCAGCCTTTATTTACATTAGATTAAGGAATACACAGTTGTGTGATTTTCCATGATCAGGTATTCGACTGTCAAACAATCTATTTGCATGGATATTCCAAGGAAGTAGCTCCCCGGCTACTGTAGGAGGCAATTGAGAAGAGTCCTGGCAGACAGTAGGGAGACCACTCTGTAGATACCACAGTTGGACTTTACACTTTAGGTTGGCAGAACCATCTGAAATACTTGAATGAAGGTTAAATGTGATAGAACTGGGTTTGAAATTATTTTTTAACGGGTAACATCCCCCCCCCCCCCCCCCCCCCCCACCCCATAAAAATAAAAAGAGAAAGTGGTAGTAGTCACATCAGACAGCATTTATGGATTGAGAAAACAGTTAATTTGTTAAAATGAGATTTTATCTGCAACATTCAGCTGTGTAATAATTATCTGAAAATGGAAATAAAATTAACTGGAGAAGTTCTGAAATTTTCATTCTACTAAATAAACATCACAACCAATGTTCATCTGATTAGCACATTTATAAAAGCAATCCGTAAGTGCACCAAATACAATATAATCCAGTTACAAAATCCAACATCTCCTGATTGGGTGTATTGCTTTATTAAAAAATGGGCCTTGGAACTAAGTAATTTTGAAGCGTGGGACTGATGCATGTTGACCACATGAACTGTGCATGTTACAAGTTGGATTTCAAATAAGTGTGACCTTAATACCAAAATTATATTTGAAGTTTTTTATCTTGAGGTTCTATTTTGAAGTTTTGTTATCTACTGTTGCTCTTTATATAAAGTAAGACCTATTCTGCTTATCTTTCCTAGCAAAATCTGTTCTTTCTCTTTCCTCCAATACACTGTGCTATTGATTTGCAGTATCTGATTTCTTTGTGCTTTATGTATGTTGACAGCTGAAAGGATGCAATATATACAAAAAGATATTAAGGCAGATATAACAGAACACGTGATGTAGGATCACGTTGAATCTGGCAGAAATGTCAGAGAATGATGTGGTGAAAGCTAAGGACCAGTGGAACTCTATCCTTGTTCTGTCTGGAGGGGAAAAGGAGAGTGAGAACGGTTCTCCAGGACACTGTGGAGACATGGGTGAAGGATTCTTCTCGGACAGCAGGGGGAAACCACATTTACTATAGAAAGAGGACAGTGTATGTCCTAGACTGGAAAATAGTAATGCACTTAATATTTTTTCAACCAATCAGCTGCCTGTAATGCTATTATGTCATTGTTGTTTTGTGTGTTTGCATGTACTTCTTGACTTTGTACTGAAAAACCAAGACCATTTCTGTTTTGTTGGATAGATTGGAAAAGTTGATGCCTACCCTCTGCCTCATAAAATTGCAGTTAAGCTTGACACATTTTCTGCATCTGAAAATTGTACATAATTATCATTTCTAGTGGCAAGCATATCATAGTTCACCAGGATATAATTGGTATCCATATTCTGGTATCCATAACTACAGTGTGGAAATTTAGAAATTGCCCTGCCTCTCCCAGAGGCTTCATTATACTGATACTTTGCCGAGAAGCCAGTGGTGTGAGGTTATTACATTTGGGTGATAGATACCTACTTAAGACCCAATGTTCTTTCCGCTTGTCATTTGAAGATAGTGCATTTTTTGCGAGTTGACTCTGTAACTGCTCAACCCCTCAAGTTTGGGTTGTATTTCCTGCAGATTTTAATTATTGGAAGCATAAAAATAAAAAGATTGTTTTAACTTTGACCTCAAGAAGGATTATATTGGTAAAGCTAGCATTTATTGTTTTCCTATTCCTCAAGTCTCAAACCCACTTTTCCTTCTATACTATATCCATTACATTGCATACCCTGTTATCACTGAAATCAGCAGACTGCCACCTACATGGGAACCAAGATTGCGATAATAGGGTATGCAATGTAATTTCCAGTGTTTGAAATTCTAATTATAAGAAAACATTAATCTGGCAAGGTTAGTATCTGTCATGATATCATGTATTTGCTGCTGAGAAAATAAATCCAAACCAGTAAATTTGAGTGCAATTAAATACATCAGCCAATTTTGCTTCCTTTTTGCCTTGTGGACATTTTCAGATGGAAACAAAATCATCTTTCAATCTCAGCAAGGTGGATTTATGAAACATCAGAAATGGTTTTGGTGACTTTCTTTTTGCATTCCTTTCAAGCTAATGCTTGCTATCTTTTCTCCTCTTACTCTTCAACTCCTTCCTCCAATTTCTCATAATACTGCAGTTATCCCAATTTGTCCTCGTTCAGTATCTGCCAGCTCTCTTACTCCACCAACCTGCAAGAATCTGCACAGTAGGATGTCTGACTGGCCAAGGTACATTGTTACCACAAATGAAATGCATGGGCGTAGCAGATCAGCTAATCCTGCAAAGGTAAGCAGATGTTTCTCAAAAAAAACTTTTATTATTGTCAATATTGATGCCATGAATGACTATTCATTTTAAATAGTTCTTCATGCAATGGTATTGCATGAAAAAAATCATTTGTTTATTACATGAAGCATAACCTCCAACAAAAGCAAACAAAGAGTGTTAGAATACTCAGCATCCGTGGACTGAGGAATAGTTAACACTTGTTAAATGGTGTTTTCGGCATCCATTTTTATTACAGATTTCCTCCATCTGCTTGATTTCCAACAATGATATTTGTTTCAATAAATTCTATTCAAAAAAGTATCTACTAGCCTGTGAATTATCCAACCGTTTAGATAAATTGAAGTATGCAGCACTTTTTGGGAGGGAAGCAAATAATATCCAATTGTTGCTTGTAGGTTATTAAGTAGATCCAATGCTTGGGTGAGACATAATGAATTTTACTTCGGAGTCACGTGAGTGACTACGTGAAGACCCCGCCAGCACGCATGCGCGTCATATCGTCGTACGCATGCGGAAGCGACGGTCGGGAGGAGCGGGGCTCCTCCAGCGTGAGTTCAAAAAGCTCACGCCAGGTAAGTCTCACCGAAGGAGTGAGTCGACCATTATGGAAGGGAGAAAATCTAAGAGAGCGGCGGCCAAATCAGCGGCTAAGGACAGCAGCCAACGGAGAACCGCCTCTCCAGAGCTACAGGTTCTACCTGCAGCTCCCGACTTTTCGGACTTTGAGACCGTTGGTACGCCAAGGTCGGGGAAAACTACCCGGAAGTCGGCCGGGGCCGACTCAGCGGAGTCCGGTCCCGAGGGCACCCCGCTCGCAGGCAGCGACGGAGGTCGCCTTGACCGCATTGAGCGGATGATGGAGCAGCTGCTCCAACGTGACCTGCTAAAGCAGGGGCAGGATCACAGTGGGACCCCTAGTAGGCCCACGGCAAGTTCCCTTAGAGGACTGCCAAATGTATCCCCTTCTATACAGGGGAGCATTGAGGGTCAGAACTGGGCTGACCCAGAAGAAGGGGAGTTGGCTGAAGCACCTGCAGCGTCAGGGGTGTGTGAAGATTATATGGATGTGGTGAGCAAACATGCCATGCCCAACCAGAAGGGCCTACCCATCCACCCCAAGCTGGCTGCCAGCATTGATTATATGGCCACTAACCAACTTCAGGAACAGGCCATCAATGCCACAGCAGACAAATACATGGCGCCAGAAAACTGCAAGTCATTAAATGTACCCGCGGTAAACAACCCGATATGGGGAAACATGAGCCCCTCGAGTAGAGGGCAGGAGATGAAACTTCAGAAGATCCTGAAGCTCCTAACCGCAGGGATTACTGCAGTAGCCAGAACAGCAGTGGGAGTGGATATGCCGGAAGAACTACAAGATGCTTTGGCCTTACTGTGCAACACACAGTATGAAATAAATAATTTCAGGAAAAGCATTATAAAGCCGGCGCTTAACCCCAAGTTCGCGGGGTTGTGTAAGCCTGGGAAGACGCAGCCTCCAAGCCTGCTATTCGGGGAAGATCTCCCCAAACAGGTTAAAGATCTGGACGAGGAGGCTAAGGCTTTGGGCCTTATTAAAGTACCTGGGTACACTAAGCCTCATCACCCACACAGAACGCACCCCTACGCACCCACCGGGCAGAGTTACCCTAACAGGTCTGCCGGTGGTGAAAGCTCGAAGGCCGGCATACCTGCTCAGCGGTCTTTTTTAGGCCAAGGCCCAGGCCGGCCTCCTTGGAAGATGCGCCACTCCCAGAACACCTACAACCAGCCGAGGAAGCAAGGCCAGAAACCACCACACCGGCAGTAACCATGGAGGTAGGTGGGTCTGGGATCCCCAGGAACACTACTGGCCCAAATTCACTTTGCATAGGGGGCAGGTTGCACATGTTCCTCGAGAATTGGCTCACTTTTACCTCTGATCCTTATACACTCAGGAGTATTCAGGGCTACAAAATTGAATTTATTCACGAACTCCCTACCCCGGTACAGCATGCACCTAGTCGGAAATTCGTCCTTTCTCATAGAGATAAGGCAGCAGGGCATGCTGAACTACAGAGGTTGAGAGAAAAAGGGGTAATTGAGATGGCCATTAAAGAACCTCAGGAGTTCGTGTCTAATATATTCACTAAAAACAAAAAAGATGGCGGTTGCCGCATCATCATAGATTTGACCGACCTGAATACTTCTGTCCAGTATATTCATTTTAAAATGGACACCTTCGACACTGCTATACAGCTTATAGCCAATGGGTACTACATGGCATGCGTTGACCTCAAAGATGCATACTATTCAGTACCCATACACAAGGATCATAGGAAATACTTAAAATTTATCTGGATGGGACAATTATGGCAATATAAAGCTTTGCCTAATGGGCTATCGTCAGCACCCAGATTGTTTACCAAGATATTGAAACCAGCTTTGGCCTATTTAAGGAGACAGAATCATACTGTTATGGCCTATCTTGATGACATCCTCATAGTGGGGGAGAATTTGGAAATGGCTACTTTGGCAGTCACAGCCACGAAACATCTTTTTCAGAAACTGGGGTTTACGATACATCCAGATAAATCAATATTGGAACCCTCTACCACCATGAAATATTTGGGGTTCATTATTGACTCAGTGCAAATGTCTGTCACGTTACCACCAAGCAAGGTGGAAGACCTGATAGAGGCTTGCAGGAGCCTCATTGGCATTAAGGTCCCATCCATTCGGCAGGTGGCCAGGGTGATTGGGAAGATAGTAGCTGCATTTCCTGCAGCACAATATGGGCCTTTACATTACCAAAACTTACAAAGAGCCAAAATTACAGCGCTCAAAAATCATGCTGGCCATTTTGATAGGCCCATGAAAATTCCAGGAAAGGCAAAAGCCGAATTATATTGGTGGATGGGTAATGCCCAAAATTGTTCCAAACCCATTACTATCACCAACCCCTCGATCACCTTACAAACAGATGCCAGTGCCATAGGGTGGGGAGCTACTAACACTACCTCTAGCTGTGGAGGTAGATGGAGTGCACCAGAGTTAACCCTATTTAAAAACTTAGGGATTAACTATTCAGAAATGCTGGCAGCATTTCACGGCCTTAAGGCATACTGCACTAACATGCACAAAGTTCATGTTAGAATACAGATTGACAACACCACGGTGGTAGCCTATATTAACCACATGGGCGGTGTAAAGTCGATATCGTGTGATGAATTGGCCAACAATATCTGGCACTGGTGTCTGCAAAGAGAAATTTGGATCTCCGCAACTTACCTTCCAGGTAAATTAAACACAGTGGCAGACACCAGGTCACGGAAATTCAACGACAACATAGAATGGATGTTGGATCGGAATGTGTTCGCAGATATTGTAGAATGTTATGGGACACCAGATATCGACCTTTTCGCGTCCAGGCTAAATCACCAACTACCAACGTATGTTGCTTGGGAGCCAGACCCGGGGGCAGTAGCGATGGATGCTTTCTCGCTACACTGGGGGGATTTATTTTGCTACGCTTTCCCCCCTTTCTGCCTCATCAGTCGGGTCTTGCAAAAAATCAAGCAAGACTCCGCATCGGGTATCTTGGTAGTGCCCGACTGGCCTACTCAACCATGGTTCCCTCTGGTACAGAAGATGGCCATAGAACCCTGTATCAGGGTGAATAAAAGACCTAGCCTGCTTGTTCATCCTGTTACAGGAGAATGTCATCCATGTCATGACCGCATGGGATTATTGATTTGCAGATTTTAAAACGGCCACTTCATGGATTCGGACTCTCCAACAGGACCATTGATACCATCACGGCAGACTGCAGAGAGTCCACAAGGAAGCAGTACCTGACCTACATCAGGAAATGGGAAGGATTCTGCGTGACTACCAAAACAACATACGAAACCGCCACCATCACGGAAGTGCTGGAGTTTCTGGCTACCCTTCATTACGATGAGGGTCTAAGCTACAGCGCCATTAACTGTGCCAGGAGTGCCCTATCGTCTTACTTGGGCAAGGGGAGTGACCAATTGGGAATTGGGTCACATCCCCTAGTATCCAAATTTATGAGGGGAATATTTAATTCCAATCCCCCCAGGCCCAGATATAGCCATACCTGGGACATCAGCACGGTATTGACGATGCTGAGAGGATGGACACCGAACACGGGACTCCCTTTGGCCAAATTAACCTACAAAATGGTCATGATTATGGCACTGATCACGGCGCAACGGGTCCAGTCCCTGCACAAACTCAGTCTGGATGCCATGGCAATTACCAGTGGGAAGATCACATTCCAGGTGCAGGGACTATTGAAGCAAGATCGACCCGGAGTGTCTGGACATACGTTGGAGTTCCTGGCTTACCCAGCGGACACCCGTCTTTGTATCGTTACATTGATTCTGCGATACATTTCAGTCACTAAAGATCTAAGAGGCACGGAAACAGCTTTGCTTGTCAGTCACAAGAAGCCTCATCACAGGGTCACGGTGCAAACCATTTCCAGATGGTTAAGGGTGGTACTGGATGCGGCGGGGGTGGATACTAATGTGTATAAATCTCACTCCACCAGGGCAGCATCCACCTCGGCGGCTAGAAGGATGGAGGTACCACTGGATCACATCCTGGCCACAGCGGGTTGGAACAATGAGAAAACCTTCCACCGCTTTTCCAACAAACCCGTGACCTCCCCTGGCAATTATGTAGGGAGGATTTTAAGTGCTGCCAGATAAATAACCCTTATGGGACACAATATTGTGTTTGGTATGAATAAATACCTGTTTTGTTTTTCAGCCAGTGTCTTGTCTGAATCACGTCCATCCTCTTATCCCAGCTTTAGCGGTGTGTGAGCATGGAGCTTCCAGGGCATGAAATCACAGAGCTTTGAAATCTTCACGTAGTCACTCACGTGACTCCGAAGTAAAATAGTAAGATTAAACGAGAACTTACCAGTTTGAAGTTTGATCTTTATTTTATGAGGTGTTACGATGAGGGATTACGTGCCCTCCACTCCCGACCCTCTATTATAAAGATCACCTGGTATGAAAGTTCTCTTTTTCTCTTACTATGTCAGTCATTGTGACTGTTTGTTCTGTGATTTCACACCACTGCTTTGAAGAATGTCGCGCATGCGTGCTGGCAGGGTCTTCACGTAATCCCTCATCGTAACACCTCATAAAATAAAGATCAAACTTCAAACTGGTAAGTTCTCGTTTAATCTTACTATTTTATTGGCAAGCCCAACATCCAACTCATTGAATAGCCAGACAAAATGGATGCAATTACAATTCTGGTTATCGCATAATAGGAAGGATGTGGAGGCTTTCCACATCCTGGATTGATGTTTCCTGGATTGGAGTTTACTAGCTATAAGGAGTGGTTGAAGAAACGTTTCTGTGGGACGTCAGAAGCTGAGGGGTGACCTGATGGAAATAAAATTATGAGAGGCATAAATAGGGTTAATAGAGTATTTTTCTCAGAGTGGAAATGTCACATACTAGAGGGCATAGGTTTTGGGTGAGATGTAAATAGTTAAAAGTATAGGCAAACGTTTGTTTACTGCCGCTTTACACAAAGAGTGATAGGTGCCTGGAATGCACTGCCACCAGAAGAGGTGGAAGGAGATATGTTAACATTTAAGAGGCATTTGGACAGACACATGAACAGGCACAGAGGGCTATGGGCCATGTGCTTAATTTTGGGATGGGATTAATTTTGATTGGCATCATAGTTGGCGCGAGCATGGTGGGTCGAAGGGCCTGCTCCTGTGCTTGTTCCTAGGAATTTCACTTTAAATTTCATTAGGAAAGTCAAATTTAAGATAATCGACTGATAATTAAAGAGAAAAAAAGAAATACATTCTAAGTCATGAAAACTAAGAATCATTGCATGTTCACAGACATTTTAGGAATTTATGTACATTATTAGTCAAACTGGTGAAGCAAATCGTGCAATTACATTTTAATAACCTAATGAAGTCGAATCTTTGGCCCATCAGAAGATAGCTCGCTGCTTAAAGAGAAATCCGTTCATTTCTATTCCCCACACCTCTACAAATTATTTTTCCTCGTGTCCCTAAATTTCTTAAATTATTTGATTAACTCTGTTGTATTAAAGACGAAGTCATAGATCATAACTTAATTGTATTTCTCTTACATATGTTCACTGTATGCATTAATCTCATAGCCATTGATAACCATTTTGATAATTTGTACCTTGGTTCTCATGTTGCTTATCAAAGGGAACATTTTTCTTTCTCTCTTTTGCATCCTTATCTGTGGTAACCAGAATTAATCAGGAATGAGTGGGTTAGCACATGATAAGCATATTGACAGCACTGAGCCTCTACTCGCTGGAGTATAAAAGGTTGAGGGGGAACCTCATTGAAACTTACAGAATAATGAAAGGCATAGATAGAGTGGATGTGGAAAGGATGTTTCCACTAGTGGGAAAGTCTAGGTCCAGAGGTCATAGCCTCAGAATTAAAGGGCATTCTTTTAAAAAGGAGGTGAGGAGAAACGTCTTTAGTCAGACGGTAGTTAATCTGTGACACTCATTGCCATAGAGGGCTGTAGAGGCCAGGTCAGTTAATATTTTTAATGCAGAGAAAGACAAATTCTTCATTAGAATGGGTGTCAAGGGTTATGGGGAGAAGGCAGGAAAATGGGATTAGGTGGCAGAGATCAGCCATGATTGAACGGCGGAGTAGACTCGATGGGACAAATGTCCTAATTCCACTCTTATAAC
This sequence comes from Raja brachyura, assembly GCA_963514005.1. The sequence continues at coordinate 32,842,848 of OY740785.1, read as the reverse complement.
TTGTGAATTACATGCAAACATAGTAGGAGGAGTTCACTCCTCCCTGGAATCTGCTCACCATATAACATGATCCTGGCTGATCTGATCACTTCTCAACTTTGCATTTGAATCTTCCCATTATAATCATTTATCTCCTTGGTTAGCAAAGCCTATATTATCTCTGCCTTAAAAATTGTAAGACTCTGCTTCCATTGCTTTTTGAGGAATCGTTTCAAAGACGTTCAACCCTCACAGACAAAATCTTTGATGTTAGCTTTCCTAATTATGAGCTGTACTTGCGCACTCGAGTATTGTAAATCATGCATTAGGTCACTTGGATATCATGTCTGTTTTTGCAGGAAAATGAAAATTCCATATTATATTCTATTTGGCTGATCTTAGCCTACTCACTTAACCCATTATAATCCTTTTCTAGTCTCCATGAGTCATTTTTACAATTTAATACCAGTTGTCAACCCAGTGGATTATATAGGTTTGACATGAATTCTCTACACTTATACTCTGTTTTTTTTTCAAAATGCTTGGGATCCCATAGCAGATCACCCAGGTTCCTATGTTCAGTGTACGGTGCACATTGGAACTGTGCCAATTTGTCTCTATGGTTTATTTTCTTACTGTCCGAGTATATCTCTTCACACTTCACTTTGTTGAAGTTTTGTCTGTACAATCTGATGACTGATCCAAACAGTCTTTTGCTCCTCGCTATTGTGTTATTTACAGATTTTAAACTATTACCCTGAACATCCATACCCAAACCATTAATATATCACCAAGAAGAGGTGGTCCAAGCAAAAAAACAAAGGAGGGACACAGTGGGTCAAGCAGCATCTGTGGAGGGAATGAACAGATGGTGTTTTGGTTTCATACCCGTCTTCAGACTGATGGCGAAGGGGGCAGAAAGTTGGAAAAGTAGGAAGTGTGTTTGGGACAAAGCCTGGCTATTGATGGGTTGATGCAGGTGAAGGGGTGTGATTGGGAGAATGGTGCAATAAGTGACCACTAGTGGTGAAAAAGAGACAAGAAGGGTGAGATAAGCAAAGAAGAATGGTGAATTTAAAATAATTTCAGCTCAAACTTCACCATGTGCCTTGTGTTTTTAACCTTCAGACCATTGTTTTTCAAAGCACAACCACCACTGAAGTTTTTAGAGACATTTTTGCAGAAGGGAGTAATTTCTTGGAAATCTGGCACCCACCTTTATCCAGGGAGATTATGACAAGCCTATCTTCACTTGGGATTTATTTTGTAGGCAACTTGGTTGACCTCATTGGTCTTTCTGATACTTCCTCATCAACTTTAACTGAAGCTACCACTTGGGTAGCTTACAGCCCAATGGTATGAACATTGAATTCTCCAATTATAGGTAACCCCCTCTCACCTTTTTCCCCATTGCCTCACCTCAGTAACCCCCCTCACCTTTTTCCCATTTCCTCACTCTTCCTATTGCCCCACCTCACCATGCACCCATTTCTCCCACTATCCCAACCACCTTTCACCCCCCCCCCCTGCCTCCTATATCTCTTATTCTGGCTTCACATTCCTCCCCTCTTCTCTCCTTATATTACATACTTTTGTCTCTTTATTTATCTCTCACCTTTATCCACCCATCTGCCAATCAACCCCCCCCCTGCTTGTATCCACCTATAACTTGCCATGTTTTGTCCCACCACCATCCCTGTTTCAGCTTTATTTCTCTTCCCCCACTACAATCAGTTTGAAGAAGGGTCTGAGTCATCAGTCAAAACATCACCTTTCCATGTGTTCCAGAGATGCTGCCAAACCTACTGAGTTACCTCAGCACATTTTTTTTTTTTTGTAAGCCAGCATCTGCTGTTCCTTGTATCTACAAACAACAGTTGTGAATGATTGCTTTTGGACTGCAGGCAAGGGGGTCAATGATGGGGCCAATTACTTTTTCTAATTTAATGACGTAGACATAAAAGTGCATGTCCAAATAACTAATTAAACACGTCACAAAACCTGGCAAAAATGGGTAGTGAAAGATATAAAAGGGCCAGTGGAATGAGCAGGTCAATTTGGATGAAGTTGAATGCTGAGAGATCTGCGCTTCGGCATTTTGGTGAGGCGAATGAGGAGAGTTAATACTGAATAAAGGATACTGTTGTAAAGTTGTTAAAAAAAATTCTGGGAGAAGTGGCACCTGAAGGTATGAATGTACAAATTGAAAGTGGCAGAGCTGGTTAGGAAAGTGGTTAATAAAGCTGTACAGTTTTTATGGAGACATGAAGCTGAAAAGTGAAGAAATAATGTTAACCCTCAATAAAACATTGGTCTGACCTCAACTGAAAATTTACATTCAATTCACGATTGCCTGGAAGAAAATGAAGGTGTCGGGGTGTAGCAAAGATTTGAGAGTTATGTCTGGGGTAAGGGGCCATAGTTACAAAGAGAGGTTGTGATTATTTTCTTTAAAAGGCTGAGGAGGAATTTTATGGAGGTATATCAAATGGTGCAGCTGCTGCCTCATAGCACCAGAGATCCAGGTTCCTTCCTGACCTCGGGTACTGTCTGTGTGGAGTTTGCACATTCTCTCTGCGGCTGTGTAGGTGTCATCGGGGTGCCCTGGTTTCCTCCCACATGCCAAAGACAGGTAGCTTTGGAGGTCATCTCCGCTGACACCTCCTGGACAGACAACATCACAGCGGTCATCAAGAAGGCTCAGCAGCGGCTGCACTTCCTGAGGGTCCTCAGGAAGCACAACCTGGACTCCAACCTGCTGCTGACCTTCTACCGCTCGTCCATTGAGAGCCTGTTGACATACTGCATTACAGCATGGTACGGCAGCTGCACCATGGCAGACAGGGAGAGGCTTCAGAGGGTAGTCAGGGCAGTACAGAAGATAATCGGCTGCCCACTCCCCTCTCTGATGGACATTTACATCTCCCGCTGCCTCAGCAGGGCGAAGAACATTATCAAGGACAGCTCCCATCCTGCATTTGGCCTGTTCAACCTGCTACCCTCAGGGAGGCGCTATAGGTGCTTCAGCACAAGGACAAATAGACTCAAGAACAGATTCTTTCCAAAATCCATTATCTCCCTGAACTCACACATGCACTGACTTCACAGCCTAACCCCCGGACTTTCATCTATCCACCTACTGTAATTTGTACTGAAAATGTAATTTCCAATATGTGCAATAACCCATACTGGATATAGGAATCCTATTATCCATTCTATTTATCCATTGTCTTTTTATAGATATGTATATAGCGCTGCAGAAACTGTGCACCTTATCCCCCCCCCCCCTTTTGTTTTGTTTTGCACTGAGTAGGAGCAGCTTTTAATCTCGTTGTACATGTGTATAGTGACAATAAAAGGCATTCTGATTCTGATTCTAATAGGCCCCTGTAAATTGTTCCTTGTGGACTAGAAAGTGGGATAACAGAATTAGTGTGAATGGGTGATGGATGACTGGCATGGACTTGGTGGGCTGATGGGCCTGTTTCAATGCTGTATTTCTAAACAAAACTTATTTAAAAAAGAGGGATTGGTATGGACTGGAGAGGGGGTCACTTTCCTTTAGTGGGGGGGTTCAAGGACTAAAACAAGGGGAAGAGAATTAAGGCTAAAATTAGGAAAACCTTTTTTTAATGCAGCATGTGATTGGAATCAGTAGTGCACTATCTGCAGATTTCTTGGTGACCTTTGAAGTGGTGCAACTGTAGAACTGCTGTTTCACAACGCCAAAGACAATCATGACTATGCAAGGGCTGTCTATGCGGAGTTTGTATGTTATCCCCGTGACCACGTGGGTTTCCCTCAGATGCTCCAGTTTCTTCTCACATCCCAATTACGTGCACGTTTGTTGGTTAATTATCATCTGTAAATTGTCACTAGTGCATAGGACATAGAACTAGTGTACAAGTGATCGCTGACGGCGTGGATTAGGTGGGCCGAAGGACCCGTTTCCATGTATTCTTCGCTTTCCAAGTTCTAACAAAGTGTCATCCATCTGAGACTGCTGCCTGATCTGCTGAGATCATTTTCTATTTAAACTTCAGAAATTCCTGCCCTCATTTACTCCGTTGCATCCTTATGTGAATCATTATTGATGCAATTGAAGTTCCTAAATATCAGCTTTTGCACATCTCTAGTGTCCTACAGTCGTGCACTAATCTGCCTTATGTTACTATTTATGCTTTCGCAGGCAGATATAATTTAATTAAATTATATCTTGCTAATTCTTGAGAAGTCTGTATGATATAAACTCTTGTTTTTTGTTATCAAATAATGATTTTTATCTTGCCATCACCCCTCCCCTTGTCCAAACCACAGCAGAACATTCTGTCCTGTACCTAATCTTGGCACCAGGATGGAACCATAACTGTGTTGATGGTTAAAGAAATGCCTGTTGCTCTTCGTGCCTGTGGAATTCAGACAGCTTTATTTCTACCCTTTGCTGTTGTTGCTAATGTGGATGCTTGTACTGTATTCTTTTCTCCCATGGTACTGTATTCTAGACGACACTCCAGGTGTCTTTAGACGTTAGAGATACAATGTGGAAACATGCCCTTCGGCCCACCAAGTCTATGCCGACCAGTGAGCACAATGTACAGCAACTGACACTATCCAGAGATAATTTGTAATTTTACAGAGGCCAATTAACATACAAACCTGGAACCCAGGTGCACCCAGATGTTCACTCGTGCATTAATTTAGCCTGTAATTTCTGTAATACCTAAAAACAAGGAACTTAACATTTTCTGATTTAATGTTTCTTTGACAAAACGTCAAGACGATCCGCAATAATAACTGGTCGGCAGATTTGAAGGTAATCTGTACTGATTTATATTTTAGCTAGTCTTTAGATTCAAATATTTGTACCCATTTTTTCAACTGTAATGTTATAAATGGTGATAATACGTCTTCCTGAAATTATATTTAATTGTCTTAGATGGATAAAAGAGAAAAAGAGAGAGAAAATGAAAGGGAAAAGAATGCAGTTGTAGCTCTTACTACAAATTCAACAGGAAGGAGGTCATATTCTCCCATGACTGGGAAAAACAAGTCACCAATGCCATCCACAGTCCGGTAAAGAATGTGCAAGTTTATTATACTAACTGCAGCAACTTTATTGAGCTGGGTTTCAAAATGTCAAAATTTATTAAACAATGCCAAAATATATTAACCTATAATTTGGAGCAAAATGTTTTTTTTTTTAAAGCTTAACTAAGATGTACCTAAGTGCTTATGTACAGTGATTTTTGCCCTGAACTGTACAAAAATGAATTTCACTGTACCTCAGTGCACGTGACAAATATAGTACCATTTAAAGTAATTATGGTTGGCATTTTTCTTGGGTTTTAAAGTAGGCAACAAACTTTTCCATGTTTCATATATACATTTCTCTTTATAACAGATTATCGTCAAAAACATCATCTGCAGCTAATCCAAAATTGCTTATTTCACCACCTGGCTCAGTAAAGAATTCATTAATTCTGAGACCACCTTCACCTGGAAATGTTCGTCCGACCAAAGCATCCGAGTCTGAAAAAAAGGAGCAAGAAGAAGCTAGTTCAAAAACTCAAGATAATACAGGTAAACCTTCACAATAGATTCATAGAGTTATACAGCATGGAAACTAGATACTTGGGCCAACTCATCCATGCTAACCAACGTGTAGACACATTTACCCGAGTTTGGTCTATATCCCTCTAATCCATACCTCTCCATACACATGTCTAAATGTTCTAAACATTGTAAATTGTCAGCTCCATCACTGGTGGACATTGTCAGGTTACAGATCTCCCCACCATCGACGAATGCAAAGACACACTTATGGATTAAACTGGAGGCTCATGTATATGTTAGGCATGTGTTGCAGGACTTGCATGTCATCGATACTTATAAGATGAAGCCAAGCAGATCAGGCGACGCATCACTCCTTGACAGGCTCGATGCTTTCTATGCTCGCATCAAAAGGGGTACCAGCAATGTATCTTCACAGCCCCGCGGCAATCTAGAAAATGTTTATGTCAGAAAATCCTTCCAAAGGGTGAATCATCAGAAAGTTTCTGGCCCTGAAGTGTAAGGAAATCTGGCATGTTATCGAATACTCAATCGATCTTCAAGTATTGAACATTTGAATTTTGAAAGTTCAAGAACTAAGGAAATTGTGGAAAATGGTGGACACTGTCATGTACATCATGGTTACTGGTTTCCCCACCATCCAAGGGATTTACAGAAAAATCATCAAAGATCCACACCACCCTGGCCATCCTCGCTGCTACCATCAGGAAAATTGTACAGTGGCATGGTAATCTTCTAAGTTCAAGAGCAGCTTTCTCTCAACAATTGGGTTCTTAAATCATCCTGCACAATCCCACCCTCTAACTATTTTGCACTCTGGTTGTCCTACGTACCTTAATTTTTACATTATCCTTGTCTTGGTTATTTAGAATAACTAAATCAGACTACGTCAACTATGTCAGACTCCCATTCATATACTACAGCTCTGCTTTTAATACCATTATGTACCATCCAAGCTCACAGGATGGGGGTTAGCACTCATCTCTGCAACTCGATCCTCGACTTCCTGACCAACAGACCCCAATCAGTGAGGATAGGAGACAAATCATCCTCTACAATTATCCTCAACACTGGTGCTCCGCAAGGCTGTGTCCTCAGCCCCCTTCTTTATTCCTTGTACACCCACAACTATGCGGCCATGTACAAATCTAATTCAATTTTCAAATTCGCAGACGACACCACCATTGTGGGCCGGATATCATATAATGATGAGACGGAGTACAGGAAGGAGATTGGGAACCTCATGTCCTGGTGTTAGGACATTCAAAGTTCAAATTTATTTGTCACATGCACCATAAGGTGCAGCAAAATGTAATTTACCATACAGCATTACAATTTAAAAAAAAAGGACACAATACATAACATAATTCAACACAGACATCCAGCACAGCATTCTTCACTGTGATGGAAGGCAATACAGTTCAGACAGTCCTCCTCCTCCTTTTCCCTTGTTCACCCGTGGTCGGGACCCTGACCCTCCTTAGTCGCCGCTACGGATGCCCCGATGTTCAAGCCCTTTTGTCGAGATGGTCAGAACACCAACGTCGGAATAGTTTGAGCATCCTAAATCGGCACCTCCTTACCTGAGACCGCGGCTTCCAAATGTTGTAGGCCGCAGGCCAGCGGTCGGAGCATTACTCTAACAACCCCCGGCAGGGAGGGCCACGATGTTACGTCTCCGCTGCGCCGCCGCTGAAGCTCTGGGCCCGTGTTATTAAAGCCCGCTGAGCCGCCGCTGAAGCTCTGGGTTGACTCCGGGAAAGGCCGCACCAAACCAGCTGTAAGGCCGCGAGGAGGGGGGCAAAGAATCGACAAGGAAGAAAGTCGCCTCTCCGTCGAGGTGGGTGACTGAACACGGTTTCCCCCCCCACACAAGACACACAGAGAAGCACTAAAACATACTTTGGACAAACTTTTTTAAACTAAAAAGAAAGTCGAAATAACGAACCCGCTGCAGGCGTGGCGGCTGACTCGCAGCGTCACCGGAATCCTTTCTCAACATCAGCAAGACAAAGGAGATAGTGATCGACTTCATGAAGCAAAGTAGTACATATACCCCAGTTTGTATTGATGGTCGAAAACTTCAAAATCCTTGGAGTCAATGTCGCCAACAACTTCTCCTGGACCACACATGTTGAAGAAACAACCAAGAAGGCACACCAATGCCTCTACTTCCTTAGAAGGCTCTGGAAGTTTGGAATTTCCCCTACAACTCTCACCAACTTCTACAGCACCATAGAAAGCATTTTATCAGGATGCATCACGACCTAATTTGGGAACAGCTCCATCCAGGACTGCGAGAAATTGCAGCGAATTATGGACGTTGCCCAGGCCATCACACAAATCAATGTCCTTTCTATTCATTCAATTTATACTTCACACTGCCTCTGCAAGGCCAGTAGCATAATCAAGGACGAGTCGCACCCTGGCCACTTCCTCTACTCCTCTCCCACCAGGCAAAAGGTATAGAAGTGTGAAAACACACACCACCAGATTCAGGGAAATTTTTTTCCCTGCTGTAATCAGGCAAGTGAAACGTCCTACCGCAACCAGAGAGCAGTGCTGAACTTCTATCTACCTCTTTGATGACCCTCGGACTATCCTTGATCGGACTTTGCTAACTTTACCTTGCACTACATGTTATTCCCCTATCATGTATCTATACACTGTAAATGCATTGATTTTAATCATGTATTGTCTGTCTGATTAGCAGACGACAAATGCTTTTCATTGTACCTCGGTACAAGTGCCAATAAACTGAACTGATTCCGAAACGTTTGCCAATATATCTTTAACAATTTTCTTTTATGAAAACTGAGGCTGGGAATAAGTGAGCTTGGCTTTGTGCTAGGATTGCGGAGTCCCCAATGCAGAGGTTACTAATGAGGTCCACTTTGTAATATTTAAAACAATTCAAAGTTCATTCACGGTTGGATTTGTGCAAGTGTTAATGCAAATCTATAATCTTTCCAGGAAAAGTTGAGGTTGAATGTCTCAGATGCTATTACAGTTTCCTTATAGACTCTAGTCTGATTTCATAGATCAGAAGGAGCTGGAAAATCCTTAAATTTAGTTCCCTCCAGAAACTCATCTCCATCTTACATTTGCCTCATGACCAAATGCAAGACATGAAACTTAGCAACAGATTTTTTTACTGTAAAGTTATACGTCACCTCCAACAAATGGCTTGTGTTGGTGAAATGATCTTAAGATTTAATGGAAACCATGTAACTTTGCACAACTACCATCCTGAACTAAGATTGCTCAATTTCAGTTGCAGTGTGTAAGCGAGGCTAGTTTTTGCATATGCTTAGACGCTGAGCTCCATGCCATTGCGGACTTGTTGATTGAAACATGTAAAAGGCACATCTCTGAGTTAATGTCTTCTACCAATCTGTTCAATGTTCAGGGAAAAACCTGGAACTTGTAATATTCCTATACCTGAAAGTCGCCTCTTCATAATGACAGACGCACTATGAAATGCATCACCATCTTCCATGCACCAGCACAGTCTTTGGACAATCGCAAAAAAGGGTGTTGGAAGATCAAGAACTCGGACGTGGCCCAAAACATGTGCACTAACTAACAGCAGTGATCCTTTCATCTGTATGCTTCAGGATTACTGCATTATGCACTTCACGGCACTGGAAAAATACCATTACTGGTGACTCTGTAAAATCCTGCACATTTTCTTGAAAGAAAAACAGTGATGGTTATCCTCTCCCACATTAATATCTCCAATATTGAGGGTTTCTTTTGCACCCAGAGCTATGCTGGCAGACCATAAAGTTTGCATTTAGACACAAGAAACTACAGATGTTGAAATCTTGAGCAAAACAAAGTACTTGGAGGAACTCAGCATGTCAGTCCCTATAGTAACATTTCTGGAGGGAATGACAGACGATGTTTTGTGTTGGGATCCTTCAGATCGATGGAGAAGTGGAGAGAAAGCTGGAAAAGGGGTGGGTGTTGGACAAAGCTGGGCAACGGATACAGGTGGGTGGTGGGGCAAGATGATTAGGAGATGGGTAGAGATACTCACAAAGACAAGAGATGCAAAGCAGACAAATAGGTGTTGGATAAAGAAAGTGAAGGCTATTGACAGAGGTTGGTATGAGAATGGGATCCCACCACCAGTCACATTTTCTCATCTCATCCCTTTTCTGCTTTCCATGTAGACCATTCTCTCTGCAACAACTTGATTTCTCATTCCTTCCCAGCGTGGGAAAGTAGTTTTGAGGCCAAGATCATTTGCAGTTCTATTGAATAGCAGAGGAGGCCTGAGTAGTCAATTGGTCTACTCTTCTATTTATATTTTTGTTTTTTGTAAACTGGAAAAGCACGGAATCCATCTGTGGATGAATGATTATTTAAAAATTATTTATTTAAGAGAATGGATTAATTTGAAAATGTTATTTTTTCTCTATTTGTCTAGAAAGCATTCCAGTCACAGTTCGTGCTACTCCCGGTAAGGTCTCAGCAGGTACCACTGATTCAGCAGAGGCCACAAGGCTTCTGACTGAGAATCGGCGAATAGCACGGGAACAGAGGGACAGGGAGGAAGAAGAGAAAAGAGAACAAGAGGAGAGAGAAAGGTACATTATGTTTGTGTAGTTCAGGGGAATTGCATTGTTCTGTATGAAAACAATTCTAATATAATTTTGTCAAGTGGGTTTGGAGTTTTGAGAAATCCAGCCTTTTGGATCATAATTGGGAGCTTGGTGTTTGCCTAACTAGCACGAAGGACTAGTTTCATCTGTCACTCTCTGCTCAAGGTTTTCAGTCCAGCAAAATTCTTACCCTTGTTTTCACATCCATGACTCGCCTAGAACCTCCCTATTTCTGTAGACGTTCCAGCTCTACAACGTTCTGAGCTCCTCTAGTATTTTAGTACTTTGCTGATGGTTGTTATACCTTAAGCTGTTTCATTTCTGGAATTCTCTCCCTTAAAGCTCTCAAAATCCTTCATTGCGGCACACCTTAAAAGCCATCTTTGTCCAAGCTTTTTGGCTCTTGTCTAAATAGCATTGTTCAAACTACAGATTTTTAGGACTAAATTAGCATGTTAATTGGGAATAGACCTAATCCTCTAACTGCACTGTATTCATGAATTGCCATTGGTTTTGAAACTGCCATTAAGACTATTGTGATATTTACAACTGTTAAGAAAAATTATTTATTTTTTTTAGAATTTAAGGAGTTCATTAATAAAAGTAAATGAACAATATACAAGGATTTCTGTTTGAAACCCATGGTGAATATTTCTCATCTGCATTTAGTGTGGAGAAAAACATGGGTGCTAGGGAACATAGAAAAGGTAACAGTGACGTCTTGTGAGCCCACCTTACAGAAGAGGAAGTGCTGGAGGTCTTAAAAGGAATTAAGGTGGATAAATCCCTGGGACATGATCAAATACATCATAGGATATTATGGGAAGCTAGGGAAAATATAGCAGTGCATTTGGAAGAGATATTTATATCATCGATAGCTATGGGTCAAGTGCCAGATGACCTGAGGGTAGCTAAAGTTGTGTCTCTATTTAAGAAATGCTGCAAAGTAAAGCTGTGGAACTATAGACCATTGAGCCTAATATTAGGGATGGCTAAGTTTTTGGAGGGGATTCTGAGAGAATGGATCTACATGCATTTGGGATAGTCCACATGCTTTATGTGGGGAGAAATCGCATCTCACCAGCGCAATGAAGTATTTTGTTGAAGTGACCAAGAAGATTGAGGGCAGTGTATTAGAAGTTGTCTTCGTGGATTTTAGCAAGGCCTTTGATAAGGTACCACATAGTAGGCTAGGATTAGATCAAATGGGATCCAGGGCAAGCTAGCAAAATTACAACATATAAAATTATCTTGAAGGTAAGAAAGTGGGAGGTGGGAGAGGGTTGTTGTTCCAAACAGGAGACCTGTTACAAATGAAGTCACACAGATGTTTGTGCTGGATCACCTATTGTTTGGCATTTAAATTAAAGATTGGAAATTAATGTAGGTGGCACACTTAGTAATTTTATGGATGACACTGAATTTGATGGTATGGTGGACAGCAACAAAGGTTATCTATAATTACAATGAGGTCCTAATCTACTGGGCCTATGGGCTGAAGAATTGCAGGTGGAGTTTAATTCCGATTAATGCAAGATGTTGTATTTTAGTAGAGCAAACTTGGGCAACACCTGCATCATAAATGGTTAGCCCTTCAGAATGACTTGGGGTGCAGAAAGATTGGTAGATGGTGGTGAAGAAGGCATTTGACACACTTGATTTCATTGGTCAGTGTAGGTAAGGCAATTTGGACCAAAGTACAATTCTGGATGTTTGCTATAAGAAGGATATCACTAAACTGGAAAATGGTGTAAAAAAGATTTGAGTATTCCGCTGGATCAGGTGGGTTTAAGCTATGGGCAGAAGCTGAGGGCTGGCCTTAGATGTTTATAAAATCATAGAGGGCGTGGATAAGGTGCACTGTTACAGTGACCACAGTAGACGTAAATGTAAACTGCAGATGCTGGAATTTTGAGCAATAAACAATATGCTGGGGGACATTAGTCTGCCAGGCAGCATCCGTGGAGGGAAATGGATGGACAGCATTTCGGGTCGGAACCCTTATTGTTCACTACTCTTCAGATGTGTGGTGATGTCTTTGAATTGGGTGGAATTTATTTTATTTTTGTATAGATCATGTCAATGTTCACCATTTGGCTTTGATTTGGAACATTCATTGCCATTTAAATGAGCAAAATTTGTCACTTTTTTTAAAAAGATAAATGCTGACTTTGTGAGATTCTTTGCTAGAATGAAGGCATTCTACTTTAGATATCTTCTGCATTTTCCTTAGAAAATGATTTTCACTTTGATGCTCTTATTCTGCATATGTCTGAACCAATGTTTATGTATTGCTGTTAAAGGCAAATGAAGGAAGAAATGCTGCGACGTAAAGGTGAAGACAAAGTGCGTCGTGAAGAGGAAGCTCGGAGACTTGAAGAAGAAAAGACACTTCAAGAACAACAGCAAAAACTTGAAGAGGAGCGTCGACTTCTGGAAGAAAAGGCTCAAAGTGACAGAGATGAAAGAGAGCGATTGCAGAAGCAAGTGAGTTCATTTTACAAATTCTGTACCTAAGATTTCTATGCTTTCGATGCCACGGTAGGCACTAATCTTCTCAATTGTGCACTTGGGAAGTAAAATGATCTTGCACCACCATACAATTTCTAATCACCTCAATATTAATGCCCCCAGTTGGCCTGAGAGTAATTGTAAAAATGCATCTGCATGTAAAAGTTGCTTAAGCATTGAGGATTGTTACCATGATCAAATAATAATATTCCCCATATCACGATTAAATAAATAGTAATGGACCAATCCAGCCTTTTAGTATTTATTCCGCTATCAATTATCCTCCTCAACTTGTAACTTGTCTAGTTTTGCTTTTATGTATTGTGGATTTTTGGATAAATAATTTGCAGCTAATGCTTGCTGCAACCTGGCAGTCAAAACCTATCATGGCCCAAAATCACCTAGATGGCTGCTAGCAGCCATCGGCATCTGATGGTATGCTTGTCTCACAGTAGGATTGTACATTGTTGTTGTGCAATATAGTGAATAATTATAATGTGCCTTTGCAAAATTTGTGCATATTTTTTTCGTTGTGGTTCTGTATTGTTGTGTAAGGAGAGTTGTTTAAATAATATGTCTGCATCATTTAACACGTCTTGAGTATTACATAAAAAGATAGGAATTAATCAAGGCATAGAAGAACGTACAGTAACTCTTCCTTTGGATAATAGGCAAAGATAGTATATTGGTCATTGCACTAAGATGATTTCAGTATAATGCAGTACCAGGCAAGTATGACAAGGTGCTGCAGCATTAGTGTTGCTGCCTCGCGGCTCGAAGGAGGTAATGAAATTCACCGGTCAGCACCGGCTACAACCTACAAGAACCTTCGACCTCCTGGCAACACACTAGGACCTCCTGGTGACCCGCCTACAGCACGAGAATTCTCACTACATGTTGAAAAATTTGCGGTGACCATAATGAGGCTGCAACTATTTCCCAGAATACAGAACTCCTCATGACCATGAAGGCGACTACCCGGCAACCACCCGTGAACATGTGGCGACCACATAGTCTCCTGTAGTCGCCTAAAAAGTTGCCTAAGTAGAATTACCGGAAGACTGGAGAGTGGCGAATGTTGTGTCTTTATTTAAGAAGGGCTGCAAGCCTAGCCCATGGGTTTACTGTGGTGGGAGAATCCAGGAGTGGATTCTGAGATGCAGGTTCTATATACATTTCAAAAAGCAAGAACTGATTAGGGATGATAGACACAAAAAGCTGGAGTAACTCAGCGGGACAGGCAGCATCTCTGGAGAGAAGGAATTGGGTGAAATTTCAGGTCGAGACCCTTCTTCAGACTGGACTTGGGAATAGTCATGTATCCCATGGGATGTAGGGATAGGGATAATCAAACTGATTAGGGATAGACAGTATGGATTTGTGTGTGGGCAATCATGTCTCAAATTTGATTGTGTATTTTGAAGAGATATTGATGGCAGCGCTTCTCTGTTAATTAAAGTCATCTTATGCACCATTCCTCCAAAATCATATTCTTTATTTATTACATTTTCTAAATACATTATAAAATAAATGGTAACAAAGGTAAGATTAAATAGGAAATAGAGATAAATAAACGCACCTAGATCTGAACGAGCAGTTCTCCATCTGAATGTGGTGGACATAATGGAGAATACAAAGGGGCAGTGATATTCCGCTTCGTCAGTTGCCTTGTTTATGATTAGCAGTGTGAATTTCTATCTTGTTCGGTTTCAGTTTAAAACCTCTATTTAAGTACCAATGGCATTTTCAGGGTTGATTTTGTACATTTCATATATTTGTAGAAAGAGGAAGATGATCGTGCTCGAGAGGAGGCCGAGAAGTTAAGGAAGGAACGTGATGAGCATTTTCAAAAGGAAGAACAAGAACGCATGGAAAGGAAGAAGGTAAAATTTGGCTTTTTAATAAAAAGTTGGTTTGCATCCTCTGTGTGGTAGGGATTGTCATTTTGTTTTAAAACAGCTGTCGACCACCACCCTTTGATTTTCGGATCATTTTCCTAGATAACAGTGTGTAGGCAATGAAGGGATAAGGATCATGTGCAGGCAGATCAAATCCGGTTTATCTTGGCATTGTGTTTGGCACAGAATTATGGGCCGATGGGCCTGTTCCTGTGCTGTTTGTTTTTTGTTCTGTTTCCTTGGCCTCCATTTGAGTTTTTTTGTTCATTTTTACCCCAAAGGCTGCTGAATCATTAAAGTTTGCTCAAACCTTTACATATTCCCTTGGTAGATGCAAGAACTCCTTCATATTAACAGTCAGGCTGTTTGAATTTATTAAACAAGTAGAAGGGGCTGCAAAAGTAAATGTGTTCTCGATTTTCTACGCAAGTTCATTGAAAAGCTGCAAACATCAATTTGTACATTAGTTTCAATGTTGAGAGCAGTTCTGGTCATTGAGTCACAGAATAGATATAGATAGGATTTACTGCAGTTATTCTAGAAATGAGATGCATTAGTGGGGGGAATAAAGCATCAAACAGAATTGAGGGGGATGAGAGAGAGATGGTTGATCGATTAATTAAAATAGAAACACTTTAGTGATTGAATGCGGGTATCAAAATCTAAAAGATTTAAAAAAGAAATAGCAACAAGTTATTTTCACTGGTAAAAGGTGTTAAAGAGTTGGACATTCAAATTATCAGTTTAAAACAAAACATACGGAAAAAATTAGAACTGTTTGCTAGTGGTAATTCCAATATTTACAGTTTGTCTCAATGCACAGTCACCTAACTTATTTTATAGTTTATAATTTCACCGAGTTCGTCCAACATTTTGTGATTTGCTCAAGATTCCAGCGTCTGCAGTCTCTTGTGTCTCTCTAAATAATACTCTGCAGTAATTGGCTGACTAGTCCTTTGCTATGATTCTACAACATTCTATCATTTGTAATTTTCTTTGCTCTAGATACTCATTTAAAATGGAATGAACACATTGTGATAAACGTATGTATAATGGATTTATTGTATTGATTGAATTTGTATTTTTCAGAGACTTGAGCAAATTATGAAAAGAACAAGAGGATCTAACACTCCAGAAAAGGTATTCTCTACCTGCCACAAAGTTTGTGCTGCTTCATTTACAGTATATATTCTTACTGTTGTTTTATTTTAACAGGCGGATAATCAATTGTCTACAGAAAAGAGAAATGGGGAAGATCATAAACAAGCAACACCTGATGAAGGTAATGTCTAAGTACTAATATTGCATTGCTGTACAGGTTGTGAGTTATGCAATTAACCTTTATTATGACTATGCTCGTCCTCATTTTTCTTCTATTATTGTGCCTCGTTGAAATAAACAAAGATGTTCCAGTTTAATGGCACTTTCTAATGGATTAGCAGTAGATATTGGTGAATAAATTTCCATTGGAGACAAGAAAGAGATTATAGTTGCTGTAAATTGGAGGATGTCAGTGGGCCCGACAGCATCGGTGGAGGCAGAGGAACAGTCAGTGTTTCTGGTCTAAAATATGATAAGTTTTAATCTACAATTTGAGAGGGAGAAGGGAAAATCGGAAGTGTCAGTATTACAATCGAACGCAGGGGACTATGGAGCCATGAGGGCGCTGGCCAAAGTTGACAGGAAAGATACCCGAGCAGGGATGACAGTGGAACAACAATGGCAGGTATTTCTGGGAATAATTCAGAAGGTGCAGGATCAGTTCATTCTGAAGAGGAAGAAAGATTCTAAGGGGAGTAAGGGGTGACCATGGCTGATAACGGAAGTCAGGGACAGTATGAAAATAAAAGAGAAGTATAACATAACAAAGATGAGCAGGAAGCAAGAGATTGAGAAACTTTTAAAGAGCAACAGAAGATAACTAAAAAGGCAATACGGGGAGAAAAGATGAGGTACAAAGGTAAGTGAGTCAAGAATATAAAGGAGGATAGTAAAAGCTTCTTTAGGTATGTGAAGAAGAAAAAATTAGTTAAGACCAAAGTTGGACCCTTGAAGACTGAAACAGATGAATTTATTATGGGGAACAAGAAAATGGCAGATGAGTTGAACAGGTACTTTGTTTGTGTCTTCCTTAGTGAAGACTGATCCAATCTTCCTGATATACTAGTGGCCAGAGGATCTAGGGTGACGGAGGAACTGAAGGAAATTCACGTTAGGCAGGAAATGGTGTTGGGTAGACTGAAGGCTGATAAATCCCCATGGCATGATGGTCTGCATCCCAGGGTACTTAAGGAGGTGGCTCTAGAAATCGTAGACGCATTGGTGATCATTTTCCAATGTTCTATAGATTCAGGAACAGTTCCTGTGGATTGGAGGGTAGCTAATGTTATCCCACTTTTTAAGAAAGGCAGAAGAGAGAAAACTGGGAATTATAGACTAGTTAGCCCGACATTGGTGGTGGGGAAGATGTTGGAATCAATTATAAAAGATGAAATAGCGGCACATTTGGATAGCAGTAACCGGATCGATCCGAGTCAGCATGGATCTACAAAGGGGAAATCATACTTGACTAATCATCTGGAATTTTTTGAGGTTGTAACTAGGAAAATGGACAAGGGAGAGCCAGTGGATGTAGTGTACCTGAACTTTCAGAAAGCATTTGATAAGGTCCCACATAGGAGATTAGTGGGCAAAATTAGAGCACATGGTATTAGGGGTAGGGTACTGACATGGATAGAAAATAGGTTGGCAGACAGGAAACAAAGAGTAGGGATTAACAGGTCCTTTTCAGAATGGCAGGCAGTGATTAGTGGGGTACCGTAAGGTTCGATGCTGGGACTGCAGCTATTTACAATATACATTAATGATTTAGATGAAGGGATTAAAAGTAACATTAGCAAATTTGCAGATGACACAAAGCTAGGTGGCAGAGTGAACTGTGAGGAGGATGCTGTGAGGATGCAGGTTGACTTGGACAGGTTGGGTGAGTGGGCAGATGCAGTTTAACGTGGATAAATGTGAGGTTATCCACTTTGGTGGCAAAAACAGGAAGACAGATTATTATCTGAATGGTGTCACGTTGGGAAAAGGGGAAATACAACAAGATCTGGGAGTCCTCGTGCATCAGTCACTGAAAGTAAACATGCGGGTACAGCAGGCAGTGAAGAGAGCAAATGGTATGTTGGCCTTCATAACAAGAGGCATTGAGTATAGGAGCAAAGAGGTCCTTCTGCAGTTGTACAAACCACACCTGGAGTAGAGTGTGCAGTTTTGGTCTGCAAATTTGAGGAATGACATTCTTGCTATTGAGGGAGTGCAGCATAGGATCACGAGGTTAATTCCCAGGATGGATATAATGGAGCGGCTGGGCTTGTAAACTCTGGAATTTAGAAGGATGAGAGGGGATCTTATTGAAACATATAAGATTATTAAGGGTTTGGACACCCTAGAGGCAGGAAACATGTTCCCGATGTTGGGGGGAGTCCAGAACCAGGGGCCACAGTTTAAGAATAAGGGGTAAGCCATTTAGAACGGAGATGAGGAAGAACGTTTTCACACAGAGGGTTGTGAATCTGTGGAATTCTCTGCCTCAGTAGGCAGTGGAGGCCAATTCTCTGGATGCTTTCAAGAGGGAGTTAGATAGAGCTCTTAAAAATAGCAGAGTCAGGGGATATGGGGATAAGGCAGGAACGGGGTACTGATTGTGGATGATCAGCCATGATTACAGCAAATGGCGGTGCTGGCTCGAATGGCCTACTCCTGCACCTATTGTCTATTATCTGAAAACAGTCTTTACTCCATCAATGCTAGTTGACCTGCTGAAATCTTCAGGCAGTTTGTCTTTTGCTCAATGGATTTCCCCAGACCACTTTATTCCGTAATCTCTACAATACTAAAATTCTTCATCTTGTTTGTGGCTGTGTGTGTGTCTGGTTCATTCCTTTTTTCTTCCAAGCGCTAGGCCACAGCCTTCCCATTTTCACACATTCTGCTCACATTTTTCCCGTCCTGGCAAGAAACATCTTCCCATCGCATTCCCACCTATATTTCTGAAGTTTTTTAAAACCCGAGTGAAGTCATAATGCACTCGCAAGGCAGGATGGGACGCACTGGAGGGAGGGGCACTCCAGCGCTCGCGTGCCAACGCCCAGTGACTAGGGTGGTGCCGCGGGCCCTGCTTGGAGCCGAGCCTGATGCTCCAGTTGGAGTGAGAGCCAAGCCCGGTACATGGGATAGGGCCGTGACCGGAGCCAAGAAAGAAGCCGTCGCTAGATCCAAGGACGAGCCTGGGTCCGGGATCAGGGACGTGCCCGGAGATGAAGTCGGGGTCTGAACTACAGCCCAGGCAGCGGCCGAGCTGACGGCTGGAGTCTACAGCCAGGGCCGGGCCAAGTACGAGAACCAGGCCAAGTTCCAGGCCCTGGCACTGCTCTACGACCTGGGTAGGTCCCGGGGCAGGGAATGGGAGTGAGGGATGGAGGATGAGAGAAATGAGGAGGAGGGAAATGGGGTGGGGAGTGGGGGTGGTAGAGGGAGATGATTGGGGGGAGATGAAGAGGGAGATGGGGGTTGGAGGAGTGAGATGCCCCCTCCCTATCTACCCTCACTCCCACCCTCTACCCCCCTCCCTCTCCTTCTCTACCCTCCCCCCACTCTACCTCCCTCTCTCTCTCTCTCTCTCCACCCCCATCCCTCTTCCCCTCTCCCTCTCTACCCCCCTCCCTCTACCCTACCTCTCTACTGCCCCTCCCTCTCTAACCCCCCCTCCCGCTCTAGGGATTGAAGAGGGAGGGTGAAGAGGAGGGAGTGCTGGGGGATGAGGAGAAATGAGCCGTGCCTGCGCAGTTGGGGGCTATGCGTGAGTGGTGCAATATTACGTTGGTGGAACGGATTGCGTTGGGGGAACGGGTGAGTGGCGGAATCTTGCGTTGGGGGAGTCACTTAGTCTAGTCACTTATAATATGCAAATTGTTAAAGAATAACAAACTGAACCAATTATACATTTGCCATCACTAGATTGGACAGATGTTTGGATCATTATATATTCTTTTCTCCTAACTAGAGCAAATAACTTTTTAACTGCTTCAGTTTTATTTGGTCATTGTCTCTCTGTCATTTCATCTTCTTTATACATTTTAAGTCCTGAATCTTTCATCACATTTGCAGTTCCAATATTACCATCCAATAAATCAAAAATGAAAAATTGCAGGAATCACTCAACAGGGCAATACCATCCAGGGGGAAAGAAAGTAAATGTTTCAGGTCAAGGGCCCTTCAGCATGCTTCCAACATTTCCAGAATCAAAATGCGTTCTGAATATTTTTCCTATTTATGGAACTCTTCAGCATCCACTGATCTTGGATTTCAATAGCTGTCATGAAGGCACTTAGTCTGTTACAAAGAGTTCCAAAGCTCTCTGACTTCATCCATTTCACCACTAACTTACATCTGGCACTCAAATTCACCTGTACCATTTCCAGCATCTCCCTACCGTTTCTAGTCCTCGCCATCTCCATCGCAGGTAACAAACTACTGACCGACATCTACTACAAACCCACTGACTCCCATGGCTATCTGGACTACATTTCTTCCCACCCTGCTTCCTGTAACGACTCTATCCCCCTACTCCCAATTCCTCTGTCTACGCTGCATCTGCACCCAGAATGAGGTGTTCCACACCAGGGCATCGGAGAGGTCCTCATTCTT
This sequence comes from Raja brachyura, assembly GCA_963514005.1. Next base: position 32,822,573 of record OY740785.1, on the reverse strand, counting down.
TGGGGAACGGGGGTTCCCCTCTATCATTATAGATGAGGCTCTCACCAGGGTCTCCTCTATATCCCGCAGCTCCGCTCTCACTCCCCATCCCCCTACTCGTAACAAGGACAGAGTTCCCCTTGTCCTCACCTTCCACCCTACCAGCTGTCGCATACAACATATAATCCTCTGACATTTTTGCCACCTCCAACAGGATCCCACCACTGGCCACATTTTCCCATCTCCTCCCTTTTCTGCTTTCCGCAGAGACCGCTCCCTCCGTAACTCCCTGGTCAATTCGTCCATTCCCATCCAAACCACCCCCTCCCCTGGTACTTTCCCTTGCAACCGCAGGAAATGTTACACTTGTTGCTTTACCTACCCCCTCGACTCCATCCAAGGACCCAAGCAGTCATTCCAGGTGAGGCAGAGGTTCACCTGCACCTCCTCCAACCTCATCTACTGCAATCGTTGTTTCAGGTGTCAACTTCTCTACATCGGTTAGACCAAGCACAGGCTTGGCGATCGCTTCGCCCAACACCTCCGCTCAGTCCGCAATAACCAACCTAACCAATAACCAACAATGGGAGGCTCAGCACTTCAACTCCCCCTCCCATTCCAAATCTGACCTTTCTGTCCTCGGCGTCTGCCTTTGCCAGAGTGAGGCCCAGCGTAAATTGGAGGAACAGCACCTCGTATTTTGCTTGGGTAGTTTACACCCCAGCGGTATGAACATTTACTTCTCCAATTTCAGGTAGTCCTTGCTTTCTCCCTCCTTCCCCTCCCCTTCTCAGGAGCTTACTGTCTCCGCCTCTTCCTTTCTTTTTCCCGGCCCCCCCCCCCCCCCCCCACCCAGACATCAGCCTGAAGAAGGGTCTCGACCTGAAATGTCACCTATTCCTTCTCTCCTTAGATGCTGCCTCACCCGCTGAGTTTCTCCAGCATTTTTGTCTACCTTTAAAGTCTCTCATGATCCCTTTACACATTTACAGATTGCTTTCTTTTTCCTCTCTTGTTTATTTTGGTCTTAAGTGCCTTAATACTCTTTCTGTGCCATGTATTTTAATTACCCGTAGGAATGTGTAACATTTCTGGGGTCTCAGAGACTTGGACAGATCTTATTAATTGCATATATAAATGTCTTTATCTTTCAAGGAAACTTGTATGGTCTTTTATCATCATTCCTTCCATTTCTGTTTAACATATTTGAGGGTGTCTATACTCAGTTTTGAGTACAGCCATTATAGGTGGCACTTTATTCATTAAACATTCTACTACAATATAACTACAAGTATGAATATTTACCTTTGAAATAAATTAATCCTTAATTTTATTAAGGATTAAACATTCTGACTAATATTTTATAAGTAAAATGCATTAAAAGACAAATTCTAACATTTCCCTGCGCATTTTTTAGATCAGCACTCCAGGATTTCTGTCTCTAAATTTCATGGTGTTCCAACAACAAGCACCAGAGGAATAGAACTGAGAGGTTGTTAAGCTATATTAATTTTATATTACACTTGGTTTGACTTCATTTGGAGTACTATGTAGGTGAATGACGACATAGGTTGATGTGGTTAATGATACCTTGTAATGATCTGTGTGGCAGTCCATTGAATTTATAAAAGATGGAGATGGGTTAAAGCCACATATCGTTTGCCATTAACATACTAGTGGCTAAAAGTGTAGGCAATGTTAATAATAGGAATATATTGCAAAATAAATAATAATATAAAAATGAGCTACATTTTCTTATGCAAAATTTTTCTGTTTACAAAGTGTTATTGAATACTTCACAGCAATTTGTAGTTTGCTTAGTTGATGACTCTTTTTGTCCCGTCTTATGAACGTTTGGAATTTTACCAGCTGCCTATACCGTGGAGCTGAAACACGTCACTAATCCCTCAATTTTAATTCTTATTGTTTTTAAAAATACATGTTAAATTGTCTGGAAATATTTATTTTGCTGCTCTCTATGAAATGGCATGATCACTGGCATCGCTTTATCCATTTGTGCCTTTCATTTTTGGATCAAGTGGGATGAATTGCATTGTCTCTTGTGATCCAGTCTGACAAAGTTAAAGGCTATGAAAGCATTTGATAAGTTGGGTATTTACGAGGAAGACAAATTAATGATCACAAGAGAATCAATTATTCCCTCCCCCACCTTCCAAGATGTGGAACTTTCTATCGTGAGGCAATTGAAGCAAACAAGCCTAGTCATGTTTTAAGATACACCAATGGGGATAGATGATTTAGAGTAAATGGAAATTAATGTTATGTTGATGAATGGAGAGCAAATAAGCTGCTGTGCAACATAATTCTCAATATAGATGATAGATGACAAAAGATTGTTTTTGTGCTGTAAATATTAGTTCCAAGTAATATTCTTGCTATATCCAAAGTTCTGCATTATACAAATGTTGTACTGTTCATGTAATTTATTTTGTCATTTCTTAAGTAGCTGATAAAATCATTTTACTTAATTTCAGAAACCAGCCAGAATCCCGATTTCGTAACTGAAACAAAAGTGACAACTACGATCCCTGAGGAAGTAACTAACAAAGAGTCGGTAATTCAAGAAATGAGCAATGACGGGGAGTTTGCAGTTCATTCTCAAACAGATATACAGTGGTAAGAGGAGGACTAATTCATTACACAAGAATTGGGTTCTGATACTTACAATATACATTAATGATTTGGATGAAGGGATTCAAAGTAACATTAGCAAATTTGCAGATGACACAAAGCTGGGTGACAGTGTGAATTATGAGGAGGATGCTATGAGAATGCAGGATGACTTGGACAGGTTGGGGGAGTGGACAGATGCATGGCAGATTAAGTTTAATGCGGATAAATGTGAGGTTATCCATTTTGGTAGCAAAAACAGGAAGGCAGATTACTATCTAAATGGCGTCAAGGTGGGAAAAGGCTAAGTACAACGGGATCTGGGGGACCTTGTACATCAGTCTATGAAAGTAAGCATGCAGGTATAGCAGGCAGTGAAGATAGCGAATGGCATGTTGGCCTTTAAAACGAGGAATCGAATATAGGAGCAAAGAGGTCCTTCTGCAGTTGTACAGAGCCCTAGTGAGACCACACCTGGAGTATTATGTGCAGTTTTGGTCGCCTAATTTGAGGAAGGACATTCTTGTTATTGAGGGAGTGCAGTGTAGGTTTACAAGGTTAATTCCCGGGATGGTGGGACTGTCATATGCTGAGAGAATCGAGCAGCTGGGCTTGTACACTCTGGAGTTTAGAAGGAGAGGAGATCTCATTGAAACATATAAGATTGTTAAGGGCTTGGACACACTAGAGGCAGGAAACATGTTCCCGATGTTGGGGGAGTCCAGAACCAGGGGGCACAGTTTAAGAATAAGGAGTAAGCCATTTAGAACGGAGACGAGGAATCACTTTTTCTCACAGAGAGTGGTGAGTCTGTGGAATTCTCTGCCTCAGAGGGTGGTGGAGGCAGGTTCTCTGGATGCTTTCAAGAGAGAACTAGATAGGGCTCTTAAAAATAGCGGAGTCATGGGATATGGGGAGAAGGCAGGAACGGGGTACTGATTGGGGATGATCAGCCATGATCACATTGAATGGCGGTGCTGGCTCGAAGGGCCAAATGGCCTACTCCTGCACCTATTGTCTGTAAATCGGTCATCTAAATTTTGAACTAAAATGTACAAGAGATGCGTAAACTGCAGTATTGGAGTGGTAAATTGAGAAATGCTGGTCTACTCATTTTAACTCCTGCATCAGTAAAAATCACTAAAAATATGACTCAAAAAATGGGGAGAGCCTCCATAAAAATTTGGGGGAAATGCCATTCAGCACAACAATCTGAACAGAGTAAATTTGGGCAGCACAAAATCTTTTACAGGGAGTTATAATTGAGATATTCAGAAATTGCACTTGTGAAAGTCCTAACTTGTAGGTCATATACTTGAAGGAAAAACATATTTGTGATAGTACGGCATAGTCATAGCTACGCAACGCATGTGATTACTAATTCTGTTAATCTGCTAATCTGCAAAATGATCTCATTCATATGATAGAGACAAAGGAGCATAACTGTGTAAAGATAGACAAAACACTGGAGTAACTCAGCCGGACAGGCAGCATCTATGGAGAGAAGGAATGGGTGACGTTTCAGGTCGAGACCCTTCCTCAGACTGAAGGAAGGTCTCAACCCGAAACGGCAACCATTCCATCTCTCCAGAGTAGCTGCCTGTCCTGCTGAGTTACTCCAGCAATTTTGTGTTCCATCTTCGATTTAAACCAGCATCTGCATTCCTGCCTACAGCATAACTGTCCATACAGTTGTTGTTTCATTTCATCCTATTTCAGACATTCCCTTTGTTCTATGCTTTGCCTTCCCAAACCTTCTCTGACACTTAAACTAATTTGCTTTCTCTTTTCCATTCTGATGAAGATTATTCTTTCTTTCTTTTAAAATCTTTTCATTCGTTTTTTTCAAAAGCAAAAACAAAACAGCAAAAAGGTAATGATAAACATAACAGTGATATTGATACATAGGGATCAGGGTTACATTAATGGGGGGTACAAAAAAATGCTGGAGAAACTCAGCGGGTGCAGCTCTATGGAGCGAAGGAAATGGGCAACGTTTCGGGCCGAAACCCTCCTTCAGACTGATAGGGGGTGGGGGGAGGCGGGGAGAAGAAAGGAAAAATGAGGAGGAGGAGCCCGATGGCCGAGGGAGAGATAGGAAGGGGAGGAGACAGCAAGGGTTAACAGAATTGTGAGAAATCAATGTTCATGCCACCAGGATGCAGACTCCCCAAGCGGAATATGAGGGGCTGTTCCTCCAATTTCCAGTGTTGCTCACTCTGGCCGTGGAGGAGGCCCAGGACAGAGAGGTCGGATACGGAATGGGAGGGAGGGTTGAAGTGCTGAGCCACCGGGAGGTCGGGTTGGTTCATGCGGACCGAGCAGAGGTGTTCGGCGAAACAATTGCCAAGCCTACGCTTGGTCTCACCGATATAGATCAGCCGACATCTAGAGCAGCGGATGCAATAGATGAGGTTGGAGGAGGTGCAGGTGAACCTCTGTCGCACCTGGAACGACTGCTTGGGTCCTTGAATGGAGTTGAGGGGGGAGGTTAAGCGGCAAGTGTAGCATCTCTTGCAGTTGCAAGGGAAAGTGCCCGGGGAAGGGGTGGAGTGCGAGGGAAGGGAAGAATTGACAAGGGGGTTAAGGAGGGAGCGGTCTTTGCGGAAGGCAGACGGGGGGAGATGGGAAGATGTGGCGAGTGGTGGGGTGCTCATTAATGACAGGTATAACCTAAATATGTCCAGTGTCAAAATACACATTGAATATAGACTTCCCGGTCTCTATGTAAATATAGATAAGTGTTTAAAAGAAAACTTATATGTATAAAAACAAAAAGATAAATAGAAAAAAAAAAGATAAAGATTCTTCAACGTGAAATGCTGCTTCATCTTTCACAGAAGCTACCCGATGTGCTAACTTTTACCAGTTTTTTCTATTTTTATTTCTGATATCTAGCATCTACAGATTTTGTTTTAAATTCTCATTCTTATACTTTGGCTTTGTAAAGAAATGGTTCCACAAACTAAAGCTAGATTGCTCCACTTCCAAAATAAAGCATCTTTGGAAGTGTAAGTTTTCTGACAGATTAAGCTTTTTAATCATATTGGTCCAAATAAAATGTCAACAATCACGACAAATTGTCTGCAAATCTGGTATCCGTGTATATAAAATACCTGACAGACCCTTTTTTTTTAACTCTTATTCTGTAGTCCTTCTGCTGAGAAAACCATTAGAGAGAATGGTGTTTCCACGGAGGATGAAAGCTTTGAAGATTACATTGATCTTTCATTTGGAATATCTACCAGAGTAGCCACAGAAACCATTAATGATGATTGTAAGGATGAAGTTGGAATTCCAGTGAATCCAGTTATTGCATTTGAGGAAAATGGATCCATGGAGTTATTAACCAAAGTAGATGGCATTCAAACTCAGCAAACAGCAGGTATGCTCGTGTTGAAAAGTTGAATAAGATCATAGCTTTGATGTTGTAACTCCCATGATGTTGATCCAAGGGACTAATGCCCCTTTGGACTATAGACATAGTTCACAAGTTATTGGAGTAGAATTGGGCCATAACCCTTGACACCCGTTCCATTCAAGAATTTGTCTATCTCTGCTGTAAAAATATCCACTGACTTGGCTTCTACAGCTCTGTGGCAATGAGCTCCACAGATTAACTACCCTCTGACTAAAGAAATTCCTCTTCATCTCCTTTCTAAAAGAGCATTCTTTAATGCTGAGGCTAAGACCTTTGGTCCTAGAGTCTCCTACCAGAGGAAACTTTCCACATCCAATCTTTCTATGCCTTTCCTAATTCTGTAAATTTCAATGGGGTCCTCCCTCAACCTTCTAAACTCCAGCGAGTAGAGGCCCAGTGCTGTCATACGCTCATCATATGCTAACCCATTAATTCCTGGAATCATTCTTGTAACCTCCTCTGGACCCTCTCCAGAGCCAGCACATCCTTCCTCAGATATGGGGCCCAATTTGCTCACAGTACTCCAAATGCAGCCTGACCAGCACCTTATAGAGCCTCAACATTACATCTCTGTAGACATGTATGACTATATAAAATTATGCTGCTTTCTATTATGTAGGCGAGGAAAGTTAAGGCCCTGTCCCACTTTCCCGAGTTATTCCAAACTCTCCCGAGTTTTCCCCTTGATTCGAACTTGGAGAATTACGGTAATAGCCATTCGTGGGTACTCGGGGCTATTTTTTTAACTCGTGGACATTTTTCAACATGTTGAAAAAACGTCCCGACTTACCTGAGTTCCTACGGCTGGCATTACGAGCCGCTACGAAACATCTACGGACTCCGACGAGCTCGCTACCGACATTTCCCGAGTTTGAATCAAGGGGAAAACTCGGGATAGTTTGTGAGTAACTTGGGAAAGTGGGACAGGGCCTTTAAGATGAAGCTCAATTGACTGTGACTAGGAGTGAATAGCCTGGTTCTGTGCTGCATATTATATCTTCAACCTATGCATTTTTTCTAAGACTGGTTAATTGTGAAATTTATTGATCCTGAATACTAAAATGAAATGCATCATTAAAATGATATAATACATTTTTATTATGAAATAACCGTAATGCATCCTGTTATTTGAAAACTGATAATTGTAAAATGTTTAGGAAAAGCATGCTGATCCAGATAGGAAATGTTAATTTTATGGCATTACATTGTGTGGATTTTGTTGAATGAATTAAGGATTGGTTATATGTGGATTGTTTTTTATTTCTTTGGGGAAGGGCTAGGATACTATCGGAATTTTTTTCTGAAACTATAAATTCTGATATTTCATCGAATTGAATACTTTTTAAAAAACAATTACTTGTGTTCATAAGGTGTGCTGGGTTCAGCAGACTGGAAAGAACAGTTGCCCATATTTAACATTGCTTATTTATCCTTGGATAGAATATTTTTTCTTTGCTTTTCAAAGCTTTTCACTGTACCTCGGTACACGTGACAATAAAATAAACTAAATAAATCAGATACTAAACTGATCAGATACTATTCATTCCCTCGATTTAAAATCTTTTCGACATCAGACCAACAATAATTTGGCAGAACTCCAAATATCTCTCCCTAGCACATCCAGGCAGCAGAAGTCACAATAACTTAATTTGAACTACTCAGTCAATGTTTGTTCATGAAATAATAATGATCAGAATAATTCTGTATGTCATCTTGAAAATATGTGATGGAAGTAATCAGGGCAAAGAAAAATAGCTTTAAAAAGAGTGGAGAACAATGAAATATTTGTAGTCAATCTTTTGGGGAGGTGACAAAGATGATCAATGAAGGTAGGACAATGGATGTTGTCTACATGGATTTTAGTAAGGCATTTGATAAAGTCCCCCATGGTAGGCTGATCCAGATAATTAAGATGCATGAGATCTGCAGTGACTTAGTTGTTTGGATTTGGAACAGGCTTACTTGGAGAAGTCAGAGGATTGTGGTGACAGGGTGTTATTCTGGCTGGAGATCTGCAGGGATTTGTGCTGGTACCTCTGTTTGTGATATATTTAAATTACTCTTACATTCATTTACATAGATTGGTTAGTAAATTCGCAGACACCACCAAAATTGGGGGAGTTGGGCATTGTGAAGAAAGTTGTCAAAGTATACAGCAGGATATAGATCAGCTACAGAAATGGGTGGAGAAATGGCAGATGGAATTTAATCTGTGCAAGTATGATCTGTTGCACTTTGGAAGGTTGAATGTAAAGGAAAAGAACTCCATTAATGGCAAGATCCTTAATAGCATTGATGTATAGAGGGATCGTGAGGTCCATGTCCACAGCTCTCTGAAAGTGGGAACACAAGTAGAGAGAATGGTAACAGTGTATGTTTTCATAAGTTTGGGTATTCCAGAAGAGAGTAAGAAAGTCATGTTGCAGCTTTATACAACTTTGGTTAGGTTACATTTGGAGTGTTGTGTGCAGAACTGGTTGCCCCATTACCAAAAGGGTGACAGTCAGAACCATTTTCCCAGAATGGAAATTTAAAAGAGAAGAGGGTAGAGCTTTAAGATGAGAGGGGCAAAGTTAAAGGAGTTGTGCGGCGCTGCATTTTTTAAATGGAGTGTGGTGAGTACCTGGAATGCGTGGATCGTATGCAGACAGAGGAAATTAGTTTATCTTGGCATTATGTTTGGCGTGAACATTGTGGGCTGAAGGGCCTATTCCTGTGCTGTATATGCTGCTATTCCTGCTAAGCTCTATATCGTCATCTTTATGTGTGTGGGGTTTTGCACTTGTGGATTAAACTTGTAGTTTCCCAGGATTATGAAATTGGATTCTATTAAAAAAACTTGATTATGAATATATTCTTGGTTATGAAAAATGGTGTCTATAAACATTTGATTCATGTCTGAATTCGGATTTGAACAAAACAACCTCTAATACTTAGTTTTGAAGTCATGTTTCTACTTCAATGGTCAACTTGCATTAATTTTGCGAACTGCTTTTGTGTTTCAGAAGTGATTTGAGAATGTTGAGCAGGAACAACGAAGTGTGGTCAGAGAGCACATTCACAATGATTGGAATTCTTTTTGCTTCACATCATAAAGGATTGCAGTGCAGCCATTTTAAGATCTAAAATTGGAAACTAACCACAACTGTGAGAGCGGGAATATTAAATATGCAAAATGCGGGTAGAGATTCATCATTGCTAACTGAACTTCTAGATAATTCTGATCACTGGTTAATCGTGCTTAGTATGCATTGTATATAAACTGCTTTTCCAACATGCTGCTTCAGGGAATTGGCATTCTTTATAATGAGATAAGAATGACAATTGCAAATTTGTGATTGTGCAGGGAAGTACCTAAATTAGCAGAACCTTTATTTGTTTTGGAACCCTATTACTTGAATAAGCCTCGTTGTACTGCAAGTAGTTAATAAAAAGCATCAGATAGTTATTTACCAATTGGCACTGTGATCTCAGCAGAGTCCCATGCAATCTCTTAAATAATAACTAGTTCCTTTTTAGCAGTTTCACTGTTACCTCCTTTTCAGATTTTTTTAACACCAGCTACGAAAAATAATGTTGAAAATAGTGCATATAAAATTGAATTTTAATAGCAAATCTGTAATTGATAAATAAAATACCTATTTTACACAGGTTGGTAATTATCAAAACAATTCTGAGGCCAATTACTCAATTAATGAAGTATATCTAATATATTGCTACTGATTCCACTTGTGAATGGACAAGTGGTTGTAATGCCTTATGGTCTGATAGAAAATACACTGGGAAATTATGTACTTAAATGCACACTTTCAATTGCCTTATTAGATCATGAGACAATTTAAAATGTTTTATTAAGTATTTGTTTTTGCTTGTTTCAGAGCAAGAAACCTGGTATTAAAGATGGCATTCCTCTCTGTGACTTTAACTTACTAGATTTGGATGCTTTAAATTTAATTAATTTGTATGTTACTGCACCAATGAAATTCACAATAATCATCTCAAGTTTGCTGCTAGAAAGCATGACTATTAAAACCTTGCACTTTTCCCTTTTTTTAAAGTACTACTGAAGCTGAAATTATTGCAGACTGGATTAAATATAACCAGGTATTGGCTTGTTTTTTCTGCCCAGGCATTATGAATAAAACACCTTCATGGAAGGATTTGCATTTGTTCAGAACATGAAATTAATGTATGCAGTAGGGTAATTTAAGGCCAGATGGTGTATATTTTGCAGTAAACCGTTCGTCTAAGATTTGAAAACCTTCATCCATCCAGAATTATAAGAAAAGCCATTTGTTGTTTAATAATCATTGTATAGCTGCATATTTTCTATTTTTTCTGTATTGTCTTCTCGTATCTATGTATATAGAAATTATTTAAAAATTACATTCTTAAAATTGTTTTTGTTGTAATCTGTATAGATTATGTATGAAAACATGCTTTTTGAGTGATGTTAAATTCTAAATTGATTTGCAGTTGTGAAGGGATAGTTGCCTCTAAACTGATCAGATGTGATTTATTGCTAATTTTTACAACAGGAGTGTTTCAAATTTAATTTTTCTAATCCAGAGAATGCTGAAAATATTTGACTTTTTGTATCTCTTGTGAAGTTTAAATATGCTGGACTAAATGATTTTGAATATTAATTTGAGGATGGCCAGCATCTGTTAGACAGTTTACGATATGAGAAATTGCAATGAAAGCTCAGTAAAATCTGCACAGGTTTGAAGAGAAATGACCTTTCATCTTCCACAGTTCCGCATTCCCCCATCCCACCTGAATTTTGTGATCTGAAAAGATCAAAATTTAAAGGAGACCAGTTTAATAATTTACACAAATAAAATGCAATAAAATAGTTTCTGTAACAGTCTGTATGGCAACATTGATTTATAGTGTACCTGTTTGAAAACATTGTCTTGATTGCACTTTCCACCATTTTGAATGATGCACTTGGATTACAGATTCCACTTTTACAAAAATAATGAAAATAAAGATGTTCATTGTGTTCATTGTGGGTTTTTATAATACACTGTATTTTCTTGTTGCTGCTTGATAGGCCCTCCTTGCAAGCCCTTGTATTTTCCACAGCAGCATACTTTGAGCAGTAGAATCGATAAACGAGACTTTATCCATTTCTAGAACATTGACAAGCAAATGGCTATAATATCAATGGTTGTAGTTTCAGTTGTGCAAAGCAATACCACGTACTAAAAAAATAATTTTCATATTTTAATCAGTCATTAGGCAAAGAACATAATAATCACATCTGAATTATTGTTTTAAAAACATGCTTTGAAAAATTAATATTGACCCAATATTTTTTTGTGTTCTGGAGGTTTACCTCTACTGCAATGTTCATGCCCATGCCCCATCGTGCTCATCGTATTGCCAATCAAGTATTTGCATCTGGTCAAAGTATACGTACTGAATGTTGCAAATTGACGAATGAAGTTTGAGATTCTTTTTCATTTCTTAATGAAAACAAAAACACCATATGCTGTTTCTTTAATGATGCCAGTTGGGAGAATATTACGTGAAAGCTTTTACAACTTGAATTAATTCTATTGCACCATTGGTAAATCATAAAAAAGCAGACTCAATTCAAAATTAAATTCTCATGCCTTCTGTTTAATTTGGCCAACTTGCATTCAATAGACTTCAAATATACCTATGATGTCAGATATTAGCCAGTATTGTAGATCTATTAATCTTTCTGCGATATGTCCATTCCCATTGATAATTTCAACACACCAATAAAGGTGTAAATCTCTGGAAACATTGACTCTGTGCACTGAGATATTATTGCCACAGGTTTAGTAATGACACTGACTGAGACCACTTGTTATTCCTACCCTTTGTAAATGATGGGTCAGTAATTTTCTGGAGCATCTTCCATGCTTTCCATCACCATCTTGTGATGGAAAGCGAAGTCATGGAATGTAAACACATAGAAAATAGGTGCAGGAGAATGCCATTGGGCCCTTCGAGCCAGCATCTTCATTCAATATGGTCATGGCTGATCATCCAAAATCGGTACCCCGTTCCGCATTTTTCCCCATATCCCATGATTCCCTTAGCTCTAAGAGCTAAATCTAACTCTTGAAAACTCTCTTGTAGTTTGGGATTGATATTTTTTAATTACTGCATTGTTTTAAAAAAAATGAATTGCCCAAGTTTTTCAATTTGCCAGTCCAGGTTGTTAATATGGCAAGGAAACTACCAAAAGCCTAGAGGTGTAGGATGGAACTGCAGACGTTGGTTCACACCGAGGTTAGACACAAAATGCTGGAGTAACTCCTATCACTTGTGATCTTATGATGAACTCAGCGGGTCAGGCAGCATCTCTGGAGAAAAGGAATAGGTAATGTTTTGGGTCAAGACGCTTCTTCAGACAGAGTCTGGAGAGGGAAACTCGAGCTATGAGCTACAAGAAACCTCTATCTAGCCTCTCCCTGACTGTCTGAAGAAGGGTGTCGACACAAAACGTCACTTATTCATTCTCTCCAGAGATGCTGCCTATCATGCTGAGTTACTCCAGCATTTTGTGTCTAAAAATTAGAGGGCATATCTTTAAGGTGAGAGGGGCAAAATGTAATGGATATGTGTGAGGCAAGTCTTTTCAGAGTGTTGGGTGCCTGGAATCTGCTGATGGGTGGGCACGAGATAGTGGCATGTAAAAAGTTTTTTGATAGGAAATTGATATATCGGGATAGGGATCACATGCAAACTGAAGAGATTAGTTTAAATTGGCATCCTATTTGGCATCGGCATTGTGGGCTGAAGGGCCTGTTCCTATGCTGTAAAATGAATTTATATTTGGTCTGATGCTGATCAACCTGATAGGTATTTCTGCCCATGATATTTATGGGAGGGACTGCAAGTTAATTAAAATGTTTATGAAGACTCCCTTTCTTTTACCTGGCAAATTATACTTTTGGATCGGTTTCCATTCTCTAGTTACTGCAGTTTATTACTTCACACTTATTGGTGACCTGGGTGAACCCGAGATTTAAATTTTGTTTCTACTGTCCTTGCCTGTGGACACTAGAATATTGCACATTCAGAGCAAGCAACCAAAGGCTACCTTCTGCCTCTTAGTTTTTAAAGCGCAAGGGCCGAGCTTTATTAACTTGCTTTGTTCAAAGATGTGTGCATACTTGAATCAATGAAACCTGATCACCGCACCCTTCTACCTGCTTCTCAATAAACAAATCCAGTATGATATAAAAGATCTATGGGCTGAAAGATCAATGTAAAACTGTCTACCCAAGAGACTGTCTAGTCAAGAATACTGGTGGACAGCTTGTCAACTAAATAGCAGTGACGTTTCACTCGAGTGGGCGGGCGCGACTCGCGTTGCAGTGGCCCCTACAGCCTGTCTGTCTTTTTTGTTTTTTTATGTTGTCTAGTTAAGTATAGTTGTTCGTGTTTTTTTTGTATTGTCTCTAATTCTGGGGGTGGGGACTTCTAAATCTCTTCCCTGCACGGGAGACCCGACCTTTTCCCTGTCGGGTCTCCGTTTTCGTTGGGGCCTAGCACCGCGGAGCGGCCTCCAACCGAGATGACCTGGGGGCTCCAGTCACGGAGCCTGTGGAGCTGCGGACTCATCGCTGTGGGGCTGGCCGGCCTCGGAGCGTGGGGAGTGGTGGTGGCTGGCTGCTGCTGTACATTGCCCCGTGCGGCTTTGATGGCCGCGGGACATTCCAGCGCCCGCCGGGGGCTCCAACGTTGTGACTTTTTGGCCTAGAGCGGGGCCGTACATAGCCCGGCGCAGCCTCAATTGCCATGGGACTTAACACCGCCCGCTACGACCTCGGGAGAGAATTGGTGCGGGGGAGAGAGAAGACTTTGCCTTCCATCACAGTGAGGAGGAGATTCACTGCGATGGATGTTTGTGTGAATTGAATTGTGTGTTTTCTTTCTGAATTCTTCTGTTTGTATGGCTTGTAGAAACGGAGTTTCGTTCGAGCCTCTTTGAGGTTCGAATGACAAGTAATAAAAGTCAAAGTCAACAGGTATAGAGTCTTAATATTTAAATCAGAAAACAAATTGCTGGAGAGATTTAGTGGGTCAAGCAGCATCCAGAAGCTATTGGCATTTTAGGTCTTAGGCTTGAATCAACAATTCCTTTTCTTTACAGATGCTGTTCATTTTTTTTTTGTTGTATGTATTTTATTAGAAGCAATTGTACAATAAGGGAGATAGGAAGTGTTTTCCAAAATTTGATGTAGGCATACAATTTAGTGATTAAAGGTGGGAAGTTTATTTTAAACAAAGAGGAATACTTTCTAGTCACGTAAATTCCAAGATATCTAAACGTTTCAGTAACGATTCTGAAAGGAAATTGTTGGAGTTGAGAAGAGTCTTGTTCTTTTATTGGCATGATTTCACTTTTGTTCCAATTTATTCTGTATCCAGAAAAGGAACCAAATTGGTCTATAATGTTTAAAACATTTGGAATACTAACTTGGGGATTAGTAATGTATAAAAGTACATCATCTGCATATAACAAAATTTTATTGGAGGTATATTTGGTATTATATCCATAAATGCCTGAATGGGACCTGATACTCTCAGCAAGGGGTTCTATGGCTAAAGCAAATAACATTGGAGAAAGAGCACATCCTTGTCTGTTACCCCTTGATAAATAAAATTTAGGTGAAAGGATTTGATTTATAAATATTCTAGCTGTCAGATTAGTGTATAAAAGCTTCACCCGTAAAGTTTTCTCCCAATTGGAAATTTTCCAACTGAAATGATAAGACCATTCCACTTGGTCGAAAGCTTTTTCTGCATCTAGAGAAATAATTGTTAGATCTTCGTTTGGCATTCTCTGCGAATATATTATGTTAAACAAACGTCTCAAATTATAAAATGAGTGTTGTTTAGGTATAAAGTTTGGTCTGGATGTATTAATTTACGAATAACTAGGCTTAATCTACAAGCCAAAGTCTTAGGTATTATCTTCTGATCCGTTTTTAAAAGGGCTATTGCCCTATAGGATCCAGGCTCCTCGAGATTTTTTTTTTTTGGAATTAATGTAATAGTTGATTCAGCAAGAGTTTGTGGTAAAGTCTGTTCTTTAAATGCTTGAATGTAAAGGGCTTGCATGGAGAGATTAAATCATTAAAGTTTATTTAAAAATTGTTATTAAGCCCATCCGGGCCAGGTGTTTTTCCACTTTTTAATGATTTAATAGTCTCTACAATGTCTTTTGTTGTTATCTCTGCACCTAATTCATCCCGTTCATTACATTGAATTTCTCCCATCAATTTATTTTTCTACTCCAAATTTAAGCACCTGCAATCTCATGAGTCAAACATACATAGGTAGGAAACCTATGTATCAGAGCTGGCTTCTTTCCTAATTCTGCTTTATAATAAAGTACAAGTTCTAGAAAATTCTTATTTATAGTCTCCATAAATACGATGGAGGCCGTAAATTGCATTAATTTAGTTATGCAGCGATCCCCACACACTCGCACTATCCTACACGCACGAGGGACAATTTTACAATTATACCAAACCTGACAATAGACAAAGTGCTGGAGTAATTCAGCAGGACAGGCAGCATCTCTGGAGAGAAGGAATGGGTGACCTTTCGGGTTGAGACCCTTCTTCAGACTGAGAGGAGAGAGGGAGTTAAGGGCCTGTCCCATTTTCACGACCTCTGCCGTGTTTGCCCTTGACTCGTACTCGCAGCATGGTCGTCATGAGGTCGTAGCAGGCCGTGAAGCTAGTCATAGGTGTTTGTGGCATCAAGTAGGTCGGGATGTTTTTTCTAGCCTGATGAAAAATGTCCACGAGTAAAAAATGTTGTGAATTAGGTCGTGAAAGTGGGACAGGCCTTTTACAGAGATGAGGATCCGTGTCTCCCTCTCCCTTGACTCTCAGTCTGAAGAAGGGTCTAGATCCGGAACGTCACCCATTCCTTCTCTCCAGAGATGCTGCCTGTCTCGCTGAGTTACTCCAGCATTTTGTGTCTATCTTCAATGTAAAACTTCTTCTGCAGTTCCTTCCTACGTCCTACAAACCTGTACGTCTTTGGAGTGTGGAGGGAAAGTGGAGTGTGGAGGGAAAGCCCATGGAGGTCACGGGGAGAATGTACAATCTCCGCACAGACAAGCACCTGTAGTCAGGGTCGAATCCGGGTCTCTAACGCAGCAACTTTATTGTTGCACCACCATGCCCTGCCCCATTAGCTGATCTCAGCCTGGAATGTACTTGAGTGAAACATTACCTTCCACCTTTGGGCCGAGAAGTGGTAAAATAAAGCAGTGTTATCACTTCTGTGTAACTGACACCCAGTTGTCAATAGCTGCACAAGTAGTACCAATGGTGAGAACAGAACTGATTCAGCTCTAATTTTAAGCTCACGACACAACATGGTTTACATATAATAAGAATTGTGCTGTCGCTGTTTTGAGAAATCATAAGTTTTAAGTTATTTTCTGAAATATACTGCTTTCCTTTCAAAATTTGCAATAGGTACAAATGAATGGTGTGAAGCCTAAGAATATGTAGTTATAAAAAAACATGGCAGTTTTAAAATAATTATACGGGGGGAAAAAATTAGAAGCTTAAAAGTTTATAAAACAGTTTTGGATCAAGGCTATGTTTATACAATTAGCTTCATTGTATGCTAATCCTGTTATGCAGTTCATCAACTTTGTGCAAACCTTTAATACTAAGCTCAGTAATAACTATTAAAATCCACACCCTGGTTTATGGAGCAAAGTAATATGTTATTACTCAGTAATATGTGTACTATTAGAGTAGAATTTAAATGTTCTGTCCTAAATTGCACTGTTATTATGAAACCATCATTTTGACCCAATCACTTACTTATTCTATTATTGCTGTTTGTGGGTAAATAAATTATCTTGCTTCCTACTACAAAATATTAAAAGCATGAGAGAGGAGGAAATAAAACTTAGTCCCTCTCTCATGAATGTTATTTCAAAATTGCTTACTTAATGGCATCAACTTTTAAAATTAACTAATACCATTTTTAAAACAAGCATAATTGTCAATACTTAATGAACCTCAGGTAAACTAAGGTCCAAAAGTGTTCCTTTGCTTTTTCCTGGGTTCTTCATGTTCCAGCTGACTGCAAAGTTGGTAAACTCAAGCATTCTCGTTGATGTTTTGATGTTGTTGCTGTTCCTCGTTGTTGTGGAATAAAACTGCTTGGAGCAGTTCTTGTGTTTCAGACATTTGCTGACAAACCCTTCTCAGTTGCACCGTCAGTTCAGTTTCATCAAACACTGCTACAAAATAAGGATCTGAGAAATGAGAAAATGTGAATTAATTGAAGGCTATTCAAAAGAACATGGTTTTAATTGTTTGCAACCTATTTTACATCCTCTAGAGGGATGAGTCCGTGAGTAAATGCATTATGACGTGTAGCATGCAAGCTCAGTCTCTGATTGTTCCAAAGAGATGGTGAACTACCTTCTTGTACGAATTAAGTGGATTAAGCAGTTTGACGTAGCTAATTAATTTAAAAGCAA
Organism: Raja brachyura; assembly: GCA_963514005.1. The sequence continues at coordinate 32,805,030 of OY740785.1, read as the reverse complement.
CTTCAGAGGACAGTCCAGAATTAATTATGTAGGTGCTGGCTGGAGATACAAACAAAATAGAGTACAGCTCTGAAAATTTGCCATCCCAAAAGCTCAGCCACAGGCATTCAAGATAATGTTTACTGTGCTTTCCATTTACGTGGTTCCACCCTTCCGTTCTGTTTACCAGGGACCCAGTTCTCATGTTCACTTTACACCCATCCTAGTTCCCACATACCATTTCCATTTGCTTCATTTGTTGGATAATATATCATACTTTGTAACATCTTTAAAAAAGTGTATCAACGGAAATAACATTCAATAGCCTGAAAAACCTGTCAATCTAGCACCACCAGAGTCCCAAGTGTGCTGGAGGATCTGAATTCTGAATTAGATTAATTTACAGTAAATTAAGTAGATTGATCCTATTATTACTTTAGGGTGCAGAAATGCATAGAGAGATTTCCGGCATGTGGCAGCATACACACGAAAACTTTTTTGGAATGAAAAGAAGCAAGACGACTGATCCTTTTAATCAGATGCCTCACTGACAAACATAAATAAGTAGTAAAATTGTCTACTTGACATCCTCAACAAACATTTTCCCGACCCCTACCCACGTCATATTCATGTCATATATTTGTATGACAATCCCTACCCCTACCCCAATCTATATGCACCATCTACTTTAATTTCAGACTTCTTCAATCTGTTGCACCATCTCAGTGAGATCCACCTCGCATACTATTTCTCAGTAACCTTTCCCTCCTGTCTCAATCACGTACACCATTACATGATCAGTCAAAGACATAGTTGACAGCTAGGAATTAACTCAAGCTTTCCTTTGGATCCAATGAAATCTAGATCCCAAATGTTTGGGATTGGGATCTAATTATAAATTAGATTAGGATTAATCTTTGTTATGATCCAACTGATCTAACATAAAGTCTAGGATGAACAGAAGTTTACTTCAACCAGAGAGGAGACCTGAAGCTATCATCTTTGGACCAGTTGGGAAACACCTCAGAAGAATAGCCATGATCACGATGAATGCTGGAGCATTCTTGAAGTGCCACTGATCCACTGCTCCTTATTCTAACGTTTCATGTGCCATTTGCTAGCCATTTAACCTAATTTATTCTCCTTCCCTGTCTCAAATTATGTTTGCCCTCTTGCCTACCTCCAATTTAAATGATGTTTCATTGGTGGTTGCATTTTCAGTTAGACTTTAACTCTGAATTCCTTTCCCAAAGATTTTTCATTCAGTCTTCCTTTTGACCAAGCATTGGATCACCTAACCTGCGTTTATATAGGACGGTGTAAAATTACAATGCCTTGGCTCATTTTACTGCACTCATGAGGAGCCTAAGAGGAAGAAGAAGGCCTTGTGTCCCCCCGACCCATGTTTTGATTTTTCAAGTTGCACAAACTAGTTTTTTCCTCCTAATGAGCAAGGTGCTATATAGAACATTTTTCTGTTAATAGTTTGTGGCCTTAAAACTAGTTTAGTTTCAGTTCCTCAAAGGATGGGTGTAGATCAGACACAAATTAGTTACCCCGTTTCCTGCATTGTCACAGAGGCTACATACATTCTTTACTGGCTCTAATATGCTTTGGGATTTCCTAAAATCGTAAAAGGCATAGTTTTGTTTCTGAAAAATTAACTTCAGAAAAGATACAAGGATTTTTAAATGATACAAAGGAAGATTTTACCTGTTTACGGGATGGGAACATCTAATGAATGTCTAACTAATCTCATTAGAGTTGATCACTTTGGTGATTCTGGAGTTGCATAAAGCTCAAATATTGGATGGAAAGAACATCTCTTGAAGGATTTTGGAAAATTAAAAGCATTTTACAACAATTTGGTGTTTTCATGGTACCCAGTGATGTTACTAACTTTTCATTCCAAATCCATTTGAAATAAGATTAACAGATGACCTCGTTGAAGTTTTCATAATAAGTTTTGACAAATGCAGATATGAAAAACTATTCCCTTTGCAGGATGTCTAGATTTAAAATCTTTATCAAATATCCAGTGGATAAAAGAAGGTTTTTGTTGATTTGCTTAGTCAAATGAGTCTAGATTTTAAGTCTTTATCAAATATTCCAGAAGACAAAATGGAAGACCTTTGTTGATTTGCATAGTCCATCTGAATTTTCCACCTGAGAAGATAGTGAAAACTGATTTGATAAATAATTTTAAAAGCAAAGAAGGCTTCTCACTTAAGCAGATGAAACAAAAAAGGCCAAATAATAACGCTTGTTTCAAAGAGCCATTGCAGATAGTGAGATGAAGATTTGTTAAAGAAGGAACTGCAGATGCTGGAGAATCGAGGGTTACACAAAAAGCTGGAGAAACTCAGCGGGTGCAGCAGTATCTAAGGAGCGAAGGAGATAGGCGACGTTTCGGGTCGAGACCCTTCTTCAGACTGGTCAGGGAAACGAGAGATATAGACAGTGATGTGGGGAGATAAAGAACAATGAATGAAAGATATGCAAAAAAGTATTGATGATAAAGAAAACAGGCCATTGTAAGCTGTTTGTAGTGTGAAAATGAGACGCTAGTGCGACTTGGGGGGGGGGGGGGGGGGGGGGGAGGTACAGAAGGAACGCCAGGGGCTGAGGGAGAGGTGGGGAGGGGGAGGAGGCAGCCTGGGTTAACAGAATTGAGAAAATTAAATGTTTAAGCCCAGAGGATGCAGACTCCCCAAGCGGAATATGAGGTGCTGTTCCTCCAACTTGCGGTGTTGCTCACTCTGGCCGTGGAGGAGATTTGTTAGTTTCTATGAATAGCTGAAATATTTTTTCCATGTAATTAAAAAGTACCATGTAATGAATACGGCAGTGTAACAAGGGAGAATTCAATCAGTGTCAAATTCAATCTCAAATAAAATAAGTAATATAAAATCTACAAATCAACTTGTGGAAGATGAAAGTTGCTGTTTTTCACCTTTATTTAGATTCCGTAAAGTTAAAAGGCCCAGATGTTGAAATCTAATTTCTTGATGTTGGAGGAAATGTAAGATGTAACCAACAATCTCCTTCGTATGTGGTCTCAACAACAAGGTAAACATTTCTGTATTGGAGACAAATTACATGAAGAATTATCCACAGTTGCTGAATTCTCTTTTAAACACATTCATGATATTGAAATGATACACCTACTGACAAGTATTGAAAGAATAACATTGTTACAATATTGACTAATGACGTCTGTTCAGTCTTAGAGTCGTACGGCATTGAAAAGGGCCCTTTGGTGCAATGCGTCTATGTTGACCAAACTGCTTACCTGAGCTAGTCACATTTGACCCATATGGCTTTTAACTTTTTATATCCATGTCCCTTTTTGTATCCATGTCCCTTTTAAACATTGCAATTGTCCCCACCTCTAACAATTCCTCTGGCAGCTTGTTTCACAAAACCACCATCCTCTGTGGAAAAAGGTGTCCCTTATGCCCCTGTCCCACTTAGGAAACATGAATGGAAACCTCTGGAGACTTTGCGCCCCACCCAAGGTTTCCGTGCGGTTCCCAGAGGTTTCTGTCAGTCTCCCTAATGGTCGAAAGTGGTTTCCGTTTTAAAAATCGGTAATTTTTTAGTCGAAGTCGGTTGCGATCGTAGTTGAAGGTGGTTGCCGGAGGACAAAAACCTCCGGGAACCTCACGGAAACCTTGGGTGGGGCGCAAAGTCTCCAGAGGTTTCCGTTCAGGTTTCCTAAGTGGGACAGGGGCATTAGGTTCCTCTCTAAACCTTTCCTCCCTCACCTTGAATTTCTGCTCTCTAGTTTTAGTCTCTCCTACCCTGAGAAAAAGAGTGATTATTCTCCTTATCTCGGCCCCTCATGATTTATATACCTTTATACAGTCGCCTCTCAACCTCCTAAGTTTCTGGAAATTGTTTCAGCCTGTCCAGTTTCTCTTTATTACTCAATCAAGCTCTCCAGTCCCAGTATCATCCTTTCAAATCTGCACCTTTTACAGCTTAATCCTGTACCTAGGTGACCAGAATGGCACACAATACTTCAAGTATGATCTGGACAATATCTTATTGGGATGTAACATGATGTTCAACTCTTGTATTTAATCCCCTGACCCATGAAGGGAAGCGTGGCAAATGCCTTCATCACCCTATGCATGTCACGGCTTCCAGGGAATTATGTACTGGTAACTCAATGCCTCCATGTTCTACAGCACATTCCAAAGCCTGTCACTGTTTAAGTCCTGCCCGAATTTAAGTTATCAAATGGCAACACTTCACATTTATCCATATTAAATCAGGTCTGACAATCCTTGACCCACTTTCCCATTTGTTCCAGATCCTGATGTCATCTCCGATAACAAAGATTAAGTGTCTACCATACAACCAAATTTCATGGTATCTGCACAGTTACTAACCATGCCCACTACATTATCATTCAAATCATTAACATAGATGATAAGTAAGTGGATCCAGTATTGATCCCTGCAGCAAATCTCTGGTCTCCAATCTGTAAAACAAGCCTCCATTACCACCCTCCAACTCTTATCAAATCAATTCTGTATCCAATTGACGAGCTCACCCCAGATCTCATGCAATTTAACCTGCGGGATCAGCCTACCATTTGAGACCTTGAGATACTATTTCACACATGGCTATCCCTAATCAGTTTTTATCTTGCCAAATGCAGGTAGATATTTTCTCTGAATCCCCTCCAGTAACTTTCCCACCACTGGTATTAGGCTCAACAGCCTGTAGTTCCCTGGCTTGTCCCCGCAGTAATTAAATACGTTCAACATTAGCCACCCTCCAATCTTCCAATATCACATCTGTGATGAACAACCATACAAATATCTCTGCCAGGGCCTCAGCAATTTCCTCTCTGGCCATATGACTTTGGATATACACCTGTCAGGCCCTAGGGATTTATCCACCTTTATGCACGGAATGACATCCAGCACCTCTTTGTAATACAGTTTTGTTCTAGGATATTGTTGATGGAATTTAATACAGAGAAATGTGAAGTGTTACATTTTGGAATGTCTAACATGGGCAGGACCTACACAGTGAATGGTAGGGCTCTGGGAAGTGTTGTGGAGCAGAGGGATCTAGAAGTGCAGGTACATAGCTCCTTGAAGATGGTGTCACAAATAGTTGGGGTGGGCAAAAAGGCTTTTGGCACATTGGCATTCATCAGTCAGAGTGTTGAGTATAGAAGTTGTGTGTCATTTTGCAGTTGTATAAATGTTCGTGAAGCTGCGTTTATAGTTTTGTATTCAGTTCTAGGCACCATGTTATAGGGAAGATGCTGTTAGGTTGGAAAGGGTACAGAGAAGGTTTACAAGGATGTTGCCAGGACTTGAGGGTCTGAGCTACAGGGAGATGTTGAGTAGGCTTGGACTCTATTCTCTGGAGCGCAGAAGTTTGAGAGTGATCTTATAGAGGTGTATAAAATCATGAGAGGAATAGATCAGGTAGAAGCACAGAGCCTCTTGCCCAGAGAAGGGGAATCAAGAACCAGATGGCATAGGTTTAAGGTGAAGGGTTAAAATTTTTATCGGAACCTGAGGGATAACCTTATGCAACAAAATACTAAACATGACTACTTTCATTTACATGACATTGCTGTATCCCAAACATTATGGTGCCCTGAAATGGGGGGACTATGTATAAACACTGCTGCAATTTCTACATGGTGAAACCAAAATGTATAAAAATACCCTTTAATAAAATCTTACAATGTGCACTTTAACCATATGTGATTTTTTTCTATTACAAATCTCAAATTGTGAAGTACAGAGGCAAATAAATAAATGATGGGTCTTTATCCCAAACATTATGGAGGGCACTGTACACGATCTATTCCTCTCATGATTTTGTACACCCTCTAAGATCCCCCCTCAACCTCCTGCATTGCATGGAATAGAAATCCAGCCTACTCAACCTCTCCCTATAGCTCACATCCTCTAGTCCTGGCAACATCCTTGTAAATCATTTCTGAACCCTTTCAAGCTTGAGAATATATTTCCTATAACATGGTGCCCAAAACTGAACACAATATTCTAAATGCGGTCTCACCAACGTCTTGTACAACTGCAACATGACCTCCCAACTTCTATACAGCAATAAGAGGTCCAATGTTGCCCCTTATCTAGAAGGGCCATCTTCAAAGACTTATTAGAAACATAGAAAAATAGGTGCAGGAGTAGGCCATTCGGCCCTTCGAGCCTGCACCGCCATTCAATATGATCATGGCTGATCATCCAACTCAGTATCCCGTACCTGCCTTCTCTCCATACCCCCTGATCCCTTTAGCCACAAGTGCCACATCTAACGCCCTCTTAAATATAGCCAATGAACTGGCCAGTATTGTTGATAACTCCTTAAAAATTGAAGGTGTGAAATTTAAAAACATTATTAGTTTAGTTATTTTAGTTTAGTTTAGAGATACAGTGTGGGAACAGGCCCTTCGGCCCACCAAGTCTGCACCGACCAGCGATTCCCACACATTAACACTATCACTAACACTATCCTATCCACTCTAGGGACAATTTTACTTTTATACCAACCCAATTATCCTACAAACCTGTACATCTTTGGAGTGTGGGAGGATACCGAAGATGTCGGAGAAAACCCAGGTCACGCGGAGAATGTACAAACTCCGTACAGACAGCACCCGTGGAAGCACTCTGAGGCCGCTGCGCCACCGTGCCACCCTAGTATTCTAGAAAGACTCATGTAGTTCTTCCTCAAATTTGGTGCTATACATTTGAGGCACAATGTAAGATAAGAGAAAGGTGTTTACAATTCCAAAGGCTAGAGGAGAAATATTCTTTGCTGATTTAGCAATCTGACAAGTAAATGGAATTTAACATTTAATAGAAGCATTTCAACTATAGGTGTGGTCTGATCAGGACTCCGTGGAACTTGTTCAGCATTCCATTTGCCTTAACCTGTTACCGCCAAGTTTTTCTTTCAATATTAGCCATGACCCGAGTGGTGGCACTGAACAGATGAATGTTTTTGCATAACATTATGATTGAACACAACATGCCTCAGAGCACACTTATTACCGTACTCACAATTCTCAACTCAGAAGTAACCTTTGCTGTTTTTTGGAAAAGAAAAGTTTTCCACCAATTATTTTTCCTACAATAAAGACCAAAGTGATAGTCTAAATTAATGTTTTCATTTAACCATTAACATTTCTTTACCATGTACTCCAAGGTGGCAGATTATACACGCTGCTTGGAAGGAGAGATCATTATTTTCAGACTGAGCAGGGAGCATTAGTAGATGAGCTACTGTGTTCACATCTAATTCTTGTATTATTAGTGTTCTTATTGTTTCTAGGGGGAAAAAAAAAGAACAATCTATTCAACAAACACGGTTCAATATCTATAATCCAGATTGCATACATTTCACATCTCACCACATAAAGTGCATTGAAAGAATGCCATTTAGCTCAAAGCAAGGGATGACAATTCAGCTGAGTCATATGAGTGGTTTGCTTTGCTCCCTTTACTTAGCTCAGCAGTGCTGAGTTCCTCCAGTACTTTGTCTTTTGCTCAAGATTAGAAACAGAAAATATGTGCAGGAGTAAGCCATTCAGCCCTTCGAGCCAGCATCACCATTCAATATTATGGCTGATCATCCAAAATCAGTACCCTGTTCCTGTTTTCTCCCCATATCCCTTGATTTCATTAGCCCGAAGAGCTATATCTAACTCTCTCTTGAAAACATCCAGTGAATTGGCCTCCACTGCCTTCTGTGGCAGTGAATTCCTCAGATTCACAACTCTTTGGGTGAAAAGATTTCAGCATCTGCAGTTCCTTGTGTCACCAATTTACATTTTGTGCTTTGTTGCAAACATAAATAGGAGCAAAAGGAAATAATTTTAAAATGCTTTATTTTTACTCTAAACACCCTTAGTTTAAACGCAAGATTCAATTTCATTGCCATTTTCATATGTAGGAAAATAAATAGGTGTTCAATTAGATCAAGACGAGACCTGGGTGTCCTTGTACACCGGTCACTGAAAGTTGGCGTGCAGTACAGCAAGCAGTAAATAAAGCTAATGGAATGTTGGCCTTCATAACAAGAGGATTTCAGTATAGGAGTAGAGAGGCTCTTCTGCAGTTGTGTAGGGCTATGGTAAGACCACCTCTGGAGTATTGCGTACAGTTCTGGTGTCCTAATTTGAGGAAGGACATCCTTGTGATTGAGGCAGTGCAGTGTAGGTTCACGAGATTGATCCCTGGGATGGCGGGACTGTCATATGAGGAAAGATTGAAAAGAGTTGGATAGAGCTCTAGGGGCTAATGGAGTCAAGGGATATGGGGAGAAGGCAGGCACGGGTTATTGATTGGGGACGAATCAGCCATGATCGGCTGGCTAGCTCGAAGGGCTGAATGGCCTCCTCCTGCACCTATTTTCTATGTTTCTAAGGCCTTCAGTACCAGTACCAAATCAGAGTTATACAGCAAAGAAACTGGTCATCATAAACAGATGCTGCCACCTTATCTCTTTTCATTTACGTTTTGCTTCACAATGCACTGACAATTTCAGCGATCAATTCACTTATACCTGCTTCTCCGATGAGGTGAAATCGAGTTTCAATGACCACTGCTTTCAATCCTTTTCTAATCTCCTAATTAAAAATATACTTGCATTTCTGAGGGGTTTATGCGGTGATGTTCACTTTACTCTAAGAGATTACATTAACAATTTAATTTATTATATTATATTAAATTAAATTAAATATTATATTAAATGCTTAGCTTTCAAAAAAAGATATCACAACTATCTGCTGATATAAATTGCTGCACAATCACAAAGGATGCAATAATATCCTCACCTTGCTTTGTGAGCTCTGCAATGCAAGCTGTCACATGCAGCAAGGTCTCAGTGTTGACATTAAAGTACCTGAGGGCCTGGAGCAGAGCTGCAGCACATCGACTGTCGATAATAGCCTGAAACACAAAAAAAACATGATTTAATGAATCAAAACCCAAAGTCATGAGCAATCCTGTGGGTCCCCCAGAACTACTACTGATTTCTCCAAATATTAAGCATGGTAGAAAAAAAGGTCTACAATTTCCCCACCTGATTTTCCCCACTACTCCCCACCACCATTAACACCACCAGCCCAACAATCCCCAGGCACACCCCACACAAAGACAATCTAAAACGTTTGCAGTAAGCGTCCTAAAGTTGTAGAATCACACATCACAGGAACAGACAATTGCACCCATGACATCCATGCTGACTATCAAAGTACCTATTTATATTAATCTAATTTACCAGCACTTGGACTGTGGCCTTCTTGACAATTTCAGTTCTCATAGAAATACTTAAATGTTGTGAGATTACGTGCCTCCACCACCCACTCAGACAGGGCTATCCTTAATTCCAACTTTCCTTGGGGTGAAAAACGTCTTCCTCAGATCCCCTCCAAACCTCTTAAGGGCCTGTCCCACTTGCCGATTTTTTTGGCGACCGCCGGAAATCAGTGTCGCCAAAACATTTTGAATATTTAAAAATCCAGCCGCCACAAAAAAATGTTGCGACACTTCAAAAAACTCCGCGCGTCATACGTCGTCACCGCCGCATCATGCCGCAAATCTTTCGGGGACTTGATACGTCAGTCAATGATGCCGGCAGTCGCCAAAAGAAAATCGCCTCTCATATCTGTGCCTCTCATAATTTTGTATTCTTCGATACCCTCTCCAATTCACATCCTTTCTAAAGTGTGGCAACCAGAACTATGCATATGCAGTCAAAGAGTCATAGAGTGATACAGTGTGGAAACAGGCCTTTCTGCCCAACTCGCCCACACCGGCCAACAATGTCACAGCTCCACTAGTCCCACTTGCCTGCGCTTGGTCCATATCCCTCCAAACCTGTCCTATCCACGAATCATGCTAGCTGAGACTTGACCATGGTTTAGAAAGGTATAACATAATAAATATATGTGTAGAAAGGAACTGCAGATGATGGTTTAGACCAAAGATGGACACAAAAATCTGGAGTAACTCAGCAGGACAGGCAGCATCTCTGGAGAGAAGGAATGGGTGACGTTTCAGGTCGAGACCCTTCTTCAGGCTGAAAGTCCCATGTCTTTCAGTTGATTAAGGGTCTCGACCTGAAACGTCACCCAGTCCTATCCAGAAATGTTGCCTGTCCCGCTGAGGTACTCCAGCTTTTTGTGTCTATCGTCATAATAAATATATATATACTTAGGGTAAACAGTTCGGGTCCCAGTAACAATCCCTGTGGCACACCACTGGTTATAGACTTTCAATGACAAAAACAACCCTCCACCATCTTCTTCTGATGCCAAGCCAATTGTGCATTCAATTTGTAAACTAGTTTTGGGCTGTAATCTTTCTGACATGGGACCTTGTCAGAGGCTTTTTTGAGGTTATGTAGATTACATTAGCCACAGTATATGCATGCTATTACTTGTTCCTGCTTGCTGTCAAAATTCATTTACGCTCCATCACACTCTGTAACTAATCCTCAATTTATATAAGGGAATTTATTTATTTGCATTCTCCAACAAGTTTCCTATTTGCAATTTTCCTCCTTCAGTACAGTGCATAAGCTGGTGAATATAACATTAAGATTCAGTACCTAGACTGCTTCTTGTTTTTTTTTTTATTATTGTTCCTACAATCACAATTCAGAAATTTTGCTTTGTTCCAAGGAAAACTGGCATACCTTTAAATTGCAAGAACTTACCTGCTGAGTTTCACCTCTGGCTAATTTATGGATAATGGTAGCACCAAGATAACTGATTCCAGGATTTGTTTTGTGAACTAACAGTAGCTTTCCTAAGGTATTCAAGATATTTTCTGACATAATAGCATCCTGTAAATAAAATAAAACTTTTCATCAACTAAACCAAATTATATCGTACCATCTATACTTCATAATTTCATTATTTTCTTGAGAAATCAAGCCATTTAGTTTTCAACAATTCATGTTAATACTTCAGATTTGTCTAAAAAGAAACATAGGAATATAGGACCTATTAGTACAACATTCAGCCAATTGCTTGTTCATTTACCGGTCTATGCTCGAGTCACTTTGTGTCAGTATCCCTTAATATCACTAAATGGCAAAAGTCTATTGACTACTTAATTATCACTGTTAGCCTTTTCCTTCTCAGTACACGAGTAAAACCCCAGTAATCTGGCCAACTTGGGACTCCGGTGGTGCTGGATTGGCATTTTTTTCCAGACTATTGTATATTATTCAAATGAATACCCCAGCATATTTCACACACCATTGCATTAAATTTCCCAGTGAACTAGGAAGATTTGAAAGCAGTGCAGGAGATGGGACCTTTGGCAATTGAGAAAGAGCATGGGAACTGGGGCCCGATCTTCTTCATTGAACTTTACAGCCTTCCATCAGTGAGGAATGTGGAATCCACTGTGGTGGGTGTTTATGTTAACTTTTATGTGGTTGTGTGTCTTGTTGCTTTTCACTTAGTATGGTTGTTTGGTTACTCAAATTTCACTGTACCTTAATTGGTACATGTGACAATAAACTGACCTTGAACTGGGGCCCTGGTGAGTTGAATGGGAGTGTGAGAAATAGAGCCCCAGTGAGATGGAAGAGTGCAGCAATCAGCGTCTGGTGAAGCGGAAGGGAGTGTATGAGCCAGTACCCCAGGGTGTTAGAGGGAGAGTGGCAAGCATTACCTGGTGAACCAGAAACTGAACCATTGGGATATTTAACTGGTCTAATGGTGTATTGTAGGAGTTTTACTTTATCTCTACACTCCCTTTTACCATCTAAGTAATTTCAAAAAAGGTTAAAAAAAAATTCCTGAGTTACAAAGCCTTTAATTATATCAGTGTCCTGTGTAAAACTTTATGGAAGTGCTTCACAACTATATCCATAGAATTTCACCACTTTCTTTCTCAAAGTAATTGACTCCTGCAGCATGGAAACAGGCCCTTCGGACCAACGCGTTTGTGTGGACTAAGTTGCCTGTCTGAGCAAGTACTATTTTCCTGCATTTTGCACACATGCCTCTCAACCTTTCCAATCCAAATGTCTTTTAAACTTTGTAATTGTACCCAGCTCTACCATGTCATCCAGCAACACATTCCACGTACCCACTACCTTCTGTGTCGTAACCTCCCCTTTAAATCTTTCCCCACTCACTTAATCTATGTCCTCCCTCTACTTTAAGACTCCCCTACTGTTGGAAATAAGACTGGGATCATTCACCTTCTCTATGCCCCTCATAATTTTATATACGTCTATAAGGTTAACTCTCAGCTACCTACACTCCAGGGAAAACAACTTTAATTGATCTAGTCTCTTCCTATAACTCAAGCCCTCCAGATACAGTTTGTCTGCCACTCCATGGCCCACTTTCCCAGATGATTTAGATCATGTTCTAAACTTCGATAACCTTCACTTTCCATTATCTTAGATAGCCTTCCACATAAAAACAATTAGTTATGTTCCTTAGATATGAACTAATCCTGGTAGAAACAAGTAACTGCACATGCTGGTTAATACCAAAGATAGACACAAAGTGCTGGAATAACTCAGTGGGTCAGTGACCCATCCCTTTGTTCTCCAGAGATGCTGCCTGACCCGCTAAATTACACCAGCACTTTGTGTCTATTTTTGCTATTAACAGGGGTTCCCCTCTTCGACTAAAGATGAGGCTCTCACCAGGGTCTCCTCTATACCCCATAGCTCTGCTCTCACTCCCCATCCCCCCCACTCGTAACAAGGATAAAGTCTCCCTTGTCCTCACTTTCCACCCCACCTGCTGTCACATACAACACATAATCCTCTGACATTTTTGCCACCTCCAACGGGATCCCACCACTAGCCACATCTTCCCATCTCCTTCCCTTTCGGCTTTCCACAGAGACTGCTCCCTTCGTAACTCCCTGGTCAATTCATCCCTTCCCACCCAAACCACCCCTTACCCTGGTACCGCAGGAAATGCTACACTTGTCGCTTTACTTCCCCCCTCAACGCCATCCAAGTAACCCAAGCAGTCTTTCCAGGTGAGGCATAGGTTCACCTGCACCTCCTCCAACCTCATCTATTGCATCTGCTGTTCTAGGTGTCAACTGCTCTACATCGGTGAGACCTTTTTTGCATATCTTTCATTCATTGTTCTTTATCTCTCCACATCACCATCTATATCTCTCGTTTCCCTGATCCCTGACCAGACTGAAGAAGGGTGTCGACCCGAAACGTCGCCTATCTCCTTCGCTCATTAGATGCTGCTGCACCCGCTGAGTTTCTCCAGCTTTTTGTGTAACCCTCGATTCTCCAGCATCTGCAGTTCCTTCTTTAACACAGTGTCAATGTTATATATTTCCACTTCACGTAATTTTACGTTATTTTACAGAATAATCTTCCATTGCTGTCAGCCTCACCAATATACTTAATCCCCCAAATCCATAACAGCCATGCTCTTCATCACGAGTTTTAGAGCGTTTTCCAAGCGTGATTTACATTAGCTCACAATCATGAATGATTTTGGGCTCTGTCTACTCAACTCGAGGTTGTTAAATCTTATGTGAATTTGCAGTAGAAAAGGGAGGTTACTCTTCAGCTTGGACAAAGAATATCTGCTCATCCACAACACTACCCATTAATCCAGAAATTTTATGTTTTATTGCCTCTGGTAATTCTCACATTTCTAGCAGTCCAAATAAAATGCTTCCAAAGATTAATAATGGCAGTCATAAGATATTTTTTGGTGACACTAAATTCAAGAAATAAATTATTGATAATTATACTCCATGAATCTGTTGAAAGTCTTCAAAAATAAGTGTTTCCTACCATGTTGGAGTGGTTCTCTGCCAGAGTGCTGAGTAAGGTCAGGGCTGCTTCATTTACATTTACACTGGAAAATTGCAGCAAATCATGCAGTTGAGCCAAGCAGTTCATAGTCACAATGTCCGCTTGAATATTTTCTGTCGTGAGGAAAAGGATCATCAATTATAAATTAGTAAGTGATAGGAGCAGAATTAGGCCATTCGGCCCATCGTCTTTGCCATTCAATCATGGCTGATCTATCTCTCCCTCCCAATCCCATTCTCCTGCCTTCTCCCCATAACCCTTGTCACCCATACTAATCTGAATTAATTCTGAATTGGAATCCGCTAAGATGTTACCTATGATCATTGGTTGGGGCCACACACTCCATGAAAGTATGTAGCTTGATCTCTAACCTAGCCTGAGTTAGCCTCATTCAACTAGTTGGCAATGGGAATATTCTAATCCGCATTCATTTAATTCAGATGATGGTGTTAGCCAGAGGACCTATTGATAATGTATAAAATATATCAGGGCTTGTCTTGTGCACCACAATCAACCAATCTTATCCAGTAAGAATATCAATACGAAAATCTACTAGGGTATGATATTGAAGAGATGTCACTACCAGTAGAATATACTTTGATACAAGCCCCATGTTTAAAACAAGGGGAATTGGACAGGAAAAATTAAAAAGCATTTCTTGGATGAAAATGTTTCCTTTTCTTAGTGGGGTGAATCAATAAATAAAAGAAGATTTAAAAATTGTTGGAAAAAAGCAACAGGTCAGGCAGCATGTGTAGAAATTGAGACAGAGTTAACATTCCAGGTCAAAGACCCTGCAACTAGAACATCATTTATCAGCCACAGTGCTCTCCACCCATCTACATCACACACATTTTGCCTACAGGCATATCCCCCCCCCCCAACCCCAACCCTCCCTCCTCCTTCATCTGGTTCTGGTCCCATCTGTTCTTAACCTCTTCCCTAATAGCTCCCATATTCACCTTCCTTAGCAGATACTCGTATTGGCAACCTTTATGTTCCTAATTGACACCTTCCAACAGCTATTTCCACCTTCATCCTCGTCTCCCATACCTCGCTTCATATATGCATTATCCTCCCACTTATATGAGAATATCATACTCATGTTTATTCCCGTGATGTCGGGACTCTCATATGGTGAGAGAATGGAGCGGCTGGGCTTGTATACTCTAGAATTTAGAAGGGTGAGAGGGGAATCTTATTGAAACGTATAAGATTATTAAGGGTTTGGACACGCTAGAGGCAGGAACCATGTTCCCGATGTTGGGGGAGTCCAGAACCAGGGGCCACTGTTTAAGAATAAGGGGACGGAGATGAGGAAACACTTTTTCACACAGAGAGTTGTGGGTCTGTGGAATTCTCCGCCTCAGAGGGCGGTGAAGGCCGGTTCTCTGGATACTTTCAAAAGAGAGCTAGATAGGGCTCTTAAAGATAGTGGAGTCAGGGAATACGGGGAGAAGGCAGGAACGAGGTACTGATTGTGAATGATCAGCCACGATCACATTGAATGGCGGTGCTGGCTCGAAGGGCCGAATGGCGTACTCCTGCACCTATTGTCTATCGCTTTTTAACATTGACAATCAAATTTCAATCTCTTAAATGTTTCAACTAAGTTTTCTCACAAGCTTTCGTTTGTGGTGGCAGGAAATATGTAATTAACTGAATCAAAATCAATTAAAGACTGTACAACCATCCTTCCTTATGCGTTTGGGACACCGGATTCTATCAGGATATGCTCTGAAAAAATTAAGTGTAAAAAATTCCTGCGACAGGATTTATAGAAGTTAAAATATAATGATTTATGTTGAATATAAAATTGAACACCTACTATTTAGAGACAAGTTCCTGAGGCAGTAGCATGCTTGACAGCAAACCTGTGGGAAATAACAAAGTGATTGCAAATGCTCGAGTCAATTCATTGTTGATGAATCAGGATAGTTCTGTAAAAACCTAACACTTCTTTATTCTAAGGACTCTAGTCCTTAAACCTCACTCTTTTAATTAAGCCTTTCACCTTCTCCACTACTATCTCCTCACATGGCTTGGATATATATTATTTTTGAAATATTTTTCTCCAGACGTGTACTAAAAGATGTGCAATAGCTTGTGATTTATTTTATGTTTTGCAATCATGAAACAACGGATTGAAAAAAACAGCTTACCTTTTCCACTGAGGAAGACATGAGAGACAGTAGCATCTTGAGAAGAATGCCATCCCCTATTTGAAGCATGGACTGATGATGATGTGGGTTGGTTGCTATGTTGCTCAATGCAGCACAACTGTAATACTTTGAGTGAAAAGAATATATGATAAGAATAGTAACACACTAATTTCACCATTGGACATATTGAATAATTCCACCAGGTGGCGCCGTCAGCGATGGCAGCCTCGCCAATGGTTTGTCTGTCTTTTCTTTTTTGTTATTTTTAGTGCATTTTAAAAAGTATGTGTTAATGTTCTCTGGTTTGTTTTATGTGGGATGTGGGGGGTTCAGGGGAGACTTTTTTCAATCTCTTACCTTGCTGGAGATGCGATTGTTTTCCGGAACGTATCTCCGGTCGCTCTGCGGCCTAACATCATGGAGCTGGATGCCTTGCTCGAAACTGAATTTGAGCCCCACCGTGGGGCCGTGGACTTACCATCGGAGCCTGTGATCCCTTGCCTGGGACCGACGCTCCAACCGCGGCCTGCGGATTTCAACATTGAGGAGCTCGCAGTCTCGGGTACAGACTAATGTCAGGAAGCTCCAAAGTCGCAGGAGGTACGGCCAACCCCGACCCGGGATCCGATCACCTGGTACGATGAGCTGAGATCCCCCCGATGCGGGAGCTTGATCGCCCCGACTTGGAGGGCTTGACCGCCGGCCACGGGAGGCAAGATCATACCGTCAACAGAAGGCCCGAGGCCCCCGACCGTGGGAGAACAAAGAAAGGAAGAGATTTAACTTTTTTTTTGCCTTCCATCACAGTGAGGAATGTGGAGGAGTCACTGTGGTGGATGTTTATGTTAAAATGTATTTTGTGTGTCTTGTTGCTTTTTATTGGTATGGTTGTATGGCAAATCAAATTCTTTGTATGTTGCAAAACAACTTGGCTAATAAAGCATGATTATGGTATCTGGTATATCTAATTTGCTACTTGCCAATGACATAAATATAGAAAAAGCATGCTATTCCTTTCAGTTGATCATGAAACACTGAGAAGTAATTTAAAGAGAAAACTATGAAGCCTAATTAAATGGGGTGAATATACCTACTACGCACATATAGGTGCCTGACAGATGCTATTCCTGTTCAAACTATTGTTGTAGTAGGTATGTATAGCAGTCAATTTGTACTCAAACAAGCGACTGCTTCCACACACTGCCTTTACAATTCCTGCAGAGGGTGGAGCTTAAATACTCAAGAGTCAAAAATGTTTTATAGTCATATGTGCCAGACAAAACAATGAAATTCTTACTTGCAGCAACACAATGGAATATCTTAACATAGTACTCTATAAACAATATAATAAACAAGAAAAACAAGTTCAGTGCATGTGCATATACACATATATATATGCATATGTACACATATACATTGCACACATATATATTACACATATATATGTGTGTGTATATACAGTATATAGGCATATACACATACAAACAAACATGTTTGATGTGCACAGCGCCCTATGATGTTCTCTAGATGATAGCTTCAGTCATGGCATACCAAACGTAGCCCATTTCCTATGGATCAGCATATGGATCCCATTGCCACAGGCTGTCAAATAAACAACAGGTTGTGTGGAACATGCAGGTTGGGGTTTTCATGTTTCCATGTTGCATATGAAAATCATACACTTAACGCTTAAAGCAAAATGTCTCCTTTGTACATTTCATTGTAATGGTAAGGAACACTGACAATTTTGGCTTATTTGGCGACTGGCATATTAAATAGCTGATGAAGTGACAAAGGAGATTTGATAAACAACAGGATTTACATGGTTAGGACAAATCTGGAGGGATATGGACCAAACACAGGCAGATGGGACTAGTGTAGCTGGACATGTTGCCCATTGTGGGCAAGTTGGGCCAAAGGGCCTGTTTCCACACTGTATCATTCTATGACTCTATAAATAACGAACTGGGGATTTTCAAGATGTGAGTGACACGTAACTGAATCAAACCTGGAGAGACTGCTGATTTTGTGCAATTACATTTTTCAAAAAAAACAAATTCAAAATTCAATTTAATTTCCTGGTGCCTCTGTTAATGGCTCCAACAGATTACAGTTTAATGGTAAAGTCATCATAACCTCCAAGCAAATCCCAATAATTGACTCAAATTTCACATTACACGGGTCAATGTTATATAAAGTGTAATGGAGAACTGAATCAAAGAAATGCAAACAAAAAAACTCACTAGTTATCAGAGACCACTGGAAAATAGAAGGTGGGAAGAGGGAACCAGTTCAGGTTGATACTGGACAGATTTCTTGAAGCAGATTACTTGTTGGCTTATCTCAGACAATTGAGTCAACTGATCTGATGTGCATCTAAGTTCTAGGAGCAGCATTAGGCCATTTGGCCCATTAAGTCTATTCCCACCATTCAATCATAGCTGATCTATCTTTCCCTCTCAACCCCATTATTCTGCTTTTTCCCCTATAACCCCTGACACCCTTACTAATCAAGAATCTGTCTCTCTCTGCTTTAAAAATATCCATTGACTTGGCCTCCACAGCTGTCTGTGGTAAATATCACATCAAGATGTTGTGTGATCTAGTATCCCATTAAGGCCAGACCAAGTAAGAGAGGTAAGCTCACTTTCCTTAGTAACCCTAATCTAAAAGCAGTGCATTTCAATGACTATCATAAAGATTTATGATCACCATTAATGGCCACTAGCTATTTGTATAGATTAATTAGCCGAAGTTTGAATTAATGTTACTGGATTATTAGTGCATAAGCATTTCAACTACCCTATCACACCCCATGACCGCTGAGTCTCAATCAGTTGTACCTGAAGTCTCACCATAAACAACATGTTAAAAATGCTAGGAGATATTCCTGGGACATACTAAAATCTTATCATGGTATCCAGCAGAATCGATATCAGTTTCGAACCCACTCCAAGAACAGCAAATGCAGCGTGGTTTGATAATAGAGATATTTTTTTAGCCAGCAACAGGGCAGCAATGTTTGCTGTCTGTGAACATCCAGCATCACTGTAAATGATCATCATTTACTGCATCATTTAAATAGTCAAACACTAGTGATGCTATTAGCAATAGCCTATTATGGGAAATTGTTTCAATAATCTAGCCTTCCACAACGAGTGGAAGATTAAAAAATATATTTTATTATTCCATTATTGTATCTTTGCTCTTATTTGGTGCTTAGGTACAGAATGAGATCATCATTGATTATTTACCTGGACCTCTGAGTCAGGAGATTGTAAATGAAGGATCAAGACAGGGAGAGCCTTTTCTTTGCAGAGCAAATGTTGAATCTTTTCTATAAAATAAAAGTTGAATTTATTTAAAGCTACTAGGAATGATCTTTAATCATGATTTAAATTGAAGAACATATAAGAGCAAGACAAGGCCCCTAAATCTGTTCTGCTAGTCAATAAGATTAAAGCTAGTTTTCTATCCTATCCAGTTTCCTGACCAATCTCCAAACACCTTGATTCCCTGTGTCTAATCATGCTCTGATCATTCTGACTACTTTTCCCTTTTATGTAACCTGCCTACTACTTTCTTCCCCACTATGTTGGTTTATCCATGATACAAGTCCTTAACTATGTCTTTGTAGAGGAGACACAAAGATCCCATTACATTCTTGGCTGGTCTCCCCCTCTGGGTCACATCATTAAATATCAGCTCATCTAAAGCGTGCCCGTCCATGTTCTAACGTGCGCCATTTATCCATCATATTTTGTCTTTTGATCTAAAGTGGCACTCTGGCTCTGTACTCAAGTCTCGCTATAGCAGCACTCATAGTCATAGAGTGATACAGTGTGGAAACAGACCCTTCGGCCCAACTTGCCCACATGTCCCAGCTACACTAGTCCCACCTGTCAGCGTTTGGCCCATATACCTCCAAACTTGTCCTATCCCTGTACCTGTCCAACTGTTTTTTAAACATTGGGATAGTCCCAGTCTCAACTACTGCCTCTGGCAGCTTGTTCCATACACCCACCACCCTTTGTGTGAAAAAGTTACTCCCCAGATTCCTATTAAATCTTTTCCCCTTCACCTTGAACCTATGTCCTCTGGTCCTCGATTCCCCTACTCTGGGCAAGAGACTCTGTGCATCTACCCGATCTATTCCACTCATGATTTTATACTCACTCAACTCTGTTATCTACTCTTGCAGGACAAATCATAGAGAGCTCTGTATTACTCCAACTTCATGTTCTTGAGCATAATTCGCTCCGTTTACCCATCCATTTGAGGGTGTGCCGCAGCCCCTTAGGGCGTAAGTTTTTGCAGAGGGGTTTGTAGGAATTCTAAACTTGTCACCTTTTGTAAAGCACATCAACACACATATTTTGGACATATAAATACATATTCATGCATTCTTTACATGCTTAACCATTGCCTGGTATCCAGGGCATGCCATTATGCACATCCCTGAGTTCTGGAGTTCCTAACATAAAAGTCTGAAGAGGGGTTTCGAGCTGAAACGTTGCCTATTTCCTTCGCTCCATAGATGCTGTCTCACCCGCTGAGTTTCTCTAACATTTGTGCCTACCTTCCTAATATAAAATCCTCCTTAAAAGCTACATGAAAGCTTTTAGTCACCTCTTTCCATATTTCAACCTTTGCTCAATGTCAATTTTTATTTTGATTAGATTCTATGAATTACATTGGGAGCTTTCAATATGTGACGGGAGTTTTATTATTGAACAAAGAAATGACAAAAGGCAGAAGCTGGAAAGTAGTCACGGTGACCTACTTGCTGATGAATTACTTATGTTTTCTTTTTATGGGCTAAGGTTCAACAGACAGATCAATCATTCTGATAAAAATCGGCACTTTCTGTATCACGAGGGTGAATACAATGACTTGCAATGTTAATGCAAGGCTTGTCATTTTGTTGATCAGTCTGAAGAAGGGTCTCAACCCGAAACGTCACCTATTCCGTCTTTCCAGAGATGCTGCCTGTCCCGCTGTTACTCCAGCATTTTGTGTCTATCTTGTCATTCTGTTTACCTGATCTTGAAAGGTTGAGGATGGCGCCCACTGCATTCTGTTGCACTCTAGGATCATATGACTTTGCAAGAACCAGCAAAGGATTAATTCCCCCTTCAGAGGCAATAAGTTCCCTGTTGAATGCTGGCAGGTAAACAGTAAAGAGGAATGACAGTCAGTAAAATATCTATTAAAAAATCTAGTCAAGAATCAATGGACATGAAATGTTAACATTTTAACATGAAGCATTGCAACAAAATTCAAAGTGAGGGCTCTTATTTAATTTATAAATTGAATGAATTATGGCGCCAGCAATGGCTGCCTCACCAACAGTCTGTATTACCTTCCTTTCCTTTGTGTTTAATAGTATGTATTATATGTATGTTTTTAGTTTTCTTTAGTTTGGTTTATGTATAGGATGGGGGAGGGAGTTGGGGGAAACGTTTTCTAAGCTCTTACCTCGACAGAGATTCGATTTTTTTCCATATCGTACCTCCGTCCGCACTGCAACCTAACATTGAGGAGTTGGCGGCCTTTGCTGGAGATCGACGAGAGCTCCACCGCGAGGCCTGCGGACACTGAGCCCATGATTCCTTTGCCAGGGATCGACCTTGGAGCTCCTATCTTGGGGGCTTGTGGACTTTAACATCACAGAGACTGACTTCGGGGACTCCAAGCCACAGGAGGTTCGACCACCCCGACATGGGAGTTTCGATCGCCCCAATGGGGGTTCGACCGCTGGCTGCGGGAGCTACGATCACCCCGATGGAGTATTTGACTGCCCCGATTGCAGGAGAATACGAGGAAGCAGATTGGACTTTTTTTCCTTCCATCGCAGTGAGGAATGTAGGGAATCCGCTGTGGTGGATGTTTATGTTAACTTTTGTTAATTGTGTGCCTTGTTGCTTTTTTTTCATATGGCTATATGGTAATTCGCATATCACTGTACCTTAATTGGTACACGTGACAATAAAAGTCCTTTGAATCCTTTGATATTGTATGCACAGGAAGTAGCTTGGTAATGGGAATAGTGCTGAATCAATATTCAAACCAACTTTCAACATTCTGTACTAAAACAACACCTTGGGTCTTGCTAAATTTCCATACAAATGAAAATGATAATTAAAAACTCAAATTATAATATTGACAAACCGTATTACTCCACAACTGCTAGGATAGTGACAAATGTCATTATGGTTCCATTTTGTGAATGTACATTTGGTATATATTTACATAGTTAAGTTGTTAGTTCATCCAAAATCTAAATATTTCGGCTAGTGAAGTTATATAGAAAGGATTACAAAGAATTTTAGTAATATAGATTTATGATATCTGAACAGTGGAGAAATTAGAACAGAATTGTGGAATGGTCTCAGTGGGCTCCAATGGTTGAAATTTACCAGAGACATTTTATAAACTACCAGTATTCAAACAATGACACAGGTGCTAGGGTAACTTAGCGGGTTATGCAGCATCCCTGGGGAAAATGGATAGGTGACATTTCGTGTTGAGACCCTTCCTTAGACTGATCAGACCAACCCAAAAGGCACCTATCCGTGTTCTCCAGGGATGCTGCCTGACCCGCTGAGCTACTCCAGCACTTTATGGCTTTTTTGTATACCAGCATCTGCAGTTCCTTGTTTATACAAGTATTCAAACAAACTTGGCATGTTGCTGTTCTGTCTGGATACATGAAAATATGATATGCACAATAACAAATGAACATACAAATTAGGAGAGGAGGAGCACCAATAGACCCTGGAGATGTTCTCCACCATTTTATCATATGTGTTTAGTTTAGCTTATTGTCAAATACAGGTACTGTGAAAAGCATTTTTGTTGCATGCTGTGCAGTCAGCAGAAAGACTTTTGATGATGATAATCAAGCTATCCACAGTGTACAGATACAGGATAAAGGGAATAAAACAGTGCAAGATAAAGTCTAGTAAGGTCCAATTAAAGATAGTGCAAGAATCTCCAATGTGGTACTGTCAATGGTAGATCAGGACTGCACTCTAGTTGGTGATAGGATAGTTATTATTAGGATAATTGTGGTTAATCTATTTGTATCTACTCCACATTCCTCTATCACCTGAATAACTTTCTACCCCTTTCATATGGAGAATCTATCTACCTCTGGTTTAAGATTATTTAAATAATCTGTTTCCATTGCGCTTTGAGGAAGATAATTGTAACAGCATGTAGATCAGCAGAACACCTGTGCCGGGGGTTCAATCGTGACCTTCTATGCTGTCTGGATGGAGTTCACGTGTGCGTGAGAGCATGTTGGGTCCTACAAATTCCTCTCTTGTCCTAAAGGTGTGCTGCAGGGTTAATGGCAAATGTAAATCACCCCTAGTAGAGGCACATGGAATTGGGGTTGGTTGATAGGCACATGAGGAAGACCAAGTTATAAGGGGGCATTAATGCAACCACATCTGAAGTGGTTGCCCCCTGTAACTGAAGCATAACCACTCTACTTTTGTATTTAATTTTTCCAGCAACAAACAATGACATTCTGTTAGCTTTCCAACTTACTTACTCTACCTGCCGAGGTGCATTTTTTCTTTCAGCAGTCCGAACACAAAACTTTGGGCACCTGTTATCTTTTTCTCTTTAGCAATTCTGGCATGCTAATTACTGAATCAGGAAGAAATGTGCCCTCTATTTGGTTGAGTATTTTTAGTAAACCTACCTGAGATGGCCAAAGATGCGATGCTTGCACAAGAGTTGCACTGTACAGTGGCATCTCCAGAACCAAGCAGTTCCAGTATAGGTTCCAACAGCCCAATCTGCACCACCGTCTCTTTGTTCACTTAAGAAAAAAGGTGGAGAAAAACAACAGGTGTAGGGAGGTTAAACTACAAATTCTGCGGTGTGGGAGGAAACCAGAGTACCTGGAAGTAACCCACATAAACCCCACAAATCCAACACCAGAGGTCAGAATTGAACCTGGGTTGCTGGAGCTATGAGGCAGCAGTGCTATTAGCTATGCCATTGTGCTTCCATGAACAGGAACTGGTTCTGGAGGGTTGTCATCTGGAACAGAACCAATGATATATGTAGCAAAAGAGATGAGGTCCTACAGCCATATTTTAAAGAATTAGGAAAGATATTAGGAAATTTACCTCAAAGGGTAGTCATCTCTGGGTTATACTTGGTGCCATGCCCCACAGCAGGGCAGGAGTCCAGTGAAGACTAATATGCTGCTGAAAAGATATTTGCGAGTAGGTTAAAGGGCCTGTCCTACAAGTATGCAACTCTATGCGATTAGCGCGACCTAACGTGGTCGCTTGAGCCGTCCGGCGTTGCGGGGCCGGTCCCACTTCAATCGCCAGAGCTGTGCGGAGTTCGTCCCGACATCGTGCGGGGCTACAAAAAACTGACTGTTCAAAAATTTTGCGCGGCAACGGCTTGTCAGCTCGCAGTCGCCTCGACACATGACACACCGCCCCGACATCATGCCTCCATGAACCTATCTGTAGGTGCCTCCGTGACCCTCTATGTGTGTGGCTCCGTGGCCCTGTGTGTGTGTGTGCCTCTGTGCCCCTCTCTGTCCTGGCGAACTTACCTTAGACTTCGCTCCAAGTTCGCCTCACTTTGCGCCACGTTACGCCACTCACCCGACCTCGCTGCCGGTTTGGTCGCGCTTGCCGCATGCAGGCGCATGCTGGTGGGAACGGCCCTGTACAGGGATCACCCGACCTCCGCGCGGCCCCCGCTTCTAGTTTGATCGCGTTCATCACATAGAGTTGCATGCTTGTAGGACAGGACCTTTACACTGGATGCTGGAGGCATTAGAACAAGTTCTGGAAAAGGTGTGATCTCTTTGCAGGTCAAATGAGCTACGTCTTTACCAAGCTGGGACCCCACCCCAGTATGCTAGTGGCTTGGAAAAGGTGGGGGCAGGTTGTATTAAGAGTTTCCTGGAGCTTTTATGATTTTAATTGCTTGATGGGAGATGGGAAGCAATTTGAATTCAGGAGATCAGTAACAATGAGTTTGCATGTTAGACAAAACCAAATTTAAAAAATAAATCAAGTTATTCTTGCCAGACCAGAGGAAAAGATTGCAGTAGTTACGGCAGATTAGCTAAAGGCACATACATGGCCACAGGAAGTTTAATAAACATTTTTTAGCAATTACTGCAACATGGCTTAAATGAGCAGAAACAGCAGCTTGTTGTTCTTCATTAATCACTTTAAAACAAAATGAAAGAGCTCATTAAAAAGTAGGAGAGGGACTGAAATATAGTTTAATGAAGAAAAACTGCTGTGAATAGGGATGAACATCAGAGGAATCATCAAACAATCTTTATGCATTGAACTATAATACTGGCAGTAAAATCAAAATAATCCATGCGAGAGAGCAAACCTGTGGGCAGATTTCTGACGTTGAAAACTGAGTGGAGATAATAATTATATTATTAAGCAAACAATTAGTGTGAAAGATATGGAAATAAGGAATTTTGCAAGAGCATTTTGTAGTTATGATCATAATGTTCTTAGCTTTAGCGTAATTATTGAAAAGGATAAAGGTAAAATAGTACTAAATCATCTGAAGTGGAGTAAGGCCAGTTGTGCAGGTACTAATAGGTGACTCAGTGAAAATTGACAGGAACACAATTACCTAAATGAGTCATGATCAAATCTGTGGGAAGCTGACAAGAACGAGGTTCTCGTTTCAACAAAAAGAAACAAAGGTATTTTGTTAAGTCTTGAGTCCTTGGGTTACACATAATATAAAACAAATATAGGAAGCTTACATCAGATATTAAAAGCGCAATGCCGCACAAGAGTATAAAAATGTAGGGGAGAAATTAAAAAGGAAATTAGGAAGGCAAAAAAAAAGAAAAATACTAACAAATAAAAGAAAATACAAATATGTCTTTCAAATATTGTAAACCCATGTTTTAGAAATATAGAAGCATAGAAAAATAGGTGCAGGAGTAGGCCATTCGGCCCTTCGAGCCTGCACCGCCATTCAATGTGATCATGGCTGATCATCCAACTCAGTATCCCGTACCTGCCTTCTCACCATACCCACTGATCCCTTTAGCCACAAGTGCCACATCTAACGCCCTCTTATATATAGCCAATGAACTGGCTTCAACTACCTTCTGTGGCAGAGAATTCCAGAGACTCACCACGCTCTGTGTAAAGAATGTTTTCCTCATCTTGGTCCTAAAGGAATTCCCCCTTATCCTTAGACTGTGACCCCTTGTTCTGGACTCCCCCAACATCAGGAACAATCTTCCAATGTCTAGCTTGTCCAACCCCTTAAGAATTTTGTAAGTTTCTATAAGATCCCCCCTCAATCTTCTAAATTCCAGCGAGTATAAGCCGAGTCTATCCAGTCTTTCCTCATATGAAAGTCCTGACATCCCAGGAATCAGTCTGGTGAATCTTCTCTGTACCCCCTCTATGGCAAGAATGTCTTTCCTCAGATTTGGAGACCAAAACTGTTCGCAATACTCCAGGTGTGGCCTCACCAAAAACCTGTACAACTGCCTGCTCCTATACTCAAATCCTTTCACTATGAATGCTAACGTACCATTTGCTTTCTTCACTGCCTGCTGCACCTGCATGCCTACTTTCAATCACTGGTGTACCATGACACCCAGGTCTCGTTGCATCTCCCCTTTTCCTAATCTGCCACCATCAGATAATAGTCGACCCTCATGTTTTTGCCACCAAAGTGGATAACCTCACATTTATCCACATTATACTGCATCTGCCATGCATCTGCCCATTCACTCAGCCTATCCAAATCACCCTGCAGCCTCCAAGCATCCTCCTCACACCTAATTATACCCCCCAGCTTGGTGTAATCCGCAAACTTGGAGATGTTGCATTGAATTCCCTCGTCCAAATCATTAATATATATTGTAAATAGCTGGGGTCCCAGCACTGAGCCTTGCGGTACCCCACTAGTCACTGCCTGCCATTCTGAAAAGGACCCGTTTACTCCTACCCTTTGCTTCCTGTCTGCTAGCCAGTTCTCTATCCACATCAATACTGAACCCCCAATACCGTGTGCTTTAAGTTTGTATGCTAATCTCTTATGCGGGACCTTGTCGAACGCCTTCTGAAAGTCTAGATATAACACATCCACTGGTTCTCCCTTATCCACTCTACTAGTTACATCCTCGAAAAATTCTATCAGATTTGTCAGACATGATTTACCTTTCGTAAATCCATGCTGACTTTGTCCGATGATTTCACCACTTTCCAAATGCGCTGCTATCCCATCTTTAATAACTGACTCTAGCAGTTTCCCCACTGTTAGACTAACTGGTCTGTAATTCCCCGCTTTCTCTCTCCCTCCTTTTTTAAAAAGTGGGATTACATTAGCTAGCCTCCAATCCTCAGGAACTACTCCAGAATCTAAGGAATTTTGAAAATTTAT
This sequence comes from Raja brachyura, assembly GCA_963514005.1. Next base: position 32,777,629 of record OY740785.1, on the reverse strand, counting down.
CACTAATGCATCCACTATTTCTGTGGCTACCTCCTTGAGTACTCTGGGATGCAGACTATCTGGCCCTGGGGATTTATCGGCCTTCAGTCCGTTCAATTTACCCAACACCACCTCCCGGCTAACCTGGATTTCACTTTTTGGACCTCTCTGCAATAGGTGTAGGTTATAGCGATAGACCTACTGACGGCTGCTGACGCCACGCCCAGCTTGCACCGCCTGGCTGGTCGTTCACAGCCCCCGCTGCCTCCAGCACACCTGTCTTGAATCGGACATCCACGCCAAATTTTCTGCTACCACCGCCGGCCCACACAGCTTCCTCGGCCGCTTCCAGGCTGCTACCACCACCGACCCTTACTTGCACTCCAGCCACCTGTGGGCTGCGACCATTGACTCCGCCGATCCTCGCCTCTCCCCCGGCCACCAGCAGGCCGGGGCCGTCATCTCACCTGGATTCCAGGCCCAGTTCCGGACCGAGAGACTGAAGAAGGGTCTCAAGAGAGTCATAGTCATAAACAAGGAAATAGGCCCTTTGGCCCAACTTGCCCAGTCCAGCCACATGCCCCATCTACACACCCCACCTGCCTGCTTTTGGCCATCATCCCTCCAAACCTACCCTACCCGTGCACCTGTCCAAATGATTCTTAACGATCGTACCTGCCTCAACCACCTCCTCTGGCAGCTTGTTCCATATACCCCACCACCCTTTGTGTATAAATTTGACCCATTAGGTTTCCATGAAATGTTTCACCTTCACCTTGAACTTATGTCCTCTGGTGCTCGATTCCCCTGCTCTGGGCAAGAGATTCTGTGCATCAACCTGATCTATTCCTCTCATAATTTTGTACACCACAATAAGATCACCCTCATCCTCCTGCACTCCAAGGAATATAGTCCCAGCCTATTCAACCTCTCTCTATAATGCAGTCCTTCGAGTCCTGGGGACATCCTGGTAAATCTTCTCTGAACCCTTTCAAGCTTAACAACACCTTTCCTATAGCACAGTGATCAAAACAGAACATCTATATTGCTAAAAGTCTGATCTTGACCACTTCCTGTTGTTCTGTATATTGATATTAGAAAAACGCTGCCACTTACGGCTGTGATTTTTGGCCATCTTACTCAGAGTCCCCCTCTGCTGTGCAGGACAAGATGATTTTTCCCATCGATGAAAAATAAAAGAGTTATTAGTGTTTAAAAAATGTTGAGATCCTCTCTCCTGAAGGTCATGCCCCTTCCGGAGGGACTATAAAACCCAGAAGTGTTGAGTACCTCAATCAGCCTCTGCAAGATGGGGGAGCAAGAGGGTCACGTCTCTCAGTCTGAGCTGTGAATAACACTGAACACATGTCTACTAAACTGTGAGTGTGGTTTTACCGACCTTGAGTGCCCTTAATGTGGTTTGAAAATGAAAATGTGGTTGGTTTGAAATAAAGCACAGCAAATGGTTGGTGGTGGTTGGTTTGAAATAAAGCACAGCAAATGGTTGGTGGTGGTTGGTTTAAAATGAAGCACAGCAAATGGTTGGTGGTGGTTGGTTTGAAATGACGAACAGCAAATGCTTGGTGGTGGTTTGTTTGAAATAAGGCACAGCAAATGGTTGGTGGTGGTTGGTTTGAAATGGCAAATGATTAAAAGTCTAAACCTGACAACTTCCTGTTTGCACTGTATATTGATTTTAGGTAAAACGCTACCACTTACGGCTGTGATTTTTGGCCATCTTACTTGGTTCCCCTCCACTCATCAGGTGCAGAGGATTCTTCCCATCAATTAAAAATAAAAGTGTTACTAGTGTTTAAAAAATGGTGAGAATCTCTCTCCTGTCAATCACACCATGAAGGCCATGCCCATTCCAGTGGGAGGGATTATAAAACCCGGAAGTGTGGGTGTGGCTTAGTCTCTGCAAGATGGGAGAGGGAGAGATCATGACTGTCTGAGCTGTGAATCAACTGAACACATTGAATGTGTACTGAATTGTGAGTGTGGTGTTTTGATGGTGGTTTCACCCTGCTTGAAATGGTATGAAACTGCATTTGAATGTGGTGGCCATGCACCCTGCTTGAAGTGGTCGGAAACTGAACTTGAATTTGGTGGCCTTGCACCCTGCTTGAAATGGCATGAGACTGCACGAGTTTGGTGGACTTGCACCGTGCTTGAGGTGGTATGAAACTGCACTTGAATTTGGTGGCCTTGCACCCTGTTTTAAGTGGTATGAAACTGCACTTGAATTTGGTGAGCTTGCACCCTACTTGAAGTGGTATGAAACTGCACTTGAATTTGTTGGCCTTGCACCCTGCTTGAGGTGGTATGAAACTGCACTTGAATTCGGTGGCCTTGCACCTTGCTTGAAATGGTCAGAAACTGCACTTGTATTCAGTGGCCTTGCACCCTACTTGAAGGAGTATTGTGAGCAATTTTGGACCCCTAATTGGAGAGGATCCAGAGGCGGTTTATGTGAATGATCCCAGGAATGAGTGGGTTAACATCTCATGCGCATTTGACGGCACTGGACCTCTACTCATTGAAGTTTAGAAGGATGAGGGGGAATCTCATTGAAACTTAGTGAATATTGAAAGGCCTGGATAGAGTGGATGTGGAAGGATGTTTCCACTAGTTGTAGAGTCCAGGATCAGAGGTCATAGCTTCAGGATTAAACGATTTTCTTTTCGGAAGGAGATGGGGAGGAATTTCTTTAGTCAGAGGGTGGTGAATTTGTGGAATTCTTTGCCACGGAAGGTTGTGCAGGCCAAGTCAGTGGATAGTTTTGATTTGGCAGAGATTGATAAAATTCTTGATTAGTACGGGTGTCATGGATTATGGGGAGACGGCAGGGGAATGGAGTTAAAGGAGAAAGATAGATCAGCCAATATTTTAAAGGTGGAGTAGTCTTCATGGGCTGAATCGCCTAATTCTGCTCCAATCCCTTATGAATTTATGAACCTCTGAATGCATGGAAGCAGTGGATGTGGGCAAGATTCATAATGCATACTTTGCAGCTGTCTTCACAAAAGAGGGGGATGATGTTGATGTTTTGTTAGAGAGAAGTGTGAAGTATTTGATGGGATAAACACAGTAAGAGACAATGTTTTTAGGAATTTAGCATGTTTGAAAATGGACAAATCACTAGGCTTGGATTAAATGCATGCCATGCTGTTAAAAAAAACCAAAGGAGGAAATGACAGAAGGTCTAACCACCATTTTGTATTTCTCCCTTATTGCAGAAATGGATGGCTCCAGATAATTGGGAGCTCACATTGCGGTAGCGTTATTTAAAAAAGGAGGAAATTATAAGATAAGTAATTTCAAGTCATTTAATTTCATATTGTTGGTGGACAGATTATTGGATTTAATTCTCTGAGGCATCTTAAGACAACTTAGTAACTGGCAAAAGAGATTTATTTGGTAACATGTCTGACTAATTGAGCTTTCTGAGGTGATGAGACAGTGGGTTTGATATCATTTATATGAATTTCAGCAAGATCCAGGTCTTTCAAAAAAAATGCCAGGCAGGTCAAAACAGTAAAATCTCATCGTATTCATGGCAAGGAAGCAAATTCCATCCATAACTGCTCCATTAGCAAAGCCCTAATGGATGATGGCATTTTTATGAAGGCTACTTCCTGTGGATTTTCACTGGGGTTAGTATTCAGTCTTCTGTTCTTTGGCTTGTTTATCAATGATTTAGATCAAAATGTACGAAACATAATAAAGAGGTATTCAGATGATGGAATGTCGAGCTGTGTGGTTGACAGGAGCTAGAAAAGCTTTAGACTTTGGCTTTAGTTAGTTGGACAGAAAAATGTGAAATTGAGTTTAATGTGAAGAAGTATAAGGTCTCATGCTTGTTGACAAGGCAAGGAAATAACTAAGAAATTTGAGGACTTTGACAAATGAGAAAGTAGAAGAACCAAACTGTGTATTTTTGCAAGTCTTTAAGAATGGAATGACATGTTGGTAGAGTGGTCAAAAGGTGAAAGGAATAACTTATTGCAGAGGTGGTTACAATGGTTACACCTTACAGTGTTGGTCACATTACAAGAAAGATGCATTTAGCGGGGGGAGTGTGCAGAGTAGATTGAATAGGCTGGGGTTGTTTTCTTTGGAAGAGAGGAGAATGTGAAGACTTAAATGAGGTGTATACATTTTTGATGGGCTTAAATAGAGGAGGTATCTCTTAGCAGTGGCGTCAAAAATCCAGTGGCATAGATTTAACCGTAGAGTGATTACAAGGATGATGAGTATAATGCACTTCTGCTGGTTGTTGCATGGTGGGGAACAAACTGTTTCACTACCTGAATGAGTGGCAAAGGCAAAAGCCCTTGTCAAATTGGAATAAATACTTGGATGTGGTAATACTTGACTGCAGAACCAATGCTGCGGACCTGGGTGTTGGAAGGTGCGATAACCCTGCAAAGCTTTTCAGACTTGCGCAGCTGTGATGGGCTCAATGGCTTCATTTTGTAGTAAATGATCTGATCCAGTGGTTCAAAACATTGTAACTGTATTAAATCAAATTTGTACCCATTGTGTTTGCCCATTGATAAATGCTTTTGCAGCAAGTCTGTCTTATGGACTGAATGACAGACCCACTGTATCCCACAGTGTCTAAGAGATTGGGGCAAGAGGAACAGGGGGTTGTTGAGGATGTTAACTCGATGTTAGGTTACATCGAGTCCCGTCTTTCCGTGTTCCTCAACTGGCTTGATTGCTCTACTGCCTCTCATGCGTCCAATGGCCCATTACCCTAAACTCTTTAACTAACCAGTCATTTTCCTGGAAATATTCTTTCCTGACTGTTTTTTACATCCTAGATATTAAAGTCGAGACAGTCTGCTGGCAGATTAGGTTGTCTATTTTTTTGCAGAATAAATTGCACAACTTGCTAATGCTTCCAACCAATACTTTAAAAACTTTCAAGATCAGTTAAGAGGCATATATATATATATATATATATATATATATCGCAATTTTAACAGGCACAAACATGTTATCCCTCAACTGGCCGACTCACCATTACCCTCCACTAAGAGATTGACCAGAGATAGAGATGTCTTCCTTTGCACTTCCAAATCACTGGACTGTAACAAATTATGATATGGCTCCAGGTATTCTTCAGGCAACTCACTCTTCACTGGTAAAAAAAAAATTGAAAAAAATTAGTTGTATAGATACATAGAAAATAAGTGCAGGAGTAGGCCATTCAGCCCTTCGAGCCAGCACCGCCATACAATGTGATCATGGCTGATCATCCACAATCAGTAACCCGTTCCTGCCTTCTCCTCGTATCCCTTGATTCCGCTAGCCCTAAGACCTCTACCTAACTATCTTTTTAATGCATCCAGTGAATCGGCCTCCACTGCTGAGGCAAAGAATTCTACAAATTCACAACTCCTTGGGTGAAAACGTTTTTCTTCGTCTCAGTTCTAAATGGCCTACCTCTTATTCTTAAACCATGGCCCCCGGTTCTAGACTTCCCCAAAAACAGGACCATGTTTCCTGCCTCTAGTATGTCCAATCCATTAATAATTTTATATGTTTTTATGAGATCTCCCCTCTTCCTTCTAAATTCCAGTGAATACAAGCCCACTTGTTCCATTCTTTCATCATATGACAACCCCGCCAGCCAGGGAATTAACCTCGTGAACCTACGCTACACTTTCTCAATAGCAAGAATATTCTTCCTCAAATTAGGAGACCAAAACTGCACCCAATACTACAGGTGTGGTCTCACCAGGGCCCTGTACAACTGCAGAAGGACCTCTTTGTTCCTATACTCAACTCGTCTATGAAGACCAACATGCCATTAGCTTTCTTCACTGCCTGTTGTACCTGTTTGTTTATTTTCAGTGACTGATGTATTAGGACACGCAAGTCTCGTTGAACTTCCCTTTTCCTAACCTGACACCATTCAGATAAAAATCTGCCTTCTTGTTCTTGCCTCCAAAGTGGATAACCTCATATTTATCCACATTAAACTGCATCTGCCACGCATCTGCCCACTCGCCCAAGTCACTCTGCATCCTCATAGCATCCTCTTCACAGTTCACATTGCCACCACTTTGTGTCATCTGCACATCTCCTGTGTGGGACCTCATCTGACACCATGCAGATAATAATCCTCCTTTTTGTTCTTGACAACAAGGTGGATAACCTCATATTTATCCACATTGTACTGCATCTGCCATGCCCCTGCCCCCACCGATCCTGTAACTGCTATCCAAATGCGCCACTATTACATCTTTAATAATTGACTCCAGCATCTTCCCATCCACTGATGTCAGGCTAACTGGTCTATAATTCCTTGCTTTCTCTCTCCCTCCTTTCTTAAAAAGTGGGATAACATCAGCTACCCTCCAATCCACAGGAACTGATCCAGTATCTATAGAACATTGGAAAATGATCACCAATGCGTCCACAATGTCTAGAGCCACCTCCTTGAGTACCCTGGGATGCAAATCATCAGGCCCTGGGGATTTATCAGCCTTCAGTCCCATCAGTCTACCCAACACAATTTCCTGACTAATGTGAACTTCCTTCAGGTCCTCCGTCGCCCTTGATACACTGTTCCCTAGTATATCTGGGAGATTGTTTGTGTCTTCCTTTGTGAAGACAGAACCAAAGTACCTGTTCAACTCGTCTGCCATTTCCTTGTTCCCCATAATAAATTCACCTGCTTCTGTCTTCAAGGGACCTACATTTGTCTTCTTATCTTTTCACATACCTAAAGAAGCTTTTACTATCCTCCTTTATATTCTTGGCTAGCTTACCTTCGTAGTTCATCTTTGCTCCCCGTATTGCCTTTTTAGTTACCTTCTGTTCTTCTTAAAAGTTTTCCCAATCCTCTGGCTTCCCGCTCATCTTTGCTATGTTATATGTCTTCTCTTTTAGTTTTATACTGTCCTTTACTTCCCTTGTCTGCCACGGTTGCCTCTTACTCTTAGAATCTTTCCTCCCCTTTTGGAATGAAATAATTCTGCATCTTCTGGATTATTCCCAGAAGTTCCTGCCATTGCTGTTCCACCGCCATCCCTGCTAGAGTCCCTTTCCAATCAGCTTTGGCCAGCTCCTCCCTCATGCCTCCATTGTTCAACTGCAATACTAAAGGGCCTGTCCCACTGCGGAGACCTAATTTGCGAGTTTATAAGAGTTTGCGCTTGACTCAAACTCGCAGCATGGTCGACATGTGGTCCTAGGAGGTTATAGGTCACTGGAACTCTCCTTCATGCTTGGGGGAAGTTCCCACATACTCGCGGCCTCAGTTTGGTCGAGGAAGATTTTTCAGCATGCTGAAAAAATGTCCGCGAGTAAAAATTGGTCGGCATGGTTCTTTTGAACTCGTAGTGCAGTGGAGTGGGGTCACTAGGCAGTCGAGGTAGCCGTAGGCAATATCCTTTGCTGACCAGGCATTTAAATTGGCTCATTGGAGTTTTCAGAACCAAGGAAAAACGACCGGCAATGTTAAATGCCCGCTAAACTTTATTAAAAGTTGTCTGGCTTCTTAAAAGTTTCTCCACGCCTTCTCCCCCCTTACCCTACACTATGCCAGCCGTCTTTTACCTTCCTGTTCATAGCGGGTGTGAATTTCAGACAGCGCTCCCCCGCTTTCCCTGACCCCCGCCTTTGTGATTTGTTTGTGTGTGTGTGTGTGCTGATGGTCGATCCAGCTCGCGATTTCATCACTGACGTCCGATCCAGTTCAAGGTTTTTCAGGCGAGTGCCCTCGAGCTTGAAGGTCGAAGACTGTTGCTGAAAAGTCGCATTAGTGGGACATGCCCTTGACACTTCTGATTTTACCTTCTCACTCTCAAATTACATCATATTATGGTCACTACCTCCTAATGGTTCCTTTACCTTGAGTTCCCTTATAAAATGTGGTTCATTACACAACACTAAATCCAGAATTGCCTTCTCCCTGGTACGTTCCAGTACGAGCTGCTCTAAGAATACATCTCATAGGCACTCTACAAACTCTCTTTCTGTGGGTCCAGTGCCAACCTGATTTTCCCAGTCTACCTTCATGTTAAAATCTCCCATAACCACTGTAGCATTACCTTTGTTACTTGCTAATTTTAACTCCTAATGCAACTTGCACCCTACCTGCAGGCTACTGTTTGGGGGCCTGTAGATAACTCCCATTAGGCGCTTACAATTTCTCAGTTCTATCCACAATTACTGCAAAATTATCAGAGCATCAAAATGGGTTGTAGGAAGAATATGGCTACAGTGTGGTCAGCGATTGCCACCTATACAAGTCTATATGGATGCTATAACAACACTATCAACAACTGTCCCCTGCACTGTCCTCTGGAAAAACTTCATCAAAACATCACATGGGCAAGGATGAAGATTAAACCCAGCAAGTGCAGAAGCATCTCCATTGTCAAAGGTTAAGTCAAGGATCAAAGATTTCATATTGACGGAATATCTATTCCAACCATTTCAGAAATGCCAGTGAAGAGTTTGGGCCGATGGTATGATGCGAAGCTCAAGGACACCGAGCAGTTTGAACTTAAAAAGGATACCATCATGCGCATAGCTCGCATCAACAAGACCTTGCTACCAGGAAAACTCAAGCTGTGGTACTTCCAATTTGGCATACTACCAAAATCATGTGGCCTTTACCTATGTATGAAATCCCCATCAACAAAGTAGAAAGGCTGGAAAGAATGATCAGCACACATGTGAAATAGTGGCTTGGACTTCCACGATGCTTAAGTGAAGTCGGACTGTATGGGAGTTGCAAATTGGAATTGCCCATTGCAGGACTTGTGGAAGAGTTCAAATGCACTAAAGCAAGGTTGGTCATGACCCTCAATGAATCTGAAGATACTGTTATTCAAACAGCCCCCCCCCCCCCCCCCCCCCATGTGGCAACGGGGAGGAAGTGGACCCCATCTGAAGCTGTCCAGAGTGCTAAGTCTGCTCTTCCGGGATCCGGGATTTCCGGGATGTGGTTGGCCAAGTCGAATACGAGCGAGCCCGGCTCAGGCTCGTCCCAAAAGCTCCTCAATGGCACAAGGCAACATCAATGCACAAGAGACGGCTTGTGGTGGAGGAGGTGAGAAGACGGGAGGAGGCAGAGCGACACGCCAAGGCCGTCTCAATGGCCAAGCAGGCCAATGGACAAACTGGGCGAGCCTCAAAAGAGGAAACTTAGCTCGCGTGACATCTAGCAAATGGAGGGATCTCAGCTAATTTTGTCATCAGAGCCACTTATGATGTTCTACCATCACCCCAGAACATGAAGTAGTGGTTCGGAGAAGGCCCCGATTGCTCCCTTTGTCAAGCACCTACATCACTAAGGCACATTTTAACAGTATGCACTACAAGCCTCGTCCAAGGGCGTTACACTTGGCAGCATAGCCAAGTTCTCAGACAGCTGGCATCAATCTTGGAACAGAGGCGAACTATCACAAATGTTTCCACACAAACATCAGCAGGAAATGTCCACTTCACAACATTTGTACCAGCAGGCCAACCTCCAGAGCATCAGATAACTTCAAAGGATGCAAGCATTCTGCAGCCTGCTCGACATTGGAAAATGGAAGTGGAAAAAAAGCTTGTGTTTCCTCCAGACATTGTGGCTACAACACTCCGGCCAGACATGGTCCTGTGATCCACAACAGCCAAGTTGGCATACGTTGTGGAATTGACAGTAACATGGGGAGATGGTGTTGAAGAAGCTTATGAGAGGAAAATGACCAAGTACTCTGAACTGGCAACTGAAACTGCCCAGAATGGCTGGAAGACCAGGATTTTCCCTGACGAAGTGGGATGCAGGGGATTTGTTGCTACGTCTACGACCAGGCTATTAAAGAAAATGGGGGTGAGGGGTCGCTCCCTCCAACAAGCTATCAAATCATTATCTAATTCTGAAAAAAAACAGCAATTGGCTTTGGATCAAAAGGAAAGATAACAATGGGCTGCAAGATGAAGACAGGAGGGTATGGAATTGAGGGGGGGGGGGGGAACTGGGACATCAGGTATCACCGTTGAGCCCTCTGGAGATGTTGTAGGCTTATCAATGAAACGTCAATGAAGGAGGGTGCCCACCTGATGACCCCGATGACGTATCTACCCTACCGTTCACCACTCCAATCCCACTGCAAATATCAAGAGTGCCGACTTACTACAGGGATTGAAACATCAAGTCCTATTAGCTCTACTGCTGGGGGTATATGATACTGCTTGTGAGAATGCAAGAGCAGATTAAAAATGTTCTGCCAAGTACAGGGTTGTGCATTAGAGGCATATTTTGTTCCAGGAGCTTGATATATCCCACATTAATAGCACTGGGACATAAACACGTTTTCTCAACCCGAAAATGTCACCCGTTCCTTCCCTCCAGAGATGCTGCCTGACCCTCTGAGTTACTCTAGCTTTTTCTATCTTTGTTTTTAGCATTGGATACTGTTTCTACGTGATTTCCATTGGCCTCATACCAGATTGCAGATCGTCTGTTTTTATATTAACTTACACAAGTTTACAGCACATTTGGACAACTCGCCTGAAGGTGTGATAGCAGCACAGGAATTGTCAATGGAAAATATGCTTTGAGTAGCCATCTTGCAAGAAGCCCCCCAGATGCCAAGCAGGAAAATTGTTTTTTTAAATATGTGACCTACAATGCCTTCTGCAAGTTAGCGTCACAAATCGCTGGTTTTGTTCATGTGACCAGACAAAACACATAGTAGGAACAGAAACAATGGTGGGGCTCTTAAACTAGTAATTCCCGAAAACAACCGTTCTTTGAGCCATTGGATCCATTTTGGTACAAATCTCAGCTGGGAGTTATGGGCATAAACTTCTTGTGCCTTCTGTAGCCCATGGGATATTAAACTTTAGTTGAGATACAGCGCAGAAACAGGACCTTCGGTCCACCAAGTCCACGCCGACCAGCAATCACTAGCATTATCCTACACACTAAGAACAATTTAAAATTTTACTGAAGCCAATTAAGCAACAAACCTGTATGTCTTTGGAGTGTGGGAGGAAACCGGAGCACCCAAAGAAAACCCATGCGGTCACAAGGAGACAGTACAAACCCCGTAAAGACAGCACCTGGAATCAGGATCGAACCTGGGTCTCTGGCGCTGTAAAGCAGGAACTCTACCGCTGCGTCACTGTGCCGCCCCTAGTAATCAAAGGTGGGAAATCCCAGGCAGGGATATTGCTGAATGGCGGCCCAAGGAAAAAGAAGAAAAAACAAAGGAACTTACTGTCATGAAAGACTAACTTGAAACAAAAAAAGATGTGTAAATCAGCTTCTGCGGTTCCTTGTCTCTGCTCTCTGCCCCCCTGCTTAGAGATAGCAGGCCTCTTCCTTCTGGATGTTCACATCAATTAAATTGCAAAAATGACTTCAAATTTGCCTCACAACTTAACTGCATAAATGAACTAAGTTCTAAGAACTTCTAACTCTATGATCTGCAGAACATATACAGGCCATCAAAAGTCACTCAAGGGCAATGGCGTTTAGCCTTACCGAAATCAAATTAGTTTTACAAAATGTGATCTGTGTTAAAACATAAATCAGTACAGCACAGGAACAGGCCCTTCGGCCCACAATGTCTATGTCATTCATGATGCCAAGATAAATTAATCTCATTTGTTTTCATAAGATCCATATTCCTCCATCCCCTGCATGTCCATGAGTTTCACTGTACCTTAATTGGTACATGACAATAAACTGACCTTGAAACCTTGCCTATCTAAAAGCTTCTTAAACACCACTACTATATCTGCCTCCATCATCACATCTGGCAGCATGTTCCAGACATCCACCAACCCTTGTGTAAAAACTCTTGCCCCACACATCTCCTTCAAACTTTGCCCCTCTTACCTCAAAGCTATGCCTTTGTCTTTAACATTTGTCTTTGACATTTCCACCCTGGAAAAAAAAGTCCTGACTTCTACCCTAACTATGCCTCTCAAAATGTTATATACTTCTATCAGATTTCCCCTCAGCCACAGATGCTTGAGAGAAAATAATCCAAGTCTATCCAATCTCTCCTTGTCACCATTATCTCAAAATCCAGGCACCATGCTGGTAAACCTTTTCAGCACCTATCCAAAAGCTCCTCACCCTTCCTATAATGGGGCGAACAGAACTGTTAATATATCTTTTTCTTTGTGTGCTCTAATGAGACTGCAATTAATTTTGTTCTTTTTTGATCACAAAACCAGTTCTGATCTCAATCCCATGAATCCTGTTTTTACTGGTGCTGTATCATCCTCCTCATGACATCCATAGTCCAGAAAATTGGATGCAAATGTGACAATTCGCTTTGTGTTTCATGAGACTATTGCTAACTATCTGGGTCTAAGATGCAAATACTGGTATATTTAAGGTATCAGCAGGATAGCTCTATTTTTTACCTGAATAACATACTCACATTCCTCACTGATATGTAAATAGTAGAGAGCAGCTGATTGTTGTAGACTTGGATTTTCAGAAGCAGCTAATGTTTGCAAAGCCTTCAAGCTTTCCATATCAATGACGTTATTTTCTGAGGCTACAGAAACAAACATAAACAAGCCAATTATTTTATAGATGAATCATGAAGACTGAAATGGTGCCTTTAGTTATGTGTATCCAATTGATTCATGTTTTTGTGAAAACCTCAAGATTGCTGTATAATAAAAGTATTATTCTACATTTCTGAGCATGAATTTTTACCTAATACCGTTTTCTCGAAGGAAACATTCCCCAGTTTCTAAACATGTTCAGAGCAACATGAAATTCAAGGAGCATGACTAAATTTGTGCAAAATGAATGTGATAAAACGGGGCATTAATTTTCTTAATTAGCTGCAAAACCAGTTTTGCAGATCAACCAAATGCTGTGCACAGCCACCAGTGACTTTTCACTTTCGAAGAAATTTCATGATTTAATATTGACCCTTTCAGCAACAGGTCTGCACAGATTTGCTGCATTTTTCACAATATTTACCAGTGATTCTAACACACGAATAAATCAACTTTGTAATTTTTAAACTGGGGCTAAATTGAAAATGTAAAATGTCTTCTCATTTTATGCTAATAAATCGCATATTATACAATGTGATCCAGCTTCAAGAGTTATTGATCATCTTCAAGTTCTGGTGATGTTTTGACATTGATCTTCCTCAAGCTAGATTAATGATGTTACATAAGTAGTCATTATGTTATGCAATTCGGAATGGATCAAAGATCCAGGAATTTGAGGGTACTATTGAGTTTTAAAAAATCCGATTAATAGAATGAACCAAAAAACTGGCCAAATGTGGTTAAGGAACAAGAAATTCAATTTAGTTTAGTTTAGTTTCGAGATACAGCGCAGAAACAGGCCTTTCAGCCTACTGAGTCTGTGCTGACCAGCAATCACCCCATACGCTAGCATAATCCTACACGCTATGGACAATTTACAGAAGCCAATAACACTACGTCTTTGGAGTGTGGAGGAAACCGGAGCAGCTGGAGAACACACACGAGGTCACAGGGAGAACGTTAAAACTCTTTACAGACAGCACCCTGTAGTCAGGATCGAACCCGGGTCTCTGGCGCTGTAAGGCAGCATCTGTACCACTGCGCCACTGATTTATGATCTCATCTCTAGAACTTTAAAACTCTCATCTTGTATGTGTGTGTATATGTGTGTATCATTATATTTTTGCCAAAACGCTACGCGATACGAAACATTTGTACATATTCTGACACATTTTTCCCCTCTAAGCAGTGATCAATATTTCACGACTTATTGATGCTATATTTCACGACTTATTGGTGATTAAAGTAAAAACAGACAAAACTGCCTCTTAAGCTTTGAATTATGACGTCACAATGACATTGGCGGCCACGATGGCTCGGGTCAGCGCCCATTTCACACAGAATATTCCATGAGCTTCGAATGACGTCGGGGGAGGGCCGCATTAAATTAGCGTTCCGCTTTTTCCAACCTGGGCTTCTACCCACGATGCCCGGCTGGGGTTTTACGCGGCCATCAAGGAGGCATAGAGACCGCAGCGGCTAAGGGGACATTGAGTCCGCAGTGGTGACGCATCGAGTCCACAGCGGTGAGGCATCATGACGGTGGGGCCTCGCGACGGCGGTGGGGTCCGGGCCCGTCGGTTGGCCCAGCGGGAGTTGAATACATTGTGGGGCGGAGCCCAACGGGTCCCACTTGGTCTATATCTCTCTAAATCTCTCCTTGCCTCCTGTGGGGGCTATGGGTGAGTGGAGTAATACTGCGTTGGGGGGGACCAGGCCTCCCGTGTGACAGGCACCCAACTGGTCCCAGTTTGTCTAGTAACTCAAAAAAATACATGCATCCTAGTTGAATAACCTAACTCTGGCCAAAGACAACCAGTGTATGATAAAGTTAATAAATGTGATCTTAGAAATTATTTATGTCTGAAGCCATACTAAAAGGCAGTTTTTCAAAAATCCACGTCAATACTTCTCTTTTTTTAAATTCAACATAATAATTTCTTGTACAACCGTGTCATGAAGGCACATCACCTTGAAGCTACATTGATGGCAAAATGTTCTAAATCTAGCAAATTAAATGGTTAAAATCTCCTCCAATTATGCACAGTAATTACACTGGAAAACAAAGAGTGGAAATAATAAAAATTTCTGGAAAACTCTACAGTGCAGAAACTTTTTTTAAACAATCCCTGTTGGGAATTTGGCCAAAAGATCCTAGTAAATTCAAACAAGGTAGAAAATCAAGCCTATTATAATGTAATTAATCTAGAAGTTTACCTTCCTCAATGTGTTGTAAAAACTCCTGAGCAGCCTCTTTTTCATGTTGTTGCAGAACTGGCATGTTGCGATAGTCTGACTTTGTTCTTTTTGGCTTCAGGCAGGAACAACACTGTACATTCTTGAAGAACTCTTTTATTTTCTCCAGTAGATCTTCGGAAGCCCGCTCTATCCACTCCATAAAATTCTTCAGGTGCTGCCTACACGAGTCACAAAACGTTGCCATGTCTTGACTTTAACGTCGTCCGTTGACCTGTGACTTTAGTTTTCAAATAGCACACAAAGCAAACCCGCAGGCAGAAGAGGAGTCGACACTTCTAATTGCTTACCCGAGCGAGTGTGTAAAGAGTATTCAAACTAATAACATTCATATAAACATCACTGAAGGTAGAGAATCACAAAATTCCCAATGCGCACAGCTTCTAATGCTTTGACTTCCGTTTGCTGGCTTTGTTTCACAATCACACACTCACCCTGCTCCCGTTTATAGAGAGTACATCTAAAGTGTAAACATAACAAAGGCCAAACGGAGCTCTTCTGTTAATAACGTGGGCGTGGTCTGAACTGGCCTCATGTCACGGGGAGGTACAAACTCTCATGAAAATCCAGCTCATGCATAAGAAGTAAAAATGTGTTGACATTCAGTTGAGAACCTGACAATCTGCAATTGCTTCCAGAATAAATCTGGCTTGAATAAATCTTGGTCCTCTTTTTAACCCTTTTTAGAATTCTGAACAAAGGTTTAAAAGGAGTGTAATATAAAATCATGTGCTTGAGTGCGAGAAGGGTATCTCTGAAGAACATGGATAAGTGACGTTCTGAAGAAGGGTCCCGGCCTGGAAATATCGCCTATCCATGTTCTCCAGAGATGTTGCCTAACCCGTTGATTTAATCTGGCACTCTTTGTCCTTTTTTGTAAACAGCAGCTGCTGTTCCTTGTTTCTAGCTCTATTGATATGTTTTATACCAAATGTTTTTGTGTAGGATGCTGGTTTAAATCAAAGGTAGACAAAAAAATGCTGGAGTGACTCAGCAGGACAGGCAGCATCTCTGCAGAGAAGTGTGAGGGATGAAGTGATTAAACCCCACTATTGTAAGGATTCAGGAGAAGATTCTAACTTGTAAACAGGATTCTAACCGATAGAGGCCAGGCAGGGAGAGGATGTTGACATAGCTGGGAGTGGGTTTATCAGAACTGTCCTTGGGTGAGGATGGATTGCATAGTGTAGCGTAGAAGGAGGGTGATAGATGGGACCCTTGTCAGTAGGGACTAGGGATGAAAGGGGACACTTGTCAGTAGAGACTAGCTTTAGTTCAGATATAAAAAAACTGAGATGGGTCAGTTGGAGGTGAGAAAACTAGGCCAGGTCAATTGCAACTGGGCATGCTTAATGATATAAATGAATATTGGTTATACGCCCCTAGTCAAGAAATTGCTCATTATCATGAACATGCTATGTCTGATGTGGGAGGTACTGGGGGATGTACCCATAGACTGTGCACCTCAGTGCTCTGATTGGGGAGAGCCAGAAGGGGAGGTTATGCCAGCAGAATTGTGTGTATAAAGGGGCTTTACTTTTCTGACTTTGGTGTGTCTCAATTTGGGGATGCACCCGATTCTGCAGATTCACAAATAATAAAAACATCTCTTGTTTCGTGATATAGTCTCTGAGCAGTGATTGTGAGCACAAACTATATCTCACAAAGTGGGGGCTCGTCCGGGATCGCCACTCCGGCCGCTCGGCGGAAGCATGGGAGGAAGGGATGGTGCACCCCTGCTGAGTTCAGCGGTCTCTTATCTCCCTGCTTGCCATCAGCGGTTTGAGCGAGTGATATCCGGACAAGAGACTCGGGAAACAAGAGGGAGTGTTGGAAAAATAAACAAGGGACGGTCGAGCGATTCTTGTGCACAGGACCCGGGTAAGAAAACTGACTATTAAGTATTGCCCGGGCGACCGAGGGTCTGTCGGACGGGAATAGTCTGATAAGACAACAGATAACCGGAACGGGAAAAGTAAGAGTCCGGGGGGGAAATTAAAAAGGCTCAATGGTGAAGAGCCACACATTCTGCCTGATAGTCCGTTGGGGCGAATGTGGCAATCTTGGGGAGAAGGAAGCCCCGGGGGTAAAGTTAAAAAAGGAAGGGGCAACACAGAAAGACATAGAAGAGGCAACTGTCAAATCTTTTTTTTTTTAAAAAGCTACAGAAACCTATAAATTATATGTGGAAAAACAGATTTTGAACAAAAAGAATTGACAGAAACCTCAAAGAAATTTCAGGAAATAGAAGAAACTCATATACAGATTGGTCAGGTACATGAGGAGTTCGTGCAAAATATTATAGAAAGCAGAAGGAAGAGTAGCAATAAAAATTATATAAATGTTTATTTTGAAACTTTAATCTGTGCAGGAAATTGCATAATTTAATTGAAGTAAGAATGGAACGAATATGATTTGTGTGTAAAAACCGGTTTTGAATGAATAAGTTCATATATGTGATGTTTGTTTGTTGTAGGCCACATGCTGTAAGGGTAGGTGTGTGTGTTCCTTTAAGAAATTCTAAGCAATGGGGGAGGTTACGAGCAGCTGTAAGCTAACGAACAACGCTTTGTATCATTGCAACTTAAAAGGGGAAAGTTGGAAAATGTAGGTGGCTTGGTTTTGCTGATGTTTCTATAGATTTCTTTTCAGTAAAGTTATTTTGGAAAATTGTTACTAGTACTAAATAGTGGTGAAAATGGGTTGAAATAATTGGAAATAAGTTAATTGCTGAAACAAAACCAGCTTTGGTGGTTTGTTTAGATAAGCATTCAGGCAGGAGCTAACGACGGGTGTGAAAGTAATAAATCATGAGGAGTCAGTGGAAGATTTAAAAAAAAAGGTGAATACATTTGCAAAGTAGGATAAACTATTTGAGAAGTAAGAAATTCTGTACTCCAATTCTGGAGTATGGTGTACAATTTTAGTCGCCAAATTATAGAAAAGATGTCAACAACATAGAGAGTGTACAGAGGAGATTTACTAGAATGTTGCCTGGGTTCCAGCAACTAAGTTACAGAGAAAGGTTGAACAAGTTAGGTCTTTATTCTTTGGAATGCAGAAGGTTAAGGGGGGACTTGATAGAGGTCTTTAAAATTATGAGAGGGATAGAGTTGACGTGGATAACTTTTCCCATTGAGAATAGGGAAGATTCAAACACGAGGACATGATTTGAGAATTAAGGGACAGAAGTTTAGGGGTAACATGAGGAGGAACTTCTTTACTCAGAGAGTGGTGGCTGTGTGGAATGAGCTTCCAGTGGAAGTGGTGGAGGCAGGATCGATTTTAACATTTAAAAATAAATTGGATAGGTATATGAACGGGAAAGGAATGGAGGGGTATGGTCTGAGTGCAGGTAGATGGGACTAGGAATTAAATGGTCGGCAAAGACTGGAAGGGCCGAGAGGGCCTGTTTCTGTGGTGTAATTGTTATATGGTTATATGGGTCAAACAGCTTTTGTGGAGGAAAATGGTGTATGTGAACAAATTGAGGTTAGAATGAGAAAGCAGGCATATCAGAAAGGATTAAAGTGGGAAGCAGAGGGATAAATTGATGAGACTGTTTTAAAACGATAACAGCAGGCCAGACACAGATTATCCTTTGGGGCACTCATAAACTGAGAGGGTTAAAAAATACCTTACCCAATATTCCTGATGGGGCAGGAAATGGATTATGGCTTTGGAGGAGGAGAACGTGGGACGATTATTGGCTATGGGAGATTTGAAGGCACTGTTGGTGAAAGTAATAGGAACCACTAAACTGACAGAACTCCTGAAGATGGCTGGTATAAAAATGCTGTGAACAATGCATTAAACAATGGCATGCTGTTTGGCACAGTCAGGCAGAGGGTATGGCAGGCCCTCAGACAATAATCCAGCAGCCTATCTGGAGAACGCTGAAAAGGTGGAGACTGGAAACTTAACATGATTCAGTGATCATTTGGTCAATGAGGTTGAGAGATATCGCAAATATATGAAAAAGACTTGCAGCCCAGCAGGAAGAGGTGCAGAGAAAAGTGATGCAAATGTAACTTAAAGAGCTGAAAAAGAAAGAGCGTGAAAAAGGAAAGACAATATTGTCAGTAACAACAGACCTGGTTGAAAAGTCTGAAATAAGTGATGCACTGACACACAGTGAGTCCTATGAATTAGCCAAACAGGGTCCAGAGAATTCCATGCCAATAATAAATGTATTTCTAAGAGTGTTTCCTCAAATGCCCTATCACGAGTGACATAAATCTGGATATAAGCCCAGACAGGCTGGGGTCCCCAAGGGAAGGAGGGATCTCAGGGAAGAGGTCAAGGAAGGCTAGTAAGGAGACAGGTAGTGGATAAGATGTGTTGAGGATGTGGACAGGTATGGTAATCAGGAAATAAGAATAATAATAAAGATAATGGTGAACATAAAGAAGAGGTATTAAATACACCTAGGCTAGGATGCTGCAGGGTTTTAAATACTAGCCCCGTGTTTTTAATCAGATGATAAAGGCAGATTTGGAAGGTGTTGATATAGTATGTGGATGATTTGTTGGTTTGTTCCACAAGTGAGAAGCAATGTGAGAGAGACATTGTAAGCACCTTGGAAAAGATGGCACAGGAGGTCATAAAATATCAAGGAAGAAGTTGTTATTTTGTCAGCAGCAGGTAGAATATTTTGGATGAGTAATATATAAAGAAGTAAAAGCTAAAGCGCAGGATCAAATTGAAGGGATGATTGAAGTTCCCAAACCTCAGACAGTAGGACAGATGATGATGATATTGGGAATGGCAGAATATAGTTCAGACTAGATTGGAAAGTATGTTGAAATTGTGATGCCGTTAAGGAAAATAATGAAGGAAGAAGGACACAAGTCTGAGAAATGTTTTACAGTCAGTGCCTTTGAATGAAGGGGACGAAAAGGTTTTGCTTGTGGATGTTTCTTGTTAAAGGGATCATAATAGCAAGTATGCAGGGTTTGAAGTGATGCATCAGGATGAATTAGACTTTAAGGTAATCAAATTGGAAGCTTGCCTGCAAACTTGCTTAGCTCAGTTGGCAGAAATTAAGGTTTTAAGAGCAGCATATGTACATGGAGTCTGGCACATGTTTGGAGCAGTAGGGAAACAGAAAGGCTTTGGGAGAAACAACGGAGACTCCATGCAAAGTTAGCAGTATCCCCCTATGAAATGTTGTTTGGGTTACCTTATTTGGGAAAGATAGAAGGAATACCCACCATAGAGGGCAGTGATGTATTCTTAAGGAACTATTTACTGGCAGTATCTCGTTCTCTTACAGAATTAAAAGCTAAAGGATTATTGGCTCAAAGCCCACCACTCGACTTTCCAATACATGCTGTAAAGGCCGGCGACTGGGTACTGGTCAAGAATTGAAAGGAGGAGAAACTCCAGCCCAGGTGGACCGGCCAATACCTAGTATTACTGACAACCGAGACAGCAGTACGAACAAAAGAAAAAGGGTGGACCCACGCGACCCGAGTTAGAGGGCCCGTTGACCCACCCGCTCCTGATAAAGAGGAACAATGGATGGTGAAGCCGGGGAATAAGCCCCTAACATTAACTTTTAGAAAAATGTATAACTAGCAGTATGAAAGGAGCAGTCGTGGTATTGTTTGCTCTGCATGTAATCATGGTAAAAAGTATTAATAACTGTGATGAATGTTATCATCCTATCAGATACGGAGGGCAGACAACCAGATTTTTTACCTATCATGAACGATGCTTGCTATAGCCTGAGGACTAGAACTATTTGTGAGGACGGGGGACAGAAGTATTATATGGTGGGGAATAGGGGATATGTAGGGAGGTTTGGGCACGTTACCTGCCAAAAGGGGAAGAGATGGGTTTGTATGTCTAGGATAGGACAGTTAGGTCTCCCTTTTCATGCCTTGAGATGGACATTAGACAAAGTGAAGGAGGAAGTAATACAAAGGTTAACGGATGTAGTAGTCACCAAGCCTCCCCCTCCCCCACCTACTCAGCCTCAATTGCACCAGACTATGTATGAAGAAATAAAGAGGCAGATTGAGATCCCTGAAGGAGGGAAAAACTTGTTTGTGGACTTGACCCACCGGATAGCTGGAACCCTGAATGTGACTAACTGTTGGGTCTGTGGCGGACCACTGATGAGCTCACGTTGGCCGGGGAGAGGATCCATTGTTGAAGTATGGGACCTGATGGAGTGGAACCTGACAGTTGGACAAGACCGAGATCTGCAGGCATGGGTCCTGACAGACGCTAGGCCCTGGGTAAAGGATGCCGTCCGTCCTAGTAGGCAGCAGCCCCTGCCAGCGCATCGTCACCCAGTGGCCAAATCAGTCCCGAGTGTGGTGGCCAGAGGAGCCTAGATGGTACCGACTAAGAAAGACGGAGAAACTGCACTATTTGGATGAAGACTGAAGGAATGGAATCGACTGGACTATGGAACGGCACCGGGAACAACCCTTATCAAGGAATTCCGGTGTTGCGAGATATATGGAACAAGGTTACCTCTAGTGGACCGGCCCCTGAAGGACTGTTATGGATATGCGGACACAAGGCATACTCGGTGTTGACAACAAATTGGAGTGGGACTTGCTTCATTGGACTGGTACAACCGGGATTTTTCCTGTTAAACACTGAGGAAGGGCGGTCGCTAGGAACACCTGTATTTGATGACCTATATCGGAAGAAGAGGAAAATAGACATTGGAGAATGGGAAGATGATGAATGGCCACCTGCAAGAGTCATCTCATACTATGGACCAGCCACTTGGGCACAGGATGGATCCTGGGGCTACCGAACCCCGGTATACATGTTAAACCGGATCATAAGACTTCAGGCAGTACTGGAAGTAATTACCAATCAAACTGCGGTGGCACTGGATATGCTGGCGAAGCAGCAGACACAGATGAGAGCAGCAATATACCAGAACCGGTTGGCCCTAGATTACCTCCTGGCAGAAGAAGGAGGGGTATGCGGGAAATTCAACCTCTCTAATTGCTGTCTAAACATCGATGACAATGGACAGGCTGTAATGGACATATCAGAGGGAATCCGGAAATTGGCACGTTCCAATACAGAAGTGGAATTCGATTATGGGAACCCAATGGTGGGATTCCATCCTCGGAGGAACATGGTGGAGAACAGCGGGACTCGTGTTTCTATGTGCATTGGCTGGGCTGATCTTTCAGATGCATTCTGTAGTAGTGCCTATGGGAGAGAGAGGGGCAATACCGAAAATAATGATAATGTGACCAGGGAAGGTCCAGGATCCATAGGAAGAGGAGATTAGGAGGATGCTACTTCAATTCGAATTGAAGGAGCTTGAAATTGAGGTTTAATCAATAGATGCGTAGCAAAAGAAAAAGGGAGGATTGTGAGGGATGAAGTGATTAAACCCCACTATTGTAAGGATTCAGGAGAAGATTCTAACTTGTAAACAGGATTCTAACCGATAGAGGTCAGGCAGGGAGAGGATGTTGACATAGCTGGGAGTGGGTTTATCAGAACTGTCCTTGGGTGAGGATGGATTGCATAGTGTAGCGTAGAAGGAGGGTGATAGATGGGACCCTTGTCAGTAGGGACTAGGGATGAAAGGGGACCCTTGTCAGTAGAGACTAGCTTTAGTTCAGATATAAAAAAACTGAGATGGGTCAGTTGGAGGTGAGAAAATTAGGCCAGGTCAATTGCAACTGGGCATGCTTAATGATATAAATGAATATTGGTTATACGCCCGTAGTCAAGAAATTGCTCATTATCATGAACATGCTATGTCTGATGTGGGAGGTACTGGGGGATGTACCCATAGACTGTGCACCTCAGTGCTCTGATTGGGGAGAGCCAGAAGGGGAGGTTATGCCAGCAGAATTGTGTGTATAAAGGGGCTTTACTTTTCTGACTTTGGTGTGTCTCAATTTGGGGAGGCACCCGATTCTGCAGATTCGCAAAGAATAAAAAAACATCTCTTGTTTCGTGATTTAGTCTCTGAGCAGTGATTGTGAGCACAAACCATATCTCACAGAAGGAATGAGCAACGCTGCGTGTCTCGCTGAGTTACTCCAACATTTTGTGTCTACCCTATCTTTTATGTCAGGATGTTAGCCGATCAACAATAGGATGAATGTTGTTTTATGGGAAAGGAGCCGTGTCTGGATAACATCTCAGTCCCAGAGCGCCGCGGTCTACAAGGGGAAGCCACCGAGCCAGACTCTGCTCGGTGAACCTGGGTGACCACAGCCTAGAAGGGGGAGCTCGCTGAACTGACCCCTGCTCGTTCCTCGAAGACCAGAGACCGCAAAGATGTAGCCGGCAACGATGACGGATGTGACTGGTGAGGAGCTTTGCCTGTAGGAGGAGGGGTAACTGGGGTCTGCCCTATCACGCCCTCGAGAGTGGCTGCAGGAAACAAAGGTGGATGGACGAGGTGAGGACATCAATTTGCAGGTCTACCCGCACGTCCAGGGGAAGGCAATGGCTGGATCCTCGCAGAAGCCTAGACCTTGCCTGGAACGAGCACCGCTCATAATACCTAGAGCGTGGACTGGACTTTGTATTTCTGTGCAATTTGCTAATCGGGGCCATAATCTACTGGACCGTTTGTAAAAATAGAATTTCACTGTGCCTTTGCACATGTGACATTAAAAGCACGTGTAGGAAGGAACTGCAGATGGTTGTTTAAACCAGCAGGTTTAATGCTGGTTTAGACCAAATTAAAATCTGAAGAAGGGTCTCGACCCGAAACGTCACCCATTCTTTCTCTCCAGAGATGATGCTTGTCCCACTGAGTTACTCCAGCATTTTGTGTCTACCTTTCAGATTGAAAGCACCATTGAACCATTGACTTTTTTTTCAAAAACATTCCACCAACATTTGTTTAATGTTTGTCAGGTATGAGTAAACTATTTGCTCTGTCACCTTTCTAAAGTGCTTCATTTCAGGAATATTTAAAAATATTTCTGCGATTTCAATGCTGCTGCAAGGGACTTTTGGACTGATCATTATATGAATTTAGTGGTGGCTTCCAACATAGTTATATTTAAAATCATAGGACAAATTCAACGAGTTGGATTTTTATACCCAGTGCTTTGACCAATAATTATCACTCAACCAACATTACTAAAAACATTTACCTAACATTAATTATCACATTACTATCACAGAGCTTACAGTGTGGTGAAATAGTTGCTGTATCCCCGTAAAGTGCTACAGGACAGTCAGATGTTGGGAAAGGTGTTAAATGCCTGAAAGGCTTTTTTGTTAAACTTGGAGCTAAAATTTGTTTTTGGAGATAATAAGCTCACGATGGGAGGCTGGTTTTAAAGAATCTGCGCTGCAACACTTCCTGAATTGTTGCTGCTGAACCTGCAAATGCCCTGGGGTAATTTTCTCACTTCTATCTGACTGGGCAGCCTCTTGTGTTTGTTTTCTAGGTCTGCACAAAACTTGCGAGTCTTTAGTTTACAACATAAGTCTTTAATGTTTCACTCAATGCTGGCAGCAAAACTAGTCACAATGTCTGCCCGCAAACTGTCTGCCCACAGGATAAACTATGTACAAAATATCTCCCTTTGTCCTGTGCAGCGCCACCTGCTGCACGGGAGGAGCAACGGGTACTCCCACCCCACATTCCCCCTTTCCAGTTTGAACGTCTCCATTTGGCTAGACCTTGCTTCACTCTTTTTTTCCAGCCTTTTTTGCATTTCACAACTCTTGCTAAAGGCTCAGAATCAACAGAGTTTTCCTCAGTGTTCTGTTTTGAAGATATATCATTATTTGCTTTATGTGTGTGCTGTTCCTTCTCGACTTGGCTGTAGTTTTTCTCGGCGGTCGTCAGCAAATGGGATTGGTTCTTGTTTGCCATTCGGTGCCGTTTGTGAGATTACAGTTCCAAGACCAGACGCCGATGCATCGGCAGCCAGCGAGATTGGCTTCGATGGGTCATAGTGGACCAAATGCGTCTTCTGGGCATATCCTTCAACCTGGTGAATGCATGATCACACTCTTTGGACCAGTGTCATTCGACGTCCTATTTTTGCAGGTTGTTCACGCATTTGCTGACCATGTTGCAATCCGTGGTCGATGACAATGCCATAGTTGATCCATCGTAGATCAAGGCGTTCATGTCAAGCTGGAAAGCATGGATCCAGTCAATGGCACGCAGGGATAGAAACGTAGAAATTAGGTGCAGGAGTAGGCCATTCGGTCCTTCGAGCCTGCACCGCCATTCAATATGATCATGGCTGATCATCCAACTCAGTATCCCGTACCTGCCTTCTCTCCATACCCTCTGATCCCCTTAGCCACAAGGGCCACATCTAACTCCCTCTTAAATATAGCCAATGAACTAGCCTCAACTACCCTCTGTGGCAGAGAGTTCCAGAGACCCACCACTCTCTGTGTGAAAAAAGTCTTTCTCATCTCGGTCTTAAAGGATTTCCCTCTTATCCTTAAGCTGTGACCCCTTGTCCTGGACTTCCCCAACATCGGGAACAATCTTCCAGCATCTAGCCTGTCCAACCCCTTAAGAATTTTGTAAGTTTCTATAAGATCCCCTCTCTATCTCCTAAATTCTAGAGAGTATAAACCGAGCCTATCCAGTCTTACTTCATAAGACAGTCCTGACATCCCAGGAATCAGTCTGGTGTACCTTCTCTGCACTCCCACTATGGCAATAATGTCCTTCCTCAGATTTGGAGACAAAAACTGTACGCAATACTCCATGTATGGTCCCACCAAGACCCTGCACAACTGAAGTACAACCTCCCTGCTCCTGTACGCAAATCCTTTAGCTATGAAAGCTAACATACCATTCGCTTTCTTCACTGCCTGCTGCACCTGCATGCCTACTTTCAATGACTTGTGTACCATGACACCCAGGTCTCGCTGCATCTCCCCTTTTCCTAATCGGCCACCATTTAGATAATAGTCTGCTTTCCTGTCTTTGCCACCAAAGTGGGTAACCTCACATTTATCCACATTATAGTGCATCTGCTAAACATTTCCCACTCACCCAGCCTCTCCAAGTCACCTTGCAGTCTCCTAGCATCCTCCTCACAGCTAACACTGCCCCCCAGCTTAGTGTCATCCGCAAACTTGGAGATATTGCCTTCAATTCCCTCATCCAGATCATTAATATATATTGTAAATAGCTGGGTTCCCAGCACTGAGCCTTGCGGTACCCCACTAGTCACTGCCTGCCATTGTGAAAACGACCCGTTTACTCCTACTCTTTGCTTCCTGTTTGCTAGCCAGTTCTCTATCCACATCAATACTGAACCCCCAATGCCGTATGCTTTAAGTTTGTATACTAATCTCTTACGTGGGACCTTGTCGAAAGCCTTCTGGAAGTCCAGATACACCACATCCACTGGTTTTCCCTTATCCACGCTACTAGTTACATCCTCGAAAAATTCCACAAGATTCGTCAGACATGATTTACCTTTCGTAAATCCATGCTGACTTTGTCCAATGATTTCACCACTTTCCAAATGTGCTGCTATCCCATCTTTAATAACTGACTCTAGCAATGTTAGACTAACTGGTCTGTAATTCCCTGTTTTCTCTCTCCCTCCCTTCTTAAAAAGAGGGGTTACATTTGCTATCCGCCAATCCTCAGGAGCTACTCCAGAATCTAAAGAGTTTTGAAAGATTATCACTAATGCATCCATTATTTCCGGAGCTACTTCCTTAAGTACTCTGGGATGCAGCCTATCTGGCCCGGGGGATTTATCGGCCTTTAATCCATTGAATTTACCCAACACCACTTCCCGACTAACATGGATTTCACTCAATTCCTCCTTTGACCCCGTGGTTCCCTGCTATTTCCGGCAGATTATTTATGTCTTCCTTAGTGAAAACAGAACCAAAGTAGTTATTCAATTGGTCAGCCATATCCTTGTTCTCCATGATCAACTCACCTGTTTCTGACTGCAAGGGACCTACATTTAGAAGGATGTTCATTCTTTACCAACGATGATCAGCGGCAACATCTGTGTCATAACATTACAGGAAACGGCGACAGTGCATTTACCTTTCATGAGAATGGGCTGTCGTCCGTATCCAAAACGGCGGATGTTGGCCGGTTTCAGTTTCAGCGATCCGATCCTCTCCCAGGTGTCCTGAACCACTAGAGACACAGCCGCACCAGTGTCCACCTGGAACTGTAGATCGACGTTCGAGACCCGCAGCTAAATCCTCGGCTTGTCGGTGATGGTGGACACACTGAGCACTTCAATAGGAATGGTCTCTGCGATTTAGTTGACTACGTTTTGCGCTTTCTTGCCCTTTTGCAGCATTCCTACGGATTGACACATTGCCTGGAAATTACCTTTTTGGCTACAGGCATAACAAACAGACTTGATATACGGGCACTCACAGTGATGAAGCGCACTCGAGCTGCACCGGTAGCAGGGTTTCGATCCTCCCCTCACAGGGGAACGGCTCTTCTGAAACTGTCCCACCTTCTCCGGATTTGCTCTGGGCCGATCAAGTGGTTACTGGCATTTCGGACGAGTCTGACGAACTGTATGCCCCTCCTGAGGGAGCTTCAACGCAGTTTCGCCGGCCATTCTGTGCAGTTCTTTACTCAGCGGCTCTGCCATCTTAGCACACTGCAGCACATTCTTCAATGAGGCATCTGATTCCTTGAGAATCACCTGCTGGATGAATGCGTGCCTGCAGCCCATGACCAGTCTATCCCTCAACACATTAGCTTGGCATTTTCGCAGCATTGTGTTTTAAAATCACATGCCTTGCCGAAGTTCGGCAAGAACTTTGGTAATCGATTGCCCTTCGTGTTGCACCGTCCTGTAGAAATCAAGGCGAGCTACGAGGAAATTTCAACTTTCTTCGAAATGCAGTTGCAAAGCCGTTGTGATTTCAGCGTATGAGGCTTCAGTTACTTCTTCTGTAAGTAAATTTTGAAGCAGTGCAAAAGTTTCTGGAGACATTGATGAACACAAGAGAGCCTTTTTCCTCTGGTCAGTCGTAATTGCCATACTTTCAAAATAAAACTCAGCGAGCATTAAATATGACGACCACCTTTCTCGCTCAGGAACAAAACGATCGAACTGCCGAGACATGTTAGTTTGAGTTCTGTTTTTTAAAAATAAAAAAATAGGCTATCTGTGTCTGTGGACACAATCCGAAGAATCCCATTTCTGACACCACTTTCGTGTTCGTTTTCTAGATCCGCACAAAACTTGAGAGTCTTTAGCTTACTGAATGTTGGCAACAAGACTGGTCACAATGTCCGCCCGCATGCTGTCTGCCCACAGGATAAACAATATACAAAACATCTCCCTTTGTCCTGTGCAGCACCACCTGCAACAGGTCCTCCCACCCCACACAGTTCACCAAACATCATGCAGCCTACTGAGTTAAACTGTGTAGGAAAGAAGAAGGGTCTCGACCCGAAACGTCACCCATTCCTTCTCTCCAGAGAGGCTGCCTGTCCCTCTGAGTTACTCCAGCATTTTGTCTACCAGTGAGTTAAACTGCTCTGTGGTCCCTACAAAGAATGACAACCCTTCTGGTTACACAAAAGAGCAAGACTGTGTTGAAATGAGATAATTAAAGTATCCAGAAAAACAGGCTAGCAGTAGGAAAAAAGGTTACTAATATCAATATAATTCCCATTCTATCTGGTTTTCCATGGTATAGAAAACCAGATATTCTGGCTTTGTGATGTTGCTCCAAACATCAACAAAGAAAGATTAAGACTCTTTCTTTGTTGACTCTGTTTAATGTGAACCAAAATATGAACTCAATGAACTGTAATTTTTTTTTTTGCCCATTAAGTTCATAAGTGATAGGAGCAATATTAGGCCATTTGGCTCATTGTCTACTCCGCCATTCAATCATGACTGATCTTAATCCCATTCTCCTGCCTTCTCCTAATAACACCTGACACCCGTATTAATCACAAATCTATCTATCTCTACATTAAAAATATTCATTGACTTGGCCTCCACAGCCTTCTGTGGCAATGAACTCCACAGATTCACCAGCCTTTGACCAAATATTTCATATTTTGATCATGTGAAATGCCTCCAACTATCTCTATTCTGGAAATGAATGGAAAGCAAGAGCATTGCCAACAAACATTTCATTAATTGCAAACTTTTTCTCACTTTCTTCAGATTTGCTCTGACCCCACTGCCCCATCCCTGAAGGAATCTTAAGACAGCTACTGTTTCTGTCCCAACTTTGGCTTTTTAATGGCTACTAGACCAAGTAGGACCCATTGGGTCCCTGTCACACGGGAGGCCTGGTCCCCCAATGCAACCCTTTCCCCCAATGCAATATTCCACCACTCATCCGTAGGCCCCAACTGTGCAGGGGCGGTTCATTTCCCCCCAAAAAATAATGCCAGGAAAGAAATTTGGATTTCACTTGCTGGCCAGGACTCAGTGTCCTGTGATTGCAACATTGTTGTGGGCAGACCCAGCAAGGATTTAGATTTTGGACACTGAGAAGTTCAGTGAAAAGTAAAATTTTAAAAGTGTTAAATGTGAATAACCTGTAAAATTTACCATCAATCTGAATGAAACTTGATATACTACACCACAGGACAATGGTGAGTAAGGTGGTCCAAAAATTGTAGTGCTATCATGTATGGTTGTGGCATAATTCAGGGCATGAATTGCACGCACGCACACACACAAGATGAGAGTTTTAGTAATATACTAGACCTAGCGGGACCCGTTGGGTCCCTGTCACACGAGAGGCCTGGTCCCCCAATGCAATCCATCCCCCCAACGCAATATTCCACCACTCACCTGTTCCCCCAATGCAACCCGTTCCCCAACACAATATTCCATCACTCACCCATGACACCCAACTGCGCAGGGACCACTCATTTCCCCTTAACCCCCAGCACTTCCTTCCCCTCCTCTTCAGCCTCCCTCTTTTTGAACATTGCAATATTGTTGTGGATAGGGCCAGCAAGGATTTGGATTTTTGACGCTGAGAAGTTGTGAAAAGTCAAATATTTTTTGTGAAAAATCAATATATTGTTGAATAACTTGTAAAATATACCATCAATCTGAATTAAACTTGATACAACACACCACAGGACAATGCTGAGTAAGGTGGTCCAAAAATAGTAGCACTATCGTGTGTACCGTTTTGGCGTAATTCAGGCCATGAATCGCACGAATGCACACACACAGACAAGGTGAGAGTTTTAGTAATATACTAGAACAAGTCTACTCCGCCATTCAATCATGGCTGATCTATCTCTCCCTCTTAACCCCTTTCTCCTGCCTTACCCTCATAATCTCTGACATCCGTACTAATCAAAAATCTATCTACCTCAGCCTTAAAAATATCCAAAAATATGGCCTCTACACCCTTCTGCGGCAAATAATTTCACAGATTCGCCATCATCTGACTAAAGCAATTTCTCTTCATCTCCCTAAAAGACCATCCTTTAATTCTGAGGCTATGACCTCAAGTGCTAGACTTTCCCATGAGTGGAACATCCTCTCCGCATCCACTCTATCCAAGCCTGTTGCTATTCTGTATGTTTCAATGAAGTCCCCCATTCTTCTAATCTAGAAGCGAGTACAGGTCCAGTGTCGACAAACACTCATCAGGTTAATCCAGGGGTGGGGAACCTTTTCATGTTGGAATGCCACATTAAGTTAGTTGTAATCTAATAAGGCCGCATCCAAGAAACATCAATTAGATATACTTCAAAATGTACATTATTTGGTTAAAATAGCCCTCATGACTTACTAATGTTTTAATTGTGGCCGTCAGTCGGGGAGGATTATTTCGTTGAATCTTCTTTTATTCTTTGGTATTTTAAATATGTTCATTTTAAGATTAAAATAAAAATAATAAGACGAACAAAAACATATTAATAAAAATAAAAGGATTTGTTATACAAAATTTGGATTCATTCAAAAGGCCGGACTTAATGGCCTAGGAGGTCGCAGGTTTCCCACCCCTCGGTTAACCTATTAATTCCTGGGATCATTCTTGTAAACCTCCTCTGGACCCTCCAGAGCCAGCATATCCTTCCTCTGACATGTCTTGATTACATTGACGTAATTGGGCTTTACATTGGACTGTGAATTCAGCTATATGACTGCAAAAACTAAATAAGCTCTGTAGCCATAAATGTCAGTTTTGAATAAATCATTCATTAAAAAATTTCCTGTTATTTTCTGCATAATGTAATCATTAACTGTTATTGGATTAATGTTTGCATTTGGTCAAATTAACTATTCAAATGGTTTAAATGCAAACAGGGTCATAGTGGAATAAGGTGTTGCTATGCTTGAAAGGCAGTGACATAAAACCTGATGAATTAATGTTAGTACTGGCATTGTTGATGTTACTGCCAGGGTTTCGAACAAACATTTATTTCTCCCACTTGGACTGGCAACAGGCTTGTGTGGTCGATTTGGGTATCGGCCTACCATCCCCACCCCTGCTAAGTTGCTCTAACCATATCCAAATCTCAATATCAAGTAGCATCTGCAGTAGGGTCACAGATCAAAAGATTGTTTTGTTTGAAAACAAAATGATTGCTCATTGGACTGTGTGGCATAGGGAGATTACAACCCTGAAGGACTTTCTTTTTAGCTTTCTACCAGGCACGTGCCGTCAGGGTAGGCAAGGTAGGCACTGCCTACCCTGACTAAAATTACAACATAGTAATATCTAAATATAAATAATAAAGGCATGGGAGAATTATGCCTATGTAAGAGACCGATCTCTTAGGTAGGCATAATTCTCCATGCCTTTCATCCACAGCGCTTGTAACACGGGAAGCTCTGTGCAGCCCACGTGCCGTCAGTGCTGCCTGAAGCCGTCAGTTTCAAGCTGGGCTGAAGGCAGCAGAAATTCTGCCTTTGCTGCACTGCAAAGGCAGAATTTCTTGGCGGGGTTTTCAACTATGGTTTGTCATGTACCAATAATGTGGTAAGTACATTTTGTGTTTATGTTTTTAAATACCGTATTTCCCGGGGTGTGTGGGTGGGGGGAGCGCTCCATTCACAGCGTTTGGGGAGTCTGGCCCGGGGTAAAGTTGCGGGGAGGGCACGAATGTTATGAATGAGGGGTCGGGGGCATCCACTTGCAACGCTCCTTGCACAGAGGTGTGGAATGCCACTGCATTGAGGCCTGGGGGGGGGGGGGGGGGTAAGAGAGAGAAGTAGCTCGGGTGGCTGAGCAGCCGCCGGGCCGGACAGCGGAACCAGCCGCCACCTTAGCTCCTTCTGCCAGTCCCCGCTCACCTCTGGCAGCTCTCGGTCTAAAAACCTCTCTCCTGCCGCTCGCTGGCCTCACTCATGTCCTTAAATTCTGACAGCGTGATTGAGGTTACTCGGCTGTGGGAATTTAAGGATTTGCAGGAAGCCGCTGACATGAGCGAAGTCGGCGATCGGTGGGTGACAGGTGTTCCAACGGAGAGCACTGCCAGAGGTGAGCGGGCCGGCAGAAGGCGCTGAAGTGGTGGCCAGTTCTGCTGTCGGGTCCCGGTGGCCGCTCCCCGAGCTGCTTCTATCCCCATACACAGTGCGTGGCTTCGTGCCCGGTGAGCTGCAGTAGCAGTGAGTGAGCGAGTTACTGGCAGTATCCCCGACACCCTCCTTGTGAACATACGTGCCCTCCCCATGACCTTACCCCTGGCACAGACTCTACACACGCTGTGAAAGGAACTGTTCCCCCAATTGGTCTAGGACTAGGAAGCCTTGGGCAAATTGAAATGTCACTGTTTTCATTTATTTATTTATTTATTTATTTAACGGAGAGAACAATCTGTGCATGCACGGTTTAATTTTTTTTTAAAGCGGACTGAGTGCCTACCCTGAGTAATTACTCACGGCACGTGCCTGCTTTCTACCTAACCACCTACACTTTTTGTGCAGGACCTACTCTCTCCAATTTGCATATGTCATTTGTTTCTATATGGTTTATGAACTCTGGCTGCTCACCCTCCCTTTTCAGAATGTTCTGTAGGCTTTGAAGCCTTTGTATATGTAATAAGCATCTTAATTTCCATTTGAAACTGCCATGAAGATTTTCTTGGCAGTATCAGGACTGACGGCCTTAGTGTTCAGTAAATGTACAATTCAAGGCTGAAACTGTCAAGGTGACATATCATATTACGCTCAACTGAGTGTGGAGCCAAGAGGGGCAGAAATGTTTGTACTTCCCCAACAATAAAAGGCCCTGTTCCTGTGCAACACTGCTCTACGTTATACAGAGATTAGTTGAGTTTAGAGATACAGCACGGAAACAGGCCCCTTGGCCCACTGAGTCCGAGCCGACCAACAATCCTCGTACACTAATACTATCTTACACACACCAAGGCCAATTTACAATTCTACCAAACCAATTAGCCCACAAACCTGTATGTCTTTGGTGTGGGGGTGGAAAGCGGAAATCCTGGCGAAAACCCATGCAGGTCACGGGGAGAACGTACAAACTTCGGAAGACACTAGGGTAGGCACAAAGTTCTGGAGTAACTTTGTGGGCCGGGCAGCATCTCTATCTCTGGACAAAAAGGATGGGTGATGTTTTGGGTCTGGAACCTTCTTCAGACTGAAAATAGAGGGAGGTGGGGGGGTGAAGAAGTGGAAGCGAAAAAAAGACCAAGACCAATCATGACCGGCCACAAATTACATCAGGCAGGGCGGTGCCCGGTAGGCCCATTGTTGACTAGGAAAGTTGTAATCTCAAGAAGAAAACAATGTGGGGAATTATGGAACTGGTTAAATGACTAGGGTGGCAGAAGCGGAGGAGGGGTGAAGTTACCTTAAAATTAGAGAATTCAATGTTCATGCCATTGGGTTGTAAGCTACCCAAGCGAAACATGAGGGGCTATGATAGAATCATAGAAAATAGGTGCAAGAGTAGGCCATTCGGCCCTTCGAGCCTGCACCGCCATTCAATATGATGATGGCTGATCATCCAACTCAGTATCCTGTACCTGCCTTATCTCCATACCCCCTGATCCCTTTAGCCACAAGGGCCACATCTAGCTCCCTCTTAAATGTAGCCAATAAACTGGCCTCAACTACTTTCTGTGGCAGAGAATTCCACAGACTCACCACTCTCTGTGTGAAAAAAGATCTTCTCACCTTGGTCCTAAAAGACTTCCCCCTTATTCTTAAACTGTGACCCCTTGTTCTGGAGTTCCCCAACATCGGGAACAATCTTCCTGCATCTAGCCTGTCCAACCCCTTAAGAATTTTGTAAGCCTCTATAAGATCCCCCCTCAATCTCCTAAATTCCAGCGAGTACAAGCTGAGTCTATCCAGTCTTTCTTCATATGGAAGTCCTGCCATCCCAAGAATCAGTCTGGTGAACCTTCTCTGTACTCCCTCTATGGCAAGAATGTCTTTCCTCAGATTAGGGGACCAAAACTGTACGCAATACTCCAGGTGTGGCCTCACCAAGACCCTGTACAACTGCAGTACAGGGTCCAGTAACCCCAACCCCAACCCGGCCCACCGCCCAGTAACCCCAACCCCAACCCGGCCCAGCGCCCAGTAACCCCAACCCCAACCCGGCGCCCAGTAACCCCAACCCCAACCTGGCCCAGCGCCCAGTAACCCCAACTCCAACCCGGACCAGCGCCCAGTAACCCCAACCCCAACCCCAACCCGGCCCAGCGCCCAGTAACACCAACCCCAACCCGGCCCAGCGCCTTGAAAACCCAACCCCAACCCGGCCCAGCCCAGCGCCCAGTAACCCGAACCACAACGCGGCCCAGCGCCCAGTAACCCCAACCCGGCCCAGTGCCCAGTAACCCCAACCCCAACCACAACCCGGTCAGCGCCCTGTAACTGCAACCCCAACCACAACCCGGCCCAGCGCCCAGTAACCCCAACCCCAACCCGGCCCAGCGCCCAGTAACCCGGACCCCAACCCCAACCCCAACACGGCCCAGCACCCAGCAACCCCAACCCCAACCCCAACCCGGCCCAGCGCCCAGTAACCCGGACCCCGCCCCCAACCCCAACCCGGCCCAGCGCCCAGTAACCCGGACCCCAACCCCAACCCCAACACGGCCCAGCGCCCAGCAACCCGAACCCCAACCCCCTCCACCCTTCCATTCTCTTCCCACCTCCCCTCCCACTCTCCTCCTCTTCCTCACTCCCCCAAACCTCCACCCTCTCTCCCTCTCCCCCCAAACCCCCCCCCCTCCAATCCCCGTCGCCTCCCCTCCACTCCCTCTCCTTCTCTAATCCCACTCCCCAATTCCCCTCCCCTCCCTCCTCAAATCCTTCCCCCTCCCTATACTCCTCCGTCCTTCGCTCCTGCGGGGAGGGTGGCGGAGAGGTGACTGGTCACTGTGGAGAGACCCGGCGCCGTTTAACACCACCACACACCCCCCCCCATCTCCCGCACCCTACGCGAATAAATGGGCGGGTCAGGCCGGGGATAGGGGAAGGTGGGGGTGTAGGGAGTGAGCCGGGGAAGGAAAAGAGATGGAGGGGGGAGATGGAATGGAGGGGAAGGGGTGGGGAGGGGAAGATGGTGAGAGGGGAGGGAGATAGATCAGGGTGGGGAGAGGGGAGAGGGTTGGGAGAGGGCCGTGGAGGAGAGAGGGGTAGAAGGGCTGGCCCGGGGGAGGGTGGGGAGAGGGCAGGATGGGGAGAGGGGAGAGTAGGCAGTGGGTCGGACAGGGAAGAGAGAGAGGGGGGCGGGAGCGGGGGGGGGAGCTCACCTCGATGACCCGGTCCCGCTGGGTCTCGTTCACCTTCCCCGCCAGACAGCAGTAGGTGAACGCGTTGTGCAGGATCAGCCGGTTGGACTTGGTGCTCGGCTCCTTGAACAGCTTTAGGCCTGTGCGATGGGAGGGGGGACACACAAGGGGTCAAACGGCTGCGGAAATCCCACCCCCTCCAACCTCTCCTCCCCTCCTTAACCCCTGTCCCTACCCCCCCCCCTCCTCACCTGCCCGCCTCCCCAACTCCCCCTCCCCAAATTCCCCCTTCCCCCTCCAGGATGGGGAGAGGGGAGAAACATAGAAACATAGAAATTAGGTGCAGGAGTAGGCCATTCGGCCCTTCGAGCCTGCACCGCCATTCAATATGATCATGGCTGATCATCCAACTCAGTATCCCGTACCTGCCTTCTCTCCATACCCTCTGATCCCCTTAGCCACAAGGGCCACATCTAACTCCCTCTTAAATATAGCCAATGAACTGGCCTCAACTTCCCTCTGTGGCAGAGAGTTCCAGAGACCCACCACTCTCTGTGTGAAAAAAGCCTTCTCATCTCGGTCCTAAAGGATTTCCCCCTTATCCTTAAGCTGTGACCCCTTGTCCTGGACCTCCCCAACATCGGGAACAATCTTCCTGCATCTAGCCTGTCCAACCCCTTAAGAATCTTGTAAGTTTCTATAAGATCCCCTCTCAATCTCCTAAATTCTAGAGGGTATAAACCGAGTCTATGCAGTCTTTGTTCATAAGACAGTCCTGACATCCCAGGAATCAGTCTGGTGAACCTTCGCTGCACTCCCTCTATGGCAATAATGTCCTTCCTCAGATTTGGAGACCAGAACTGTACGCAATACTCCAGGTGTGGCCTCACCAAGACCCTATACAACTGAAGTAGAACCTCCCTGCTCCTATACTCAAATCCTTTTGCTATGAAAGCTAACATACCATTGGCTTTCTTCACTGCCTGCATGCTACTTTCAATGACTGGTGTACCATGACACCCAGGTCGCGCTGCATCTCCCCTTTTCCTAATCGGCCACCATTTAGATAGTAGTCGGTTTTCCTATTTTTGCCACCAAAGTGGATAACCTCACATTTATCCACATTATACTGCATCTGCCAAACATTTGCCCACTCACCCAGCCTATCCAAGTCACCTTGCATTCTCCTAGCATCCTCCTCACAGCTAACACTGCCCCCCAGCTTAGTGTCATCCGCAAACTTGGAGATATTGCCTTCAATTCCCTCATCCAGATCATTTATGTATATTGTAAATAGCTGGGGTCCCAGCACTGAGCCTTGCGGTACCCCACTAGTCACTGCCTGCCATTGTGAAAACGACCCGTTTACTCCTACTCTTTGCTTCCTGTTTGCCAGCCAGTTCTCTATCCACATCAATACTGAACCCCCAATGCCATATGCTTTAAGTTTATATACTAATCGCTTATGTGGGACCTTGTCGAAAGCCTTCTGGAAGTCCAGATACACCACATCCACTGGTTCTCCCCCATCCACGCTACTAGTTACATCCTCGAAAAATTCTACAAGATTCGTCAGACATGATTTACCTTTTGTAAATCCATGCTGACTTTGTCCAATGATTTCACCACTTTCCAAATGTGCTGCTATCCCATCTTTAATAACTGAATCTAGCAGTTTCCCCACTACCAATGTTAGACTAACTGGTCTGTAATTCCCCGTTTGCTCTCTCCCCCCCTTCTTAAAAAGAGGGGTTACGTTTGCTACCCGCCAATCCTCAGGAACTACTCCAGAATCTAGAGTTTTGAAAGATTATCACTAATGCATCCACTATTTCCGGAGCTACTTCCTTAAGTACTCTGGGATGCAGCCTATCTGGCCCTGGGGATTTATCGGCCTTTAATCCATTCAATTTACCCAACACCACTTCCCGACTAACCTGGATTTCACTCAAGTACTCCTTTGACCTGCGGTCCCCTGCTATTTCCGGCAGATTATTTATGTCTTCCTTAGTGAAGACGGAACCAAAGTAGTTATTCAATTGGTCCGCCATATCCTTGTTCCCCATGATCAACTCACCTGTTTCTGACTGCAAGGGACCTACATTTGTTTTAACTAATCTATTTCTCTTCACATATCTATAAAAACTTTTGCAGTCAGTTTTTATGTTCCCTGCCAGTTTTCTTTCATAATCTATTTTTCCCTTCCTAATCAAGCCCTTTGTCCTTCTCTGCTGGTCTCTGAATTTCTCCCAGTCCTCTGGTATGCTGCTTTTTCTAGCTACTTTGTACGCATCATCCTTTGCTTTGATACTATCCCTGATTTCCCTTGTTATCCACGGATGCACTACCTTCCCTGATCTATTCTTTTGCCAAATTGGGATGAATTGAGAGGATGGTGAAACCCCCCTCGGCGGGGACGCACGTCGGCTCCCCCCAAACAATCCCACGACCCCCCCCCCCCCATCACGTTGTACCAGCTTCCGCATCTGCACCCAGGATGATTCCACACCAGGGCATCGGAGATGTCCTCATTCTTCAAGGAAAGGGGGTTCCCCTCTTCTACCATTGACCAGGCTCTCACCAAGGTAGCTTCTATACTCCGTAGCTCTGCTCTCACCCCCCCCCCCCCCCCCACCCACCACTCGTAACAAGGGCAGAGCCCCCCTCGTCCAACACCTCCGCTCCATTCGCAACAACCAGCCTGGTGTCCCGGTGGCTCAGCACTTCAACTCCCCCTCCCATTCCGAAGCCGACCTTTCTGTCCTGGGCCTCTTCCATGGCCAGAGTGTGGCCCACCGCAGATTGGAGGAGCAGCACCTCATATTTCGTTAGGGTATTCCGATGCGGCCGAGGTTGCGGCTCCTGGGCCGCGGGCCGCATATCCCCTGACTCCGTTATCTTTAAGAGCCCTATCTAGCTCTCTCTTGAATGTATCTAGAGAACCGGCCCCCATCGCCCTCTGAGGCAGAGAATTCCACAAACTGGACAGCATGGGCAAGGTGGGTCGAATGGCCTGTTGCAATGAGGTGTGAGTCTATGAACATACCCGAATCCTCCCCCCGTCGCAAACGCCTCCCTCTTCCTCACCTCTGTCTCCTTGGTCTCCCCGCCTCCCTGCCGCTCCTTCCGTCCTCCGGTGCTGGGATCCTGCTGAGCTCTCCGGCGGCCGGGCCCCGCTGTCTCGTCGTGTGGGGCGGTGTCCGGCCCTCGCCGCCTCTCTGCCTCGCCCATGGGACCCGTACCCAGGCCGGGGGCTTCCAGCAGGTCGAGCCGGGCTCCGCAAGGCCCCGGGCCGCAGGCCTGCTCCTCGCCCTCGCGGCCGGCCAGGCGCAGCGGCAGGGTGTAGGCCCGTCGGCCGAGGCTCTGCCAGCGGCGGCCCAGCCAGGCCTCGCGGGCCTGCAGCCGGGCCCGGATCTCCGTCTGCTTCAGCTGCAGCCGCTGGCGGACGTGGGCCCACTCGGGGTCCGGCCCGAAGCCCACCGGGCCCCGCCGCCCGCGGCCGCGCCTCCGCTCCTGAAGCTGCCGCTGCTCAGCAAAGCTGGTCAGCCTGGCGGAGCCCGGGCCGGGATCGGGGTCTCCCGGGACCCAGCCCTCGTTCTGCCCTTCACCGGCCCCCAACTCTTGCACCCCCTCATTCCCGCTCTCCCCCACCCCACCCCTCCCCCTCCTCCTTGCACCGCCACCTGGCCGCTCTCCCTCTCAGACTCCCTATGGGCCTTCGCCTCTCTCCCCGAGTGCCCGCGGCTCCGGATGATGTAGGTCAGACGCCGGCTGACCGGCCTTCCCTGCCCGTCGTCAGCCCCTCTCCCGGGATCCCCGCGCTCCTCCAGGGGCGCTGCAGCCTCGGTGGGATCTTGCTCTTCCTCACGGCGGGGGGCCAGCCCCTGACTGCAATATTGCTGCGCCTCCTGGCGGGGGTATGCACCGTCCCTGGGATCCTGCTGTGTACACGGGCGGGGGTCTGGACCATCCCTGGCATCCTGCTGTGTACACGGGCGGGGGTCTACACAGTCCCTGGGATCCTGCTGTGTACACGGGCGGGGATCTGCACCGTCCCTGGGATCCTGCTGTGTACACGGGCGGGAGTCTACACAGTCCCTGGAATGCTGCTGTGTACACGGGCGGGGATCTGCACCGTCCCTGGGATCCTGCTGTGTACACGGGCGGGGGTCTGGACCATCCCTGGGATCTTGCTGTGTACACGGGCGGGGGTCTGGACCATCCCTGGGATCTTGCTGTGTACACGGACGGGGGTGAGTTACACTGGGACATTCCTGTATACACGGGCGGGGGTGAGTTACATTGGGATATTCCTGTGTACACGTGCGGGGGTGAGTCACACTGGGATATTCCTGTGTACACGGGCGGGGATGAGTTACACTGGGATCTTGCTGTGCACACGGGCGGGGATGAGTCACACTGGGATAATCCTGTGTACACGGGCGGGGATGAGTTACACTGGGATCTTGCTGTGCACACGGGCGGGGATGAGTCACACTGGGATAATCCTGTGTACACGGGCGGGGATGAGTTACACTGGGATCCTGCTGTGTACACGGGCGGGGATGAGTTACACTGGGATATTCCTGTGTACACGGGCGGGGGTGAGTTACATTGGGATATACCTGTGTACACGGGCGGGGATGAGTTACACTGGGATCTTGCTGTGTACACAGGCGGAGATGAGTTACACTGGGATCTTCCTGTGTACACGGGCGGGGATGAGTCACACTGGGATCTTGCTGTGCACACGGGCGGGGATGAGTCACACTGGGATATTCCTGTGTACACGGGCGGGGGTGAGTGACACTGGGATCTTGCTGTGTACACGGGCGGGGATGAGTCACACTGGGATCTTGCTGTGTACACGGTCGGGGCTGAGTTACACTGGGATCTTGCTGCATCTCCCAGGCTGGGCTCAGCGGCGGCAGCGTCCCCAGGCCCGGCGGCCGCTCCCCGGTGATCACCGGCAGCTCTCTGCCCCCCGCCGGCTCCGGGATGGTGAAGCTGTCGCGGAGACCCCGGCCGCAGCCGGGCCGCAGGGGGGGGAGGTGGGGAGAGGGGGGAAAACAATCTACACAATGCAACCAGTTTATTTGTACCGCTGCTGAAATGAATTTGCCAGCAGCGGTACAATGATAAAGAACACACAACCCACAATAAAAATGTAACCCAAACATCCACCACAGCATTCATCACTGTGGTGAAAGGCACAAAGTTTGGCCAGTCCTCCTCCATTTTCAGAAGAGATGGGGGGGGGGGGGGGAGAGGGGAAAGAGAGTGAGGTGATGCTGATGTGAGGGAGAGAGGGGGCGGAGAGGAAAGGAGAGGAAGGGGGGCGGGGTAGAAACAGGGAGAGAGAGGGGGTGGAGAAAGAGAGAAAGAGACAGGAGGAGAAGGGGCGGAGAGAAATGGAGAGGAAGGGGCCGGGGTAGAAACTGGGAGAGAGAGGGGGGGTGGAGAAAGAGAGAGAGACGTAGAGAGAGACGGGAGGAGAGTGGGCGGAGAGGGGGAGGAAGGGGGCGGGGTAAAGAACGAGCAAGCGAGTGAGAGGGAGAGGCGCTCACACACAATACTGACCACAGCTCCGTCACCCAGACACGGACCTTCCAATTCCTCACACATCCCACTCACCCGGGAGCGTGAACCCGGAACACCAGCTCCCATCGCAGAATCGGGAACGGGGTGCGGGGAGTTGGGGGGGGGGGGGGGAGAGAGAGAACAGCATGGAAGGAAAGATGAAATCCCAGATATTACAGGGACCTCCCAGATATTACAGGGACATGGAGAGGGTGAAGGGGAGGGGGTTACGGAGACGGGGAGAGGGTGAAGGGGAGGGGGTTACGGAGACGGGGAGAGGGTGAAGGGGAGGGGGTTACGGGGACGGGGAGAGGGTGAAGGGGAGGGGGTTACGGAGACGGGGAGAGGGTGAAGGGGGGGTTACGGAGACGGGGAGAGGGTGAAGGGGGGGTTACGGAGACGGGGAGAGGGTGAAGGGGGGGTTACGCAGACAGGGAGAGGGTGAAGGGGAGGTTACGGAGACGGGGAGAGGGTGAAGGGGGGGTTACGCAGACAGGGAGAGGGTGAAGGGGAGGTTACGGAGACGGGGAGAGGGTGAAGGGGGGGGGGGTTACGGAGACGGGGAGAGGGTGAAGGGGAGGTTACGGAGACGGGGAGAGGGTGAAGGGGGGGGTTACGGAGACGGGGAGAGGGTGAAGGGGGGGGTTACGGAGACGGGGAGAGGGTGAAGGGGGGGTTACGCAGACAGGGAGAGGGTGAGGGGGGGGGGTTACGGAGACGGGGAGAGGGTGAAGGGGGGGTTACGGAGACGGGGAGAGGGTGAAGGGGGGGTTACGGAGACGGGGAGAGGGTGAAGGGGGGGTTACGCAGACAGGGAGAGGGTGAAGGGGAGGTTACGGAGACGGGGAGAGGGTGAAGGGGGGGTTACGCAGACAGGGAGAGGGTGAAGGGGAGGTTACGGAGACGGGGAGAGGGTGAAGGGGGGGGGGGGGTTACGGAGACGGGGAGAGGGTGAAGGGGAGGTTACGGAGAC
Organism: Raja brachyura; assembly: GCA_963514005.1. The sequence goes on along the minus strand of OY740785.1, from coordinate 32,735,651 downwards.
GGGGAGAGGGTGAAGGGGGGGGTTACGGAGACGGGGAGAGGGTGAAGGGGGGGTTACGGAGACGGGGAGAGGGTGAAGGGGGGGTTACGCAGACAGGGAGAGGGTGAAGGGGAGGTTACGGAGACGGGGAGAGGGTGAAGGGGGGGGGTTACGGAGCCGGGGAGAGGGTGAAGGGGGGGGGTTACGGAGACGGGGAGAGGGTGAAGGGGAGGGGGTTGAGAAGGAATTTTTTCACACAGAGAGTGGTGGGTCTCTGGAACTCTCTGCCACAGAGGGTAGTTGAGGCCAGTTCATTGGATATATTTAAGAGGGAGTTAGATGTGGCCCTTGTGGCTAAGGGGATTAGAGGGTATGGAGAGAAGGCAGGTACGGGATACTGAGTTGGATGATCAGCCATGATCATATTGAATGGCGGTGCAGGCTCGAAGGGCCGAATGGCCTATTCCTGCACCTAATTTCTATGTTTCTATGTTACGGAGAAGGGGAGGGGGTTACGGAGACGGGGAGAGGGTGAAGGGGAGGGGGTTACGGAGACGGGGAGAGGGTGAAGGGGAGGGGGTTACGGAGACGGGGAGAGGGTGAAGGGGAGGGGGTTACGGAGACATGGAGAGGGTGAAGGGGGGGTTACGGAGACGGGGAGAGGGTGAAGGGGAGGGGGTTATGGAGAGGGTGGAGGGGAGGGGGTTACGGAGAAGGGGAGGGGGTTACGGAGACGGGGAGAGGGTGAAGGGGAGGGGTTACGGAGACGGGGAGAGGGTGAAGGGGAGGGGTTACGGGGAGAGGGTGAAGGGGAGGGGGTTACGGAGACGGGGAGAGGGTGAAGGGGGGGGTAACGGAGACGGGGAGAGGGTGAAGGGGGGGGTAACGGAGACGGGGAGAGGGTGAAGGGGGGGTTACGGAGACGGGGAGAGGGTGAAGGGGAGGGGGTTACGGAGACGGGGAGAGGGTGAAGGGGGGGTTACGGAGATGGGGAGAGGGTGAAGGGGCCCGAGGGGGTGATAGTGAAACCCCTGCCCTATTGCCCCGTGTGGAGACACCATCTGTCATTCGATCTGACTGCCATCCCCGCCCTAATCCCCCCCCCCCCCCCGCGGCCTCAGCCCGGGACCCCCCCCCCCCCCACTTGCCGATCGGGACCACAACCCTCTCCCTCCTGCGAGCAGTGCCCAGTCATAGAGTGATACAGCGGGGAAACAGGCCCTTCGGCCCAACTCCAGCCAACATGTCCCATCTACACTAGTCATAGAGTGATACAGCATGGAAACAGGCCCTTCGGCCCATCTTGCCCAACACCAGCCAACATGTCCCATCTACACTATTCATAGAGTGATACAGCATGGAAACAGGCCCTTCGGCCCAACTTGCCCCCACCAGCCAACATGTCCCATCTACACTAGTCATAGAGTGATACAGCGTGGAAACAGGCCCTTCGGCCCAACTCGCCCACACCGACCAACAATGTCCCAACTACACTAGCAGTCCCACCTTTGGACTATATCCCTCCAAACTTCTCCTATCCATGTACCTGTCCAAATGTTTCTTAAAGGATGGGATAGTCCCAGCATCAACTACCTCCTCTGGCAGTGTGTTCTATACACCCACCACCCTCTGTGTGAAATACGCTACCCCTCAGATTCCTATTAAATCTTTTCCCGTTCACCCTGACCCCGTGTCCTCTGATCCTCGATTCCCCTACTCTGGGTAAAAGACTCTGTGCCTCTACCCGATCTATTCCTCTCATGATTTTGTACACCTCTATAACCTTACATCCTGAGCCCCGGTGGAATCAGACATTACCATGTCTGAGAGAGATTTGGACGGGCGGTTGAGCAGGCACGAAACGACAGACACGGATACAAAGTGGGCAAGTGGGAGACATGATAAGCTAGTTGTCAGATGCCACTGAAGTGGATAGTATTGTAGATCGAGAATGTTATTAAAAATCACAGGGCACGTGGGCTTACGAATGGTTGAAGGAGTTTAACGGAGATAAATGCGAGGGAGGGGAGGCTCGGAATCTGGGGAACAAGCTGGGTGCGACGGGGCTTGGAAGGGTTCAGAAAAGATTTACAAGGATGGTGCCAGGACCAGAGGGTGTGAGATATAGGGAGGCTTTTCCCATTGAGGGTAGGGAAGATTCAAACAAGAGGGCATGACATGAGAATTAAGGGACAGAAGTTTGGGGGTAACATGAGGGGGAACTTCTTTACTCAGTGAGTGGTGGCTGTGTGGAATGATCTTCCTGTAGAAGTGGTGGAGGCAGGATTGATTGTAACATTTAAAAGTAAAGTGGACAGGTATATGTGGGGCACTGCACCTTCGAGCCTGCACCGCCATTCAATGTGATCATAGAAACATAGAAAATAGGTGCAGGATTAGGCCATTCGGCCCTTCGAGCCTGCACCGCCATTCAATATGATCATGGCTGATCATCCAACTCAGTATCCTGTACCTGTCTCTCCATACCCCCTGATCCCTTTAGCCACACGGACCACATCTAATTCCCTCTTAAATATAGCCAAAGAACTGGCCTCAACTGCTTTCTGTGGCTGAGAATTCCACAGATTCACCACTCTCTGTGTGGAAAAACATTTTCTCCTAATCTTGGTCCTAAACGACTTCCCCCTTAACCTTAAACTGTGACCCCTTGTTCTGGACTTTCCCAACATCGGGAACAATCTTCCTGCCTCTAGCCTGTCCAACCCCTTAAGAATTTTGTAAGTTTCTATAAGGTTCCCCCTCAATCTTCTAAATTCTAGCGAGTACAAGCCGAGTCTATCCAGGTAGACACAAAATGCTGGAGTAACTCAGCGGGACAGAAATGTCTGAGAGTGGGCTCAACTGGGGAGATGTCGAAAGAACTGCCAACGACAGAGTGAGGTAGAGGGCATTTGTCAATGGCCTATGCTCCCTAGAGGAGCAAAGGGCTTAAAAAGAAGCAGAAGAACTCAGCGGGACAGGCAGCATCTCTCGACAGAAGGAATGGGGGCATTAAGGGAAGAGACCTTTCTTCAGAGGAACAGTTTGGGATTCTCCTTAAGATAGACACAAATTGCTGGAGTAACTTAGCTGACTATCTAAAATCTTAGTGTCTATCTAAAATGCCACTATCTTATCTGCCTCCACCACCACCCCTGGCAGCACATCCCAGGTACTCCCCACACTGTGAAAACAACTTGCCCCACACAAATCCTTTAAACTTTGCCCCTCTCACCTTGAAGCTATGCCCTCTCGTATCTGATTATTATCACCCTGCGAAAAAAGGTTCGGACTGTCCAGCTGTTCTATACCTGTCATAATTTTATCCACTTCTGCCTCAACTCCCTCTTCCGACAGCTCGTTCCGTAATCCCATCACCCTTTGTGTAAAATATTTCCCTCTCAGGTTCCTATTGAATCTCTCCCCCTTACTTTAAACCTATGGTCGTTGATACCCGCACACTGGGGACGAGACTGTGCGTTTACCCGATCTATTCCTCTCATGATACTGTACACCTCTATAGGATCACCCCTCATCCTCCTGCGCTACGTGGAATAAAGTCCTAGCCTGCTCACCCTCTCCCTATTGCTCAGGCCCTCCAGTCCTGGCAACATCCTCGCAACACTTATCTGTACCCTTCACAAATTGCAACATATTTCCTATAACATGGTGCCCAGAACTGAACACAACTCTCCAAATGTGGCTTCACCAACATCTTATATATCCGCAATGTGACCTCCCAACTTCTATACTCAATACTGTGACTGATGAAGGCCAATGTGCTGAAACACTTTACGAGCACTTTACGTGACATCCATCTTCACTATCCACAACACCACCACTTTTGTGTCATCTGCAAACTTGCTAATCATGCCATGTACATTCTCACCCAGATCATTGATATAAGCACAGAACCGTGAGACACACCACTAGTCACAGGCCTCCAGTCCGGAAAACAACCTTCCCTCATCACCCTCTGCTTCCCTCCATGAAGCCAATGTTCTATCCAATTAGCTATCGCTTCTTGGATCCAATGCGCTCCAACCTCCCTCTGGTTCTACGTTTCTTGCCACACTTTCAATTCTTATCAGAATCCATCATTCTCATCCCTTTGTCTTCAGCTCATCACCTCCAGCCTCGGTTCCTGTCTCCACCCTTCGCTCCCCACCTGGTCATTCTGGCAATCACCCACCCCCCCTCATCTGAACCCATCTGTCTTGCTCCACCCACTTCCCCTCACCTCTACACAGATGCTGCTCTGCCCAATTTATACACACAATGAGCGAGCAATACGAGTTTGCCCGGTAAATATATGTACGTGTCTGTGTATGTACACACAGAGACACACACACTCACACACAGACACACTCTCTAACACACGCACTCTCATACACACACACACATTAACACACCCACACTCTAACACACACTCACACGCACAGCCAGACACGCATTCACACACTCTAACAAACACGCACACTTTCATACACGCACTCTGACACAGACACACACTAACACACATTCACACTCTAACGCACACAAACACACACACTCCAACACACACTAACACAGACAGACACAGGCTCGCACACTCTAACACACACACACACACACACAGACAGGCAGACATTCACACACTCTAACATACTCATTCTCATACATACTTCAACACACACACACACTTTAACACACACTCGAAACTCACTCTAACACACACTCCCACATACACTCTAGCACCCACTCATACACACATACACTGACACACTCCCGCACACTAATAGATAAACAGAGCAAAGTATTTTGCTGCACCCCTTCTCCTCTCTCTTTCTATCAAGGGAGCAGATGCAGTGCTTCTGCACCTCAAAAACCATATTTAATAATTCTATTTACATCAATAGAATCCAGAATTTCCTGGAATGTGATGGTATTTCCAGAATTTTCAAAAATGCTTCATACGTGCTATTCGGTCCCGGGGCCGCGCTGCTCGAGTCTCCCCCCGACCCCCGGGGACTCTCTGATTCTCTGCTTCTCCCCCCAGTCTCCGTCACCCTGGATGTGGATACAGCGCATCCGCGACTCGAGGTGTCTGAGGATCGGAAGAGGGTGAGACTGACCGGGACCGAAAGGAGTCTCCTTGACACCGGGAAGAGGTTTACAAACTAGCGGTGTGTGCTGGGATCGGAGGGATTCACATCGGGGAGACATTACTGGGAGGTGGAGGTGACGGGGAGTCGGGGCTGGAGTCTGGGGGTCGCCGCAGAGTCTGTGGAGAGGAAGGAACGGGTCAAACTGAGCCCGGAGACTGGATTCTGGAGGATCAGGCGGGGTGGTGACAAGTTTGTTGCAGTCACCTCCCCTTCATTCCCTCTCCCCACCCGTCCCATCCCCGCGAGGGTGGGAGTTTATCTCAGTTACGAGTCCGGGACAGTTTCATTTTACGACGCGGACACCAAGTCCCATCTCTACACCTTCACTGGGAATAAATTCACGGAGAAACTTTATCCTTTCTTCTGGACTTGGGATGAAGGTAATTGGCTGAAAATCTGCTTCGGTTCCGCTCCGGGTGTGTAAAAGGTTCGGGTTAGGAGCAGGGCTCAGGGGTTGCGGGGCAGAAACCCGGTGGGCAACAGGTCGGCGCTGAACGGCTCCAATTTAATCCCCAAATTCCGCTTAGTGAAACCCCAGTGAGCGCGGAAATAAAACCAGACGGAATGTAAATGTGGGCTTGCCGAGGTAGCATGAAGTGTAGATGTGTACAAAATCATGAGAGGAATAGATCGGGTAGATGTACAGAGTAGCGGAATCGAGGACCAGAGGACATAGGTTCAAGGTGAAGGGGAAAAGATTTATTACGTATCTGAGGGGTAACGTTTTCACACAAAGTGGTGGTGGGTGTATGAAACGAGTTGCCAGAAGAGGTAGTTAAGTTTAGGACTATCCGATCTTTATGCAACAGTTAGACAGGTACATGGATAGTACAGGTTTGGAGGGATATGGACCAATTGCAGGCAGGTGGCACTAGTGTAGCTGGGAAATGTTGGCCGTGTGGGCAAGTTGGGCCGAAGGGCCTGTTTCCATACTGTATCACTCTATGACTATAGGAGTCAATGGAAGGGAGGTTGGTTTGCGCGATGGTATGGGCTGCATCCACAACTCTCTGCAATTTCACGCTGTGGTCCATCCCGAGTATGAAGAAGGCTCTTGGCCCGAAATGTCACCCATTTCTTCTCTCCAGAGATACTGCCTGTCCCGCTGAGTTACTCCAGCATTTTGTGTCCATCTTTGGAGTAAATCAACATCTGCAGTTCCTTCCCACCGATTAATTGCTTTCTGCGGCGCATCTGTAGATTAAAGGACAAAAAGGACAATGGACATTTATTGTCACATACACCAATTGGTGTAGTGAAATTTGATTTGCCATGCAGCACACAGATAAAGATAAGACACAACATCATAGAATTAACAGTAAACATAAAAATATCCCCTCACAATGGTTCCCACTGTGGGGGAAGGCAGCAAAGTCCAGTCCCATCCCCAGTTCACCCATAGCATGCCTATTGAGGCCTCCGCAGTCGCCGCCATGGGGCCCGATGTTCCAGGCCGTTCTCGCCGGGTGATGGTGCACCCTCTCAGCGGCTTGGGAGACCTGGAACAGCCGCCTCTTACTGGAATCCGTGGCTTCCGAAGCCAACAAGGCCGCGCCGGATGGAGCTCCACCACTAGGATGGAAGTTCCCGATGTAAAGTGCAGCGCCTCCGTCCGCTCCACAGTCCCGCAGCTCTGCGATGTTTTTTTTTGTCGGCGGTCTTCAGCTCACCGGAGCTCCAGCGCGGCGACCCAGGCAAGGCATCGCCCGCTCCTCTCCGCGATAGTGATGCGCCGCCGCCGTTGCCGAGGTTCTGGGTCCCCTAGGGAAACGCCGCTCCAGGCCCCTCTAGGACGGGTCGAAGTTGCAGCCAGGAGGAAAGCTGCCTCTCCGACCACATAGGGACCCTGAAAAGTAGTTTCCCCTCCACCCCCCACATAAAAAAAGACTAGAGGCAAAGTACTGCGACCAGGAGACCGACTAGAGCTCCGCAAAACAAAAACTCAACTAACTAAAACTAAAAAAAATGAAGTGAATAACGGACAGCAGCAGGCTGGGCAGCCATACCCGTACAGGACGGGCCCCCAAGGGCGTCAAAGGTTTCGGGGAGAAGGCAGGAAAATTCGGTTGGGAGGAAAAACAGATCATGAAGATGGAATGGCGGAGCAGACATAATGGGCCGAATGATCTAATTCTGTTCCTATCTAATGATCTAAAATGGGACTTTCAGTTCACAGTCCGGGACAGTTGTAATGCCGCTTACAACCAGGAGATGGGGATGACGAGCTGTCCAGAGCTCGGTGCAGTTTGACGGGGCAGCACCCCCACCTGCTGCTGGCAGCCGGTACTGCGGGGAGAGCAGGTACACAAACCTCGGCTGGTCGGACAGGGCAGCAGTCGAAATATCACAATGTTAAAATAAACATTTAGGTACATGGATAGGAAAGGTTCAGAGGGATATGGGCCAAATGCAAGCTGGTGGGACAAGTGCTGTACATGAGTTTTCACAGAGTGCTGGAGTAACTCAGCGGGTCAGGCAGCATCTGTGGAGAACATGGATAGGTGACGTTTCACAGAGTGCTGGAGTAACTCAGCGGGTCAGGCAGCATCTGTGGAGAACATGGATAGGTGACGTTTCACAGAGTGCTGGAGTAACTCAGCGGGTCAGGCAGCATCTGTGGAGAACATGGATAGGTGACGTTTCACAGAGTGCTGGAGTAACTCAGCGGGTCAGGCAGCATCTGTGGAGAACATGGATAGGTGACGTTTCACAGAGTGCTGGAGTAACTCAGCAGGTCAGGCAGCATTGGAGGAAGGGTGTATTAGGGGGAGTGAATATATTTGCATGACTGTTCGAATGAATACATCACATAGAATCAAAGAGTGATTCAGTGTGGAAACAGGCCCTTCGGCCCATCTCATCCACACCAGCCAACAATGTCCCAACTACACTAGTCCCACTTGCCTGCGCTTGGTCCATATCCCTCCAAACCTGTCCTATCCATCTACATGTCCAACTGTATCTTAAACGACGGGATAGTGGCAGCCTCAACTACCTCCTCTGGCAGCTTGTTCCATACACCCACCACCCTCTGTGCGAAAAAGTTACCCCTCGGATTCCTGTTAAATCTTTTCCCCTTCACCTTGAACCTATTTCCTCTGGTTCTCGATTCCCCTACTCTGGGCAAGAGACTTTGTGTATCTACCAGATCTATTTCTCTCGTGATTGTGTACATCTCTATAAGATCACACCTCATCCTCCTACACTCCATAGAATAGAGACCCAGCCTACTCAACCTCTCCCTATAGCTCACACACTCTAGCCATGGCAACATCCTCATAAATCTTTTCTGAACCCTTTCAAGCTTGACAATATTTTTCATATAACATGGTGCCCGGAACTGAACACAATATTCTAAATGCGGTCTCATCAACGTCTTATACAACTGCATCATGACCTCCCAACTTCTATACTCAGTACTCTGACTGATGAAGGTCAAAGGACCAAAAGCCTTGTTGACCACCTTATCTACCTGTGAGTCGACCTTCAAGGAACCATGCACCTGTACTCCTATATCCCTCCGCAATACAACACTACCCAGAGTCCCACTATTTACCGTCAAGGTCCTGGCCTTGTTCCACGTCCCAAAATGCAACACCTGACACTTCTCAGAATCAGAATCATCAGAATCAGAATGCCTGTTATTGTCACTATACACATGTACAGTGAAATTAAAAACTGCTCCTACTCAGTGCAAAAACAAGACAAAAAGGGGGGGGGGGGGGGATAAGGTGCACAGTTTCTGCAGCGCTATATACATATTTATAAAAAGACAATGGATAAATAGAATGGATAATAGGATTCCTATATCCAGTATGGGTTACAGTTACAGTACAGTACAAATTACAGTAGGTGGATAGATGAAAGTCCGGGGGTTAGGCTGTGAAGTCAACGCATGTGTGAGTTCAGGGAGATGATGGATTTTGGAAAGAAACTGTTCTTGAGTCTATTTGTCCTTGTGCTGATGCACCTATAGCGCCTCCCTGAGGGTAGCAGGTTGAAGATGTTATGTCGATGTTAGTTCTCTGTATAACATCGACATAACATCGACAAATGAACCGTAAAACGGGGAATACTTCAAATTGTTTTTTGTAATTTTCACCAATGAATCTCTGTGCTAGAAATAAATGGGGTTGTACAGAACATGTATTTTGTTTTTGAAACTTTACGCAAAGCTTTATAAATGGACGGAGACTTGCGGTTAGACTTGTTTGCGCATGAAATGTGCAGGTTTGTGTTTATGATTGTTTTTATTGATGTCACCTGTACTGAGGTACAGTGAAAAGCCTTGTTTTGCTTGCTGTCCATAACAGATCCGTTCTACCGTACATAGATGCAATCAGGCCAAGCAAAGGGGAAGATACAGGGTGCGGAATATAGTTCTCAGTATTGTAGTGCATCTGTTCCAGAGACAAAGTCCAATGTCCGCAATGGGGTAGAGGTGAATTGGACAGTACCCTAGTTTATGGAAGGACCATTCAGTAGCCTGATGTCAGAGGAGAAGTAGCTGTTCCCGAGTCTGGTGGTGCGCACTTTCAAGCTTCTGTACCTTCTGCCGGACGGGAGCGGGGAGAAGAAGGTGCCTCACTGGCCAGAGACCCGGGTTCCATCCTAACTACAGGTGCTGTCTGTACAGAGCTTGTACGTTCTCTCCGTGACAGTGTGGGTTTCCTCCGGGTGCTCCGGTTTCCTCCCACAGAGGCACAGGTTTGTAGGTTAATTGGCCTTCTGTAATTTGCCCCTCGTGTGTAGGGTGTGGATGAGAACGTGGAGTGACATTGTGCATGTGTGAACGGGCGATTGATGGTCGGCGTGGACTCGGTGGGCCGGAGGGCCTGTTTCCATGCTGTATCTCTGAACTAAAGAAAAGTAAACATTACCAAAGTTGGGTAAATCTTCTCAATGCTCGGTTGTCAGGGTTCCAGTGAATGGCCATCACAGCTGTGTCTCACTTTGGTGTGAAATCGATCCTCAGACTCTGAAGATGAAACAAAAAGCTTTAGCTGGGATTGACTGCAGACTGGGTGAGGGCAGATTCCAGACACTGATGGTAACTCCAGCCGGGAACAACAGCGAGGTGAAGCTGCATCCTCCACTCTGCAACCGTGCTCTCTGCCAGCTTCCATCCGTGGATGTATCCTCAGCCACTGGTCCCCCTCCCCGGGGAACAAACAAACACACACACATACACATATATATATATATATATATATATATATATGTATATATATATATATATACTCATATATACTCATATATGTATACTCACATATACACATATATATATACCATACACATGTACACACACAGATACACACACATTCACAAAGACACACACACACACGGATATATATATACACACATACAACACACATGACTATATACACACACATAACTATATACACACACTATATCACAACTCTTTCTCTCATATTCCATCTGCTTGCATTTGTCATTCGATTGGTTGAAGTGGAAAGGCTGGGCGCCCTCTCAGAGCCACAGCTCCCTGCCCTGAATCCGCTGTTTTAATTTAAAGATTTTGTGGAAACCTGAGTGCCAACTTTTCCATACAGAGGGTGGCGGGTGTATGGAAATAACTGTCGGGGGAGATCGTTGAAGCAGGTACTATAACAACATGTAAACTATATTTGGACAGAGTATACACAAACTGCTGGAGAAACTCAGTGGGTGCAGCAGCATCACTGGAGCGAAGGAGATAGGCAACGTTTCGGGAAAAACTCGCGGAATTTGGGGAGCCCTGCGCAGTTGGCAGGGCCCGACTCTCCACCACAGCAGGGGATAGAGCTGCATGGTGGTCGGAGCACCGCGCAGGAGCAGGGTAGTATAGACCCTGACTTCATGCCGCTATCGCCCAAAGTCAGGGCTAGCAGCAAACAGGTACGTAAAAACGTGCCACGGACAGCGGTACGTTCTGTTTCCCCTGTTTTGCAGATCCCCAGAGCGCTGACCAGGGGGAAAGCTGCGTCCAGATCGAGCCACGCTGCAGCGGACGGCATCGACAGGCCACCGGGGAAGTCTGCTAGATTGCGGACCGGTGATGAATCTGCTGGGAAGTCGGGGAGCCCTGCAGGAGCAGGAGGTACCGGCTCACCACCGGGACAGGCTGCCGGAGTGCAGGCCGGTGGCAGTGGATTTCGGTCGTGCGGCCCCGCTGAGGCGGCAGCCAGCGACCATGCGCCGTCACAGACCCGTGTAATCGGGAGTGGCGGCAAGCCCGCGCGGATGCCGGGGAGCCCCGCTGCGGCGGCTGGCACCGACTCATCTTCGCTACTGTCTAACCAGACAGGCGGGCCGCTACAGTCCGGAAGACGGCGGACTAGTGGCATGTCCGCGCGGGAGTCGTGCGGCCCCGCAGGAGCGGCAGGCAGCGACTACCTGCCAATGCAGCCTAGACATCACCTCGACGAGGTGCGGTCTGTTGGTAGAAGCCCCAAGTCGGCTTCCCCAGTATGAAGAACCTGGGAAAGCCGACTTGTCGTCCGTTTATTACGGCGGCGGTCACATGGCCAGGATGGAGCGAATGGCAGAGCAGCTACTCCAAAGAGACCTGGAACATCAAGAGCGGGGATCCCAGCGATCCAGAAGTCATACTGTGGGTCCACCAAGTATTTCTCCTACATCCGCCGGCAGCGCCAGAAGTCAGCGGTTAGCTGACTTCGATGAGAGATTGTCGCAGGAGCCAGCAGTGGAAGAGGCCACTGCGCCAATAGTTCCAGAGGAAGAGCTATTGGAGGTAGTCTCCGAATTTGCAAAGCCTGGACATTCAGGAAAACCGCTTCAAGCCAAACTAGCGGCAAGTATAAATTTTCTCACAACCCACCAGCTGCAGGAACAGGTGTTGACGGAGGCTATGGAGAAATATAAAGCCCCAGGAAATTGTGTAACCCTGACTGTCCCAACAGTCAACATGCCCATCTGGGGGAACATCAGTCCCGGAATCAGGGCCCAGGAGCTGAAGAGTCAGAAAATCTTAAAGCTGTTGACTTCAGGCATTACGGCATTCGCCAGAACCCTGGACGGGACAGATATAACAGAGGAACAACAAGATGCTCTGGCTCTGTTATGCAATACGCAATTTGAAATTAACAGTTTCAGGAAAAGCTCCATCCGGCCCACACTCAAGCCGAAATTTGCAGGGTTGTGCAAAGCCTCTACCACACCACCGCCCAGGCAGCTGTTCGGGGAGGACCTACCTAAACAGGTCAAAGAGTTGGATGAGGAGGCCAAAGCAGTCGGACTGATGAAACCTCCGTCGTCAACCAGGCCACAGGCGTATCGGAGACACCATCCGTACCCTAACTCCAAGCCTCGGGGACAACCGGATAGGGCACAGTGAGCTTACCCACCGGCCGCTCCCCAGCAGCAGAAGCCTTTTTTAGGGCAGGGCCAACAGAGGCCAGCATGGAAAATGCGCCAAAACCCAACCCCAGCAACACAACGTCCACCAAAAGCCCAGAACACCAAGCCCCGCCGGTAACCATGGAGGTAAGGGGGTCTGGTTCTTTCAAGAAAGCTGCATGCATAACCTCACAAGTAGGAGGAAGGTTGCGTGCATTCTGGGATGCGTGGGGTGCTATAACTTCGGATACCTTTATTCTACAAAGTATTCAGGGTTATGAGATAGAATTTATCAATGGGTATCTTCCCCCAACTCAACATGTACCCCTGACCGCATATTTGCACTCTCGCAAAAAGGGAAAGAGGAAGGACTTGCGGAAATATTAAGGCTATCTGCCAGAGGGGTAATAGAGAAAACGACACATGAACCTTTTGAGTTTGTGTCCAACATCTTTACAAAAACCAAAAAAGATGGTGGATGTCGGATTATCATTGATTTAACCCATTTGAATACTTTTGTACAATATACCCATTTCAAGATGGAGACATTTGAAACGGCTGAACAGCTGATTTCCCGAGGGTACTTTATGGCCTGTATCGAGTTAAAAGATGCATACTATCCAGTACCTATAATAGAACATCACCGGAAATTCTTAAAAATTGTCTGGATGGGGCAACTGTGGCAATACAAAGACCTACCCAATGGACTTACCACAGCCCCTGGGTTATTTCCAAAAAAATATTTCCAAAAAAAATCCAATATTGGTATCCCTTAGATAACATAATTATATAGTCATGGCATATTTAGGTGATATCTTAATTGTGGGGGAAACCCTGGAACTAGCTGAACTTGCAGTAACAGCTACCAAAACATTATTCGAGAAACTAGGGTTTGTTATCCATCCAGACAAATTTAACTTCAACCCGTCTATGGTCATGTACTACCTGGGATTCACTATTAACACCAATCAAATAATTGTCACTATCCCAGCCAGCAAAGCAATAGATATAAAAGAGGCATGTAACAGCCTTGCTTGCGCCACGGTACAGAATATCGGACACGCTGCTAAGGTAATTGGGAAACTCGTAGCTACATTTCCAGCTGCGCAATTTGGCACATTACATTATCAAAATTTGCAAAGAGCAAAAATGTCAGCATTAAAAGCAAATGCTGGACACTTTGACAGACCTATGCAGCTGCCGATCAAGGCTAAAATTGAGCTACAATGGTGGGTAAGCAATATTAGTGATTGCTTTAAACCCATCAATCCCTCTAATCTATCCTGCCAAAGCACTGCTGTAATATCTTCTCTGACAAGCAATGCAACCCCTCCACCTCTGGTCCCTCCAATTCTATCACACCTGGAGCAACGAAATCCTGGAATATTTAGTTTCCAATCACAACCCTCCCGCAACCATGTTTCACTGATTGCCACAACATCATATTTCCAGGTGTCAATCCAGGCACTATGTTCATTCACCTTTCTTACAATGCTCCTAGCATTAAAATACACGCATTTTAGAAAACCACCATCCCTTATTCTCTGTTTATTGTCTTTTTCCTCTTTCTTGCCTACATTTTGGGTCCGAGTGCTTCCCTTCTCTGCCTCTTGCCCCTCACCCTGTCCCCTAGCCCCCTCTACTCGAGTCCCTCCCCCCAGCCTTTCTAGTTAAAAGTTTATTGGTTACAAATTGCGAAAAGCCCAAATTTGGTCACTAACCCCATCACTGGGTAGTATCATCCGTGCCATGGTCATCTGAACCTGTTGGCTTGCAGGTTCTGAAGAGGCCAATGCTGGAGTTCGGACTGTCATCCAGGGTCATGGACATCATTACGGCGTCGTGCAGAGTATCTACCAGGAAGCAGCACCTAACCCAAGTCAGGAAGTGGGAAGCCTACTGCAGTCGGACGAAGACAACCTACAACTCTGCCACGATCCCTGACGTATTGGAATTCCTCGCGGGCCTTCATTTTGATGAAGGACTCAGCTACAGTGCCAGCAGTGCGCTATCAACCTACCTCAATATTGGAATGGGATCACACCAGCTGGTGTCTAAATTCATGAGGGGTATTTTTAATACTAACCCTCCACGACCCAGATACAACATTACCCTATTCAGGAGCTGGTCACCCATGATGAGGTTACTGCTAGATAGACTCAGCTATAAAGTGGTGATGTTGATGGCACTGACCACAGCTCAGTGGGTCCAGACCTTGCAGAAACTGAAATTTGACAGTATGGTCTCGACCGCTGAGAAAGTAACCTTCTTTATAGAGGAGTTACTAAAGCAGCATAGACCGGGATCTACAGGGCTGCAGCTGGAATTCCGTGCATACCCCCACTGATGCCACCCTCTGCATAGCCACTCATCTACGGTACTACATCTAAGTCACACGCACCAGCAGGAAGATGGAGCAGGGTCTATTCATCAGCCACATTAAACCACATCACCGGGTGACGGTGCAGACTATCTCCAGGTGGCTCAGGGTGATGTTGGCTGCAGCAGGTATTGATACTAACGTTTTTAAATCTCATTCTACCAGGGCTGCATCCACATCAGCAGCGAGGACCATGGAGGTTCCCATGGATCATGTCCTTGCTACCGCGGGCTGGGCCAGTGAGACAACCTTTCAACGGTTCTACAACAAGCCAGTGGCCGCTACCGCAACGTTTGCGGAATCAGTATTAAGTACCGTTCTGTAAAATACGTTATCCCCGAGTTAGGGGTTTATTATTTGTATTAATAAATACTTATTATTTTTCAGCTTGTTCAAGTCTGAAATGCATTAACATACTTCCTACATCAGTAATTGCGGCAGTGTGAGAGCATGGATGTGGTCCAGGGCATGGAATCACAGAGCTTTGAAATCTTCACGAAGTCACTCACGTGACTCCGAAGTCAAATAGTAAGATTAAACCATAACTTACCCGTTTGAAGTTTGATCCTTATTTTATGAGGAGTTAAGATGAGGGATTTCGTGCCCTCTGCTCCCAATCCTCTATCATAAGGTCAACTGGTAAAGTGTCTCTTAATCTTACTATCTTCAGCCATTGTTGTTATCTGTGATTCCTCTTCAAATTGGTAAATTCTCGTTTAATCTTACTATTTTAGACAATAGGTGCAGGAGTAGGTTATTCGGCCCTTCGAGCCAGCGCCGCCATTCACCGTGATCGTGAATGATCATCGCCAATCAGTACCCCGTTCCTGCCTTCTCCCCATATCCCCGACCGCTATCTTCAAGCTCTCTCTTGAAAGTATCCAGAGAACTCCACAGACTCACCACTCTCTGTGAGAAAACGTTTATCCTCGTCTCCGTTCTAAATACCTTACTCCTTATTCTTGAACTGTGGCCCCCAACATCGGGAACATGTTTCCTGCCTATAGTGTGTCCAAGCCCTTAATAATCTCAATCTTCCCCTGCCCCAATACTGTGACAGCACTCGAACAACACGCAGTCGCGGTTTTTTTTTTAAATATAAGACTTTATTAAACGTGAAGTAAAAAGTGAAAAGACACAAACTGGAGCGGATCCACAAGTGGGGTGGGGGGAGAGAATGTCTTCGCCGCGGTCGGGTCACAAACTGAAGCCCGCGATGTGCAAATTACTGTCGTTAATGACGGCATTTTGACCGGCTTTAGCGTCGGGCCCCGGACACTCCCTGGGGCACCGGGGGGGGGGGGTGAGGGGGCGATAGAGACCGGCTTTGTCCGACACTCCCTGGGGCACCGGCTGGGGGGGGGGGGGGGTCCGCGAAACACAGTGGTGGGGGGCGATATTTTCACTCCCTGAGGAGGGGGTGGAAGGGAGAGGGATGTGTAGGGGGGGTGGAACAGGGGTGGGGGTCGGAGGAGGGGAGGGGGGGGGGATGGCGTGGGTGAGGGAGGGTGTGGGGGCTAGTGGGGAATAGGGGGGTGGGATGAGTAGAGGGTGGGATGGGGCACACCACAGACCGGCCTGGGGTCCCAGCGAGGGAGGAGGGGTGGGGAATGGGTGTGGGAGGGGGTGGATAAAGTGGGGTTGTGGGGGAGGGGAGAGGCAGGGATGGAGGTTTGGCAGTGGAGGGGGATAGCCGTGGAGGAGGAGGTGTAGTAGGGTGGGGGAGGGAGTGGGTAGGGGAGTAGATTGGGGGTGGGTGGGTGGTTGGAGGAATAGGGGGGTTGGGGCCGTGAGGGAGGGGGTGGGACACGCCGCAGACAGGCCTCAGACTCAGCGGGTTTGACGCCCCCGCCAGTGACCGGGACCGGGGGCACTGGTGCTGGGCCCGGGCCGTCTCCTTGCCGACCACAGCTGCCCGTGGATGGTGAGCACGTCCACGTTGGACGAGAGGACCTTGGAGGGGATGAGGTAGAACTGCTTGTGGTCCGATTTGTACTTGTGCAGCCCCTCGATCATCTGCAGGTGGATCAGCTTGGGCCCGGTCCCCCACAGCCTGTGGATGTCGCCCGTGTCGGCGCTCAGTGAATACAGAGCGCGGAACTGGCAGCGATGGTCACGGAACAGAATCACGCACTGAGCGTGTGCGCAGTGGGAGGAGCGGAGAGGCGAGCGGTCACTGGGAGAGAGAGAGAGGGTCAAGCGCCCAGTAACCCCAACCCGGCCCAGCGGCCAGTAACCCCAACCCCAAACCCAACCCGGCCCAGCGCCCAGTAACCCCAACCCGGCCGAGCGCCCAGTAACCCCGACCCCAACTCCAACCCGGACCAGCGCCCAGTAACCCCAACCCCAACCCGGCCCAGCGCCCAGTAACCCCAAGCCCCAACCCGGCCCAGCGCCTGGTAAACCCAACCCCAACCCGGCTCAGCCCAGCGCCCAGTAACCCGGACCCCAACCCCCACCCCAACCCGGCCCAGCGCCCAGTAACCCCAACCCATACCTGGCCCAGCGCCCAGTAACTCCAACCCCAACCCGGCCCAGCGCCCAGTAAACCGAACCCCATACCGACCCAGCGCCCAGTAACCCGAACCCCAACCCGGCCCAGCGCCCAGTAACCCGGACCACAACCCCAACATGGCCCAGCGCCAAGTAACCCCAACCCCAACCCGGCCCAGCGCCCAGTAACCCCAACCCCAACCCGGCCCAGCGCCCAGTAAGCCCAACCCCAACCCCGACCCGGCCCAGCGCCCAGGAACCCGAACCCCAACCCCATCCCGGCCCAGCGCCCAGTAACCCCAACCACAAATCCAACCCGAACCCGGCCCAGCGCCCAGTAACTCCAACCCCAAACACAACCCGGCCCAACGCCCAGTAACGCCAACCTCAACCCCAACCCGGCCCAGCGCCCAGTAACCCCAACCCCAACCCGGCCCAGCGCCCAGTAAACCGAACCCCATACCGACCCAGCGCCCAGTAACCCCAACCAGGCCCAGGGCCCAGTAACCCGAACCCCAACCCGGCCCAGCGCCCAGTAACCCGGACCACAACCCCAACACGGCCCAGCGCCCAGTAACCCCAACCCGGCCCAGCGCCCAGTAACCCCAACCCCAACCCGGCCCAGCGCCCAGGAACCCGAACCCCAACCCCATCCCAGCAACCCCAACCACAACTCCAACCCGAACCCGGCCCAGCGCCCAGTAACCCCAACCCCAAACACAACCTGGCCCAACGCCCAGTAACGCCAACCTCAACCCCAACCCGGCCCAGCGCCCAGTAACCCCAACCCGGCCCTGGGCCCAGTAACCCCAACCCGGCCCAGCGCCCAGTAACCCCAACCCCAACCCAGCCCAGCGCCTAGTAACCCCAGCCCCAACCCGGCCCAGCGCCCAGCAACCCCAACCCGGCCCAGTGCCCAGTAACCCCAACCCGGCCCAGCGCCCAGTAACCCCAACCCCAACCCGGCCCAGCGCCCAGTAACCCCAATCCCAACCCGGCCCAGTAACCCCAACCAGGCCCAGCGCCCAGTAACCCCAACCCCAACCCGGCCCAGCGCCCAGTAACCCCAACCCGGCCCAGCGCCCAGTAATGCCAACCCCAACCCGGCCCAGCGGCCAGTAACCCCATCCCCAACCCGGCCCAGCGCCCAGTAACCCCAACCCTAACCCGGCCCAGCGCCCAATAACCCCAACCCCAACTCCAACCCGGCCCAGCGCCCAATAACCCCAACCCCAACTCCAACCCGGCCCAGCGCCCAGTAACCCCAACCCGGCCCAGCGCCCATTAACCCCAACCCCAACATGGCCCAACGCCCAGTAACCCGAAACCCAACCCGGCCCAGCGCCCAGTAACCCGAACCCCAACCCGGCCCAGCGCCCAGTAACCCCAACCCCAACCCGGCCCAGCGCCCAGTAACCCCGACCCGGCCCAGCGCCCAGTAACCACAACCCGAACACAACCCGGCCCAACGCCCAGTAACCCCAACCCCAACCCGGCCCAGCGCCCAGTAACCCCAACCACAACCCGGCCCAGCGCCCAGTAACCCGGACCCCAACCCCAACCCAGCCCAGCGCCCAGTAACCCCAACCCAACCCCAACCCCAACACGGCCCAGCGCCCAGTACACAGAACCCCAAACCGGCCCAGCGCCCAGTAACCCCAACCCCAACCCGGCCCAGCGCCCAGTAACCCCAACCCCAACCCAAACCCGGCCCAGCGCCCAGTAACCCCGACCCCAACCCCAACCCGGCCCAGCGCCCAGTAACCACAACCCAAACACAACCCGGCCCAACGCCCAGTAACCCCAACCCCAACCCCAACCCAGCGCCCAGTAACCCCAACCCCAACCCGGCCCAGCGCCCAGTAACCCCAACCCGGCCCAGTAAACCGAACCCCATGCCGACCCAGCGCCCAGTAACCCCAACCCGGCCCAGCGCCCAGTAACCCCAACCCAGCGCCCAGTAACCCCAACCCCAACCCCATCCCGGCCCAGTAAACCGAACCCCATACCGACCCAGCGCCCAGTAACCCCAACCCCAACCCGGCCCAGCGCCCAGTAACCCCAACCCCAACCCAGCGCCCAGTAACCCCAACCCCAACCCCAACCCGGCCCAGCGCCCAGTAACCACAACCCGGCCCAGTAAACCGAACCCCATACCGACCCAGCGCCCAGTAACCCCAACCCGGCCCAGCGCCCAGTAACCCCAACCCCAACCCAGCGCCCAGTAACCCCAACCCCAACCCGGCCCAGCGCCCAGTAACCCCAACCCGGCCCAGTAAACCGAACCCCATACCGACCCAGCGCCCAGTAACCCCAACCCCAGTAACCCCAACGCCAACCCCAACCGGCCCAGCGCCCAGTAACTCCAACCCCAACCCGGCCCAGCGCCCAGTAACCCCAACCCCAACCCGGCCCAGCGCCCAGTAACCCCAACCACAACCCGGCCCAGCGCCCAGTAACCCGAACCCGAACCCGGCCCAGCGACTCCAACCCCAAACCGGCCCAGCGCCCAGTAACCCCAACCCGGCCCAGCGCCTAGTAACCCCAACCCCAACCCGGCCCAGCGACCAGCAACCCCAACCCGGCCCAGCGCCCAGTAACCCCAACCCCAACCCGCCCCAGCGTCCAGTAACCCCAACCCCAACCCGGCCCAGTGCCCAGTAACCCCAACCCCAACCACGCCCAGCGCCCAGTAACCCCAACCCCAACTCGGCCCAGCGCCCAGTAACCCCAACCCCAACCCGGCCCAGCGCCCAGTAACCCCAACCCCAACCCGGCCCAGCGCCCAGTAACCCCAACCCCAACCCGGCGGGGGGCCAGCCCCTGACTGCAATATTGCTGCGCCTCCTGGCGGGGGTGTGCACCGTCCTTGGGATCCTGCTGTGTACACTGGCGGGGGTTAGTTACACTGGGATCTTGCTGTGTACACGGGCGGGGGTCTGGACCATCCCTGGGATCCTGCTGTGTACACGGGCGGGGGTGTGGAATGACCCTGGGATCCTGCTGTGTACACGGGCAGGGGTCTACACTGTCCCTGGGATCCTGCTATGTACACGGGCGGGGGTTTATTACACTGGGATCTTGCTGTGTACACGGGCTGTGGTGAGTTACACTGGGATCTTCCTGTGTACACGGGCGGGGGTCTGGACCATCCCTGGGATCATGCCGTGCACACGGGCTGGGGTGAGTTACACTGGAGTCCTGCTGTGTACATATGCGGGGGTCTGCACCGTCCCGGGGATCCCGCTGTGTAGACGGGCGGGGGTGAGTTACACTGGGATCTTCCTGTGCACACGGGCGGGGATGAGTTTCACTAGGATCTTGCTGTGTACACGGGCGGGGCGGAGTTACACTGGCATATTCCTGTGTACACGGGCAGGGGTGAGTCACACTGGAATCTTGCTGTCTACACGGGCGGGGATGAGTTACACTGGGATCTTGCTGTGCACACGGGCGGGGATGAGTTACACTGGGATATTCCTGTGTGCACGGGCGGGGCTGAGTTACACTGGGATATTCCTGTGCACACGGGCGGGGGTGAGTTACACTGGGATATTCCTGTGTACACGGGCGGGGGTGAGTTACACTGGGATATTCCTGTGTACACGGGCGGGGGTGAGTTACACTGGGATCTTGCTGTGTACACGGGCGGGGCTGAGTCACACTGGGATCTTCCTGTGTACATGGGCGGGGCTGCGTCTCACTGGGATCTTCCTGTGTACACGGGCGGGGGTGAGTTACACTGGGATCTTGCTGTGTAAATGGGCGGGGCTGAGTTACACTGGGATCTTCCTGTGTACATGGGCGGGGATGAGTTACACTGGGATATTCCTGTGTACACGGGCGGGGATGAGTCACACTGGGATATTCCTGTTTACACGGGGCTGAGTTACACTGGGATATTCCTGTGTACACGGGCGGGGATGAGTTACACTGGGATCTTGTTGTGTACACAGGCGGGGATGAGTTACACTGGGATATTCCTGTGTACACGGGGGGGGTGAGTTACACTGGGATATTCCTGTGTACACGGGCGGGGCTGAGTTACACTGGGATATTCCTGTGTACACGGGCGGGGATGTACACTGGAATCTTGCTGTGTACACGGGCGTGGGTGAGTTACACTGGGATCTTGCTGCATCTCCCAGGCTGGGCTCGGCGGCGGCAGCGTCCCCAGGCCCGGCGGCCGTTCCCCGGTGATCACCGGCAGCTCTCTGCCCCCCGCCGGCTCCGGGATGGTGAAGCTGTCGCGGAGACCCCGGCCCTTGCGCCGGGGCGAGGGCTCGGTGCCCGGGAACCCCGCGCCGCAGCCGGGCCGATCCGGGCGCCGCTTCCCGGGGCCCGCAAACTGCGGCCCCCCGCCGGCGGGGGACGGGGGCGAGCGGTCGGTGGCGAACTCTGGACCGGAGTTCGGGCCCTCATCGACCCCGCACCTCTCCCTCAACGGCGAGGGCGGCCACATCTGGAGTGGCTCCTCCCGGGACCTCGCTCCCGTGTCCGGGCCCTCCGGCTAGGCCGATCTGCAAGATTCAACTCAAGATTCAATTTTCACATGTACCAAGTACAGGACAGTCACACTTCAGTTTCGATTTGAGCAGAGGGGGCCAGGGTGAGATGGAGGGAGCGGGGACGGGGAGAGAGAGAGATAGAGAGAGGGGGAGAGAGAGAGAGGGGGGGGAGAAGGGGCAGAGGGGGGCGTGGGGGGAGAGGGGGGGGGAGAGGGGGGAGGGGGGAGAGGGGGGGAGGGGGGAGAGGGGGGGGAGGGGGGGGGGAGGGGGGGGGGAGAGAGGGAATACAATTTACACAATGCAACCAGTTTTATTTGTACCGCTGCTGAAATGAATTTGCCAGCAGCGGTACAATGATAAAGAACACACAACCCACAATAAAAATGTAACCCAAACATCCACCACAGCATTCATCACTGTGGTGGAAGGCACAAAGTTTGGCCAGTCCTCCTCCATTTTCAGAAGAGATGGGGGGGGGGGGGGGGTGGGGAGAGGGGAAAGAGAGTGAGGTGGTGCTGATGTGGGGGAGAGAGGGGGCGGAGAGGAAAGGAGAGGAAGGGGGGTGCGGGGTAGAAACAGGGAGAGAGAGGGGTGTGGAGAAAGAGAGAGAGAGACAGGAGGAGACGGGGCGGAGAGGAAGGGGCCGGGGTAGAAACTGGGAGAGAGAGGGGGGTGGAGAAAGAGACGTAGAGAGAGACGGGAGGAGAGTGGGCGGAGAGAGGGAGGAAGGGGGTGGGGTAGAGAACGAGCAAGCGAGTGAGAGGGAGAGGCGCTCACACACAATACTGACCACAGCTCCGTCACCCAGACACGGACCTTCCCATTCCTCACACATCCCACTCACCCGGGAGCGTGAACCCGGAACACCAGCTCCCATCGCAGAATCGGGAACGGGGTGCGGAGAGTTGGGGGGAGAGAACAGCATGGAAGGAAAGATGAAATCCCAGATATTACAGGGACCTCCCAGATATTACAGGGACATGGAGAGGGTGAAGGGGAGGGGGTTACGGAGACGGGGAGAGGGTGAAGGGGAGGGGGTTACGGAGACGGGGAGAGGGTGAAGGGGAGGGGGTTACGGAGACGGGGAGAGGGTGAAGGGGAGGGGGTTACGGAGACGGGGAGAGGGTGAAGGGGAGGGGGTTACGGAGACGGGGAGAGGGTGAAGGGGAGGGGGTTACGGAGACGGGGAGAGGGTGAAGGGGAGGGGGTTACGGAGACGGGGAGAGGGTGAAGGGGGTGGGTTACGGAGACGGGGAGAGGATGAAGGGGGGGTTACGGAGACAGGGAGGGGGTGAAGGGGGAGTTATGGAGACAGGGAGAGGGTGAAGGGGGGGTTACGGAGACAGGAAGAGGGTGAAGGGGCCCGAGGGGGTGATAGTGAAACCCCTGCCCTGTTGCCCCGTGTGAAGACACCATCTGCCATTCGATCTGACTGCCATCCCCGCCCTAATCCACCCTCCAACCCCCCCCCCCCCCGGCCTCAGCCCGCCCCCCACTTGCCGATCGGGACCACAACCCTCTCCCTCCTGCGAGCAGTGCCCAGTCATAGAGTGATACAGCGGGGAAACAGGCCCTTCGGCCCAACACCAGCCAACATGTCCCATCTACACTAGTCACAGAGTGATACAGCATGGAAACAGGCCCTTCGGCCCAACATGCCCACACCAGCCAACATGTCCCATCTACACTAGTCACAGAGTGATACAGCATGGAAACAGGCCCTTCGGCCCATCTTGCCCACACCGGCCAACATGTCCCATCTACACAAGTCATAGAGTGATACAGCGTGGAAACAGGCCCTTCGGCCCAACTCGCCCACACCGGCCAACAATGTCCCAACTACACTAGTAGTCCCACCTTTGGACTATATCCCTCCAAACTTCTCCTATCCATGTACCTGTCCAAATGTTTCTTAAAGGATGGGATAGTCCCAGCATCAACTACCTCCTCTGGCAGTGTGTTCTATACACCCACCACCCTCTGTGTGAAATACGCTACCCCTCAGATTCCTATTAAATCTTTTCCCGTTCACCCTGAACCCATGTCCTCTGATCCTCGATTCCCCTACTCTGGGTAAAAGACTCTGTGCCTCTACCCGATCTATTCCTCTCATGATTTTGTACACCTCTATAAGATCACCCCTCATCCTCCTGCGCTCCAAGGAATCAAGACCCAGTCTACTCAACCTCTCCCTATATCTCACACCCTCTGGTCCTGGCACCATCCTTGTAAATCTTTTCTGAACCCTTCCAAGCCCCGTCGCACCCAGCTTGTTCCCCAGATCCCGAGCTTCCCCTTCCTCGCATTTATCTCCGTTAAACTCCTTCAACCATTCGTCAGCCCACGTGCCCTGTGATTTTTAATAACATTCTCGATCTACAATACTATCCACTTCAGTGGCATCTGACAACTAGCTTATCATGTCTCCCACTTGCCCACTTTGTATCCGTGTCTGTCGTTTCGTGCCTGCTCAACCGCCCGTCCAAATCTCCCTCAGACATGGTGATTTCCGATTCCACCGGGGCTCAGGATGTAACGCTCGCTCCTCTCCATCCTTGCTTCTGTGTCTCCCTCCTTGTGTCATGGGGAAAAGGTTCTGACATCCTATCCTACCTCTGCCTCTCATAATGTCATCAGCCTCCTCTCCGGAGAGAAACAAGCCTAGCCCCGTCTTAGTTTGGTTCAGAGATACAGTAGGGAAACAGGCCCTTCGGCCCACCGAGTCTGCGCCGACCGACCAGCAATCCCTACACACGCTAACACTATCCAACACAATTAAAATTGTACAAGGCATTGGTGAGACCAATTCTGAAGTATGGTGTACAATTTTTGTCGCCTAATTATAGGAAGGATGTCAACAAAATAGAGAGAGTACAGAGGAGATTTATTAGAATGTTGCCTGGGTTCCAGCAACTAAGTTACAGAGAAAGGTTGAACAAGTTGGGTCTTTATTCTTTGGAGCGCAGAAGGTTAAGGGGGGACTTGATTGAGGTCTTTAAAATGATGAAGGGATAGACAGAGTTGACGTGGATAAGCTTTTCCCATTGAGGGTAGGGAAGATTCAAACAAGAGGGCATGACATGAGAATTAAGGGACAGAAGTTTGGGGGTAATATGAGGGGGAACTTCTTTACTCAATGAGTGGTGGGTGTGTGGAATGACCTTCCTGTAGAAGTGGTGGAGGCAGGATCGATTGTAACATTTAAAAGTAAAGTGGAAAGGTATATGTGGGGGAGTAGGCCATTCGGCCCTTCGAGTCTGCACCGCCATTCAATGTGATCATAGAAACATAGAAAATAGGTGCAGGATTAGGCCATTCGGCCCTTCGAGCCTGCACCGCCATTCAATATGATCATGGCTGATCATCCAACTCAGTATCCTGTACCTGTCTCTCCATACCCCCTGATCCCTTTAGCCACACGGACCACATCTAATTCCCTCTTAAATATAGCCAATGAACTGGCCTCAACTGCTTTCTGTGGCTGAGAATAGTAAGATTGAACGAGAACTTACCAGTTCGAAGGTTGATCTTTATTTTATGAGGAGTCGAAGTGAGGGATTTCGTGAAGAGCCCGCCGGCGCGCATGCTCGACATACTTCAAAGTAGCGGCGTGGAATCACAGAAACCAACAATAGAAATGACTTCGCATAGTAAGATTGAAGTGACTAAGATTACCAGATGAAGGTGATTGAGGGTTGGGCGAGGAGGGCACGAAATCCCTCACTTCGACTCCTCATAAAATAAAGATCAACCTTCGAACTGGTAAGTTCTCGTTCAATCTGACTATTTCATTTCGGAGTCACGTGAGTGACTTCGTGAAGACTTCAAAGCTTCTGTGATTACACGCCCTGGACCACGTCCATGCTGACACACCACTACCAGGGATGGATGGGAGGAACAAACTTGCTCAATAGTTCATACTGCAAAACAAGAGCATATTTATGAATAACAAATCAAAAACCCCTCATGCGGGGACATCTCCACGTTCTTGACCTGCATTTAGCACGGCGTCTGCGAACTGTAGAGGAGCAGCAACAGGCTTGTTATAAAAACGCTGGAACACAGCTTCATTAGCCCATCCTGCTGTGGCGAGAATTTGGTCCATGGGCACCTCCATGACCCTCGCCGCTGACGTCGATGCAGCCCTGGTGGAATGAGACTTGAACACATTAGTGTCGATACCTGACTTACCCAAGACGACTCGAAGCCACCTGGATATCATCTGGACTGTCACTCGATGATGAGGTCTCTTATGAGTGACAAGCAGGTATCTCTCCATTCCTCTGATGCGTGCCGTCACCTTGACATAGTGGCGGATATGTGAGGCTAAACATAGCCTAGCATCTGCGGGGTATGCCGGGAACTTCAGCTGCAGCCCTGTGCACCCAGGTCTATGCTGCTTTAGTAGCTCGTCAATGAAAAAGACTACTTCTGTAGGGGTAGAAGTCATTCTGTCGACACGAAGTTTGTGTAGTGTCTGTACCCTCTGAGCTGAAGTCAGCGCTAGTAACATCACCAGCTTCATGGTGAGTTGGTCCAGTTGGAGCCCTTCCATGGGAGACCACGTCCTGAGCAGGGTTAATACGTCCCTGACATCCCAGGTGATATTATAGCGTGGTGTAGGCGGATTCATATTGAATATACCCCGCATGAGTCTGGACACTAGCCTGTTGGATCCTACCCCAATATTGAGGTAGAATGATAGCGCACTTCTGGCGCTGTTGATGGCACTGTAACTTAAGTGTTCATCATGGTGCAACCCCGCGAGGAATTCCAGGACGTCGGTTATTGTCACGTCATCGTACGTGATGCGAGAGCGGCTGCAGTAGGCTTCCCACTTCTCAATATGCGAGCGGTATCTTCGCCTTGTGGACTCTCGACACGACGCCCCGATGGTATCCATGGTCCGAGCCGAGAGGCCGTATTGGACTAACGGCCTGTTCAGAACCTGCAAGCCAACAAATTTAAATAGCCATGGCAGGGATGTGGCTCCCCTGAGACAGGGTGAGTAACCAATTGTGGGCAACCCTTCAAAAGGACCCAAGGTTCGTTGAGCATGTCAAAGACCACCGGATACCAAGGCTGTGTGGGCCAGTCGGGTATAATAAGGATGCCCTTGGCAGCATCTGCCTGAATCTTTCGCAATACCCGACTGATGAGGCAAAACGGGGGGAAGGCATAGAAAAACCAATTCCCCCAGTCCAGCGAGAATGCATCTAGCGCTATTGCCCCAGGATCTGGTTCCCATGAAACGTAGGTTGGTACCTGATGGTTCAACCGTGACGCAAAAAGGTCAATGTCCGGTTTATCAAATTTGGCTGTGACTTTAGAAAAAATCTCAGGATGCAACATCCATTCAATATTGTCATTAAATTTGCGTGACCTGGTGTCCGCCACAGTATTAAGCTCACCTGGCAAATAGGTAGCTGAAATCCAAATGTCTCTTTGAACACACCAGAGCCAAATTGAGTTAGCCAATTTGTCACACGAAACTGACTTGGTACCACCCATATGGTTTAAGTATGCCACTGCTGTGGTGTTGTCTGTTTGGAGACGGACATGTGCTCCAACAAGCTTGGAACAATACGCACGAAGTCCGTGGAATGCTGCCAGCAACTCCAAATAGTTAATCCCTTGAGTCAACAACATCGTTGATTCAAGGGTGTCCCATCTGCCCCCACAACTAGAGCAATTATCCGTGGCTCCCCAGCCATTGGAGCTTGCATCAGTCTGCAAATATACCACCGGATTAGCCTCCCTGATAGGCTTGAATGAGCTGCTAATGTGACACACCCACCATTGCAACTCATTTATCGCTTCGGGCGGCAGCTGCATGAACCGATCATAATGACCAGTGTTCTGTTTTAACGCAGCAATTTTAGCTCTTTGCAAATTCTGATAATGCAAAGGTCCATATCGCGCTGCCGGAAACAAAGCTACAAGCTTCCCAATTATTGTAGCTGAATGCCGAATCGATGGTATATTGGTGCGGATTAAATCTTGACACACCTGGGTAACCTCCTCAATCTTGTTAATTGGAATGGTAACCCTCATGCTCATAGAGTTCACCGTGAACCCTAGGTAATTAATCACCTGGGCAGGGCAGAACTTTGATTTCTCTGGATGGACAATAAACCCTAATTGTTGAAATATATTGACAGCAGCTGCAACACCCTGTTCAGCCAATTCCAGGGTGTGGCCCACAATTAAGATATCATCTAAGTAGGCCATAACTATATGGTGTCGTTGTCTCAAATAAGCCATAATTGGTTTCACTAATTTAGTGAACAATCTAGGGGCTGTGGTGAGCCCATTAGGCAAAGCCTTGTACTGCCAGAGTTGCCCCATCCAGATGAATTTCAAAAACCTTCTGTCGTATTTCTGGATGATTACTGAATAATATGCGTCTTTCAAATCGATGCATGCCATAAAGCAACCATGAGAAATCAATGATTTGGCTGTTTCAAACGTATCCATTTTAAAATGAGTATATGTTACAAAAGTATTCAAACGGGTTAGATCAATAATGACACGACAACCTCCATCCTTCTTAGGTCTGGTGAATATATTCGAAACAAATTCAACTGGCTCATGCACCGCTCTCTCAATCACTCCCTTCTGCTCAAGACTTAAAAGTTCCTTGTAGCCTGCTGCCTGTTCTGCAGCAGATAATTTAAACATTCGAGCGGGCATGTGCTGGGATGGAGGAATGTCGCCATTAATAAACTCAATTTTATGCCCCTGAATATTCTGCAACACATACTCGTCACCAGTAAAATTACCCCATGCACCCAAAAACAACCGAAGGCGACCACCAACATGTGAAGTTAAACAAAGAGAAAAGAGAGAACCAGACCCCCTCACCGCCGTGGTTACCGGCGGTCCTTGACACGCGTGGGTGGACGTGGAGGTGCTGGGTTGGCTTGAGGGCGCGGCGTCTTCGTTTTCCATCAGGGTCTCTGCCGACCCTGTCCTAAAAAAGACCCCTGGTGCTGGGTCTGATGTTGCTGTCGTTGTGGAGCTTGAGGGTGGGTCCTCGTCGAGGTACTAGCAGGCCCTCGTGATCGAATGTATGGAGACTTTGAGCCTGACGGTGCGGGGGCACTCTGAGAGCGCATGATCCCCACCGTTTTGGCTTGTTCGTCAAGCTCTTTAACTCTCTTCGAGAGGTCCTCCCCAAAGAGCTGACGGGGCGGGGGCGGCGGCGGTGGTTTGCACAATCCTGCAAACTTCGGATTGAGCGCTGGGCGGATGCTGGTTTTGCGAAACCCGTTGATTTCGTGCTGGGTCGCGCACAGGAGGGCCAGAGCATCTTCCTGGTCCAAATTTAGTTCGTCCCCGTCCACCGACCGCGCAAAGGCGGTAATACCGGCCGTGAGGAGCTTCAGGATCCGCTGCAATTTTACCTCTTGTTGACGGATAGCCGCACTGATGTTGCCCCATATCGGCGTATTGACCACAGGCACGTTGAGGGAGTTGCAATTGGATGGAGCCTTGAGACGGCTCATTGCCTGAATGAGGACTTCTTCCTGTAGTTGCTGGTTGCCGCAAATTTGGTCGCCACATCCAGAAGGTCCTCCGCTGGCACCTCCAACGGAGGTGGTATGGAATCCACCAAAACCTCCTCCTCCTGCTGCTCCAGGCTGATGGTAGAGGCTGGTGACGACGCCCTGTGCCTGTTGCTGCCCTGCTGTAGTTGACGTTGAAGCAGGAGCTCCAGCAGCCGCTCCATACGGTCAATACGCCTTTCACCCTGAACACTCAGGTGGTCGGAGTCCTCCGGCTCTGAAAAGAAAACCGGGCTCCTATCATCGGCCCGCACCTCATCGAGGCCCAGCCGGTGCCGGTAGTTGTCGCTAACAGCCGCCGAGGCGAAACTGCGCGATTCCCGCGCGGGCGTGTTCAACCGCCTCCGTTTAGCGGGAGCTGAAGCCGCTGCCACTAAGGGCACTTGCGGCGTGGTGTCGGCACCAGCCGAAGCATGGCTGCCTGAAGCCCGCGCAGGCTTGCCGGCTGCCCACATCGTGGACTTTGCCGACGCATGGTCTCGCCCACCCATCCATGGGGGGCTCGGCGACCGTGACGAGACCCGACTCAACCGACCCGTCCCGGCGTCGAGAGTCGGGGTGTGCCGGCTGGACCTCACAGCCGCCCCGGGTCTCGCCCTGGAACCTGACCGCTCCTCCGTGTCAGGCAATGCCTTATCCCTGGCAGGGTTAGGCTTCTGGGCTGCTGCCCTTCCCCTACTCGGAGGGCTGAGTGGAACGGGCCGTGCAGCCGCACGCACCCAGCTCGAGGTCGCCAGCGAGCCCGCTGACGACCTGACTGCCATGGCAGGGTCCCCCTGCTCTGGCGGCACACCACACTCCTCCTCGTCGAACTCCTCCAAGCTGTGGTGTGCTGGCGGATCTGGACCTGTAATCACAGGGCTTACCCACATCTCCGCCTGAGTCCCGGCCTGCGTTGCAGGTACTGCCGATGGTAAAGGCCCCGGAACTGTTGACCGGCGAACTCGTCCTGACGTCCTCCGGCCCTTGGAACTCCCATCCATGTCCTTGCTGCAAGACATAACCAACAACAAGGACCACCAACTAAAGGTAGGATACTTACCTCCGTGGCCCCTTGTGAAGGGCTGGCGAGGAGCGCGCTCCACCGCCAGCCGTCGCAGCAACGGGGTACGACGATATGTCGAGCATATGCCGGCGGGCTCTTCACGAAGTCACTCACGTGACTCCGAAATGAAATTCCACAGATTCACCACTCTCTGTGTGGAAAAACATTTTCTCATCTTGGTCCTAAACGACTTCCCCCTTAACCTTAAACTGTGACCCCTTGTTCTGGACTTCCCCAACATCGGGAACAATCTTCCTGCCTCTAGCCTGTCCAACCCCTTAAGAATTGTGTAAGTTTCTATAAGGTCCCCCCTCAATCTTCTAAATTCTAGCGAGTACAAGCCGAGTCTATCCAGGTAGACACAAAATGCTGGAGTAACTCAGCGGGACAGAAATGTCTGAGAGTGGGCTCAACTGGGGAGATGTCGAAAGAACTGCCAACGACAGAGTGAGGTAGAGGGCATTTGTCAATGGCCTATGCTCCCTAGAGGAGCAAAGGGCTTAAAAAGAAGCAGAAGAACTCAGCGGGACAGGCAGCATCTCTCGACAGAAGGAATGGGGGCATTAAGGGAAGAGACCTTTCTTCAGAGGAACAGTTTGGGATTCTCCTTAAGATAGACACAAATTGCTGGAGTAACTTAGCTGACTATCTAAAATCTTAGTGTCTATCTAAAATGCCACTATGGTATCTGCCTCCACCACCACCCCTGGCAGCACATCCCAGGTACTCCCCACACTGTGAAAACAACTTGCCCCACACAAATCCTTTAAACTTTGCCCCTCTCACCTTGAAGCTATGCCCTCTCGTATCTGATTATTATCACCCTGCGAAAAAAGGTTCGGACTGTCCAGCTGTTCTATACCTGTCATAATTTTATCCACTTCTGCCTCAACTGCCTCTTCCGACAGCTCGTTCCGTAATCCCATCACCCTTTGTGTAAAATATTTCCCTCTCAGGTTCCTATTGAATCTCTCCCCCTTACTTTAAACCTATGGTCGTTGATTCCCGCACACTGGGGACGAGACTGTGCGTTTTCCCGATCTACTCTTCTCATGATACTGTACACCTCTATAGGATCACCCCTCATCCTCCTGCGCTACGTGGAATAAAGTCCTAGCCTGCTCACCCTCTCCCTATTGCTCAGGCCCTCCAGTCCTGGCAACATCCTCGCAACACTTATCTGTACCCTTTACAAATTGCAACATATTTCCTATAACATGGTGCCCAGAACTGAACACAACTCTCCAAATGTGGCTTCACCAACATCTTATATATCCGCAATGTGACCTCCCAACTTCTATACTCAATACTGTGACTGATGAAGGCCAATGTGCTGAAACACTTTACGAGCACACTATCTACTTGTCACGCCACTTTCAAGGAACTATGTTACTGCACTCCTACATTAAATTTATATTTAATACTGTATTAAATATCATCAACCATTCCTCAGCCCATCTGCCCAACCGATCAAGATCCTGCTGCAATTTTTGACATCCATCTTCACTATCCACAACACCACCCACTTTTGTGTCATCTGCAAACTTGCTAATCATGCCATGTACATTCTCACCCAGATCATTGATATAAGCACAGAACCGTGAGACACACCACTAGTCACAGGCCTCCAGTCCGGAAAACAACCTTCCCTCATCACCCTCTGCTTCCCTCCATGAAGCCAATGTTCTATCCAATTAGCTATCGCTTCTTGGATCCAATGTGCTCCAACCTCCCTCTGGTTCTACGTTTCTTGCCACACTTTCAATTCTTATCAGAATCCATCATTCTCATCCCTTTGTCTTCAGCTCATCACCTCCAGCCTCGGTTCCTGTCTCCACCCTTCGCTCCCCACCTGGTCATTCTGGCAATCACCCACCCCCCCTCATCTGAACCCATCTGTCTTGCTCCACCCACTTCCCCTCACCTCTACACAGATGCTGCTCTGCCCAATTTATACACACAATGAGCGAGCAATACGAGTTTGCCCGGTAAATATATGTACGTGTCTGTGTATGTACACACAGAGACACACACACTCACACACAGACACACTCTCTAACACACGCACTCTCATACACACACACACATTAACACACCCACACTCTAACACACACTCACACGCACAGCCAGACACGCATTCACACACTCTAACAAACACGCACACTTTCATACACACTTACATGCACTCTGACACAGACACACACTAACACTCATTCACACTCTAACGCACACAAACACACACTCACACTCCAACACACACTAACACAGACAGACACAGGCTCGCACACTCTAACACACACACACACACACACAGACAGGCAGACATTCACACACTCTAACATACTCACTCTCATACATACTTCAACACACACCCACACTATCATATACACACACTTTAACACACACTCGAAACTCACTCTAACACACACTCCCACATACACTCTAACACCCACTCATACACACATACACTCTAACACACTCCCGCACACTAATAGATAAACAGAGCAAAGTATTTTGCTGCACCCCTTCTCCTCTCTCTTTCTATCAAGGGAGCAGATGCAGTGCTTCCGCACTTCAAAAAACGTATTTAAATAATTCTATTTACATCAATAGAATCCAGAATTTCCTGGAATGTGATGGTATTTCCAGAATTTTTCAAAAATGCTTCATACGTGCTATTCGGTCCCGGGGCCGCGCTGCTCGAGTCTCCACCCGACCCCCGGGGACTCTCTGATTCTCTGCTTCTCCCCCCAGTCTCCGTCACCCTGGATGTGGATACAGCGCATCCGCGACTCGAGGTGTCTGAGGATCGGAAGAGGGTGAGACTGACCGGGACCGAAAGGAGTCTCCTTGACACTGGGAAGAGGTTTACAAACTAGTGGTGTGTGCTGGGATCGGAGGGATTCACATCGGGGAGACATTACTGGGAGGTGGAGGTGACGGGGAGTCGGGGCTGGAGTCTGGGGGTCGCCGCAGAGTCTGTGGAGAGGAAGGAACGGGTCAAACTGAGCCCGGAGACTGGATTCTGGAGGATCAGGCGGGGTGGTGATAAGTTTGTTGCAGTCACCTCCCCTTCATTCCCTCTCCCCACCCGTCCCATCCCCGCGAGGGTGGGAGTTTATCTCAGTTACGAGTCCCGGACAGTTTCATTTTACGACGCGGACACCAAGTCCCATCTCCACACCTTCACTGAGAATAAATTCACGGAGAAACTTTATCCTTTCTTCTGGACTTGGGATGAAGGTAATTGGCTGAAAATCTGCTTCGGTTCCGCTCCGGGTGGGTAAAAGGTTCGGGTTAGGAGCGGGGCTCAGGGGCTGCGGGGCAGAAACCCAGTGGGCAACAGGTCGGCGCTGAACGGCTCCAATTTAATCCCCAAATTCCGCTTAGTGAAACCCCAGTGAGCGCGGAAATAAAACCAGACGGAATGTAAATGTGGGCTTGCCGAGGTAGCATGAAGTGTAGATGTGTACAAAATCATGAGAGGAATAGATCGGGTAGATGTACAGAGTAGCGGAATCGAGGACCAGAGGACATAGGTTCAAGGTGAAGGGGTAAAGATTTATTACGTATCTGAGGGGTTGCGTTTTCACACAAAGTGGTGGTGGGTGTATGAAACGAGTTGCCAGAAGAGGTAGTTAAGTTTAGGACTATCCGATCTTTATGCAACAGTTAGACAGGTACATGGATAGTACAGGTTTGGAGGGATATGGACCAATTGCAGGCAGGTGGCACTAGTGTAGCTGGGAAATGTTGGCCGTGTGGGCAAGTTGGGCCGAAGGGTCTGTTTCCATACTGTATCACTCTATGACTATAGGAGTCAATGGAAGGGAGGTTGGTTTGCGCGATGGTCTGGGCTGCATCCACAACTCTCTGCAATTTCACGCTGTGGTCCATCCCGAGTATGAAGAAGGCTCTTGTCCCGAAACGTCACCCATTTCTTCTCTCCAGAGATACTGTCTGTCCCGCTGAGTTACTCCAGCATTTTGTGTCCATCTTTGGAGTAAATCAACATCTGCAGTTCCTTCCCACCGATTAATTGCTTTCTGCAGCGCATCTGTAGATTAAAGGACAAAAAGGACAATGGACATTTATTGTCACATACACCAATTGGTGAAGTGAAATTTGATTTGCCATGCAGCACACAGATAAAGATAAGACACAACATCATAGAATTAACAGTAAACATAAAAATATCCCCTCACAATGGTTCCCACTGTGGGGGAAGGCAGCAAAGTCCAGTCCCATCCCCAGTTCACCCATAGCATGCCTATTGAGGCCTCCGCAGTCGCCGCCACGGGGCCCGATGTTCCAGGCCGTTCTCGCCGGGTGATGGTGCACCCTCTCAGCGGCTTGGGAGACCTGGAACGGCCGCCTCTTACTGGAGTCCGTGGCTTCCGAAGCCAACAAGGCCGCGCCGGATGGAAGTTCCCGATGTAAAGTTCAGCGCCGCCGCCCGCTCCACAGTCCCGCAGCACTGCGATGTTTTTTTTTGTCGGCGGTCTTCAGCTCACCGGAGCTCCAGCGCGGCGACCCAGGCAAGGCATCGCCCGCTCCTCTCTGCGATAGCGATGCGCCGCCGCCGAAGCCGAGGTTCTGGGCGGTCCCCTAGGGAAACGCCGCTCCAGGCCCCTCTAGGACGGGTCGAAGTTGCAGCCAGGAGGAAAGCTGCCTCTCCGACCACATAGGGACCCTGAAAAGTAGTTTCCCCTCCACCCCCCCACATAATAAAAGACTAGAGGCAAACTACTGCGACCAGGAGACCGACTAGAGCTCCGCAAAACAAAAACTCAACTAACGAAAACTTTAAAAAAATGAAGTGAAAAACGGACAGCAGCAGGCTGGGCAGCCATACCCGTACAGGACGGGCCCCCAAGGGCGTCAAAGGTTTCGGTGAGAAGGCAGGAAAATTCGGTTGGGAGGAAAAACAGATCACGAAGATGGAATGGCGGAGCAGACATAATGGGCCGAATGATCTAATTCTGTTCCTATCTAATGATCTAAAATGGGACTTTCAGTTCACAGTCCGGGACAGTTGTAATGCCGCTTACAACCAGGAGATGGGGATGACGAGCTGTCCAGAGCTCGGTGCAGTTTGACGGGGCAGCACCCCCACCTGCTGCTGGCAGCCGGTACTGCGGGGAGAGCAGGGACACCAAACTCGGCTGGTCGGACAGGGCAGCAGTCGAAATATCAGAATATTAAAATAAACATTTAGGTACATGGATAGGAAAGGCACAGAGGGATATGGGCCAAATGCAAGCTGGTGGGACAAGTGCAGTACATGTCCCACAGAGTGCTGGAGTAACTCAGCGGGTCAGGCAGCATCTGTGGAGAACATGGATAGGTGACGTTTCACAGAGTGCTGGAGTAACTCAGCGGGTCAGGCAGCATCTGTGGAGAACATGGATAGGTGACGTTTCACAGAGTGCTGGAGTAACTCAGCGGGTCAGGCAGCATCTGTGGAGAACATGGATAGGTGACGTTTCACAGAGTGCTGGAGTAACTCAGCGGGTCAGGCAGCATCTGTGGAGAACATGGATAGGTGACGTTTCACAGAGTGCTGGAGTAACTCAGCGGGTCAGGCAGCATCTGTGGAGAACATGGATAGGTGACGTTTCACAGAGTGCTGGAGTAACTCAGCGGGTCAGGCTGCATTGGAGGAAGGGTGTATTAGGGGGAGTGAATATATTTGCATGACTGTTCGAATGAATACATCACATAGATTCAAAGAGTGATTCAGTGTGGAAACAGGCCCTTCGGCGCATCTCATCCACACCAGCCAACAATGTCCCAACTACACTAGTCCCACTTGCCTGCGCTTGGTCCATATCCCTCCAAACCTGTCCTATCCATCTACATGTCCAACTGTTTCTTAAACGACGGGATAGTGGCAGCCTCAACTACCTCCTCTGGCAGCTTGTTCCATACACCCACCACCCTCTGTGCGAAAAAGTTACCCCTCGGATTCCTGTTAAATCTTTTCCCCTTCACCTTGAACCTATTTCCTCTGGTTCTCGATTCCCCTACTCTGGGCAAGAGACTTTGTGTATCTACCAGATCTATTCCTCTCGTGATTGTGTACATCTCTATGAGATCACACCTCATCCTCCTACACTCCATAGAATAGAGACCCAGCCTACTCAACCTCTCCCTATAGCTCACACACTCTAGCCCTGGCAACATCCTCATAAATCTTTTCTGAACCCTTTCAAGCTTGACAATATTTTTCATATAACATGGTGCCCGGAACTGAACACAATATTCTAAATGCGGTCTCATCAATGTCTTATACAACTGCATCATGACCTCCCAACTTCTATACTCAGTACTCTGACTGATGAAGGCCAAAATGCCAAAAGCCTTGTTGACCACCTTATCTACCTGTGACTCGACCTTCAAGGAACCATGCACCTGTACTCCTATATCCCTCTGCAATACAACACTACCCAGAGTCCCACTATTTACCGTCAAGGTCCTGGCCTTGTTCCACGTCCCAAAATGCAACACCTGACACTTCTCTGTATAACATCGACATAACATCGACAAATGAACCGTATAACGGGAAACACTTCAAATTCTTTTTTGTAATTTTCACCAATGAATCTCTGTGCTAGAAATAAATGGGGTTGTACAGAACATGTATTTTGTTTTTGAAACCTTACGCAAAGCTTTATAA
Organism: Raja brachyura; assembly: GCA_963514005.1. Next base: position 32,698,493 of record OY740785.1, on the reverse strand, counting down.
ACGCAAAGAGACTTGCGGTTAGACGTGTTTGCGCATGAAATGTGCAGGTTTGTGTTTATGATTGTTTTTATTGATGTCACCTGTACTGAGGTACAGTGAAAAGCTTTGTTTTGCTTGCTGTCCATAACAGATCCGTTCTACCGTACATAGATGCAATCAGGGCAAGCAAAGGGGAAGATACAGAGTGCGGAATATAGTTCTCAGTATTGTAGTGCATCTGTTCCAGAGACAAAGTCCAATGTCCGCAATGGGGTAAAGGTGAATCGGACAGTACCCTAGTTTATGGAAGGACCATTCAGTAGCCTGATGTCAGAGGGGAAGTAGCTGTTCCCGAGTCTGGTGGTGCGCACTTTCAAGCTTCAGTACCTTCTGCCGGACGGGAGCAGGGAGAAGAAGGTGCCTCACTGGCCAGAGACCCGGGTTCCATCCTAACTACAGGTGCTGTCTGTACGGAGCTTGTACGTTCTCTCCGTGACAGTGTGGCAGGCACGTGTCGTGATTTATTACTCAGGGTAGGCACTCAGTCCGCTTTAAAAGAAAATATAAACCGCGCATGCGCGGATTGTTCTCCCCGTTAAATAAATTAAAAAAAATAAAACAGTGACATTTTAATTTGCCCAAGGCTTGCTAGTCCTAGACCAATTTTAGGAACAGTTCCTTTCACAGCGTGTGGAGGGTCTGTGCCAGGGGTAAAGTTGTGGGGTGGGCACGAGTGTTGAGAAGGAGGGTATCAGGGATACTGCCAGTAACTCACTCACTCACCGCTACTGCAGCTCTCCGGGCGCGAAGCCACGCACTGTAGCTGGGGATAGAAGCAGCTCGGGGACCTACGAGCGGCCACCGGGACCCGGCAGCAGAACTGGCCGCCACTTCAGCGCCTTCTGCCGGCCCGCTCACCTTTGGCAGTGCTCTCCGTCGGAACACCTGTCACCTGCCGTTCGCCGACATCGCTCATGGCAGCGGCTTCCTGCAAGTCCTTAAATTCCCACAGCAGAGTAACCTCAATCGCGCTGTCGGAATTTAAAGACATGAGTGAGGCCAGTGAGCGGCAGGAGAGAGGTTTTTAGACGGAGAGCTGCCGGAGGTGAGCGGGGACCGGCAGAAGGAGCTAAGGTGGCGGCTGGTTCCGCTGTCCGGCCCAGCGGCCGCTCAGCCACCCGAGCTACTCTCTCTCCCCCCCCCCCCCCGCCTCAATGCGGTGTCATTGCACGCCCCCGTGCAAGGAGCGTCGCAAGTGGCATTATCCCAATCCCCTCATTCATAAAATTCTTGCCCTCCCCACGACTTTACCCCGGGCCAGACTCCCCAAACGCTGTGAAAGAAGCGCTCCCCCCACCCCCACACTCCGGGAAATATAGTATTTTAAAACATAAACACAAAATGTACTTACCACATTATTGGTACACAAACTCCATTCTTCTCTCTTTGTTACCTAACATACATTAAAATATTGACAATCCATATTTGAAAAACTCCGCCAAGAAACGTTCGCTGCAAAGGCAGAATTCCTGCTGCCTTCAGCCCCGCTTGAAACTGACGGCTTCAGGCAGCGCTGACGGCACGTGGGCTGCACAGACCTTCCCGTGTTACAAGCGCTGCGGATGAAAAGCACGGAGAATTATGCCTACCTAAGAGATCGATCTCTTACATAGAAATAATTCTCCCATGCCTTTATTATTTATATTTAGTTATTACTATGTTATAATTTTAGTCAGGGTAGGCAGTGCCTACCTTGCCTACCCTGACGGCACGTGCCTGCAGTGTGGGTTTCCTCCGGGTGCTCCGGTTTCCTCCCACAGAGGCACAGGTTTGGCCTTCTGTAATTTGCCCCTCGTGTGTAGGGAGTGGATGAGAACGTGGAGTGACATTGTGCATGTGTGAATGGGCGATCGGTGGTTGGCGTGGACTCGGTGGGCCGGAGGGCCTGTTTCCATGCTGTATCTCTGAACTAAAGAAAAGTAAACATTACCAAAGTTGGGTAAATCTTCTCAACGCTCGGTTGTCAGGGTTCCAGTGAATGGCCATCACAGCTGTGTCTCACTTTGGTGTGAAATCGATCCTCAGACTCTGAAGATGAAACAAAAAGCTTTAGCTGGGATTGACTGCAGACTGGGTGAGGGCAGATTCCAGACACTGATGGTATCACCAGCCGGGAACAACAGCGAGGTGAAGCTGCATCCTCCACTCTGCAACCGTGCTCTCTGCCAGCTTCCATCCGTGGCTATATCCTCAGCCACTGGCCCCCCTCCCCGGGGAACAAACACACACACACACATATATATATATATATATATATACTCATATATACTCATATATGTATACTCACATATACATATATATATATAAACACATACACATGTACACACACAGATACACACACATTCACAAATACACACACACACATATACACACATACATATATACACACACACGGATATATATACACACATACAACACACATGACTATATACACACACATAATAGTAAGATTAAACGAGAACTTACCAGTTTGAAGTTTGATCTTTATTTTATGAGGAGTTGCGATGAGGGATTTCGTGAAGAACCCGCCAGCACGCATGCGCGACATACTTCAAAGCCGCGGTGTGGAATCACAGAAAAAACCAAGCCAAGAAATGACTTGTTATAGTAAGATTGAAGAGACTCTAGTTACCAGTTGACTTTATGATCGAGGGTTGGGAGCGGAGGGCACGAAATCCCTCATCGCAACTCCTCATAAAATAAAGATCAAACTTCAAACTGGTAGGTTCTCGTTTAATCTTACTATTTCATTTCGGAGTCACGTGAGTGACTTCGTGAAGACTTCAAAGCTTCTGTGATTTCACGCCCTGGACAACGTCCATGCTATCACACACGCTACTGAAAAGGTGGACAGCAGTAATCAATTTCCGTCACTGTTTCTCTGAAAAAGTAATAATATTTATTAATAACAACAAGAAAGGCCCCTCACTGAGGGGTAACTGTATGCTCTCGGCCTGCATCCAGCACGGCTCCTGCGAACATTCCAGGTACGGTGACGGGTTTGTTGTAAAACCGTTGAAAAGTGGCTTCACTGGCCCATCCCGCTGTGGCAAGTATCTGGTCCATGGGTACCTCCATGACCTTTGCCGCCGATGTTGATGCTGCCCTGGTGGAATGGGATTTAAAAACATCAGTGTCAATACCTGCCTTGTTCAAGACGATCCTGAGCCATCGGGATATCGTCTGCACCGTCACTCTATGGTGAGGTTTTTTGTGACTGATGAACAGGTATTGCTCCATTCCCCTTATTTTCCTCGTCACTTTGATATAGTGGCGGATATGGGTGGCTATGCATAGCCTAGCATCAGCGGGGTATGCTGGAAACTCCAGCTGCAGCCCTGTAAATCCAGGTCTATGCTGCTTGAGCAATTCATCAATGAAGAAAGTGACCCGTTCAGGGGTAGAGATCATTCTGTCGATCTTGGCCTTGTGAAGCGTTTGCACCCTTTGTGCTGAAGTAAGTGCCATCAACATCACCACCTTCAGGGTGAGTTTGTCCAATTCGAGCCCCGTCATGGGTGACCATGTTCTCAGCAGGGTCAGCATTTTGCCAATATCCCATGTGACGTTGTAACGGGGCCTCGGCGGGTTGGAATTAAATATCCCCCGCATAAGTTTGGAGACCAATTTATTGGATCCTACCTCAATATTGAGGTAGGACGATAGCGCACTCCTACCGATAGCTGAGATGTTGATCATGGTGTAGCCCCGCAAGAAATTCCAGCACATCTGTGATGGAGACGGAGTCATATGCAACGTCCATGCGGCCACAATAGGATTCCCATTTCCTGATGTACGATAAGTACTGTCTTGAGGACTCCCTGCATGATGCTCCCATGGTATCCATTGTCCTTGAAGATAGACCATACTGAAGTAGTGGCCTGTTCAGATCCTGCAAGCCAATAGATTCAAATGACTATGGCAGGGGTGTGGTTCCCCTGTGGCAGGGTTCGTCACCAATTGTGGGCAACCCTCTAAGAGGACCCATGGTTGACTTATCATTCCAAGGACCACCGGATACCATGATTGCGTAGGCCAGTCGGGTATAATGAGGATGCCCTTGGCAGCATCGAGCTGGATTTTCCGCAATACCCGACTGATGAGGCAGAATGGAGGAAAGGCATAGAAGAACCATTTCCCCCAGTCTAACGAGAATGCGTCCCTCGCCATTGCCCCAGGATCTGGCTCCCATGATACGTATGTTGGTACCTGATGGTTCAACCGTGACGCAAAAAGGTCAATATCCGGTTTACCAAATTTGGCTGTAATTTTGGTGAATATTTGGGGGTTCAACATCCACTCGATGTTGTCATTGAACTTCCGTGACCTGGTGTCCGCCACTGTATTGAGCTCACCTGGCAAGTAGGTAGCTGAGATCCAAATATTCCGTTGAATACACCAGAGCCAAATTGTGTTTGCCAATTCATTGCATGAAATTGACCTGGTACCGCCCATATGATTCAGATAAGCCACCGCAGTGGTATTGTCTATTTGGAGATGGACATGAGTGTTAGTCATGTTTGAACAATAGGCTCTTAGTCCGTGGAATGCTCCTAGCATCTCCAAATAGTTTATCCCTTGTGCTAACAACAAAGTAGCTTCAAGTGAATCCCATCTACCTCCACAACTGTTGTTGTTGTCCGTAGCTCCCCAGCCATGGGAGCTTGCATCTGTTTGCAAGTATACCATTGGACGAGGCACAATGATGGGTTTAAATGAGTTATGGATATTGCCAATCCACCATAGTAACTCAAGTTTTGCCTTAACCGGCAACTGCATAGGTCTATCATAATGTCCAGCATTTAGTTTTAATGCTGTTATTTTTGACCTTTGTAAATTCTGATAGTGTAAAGGTCCATATTGAGCAGCTGGAAATACTGCTACAATTTTGCCAATTACCCTGGCAGTTAATCTGATAGACGGTATACTGGCGCAGACCAGGTTCTTGCATGCTTGAAACACATCACATACTTTGTTAGTTGGGATGGTGGTGATCATGCGATTGGAGTCTATCGTGAACCCCAAGTAGTCCATGATCTGTGCGGGGAGGAACTTTGATTTGTCTGGATGGATTATAAACCCCATTTTTTGAAAAATTTCCACTGTGGCTGAAACCGCCAACTCTGCTGATTCCAGAGTGTGCCCAATTATCAGAATGTCATCCAAATAGGCCATGACCGTATGATTTTGTCTCCGCAGTGTAGATAACACTGGCTTGAGTAGTTTGGTGAACAGTCTGGGGGCTGTAGTAAGCCCATTGGGCAATGCTTTGTATTGCCAAAGCTGATCCATCCAGGTAAACTTCAAGAACTTCCTATGATGTTTCCGAATGGATACTGAATAGTATGCATCTTTTAAATCAATGCATGCCATGAAGCAGCCCTCCGAAATCAAAGATTTGGCTGTTTCAAATGTGTCCATTTTGAAATGGGTGTATTTTACAAAGGTATTCAAGTGAGTTAAATCTATAATGACCCGGCATCCACCGTCCTTTTTAGTTTTAATAAATATATTAGACACAAATTCAATTGGTTCATGTGTGGTTCGTCCTATCACACCTTTGTCTTGTAAACTCAAGATTTCAGCATAGCCTTCTGCCAATTCTTTTTTGGAAAGTACAAATTTGCGATTCGGCATATGCTGGGGTGGAGGCAATTGGCCATGAATAAACTCAATTTCATAACCCTGAATACTTTGCAAGATAAACTCATCTGAAGTGATGGTTTCCCAAGCCTCCTTAAATCCCCGTAATCTGCCCCCAACTCGTGAGGTTAGACATGCAAGTGCATGGAATCCAGACCCCCTTACCTTCATGGTTATCGGCGGTCCCTGGGATTTTTGGTGGGACGTGGAGGTGCTGGGTTTCGTGGTTGGTGCGGAATCCGCATCTTCCATGCTGGCCGCTGAGGGCCTAGCCCTAAAAAAGGCCTGGGCTGAGGAGGCTGTTGATATTGAGGAGGTGCCGGAACGTAGGTCCTTGTTGGCCTGTCGGTCTGACCTCGTGGCCTGAAGTAAGGTGTCTTCTTGGCCGAAGGTCTGGCCACAAAATGTGGTCTCATCAGACCTATGGTTTTCGCATGGTCATCCAGCTCTTTGACCTGCTTTGGGAGGTCTTCCCCGAACAGCTGTCTAGGTGGGGGGGTAGGAGGTGCTCTGCATAGCCCCACAAATTTGGGATTCAAGGAAGGTTTAATAATGCTCTTCCGGAAAGCGTTGATCTCGTACTGCGTATTGCAGAGCAGAGCTAGAGCATCCTCCTGTTCGGTGCTTAGATCAACCCCATCTACCGACTTTGCAAAAGCGGTGATCCCAGACGTAAGTAGTTTTAAAATCCTCTGCAGTTTCACTTCCTGCGCTCTGATGCCCGGGCTGATATTACCCCAGATTGGCATGTTCACAATCGGCACGTGGAGTGAATTGCAGTTCCCTGGAGCCTTGTGTCTCTCCATGGCCTTCACAAGGACCTCCTCCTGCAATTGATGGTTGGTAAGGTAATCTATGGTTGCGGCCAGTTTGATGTTGAGGGGTTGTCCTGATGATACGGGTAACCCGAATTTGGCTGCCACATCCAGCAGATCTTCCTGAGGGACCTCAGGTGCTGCTGGGGCATGTACCAGGATGTCCTCCTCATCTGGTCTTATGCTGTCCATAGATGGGGACGGGGATATATCCATGAGTCCCCTGGAGCTGTGTGTGTCCTGTTTCTGTTTGAGAAGAACTTGCTCCAATATCCTCTCCATACGATCCAAGCGCCCTTCATCGGGCGGGTGTGGGAGGTAAGAGGCCTCGCGCCCGAAGGAACTCCGGAGGCTCCGATCAGCAGTCCGTACCTCGTCGAGGTAATATCGGTACTGTGATGATGTGTCGCTACCAGCCGCCTCGGCGAAGCTGAGCGATTCCCGCGCGGACCTGCTCAAGCGCCTCCTTTTCGCTGAGCTGGTCCCGGCTACCTCGAAGGGCATGGGTGGGGAGAGGTCGGCACCTGACGCCGCAGCGTGGTGACCCGACGTCCGCGCGGGCTTGCCGACTGTCCTAGATCTGGACCCAGACGGCGTACGGTCCCGACCTGCCCCCAGCGGGGGAAGCGGTGACCTAGGCGAGGCTCCACCCTTGTGACTCCTCCTGGTCCCCCTGGGTGGTGAGTCGACACTGGCCCTCCTTGGTCTGCCAGTGGACTCGGGCCTGCCTGATTCACCAGACCACTTCCTAGTGGCTCCTGGTGAGACCTCAACCCGCGAAGGGCTAGGTAGTGGAATTGCATCCCTGCCTCCTTCAAGAGGGCTCAGGGAGAAGGGCCGTGCATCAGCACGCGAATCCCTCTTGCTCGTCTCTGCAAACGACCCAGTGGGTGAGAGCGAGATGGAGTCAGGATGCACCTGCTCCGGCGCTGTACCGACTGTTTGTACTGCAGGTACCCCGCTAGGGCATAGCTGCGTCGGTAAACCGGATCCTGTGAATACAGGGCTCCCCGGCTTGCGCGCCTTTTTCCCGGCCCGTCCTCCTGCCGTGGAGGGGGGCTCCGGGTTGGGTTGCCGACAACTCCTAGTAGAAGTTTTACGGCCTTTATTTTTCCCGCTGTCCATGTTTCTGTGGAAGAAAACACAATTACTTACACAGAACAACCAACTCAAGGTTGTTAGTACTTACCTGAGTGGCCCTTATGAAGGGCTGGTGACGAGCCGCGCTCCTCTCCAGCCGTCGACTGCAATGCGAGCGACGATATGTCGCGCATGCGTGCTGGCGGGTTCTTCACGAAGTCACTCACGTGACTCCGAAATGAAACTATATACATACACTATAACACACCTCTTTCTCTCATATTCCGTCTGCTTGCATTTGTCATTCGATTGGTTGAAGTGGAAAGGCTGGGCACCCTCTCAGAGCCACAGCTCCCTGCCCTGAATCCGCTGTTTTAATTTAAAGATTTTGTGGAAACCTGAGTGCCAACTTTTCCATACAGAGGGTGGCGGGTGTATGGAAATAACTGTCGGGGGAGATCGTTGAAGCAGCTACTATAACAACATGTAAACTATATTTGGACAGAGGATACACAAACTGCTGGAGAAACTCAGTGGGTGCAGTAGCATCACTGGAGCGAAGGAGATAGGCAACGTTTCGGGAAAAACTCGCGGAATTTGGGGAGCCCTGCGCAGTTGGCAGGGCCCGACTCTCCACCACAGCAGGGGATAGAGCTGCATGGTGGTCGGAGCACCGCGCAGGAGCAGGGTAGTATAGACCCTGACTTCATGGCGCTATCGCCCAAAGTCAGGGCTAGCAGCAAACAGGTACGTAAAAACGTGCCACGGACAGCGGTACGTTCTGTTTCCCCTGTTTTGCAGATCCCCAGAGTGCGGACCAGGGGGAAAGCTGCGTCCAGATCGAGCCACGCTGCAGCGGACGGCACCGACAGGCCACTGGGGAAGTCTGCTAGATTGCGGACCGGTGATGAATCTGCTGGGAAGTCGGGGAGCCCTGCAGGAGCAGGAGGTACCGGCTCACCACCGGGACAGGCTGCCGGAGTGCAGGCCGGTGGCAGTGGATTTCGGTTGTGCGGCCCCGCTGAGGCGGCAGCCAGCGACCATGCGTCGTCACAGACCCGTGTAATCGGGAGTGGCGGCAAGCCCGTGCGGATGCCGGGGAGCCCCGCTGCGGCGGCCGGCACCGACTCACCTCCGCTATTGTCTAACCAGACAGGCGGGCCGCTACAGTCCGGAAGACGGCGGACTAGTGGCATGTCCGCGGGGGAGTCGTGCGGCCCCGCAGGAGCGGCAGGCAGCGACTACCTGCCAATGCAGCCTAGACATCACCTCGACGAGGTGCGGTCTGTTGGTAGAAGCCCCAAGTCGGCTTCCCCAGTATGAAGAACCTGGGAAAGCCGACTTGTCGTCCGTTTATTACGGCGGCGGTCACATGGCCAGGATGGAACGAATGGCAGAGCAGCTACTCCAAAGAGACCTGGAACATCAAGAGCGGGGATCCCAGCGATCCAGGAGTCATACTGTGGGTCCGCCAAGTATTTCTCCTTCATCCGCCGGCAGCGCCAGAAGTCAGCGGTTAGCTGACTTCGATGAGAGATTGTCGCAGGAGCCAGCAGTAGAAGAGGCCACTGCGCCAATAGTTCCAGAGGAAGAGCTATTGGAGGTAGTCTCCAAATTTGCAAAGCCTGGACATTCAGGAAAACCGCTTCAAGCCAAACTAGCGGCAAGTATAAATTTTCTCACAACCCACCAGCTGCAGGAACAGGTGTTGATGGAGGCTATGGAGAAATATAAAGCCCCAGGAAATTGTGTAACCCTGACTGTCCAAACAGTCAACATGCCCATCTGGGGGAACATCAGTCCCGGAATCAGGGCCCAGGAGCTGAAGAGTCAGAAAATCTTAAAGCTGTTGACTTCAGGCATTACGGCATTCGCCAGAACCCTGGACGGGACAGATATAACAGAGGAACAACAAGATGCTCTGGCTCTGTTATGCAATACGCAATTTGAAATTAACAGTTTCAGGAAAAGCTCCATCCGGCCCACACTCAAGCCGAAATTTGCAGGGTTGTGCAAAGCCTCTACCACACCACCGCCCAGGCAGCTGTTCGGGGAGGACCTACCTAAACAGGTCAAAGAGTTGGATGAGGAGGCCAAAGCAGTCGGACTGATGAAACCTCCGTCGTCAACCAGGCCACAGGCGTATCGGAGACACCATCCGTACCCTAACTTGAAGCCTCGGGGACAACCGGATAGGGCACAGTGAGCTTACCCACCGGCCGCTCCCCAGCAGCAGAAGCCTTTTTTAGGGCAGGGCCAACAGAGGCCAGCATGGAAGATGCGCCAAAACCCCCACCCCAGCAACACAACGTCCACCAAAAGCCCGGAACACCAAGCCCCGCCGGTAACCATGGAGGTAAGGGGGTCTGGTTCTTTCAAGAAAGCTGCATGCATAACCTCACAAGTAGGAGGAAGGTTGCGTGCATTCTGGGATGCGTGGGGTGCTATAACTTTGGATACCTTTATTCTACAAAGTATTCAGGGTTATGAGATAGAATTTATCAATGGGTATCTTCCCCCAACTCAACATGTACCCCTGACCGCAAATTTGCACTCTCGCAAAAAGGGAAAGAGGAAGGACTTGCGGAAATATTAAGGCTATCTGCCAGAGGGGTAATAAAGAAAACGACACATGAACCTTTTGTGTTTGTGTTCAACATCTTTACAAAAATCAAAAAAGATGGTGGATGTCGGATTATCATTGATCTAACCCATTTGAATACTTTTGTACAATATACCCATTTCAATATGGAGACATTTGAAACGGCTGAACAGCTGATTTCCCGAGGGTACTTTATGGCCTGTATCGATTTAAAAGATGCATACTATCCAGTACCTATAAAAGAACATCACTGATAATTCTTAAAAATTGTCTGGATGGGGCAACTGTGGCAATACAAAGCCCTACCCAATGGACTTACCACAGCCCCTGGGTTATTTCCAAAAAATATTTCCAAAAAAATCCAATATTGGTATCCCTTAGACAACATAATTATATAGTCATGGCATATTTAGGTGATATCTTAATTGTGGGGAAAACCCTGCAACTAGCTGAACTAGCAGTAACAGCTACCAAAACGTTATTCGAGAAACTAGGGTTTGTTATCCATCCAGACAAATCTAACTTCAACCAGTCTATGGTCATGGACTACCTGGGATTCACTATTAACACCAATCAAATAAATGTCACTATCCCAGCCAGCAAAGCAATAGATATAAAAGAGGCATGTAACAGCCTTGCTTGCGCCAGGGTACAGAATATCAGACACGCTGCTAAGGTAATTGGGAAACTTGTAGCTACATTTCCAGCTGCGCAATTTGGCCCATTACATTATCAAAATTTGCAAAGAGCAAAAAATAGTAAGATTAAACGAGAACTTACCAGTTTGAAGTTTGATCTTTATTTTATGAAGAGTTGCGATGAGGGATTTCGTGAAGAACCCGCCAGCACGCATGCGCGACATCTCTTCAAAGCAGCGGTGTGGAATCACAGAACCAAACAAACCAAATAAATGACTTGTGATAGTAAGATTGAAGAGACTCTAGTTACCAGCTGACTTTATGATCGAGGGTTGGGAGCGGAGGGCACGAAATCCCTCATCGCAACTCCTCATAAAATAAAGATCAAACTTCAAACTGGTAAGTTCTCGTTTAATCTTACTATTTCATTTCGGAGTCACGTGAGTGACTTCGTGAAGACTTCAAAGCTCTGTGATTACACGCCCTGGACAACGTCCATGCTATCACACACGCCACGATAAGGATGGACAGGGGTAATCAAAATTTTCAGACTGCTGTTCTGAAAAATAATAATATTTATTAATAATAACAAAAGTAAAAACCCCTCACTGGGGAATAGTCGAATGTTCTCGGCCTGCATTCAGTACAGCTTCTGCGAACATTCCAGGAGCGGTAATAGGTTTATTATAAAACCGCTGAAAAGTGGCTTCACTGGCCCATCCCGCTGTGGCTAGTATATGGTCCATGGGCACCTCCATGACCTTTGCCGCCGACGTTGATGCAGCCCTGGTGGAATGGGATTTAAATACATTAGTATCTATACCTGCTTCGTTCAAGACGATTCTGAGCCATCTGGAGATAGTCTGTACCGTCACTCTATGGTGAGGTCTCTTATGGCTGATTAGCAAGTATTGCTCCATTCCCCTTAATTTCCGCGTCACTTTAATATAGTGGCGGATGTGGGTGGCTAAACATAGCCTGGCATCAGCGGGGTATGCTGGAAACACCAGCTGCAGCCCTGTGAATCCGGGCCTGTGCTGTTTAAGCAATTCATCAATAAAGAAAATAACCTTTTCAGGGGTAGAGATCATTCTATCAATCTTGATCTTGTGAAGAGTCTGTACCCTTTGTGCCGAAGTAAGTGCCAATAACATCACCAACTTCAGGGTGAGTTTGTCCAATTCAAGCCCAATCATGGGCGACCACGTCCTGAGCAGGGTCAGTACATTCCCAATATCCCAGGTGACGTTGTAACGCGGTCTAGGCGGATTGGAATTGAATATTCCCCACATCAGTTTGGACACCAGTTTATTGGATCCTACCTCCAAATTGAGGTAGTATGATAGTGCGCTCCTGGCGCTGTTGATGGCACTATAGCTGAGGTGTTCGTCATGATGTAACCCCGCAAGGAACTCCAGCACATCTGTGATTGAAACGGAGTCATATGCAATGTCCAAGCGGCCGCAGTAGGTTTCCCATTTCCTGATGTGCGATAAATATTGCCGTCTTGTGGACTCCCTGCATGATGCTCCCATGGTATCCATGGTCCTCGATGATAGGCCATACTTCAGTAATGGTCTGTTCAAATCCTGCAAGCCAATAAATTCAAATGACTATGGCAGGGGTGTGGTTCCCCTGAAACGGGGTTCATCACCAATTGTGGGCAACCCTCTAAGAGGACCCATGGTTGACTGATCATGCCAAGGACCACCGGATACCATGACTGAGTAGGCCAGTTGGGTATGATAAGAATGCCATTAGCAGCATCTAGCTGGAGTTTCTGCAATACCCGACTGATGAGGCAAAATGGGGGAAATGCATAGAAAAACCATTTCCCCCAGTCTAGCGAGAAAGCGTCCATCGCCATTGCCCCAGGATCTGGCTCCCATGATACATATGTTGGTACTTGATGGTTTAACCGTGACGCAAAAAGGTCAATATCCGGCTTACCAAATTTGGCTGTAATTTGTTCGAATATTTGGGAATTCAACATCCACTCGATGTTGTCATTGAATTTCCGTGACCTGGTGTCCGCCACTGTGTTGAGCTTACCTGGTAAATAGGTAGCTGAAATCCAAATATTCCTTTGAATACACCAGAGCCAAATTGTATTCGCCAATTCATCACATGAAATTGACCTGGTACCACCCATATGATTTAGATATGCCACCGCAGTGGTGTTGTCTATTTGGAGACGGACATAAGTGTCAGTAAGGTTTGAACAATAAGCTCTAAGTCCGTGGAATGCCCCAAGCATCTCCAAATAATTTATCCCTTGTGTTAACAAAAGGGTAGATTCTAGTGAATCCCATCTGCCCCCACAACTAGTGTTGTTGTCCGTAGCTCCCCAGCCATGGGAGCTTGCGTCTGTTTGTAAGTATACCACCGGACGAGGCACAATGATGGGTTTAAATGAGTTATGGATATTGTCAATCCACCATTGTAACTCAATTTTTGCCTTTAGTGGCAGCTGCATAGGTCTATCAAAATGTCCAGCATTCAATTTCAATGCTAAAATCTTGGATCTTTGTAAATTTTGATAATGTAAAGGTCCGAATTGAGCAGCTGGAAAAACTGCTACAATTTTCCCAATTACCTTAGCAGTTTGTCTGATTGATGGTATACTGGCGCAGACCAGGTTCTTGCATGTTAGAATGACATCCCCAACCTTGTTAGTTGGTATGGTGGCAATCATGTGATTGGAATCTATCGTGAACCCCAGATAGTCCATGATCTGTGAAGGACAGAACTTTGATTTATCTGGATGGATAATAAATCCCATTTTTTGGAATATTTCCACGGTGGCTGAAACTGCCAATTTTGCTGATTCCAATGTGTGCCCAATAATGAGGATATCATCTAGATAAGCCATGACCGTGTGATTTGCCCTCCTCAGTGTGGCTAACACTGGTTTAAGTAATTTGGTAAACAATCTAGGGGCTGTGGTAAGCCCATTGGGCAAAGCTTTATATTGCCAAAGTTGATCCATCCAGATGAATTTCAAGAACTTCCTGTGATGTTTCTGAACGGATACTGAATAGTATGCATCTTTCAAGTCAATGCATGCCATGAAGCAGCCCTCAGAAATCAAAGATTTGGCTGTTTCAAACGTGTCCATTTTGAAATGGGTATATTGTACAAAGGTATTCAAATGGGTTAGATCTATAATGACTCGACATCCACCATCTTTTTTGGTTTTAGTAAATATATTGGAAACAAACTCAATCGGCTCATGTGTGGTTCTTTCTATCACACCTTTCTCTAGTAGCCTTAATATTTCAGCATAGCCTACTGCTGTTTCCTTCCTGGAAAGTGCAAATCTGCGATTCGGCATATGCTGAGGTGGAGGAATTTGGCCATTTGTGAACTCAATCTCATAACCCTGAATACTTTGTAAAATAAACTCATCCGAGGTGATGTTTTCCCATGCCTCCTTGAACCCCCGTAGCCTACCCCCAACATGTGAGGTTAGACATGCCAGTGCATGAAACCCAGACCGCCTTACCTTCATGGTTATCGGTGGTCCCTGGCGTGTTTGGTGGGACGTGGAGGTGCTGGGTTGCGCTGGTAGTAAGGAAACCGCATTTTCCATGCTGGCCGTTGAGGGCCTAGCCCTAAAAAAGGCCTGGGCTGTTGAGGCTGTTGGTGCATAGGAGGCGCCGGAACGTAGGTCCTTGCTGGCCTTTCGGTATGACCTCGTGGCCTGAAAAAAGGTGTTTTCTTGGCCGTCTGTCTGGTCATGGTGTGTGACCTCATCAGACCCACTGTTTTTGCATGGTCATCTAGATCTTTGACCTGCTTCGGGAGGTCTTCTCCGAATAGCTGTCTGGGTGGTGGTGTTGGAGGTGCTCTACATATTCCCGCAAATTTGGGGTTTAATGTTGGCTTAATAATGCTTTTTCTAAAAGCATTAATTTCGTATTGCGTGTTGCAAAGTAGAGCCAGGGCATCCTCCTGTTCGGTGTTTAGATCCACTCCATCCACCGACCTTGCAAACGCGGTTATCCCAGATGTAAGCAACTTCAGGATTCTTTGTAATTTCACTTCCTGAGTTCGAATGCCTGGGCTGATATTGCCCCAAATAGGCATGTTGACTATAGGCACATTGAGCGAATTGCAATTGCCCGGCGCCTTATGTCTATCCATGGCCTTTGCAAGGACCTCCTCCTGTAGCTGATGGTTCGTGAGGAAATCTATGGTAGCAGCCAACTTGGAGTCGAGGGGTTGTCCCGTTGATATGGGTAATCCAAACTTGGCTGCCAAGTCCAGGAGTTCTTCCTGGGGAACTTCAGGTGCAACTGGGGCATGTACCAAGATTTCCTCCTCTTCTGGCCTCATGCTACCCATAGATGATGGGGATATGTTCATGAGTCCCCTGGAACTGTGAGTTTCCTGTCTTTGATTGAGCAGGAGTTGTTCCATGATCCTCTCCATCCGGTCTATGCGCCCTTCATCGTGCGTGAATGGGCGGTTAGAGTCCTCATGCCCGAAGGAACTTCTGAGGCTCCTATCATCGGCCCGTACCTCATCAAGGTAATGTCGGTGCCGTGACGATAAGTCGCTACCAGCCGCCTCAGCGAAACTGAACGACTCCCGCGCAGATCTGCTCATACGCCTTCTTTTGGCTGAGCTGTATCCGGCTGCCTCTGAGGGCATAGGCGGCGAAAAGTCGGCACCCGACGCCTCGGCGTGGTGACCCGACATCCGCGCGGGCTTGCCGACTGTCCTTTTCCTGGACCCAGACGGCGTACGGTCCCGTCCAGCCCCCCGCGGGGGAAGCGGTAACCGTGGCGAGACTCCACCTGTGTTACTGCTCCTGGCCCAACTAGGTGGTGAGTCTCTACTGGCCCTCCTTGGTCTGCCAGTGGACTCAGGTCTCGTTGATGCACCAGGCCGCAATCTAGCGGCTCCTGGTGAACCCTCTGCCCGTAAAGGGCTGGGTTCTCGAGCTCTATCCCTGGCTCTGCTATGAGGGCTCAGGGAGAAGGGCCGTGCAGCAGCACGTAAACCCTTTTTGCTCACCTCTGCCAATGATCCAGTTGGCGAGAGAGAAATGGAGTCAGGGTCCACCTGCTCCGGCGCTGTTCCGACTTCTTGCTCTGCGGGAACTCCGCTAGAGCTCAGCTGTGTCGGTGATTCGGGTCCTGTGACTACAGGGCTCCCCGATTTTCGCGCCTTTTTCCCGGTCCTTCCAGCAGGTGCTGTAGAAGGGAGCTCCGGGCTCGGTGGCCGACAGGTCCTAGCGGATGTCCTGCGGCTCTTACTCCTTTTGTCCATGGTTTTCTGTAGGGAAAAATACACAAACAGACAAACCCAACCAGCTCAAGGTTGGTTATACTTACCTGAGTTGGTCCTTTTGAGGGCTGGTGGTGAGCCGCGCTCCTCCTCCAGCCGTCGACTGCAAATGCGAGCGACGATATGTCGCGCATGTGTGCTGGCGGGTTCTTCACGAAGTCACTCACGTGACTCCGAAATGAAATTCAGCATTAAAAGCAAATGCTGGACACTTTGACAGACCTATGCAGCTGCCGATCAAGGCTAAAATTGAGCTACAATGGTGGGTAAGCAATATTAGTGATTGCTTTAAACCCATCATTATATCCAACCCATCAGTCGTGTTACAAACTGACGCAAGCGCCCAAGGCTGGGGAGCTACCAACACCACTTCCAGTCTGTCCATTCTGCCTCATCAGTCGGGTATTGCAGAAAATTGAACTGGATTCTGCATCAGGCATTCTGATAATACCTGACTGGCCTACACAACCATGGTACCTGGTGGTTCTCCATATAATCATATAACCATATAATAATTACAGCACGGAAACAGGCCTTCTCGGCCCTTCCAGTCCGTGCCGACCATTTATTTTCCCCTAGTCCCATCTACCTGCACTCAAACCATACCCCTCCATTCCGTTCCCATCCATATACCTGTCCACCTTACTTTTAAATGTTAAAACCGAACCTGCCTCCACCACTTCTGCTGGAAGATCATTCCACACAGCCACCACTCTCTGAGTAAAGAAGTTCCCCCTCATGTTACCCCTAAACTTCTGTCCCTTAATTCTCATGTCATGCCCTCTTGTTTGAATCTTCCCTACCCTCAATGGGAAAAGCTTATCCACGTCAACTCTGTCTATCCCTTTCATCATTTTAAAGACCTCAATCAAGTCCCCCCTTGACCTTCTGCGCTCCAAAGAATAAAGACCTAACTTGTTCAACCTTTCTCTGTAACTTAGTTGCTGGAATCCAGACAACATTGTAGTAAATCTCCTCTGTACTCTCTCTATTTTGTTGACATTCTTCCGATAATTAGGTGACCAAAATTGTACACCATACTCCAGAATTGGTCTTACCAATGCCTTGTACAATTTTAGCATTACTTCCCTACTCCTATATTCAATGCTCTGATTTATAAAGGCCAGCACACCAAAAGCTTTCTTTACCACCCTCTCTACATGCGATTCCACCTTCAGGGAACTATGCACAGTTATTCCTAGATCCCTCTGTTCCACAGCATTCCTCAATTCCCTACCATTTACCATGTTAGTCCTATTTTGATTTCTCCTGCCAAGATGTAGCACCTCACACTTATCAGCATTAAACTCCATCTGCCATCTTTCAGCCCACTCTTCCAAATGGCCCAAATCTCTCTGTGGACTTTTATAATCTACTTCATTATCCACAGCACCACCCATCTTAGTATCATCTGCATACTTACTTATCCAATTTTCCACCCCATCATCTAGATCATTGATGTACATGACAAACAACAGTGGACCCAACACAGATCCCTGAGGCACCCCACTGGTCACCGGCTTCCAACCTGACAAACAGCCATCCACCATTACTCTCTGGTATCTCCCATTCAGCCACTGCTGAATCCATCTTGCGTCTCCGCCATTAACACCCAAAGATTGAACCTTCTTAACCAACCTTCTATGGGGAACCTTGTCAAAGGCCTTACTGAAATCCATATAGACAACATCCACTGCTTTACCCTCATCAATTTCCCTAGTAACCTCTTCAAAAAATTCAAGAAGGTTTGTCAAACATGACCTTCCAGGCACAAATCCATGTTGACTGCTCTTGATCAGACCCTGTTTATCCAGATGCTTATATATATTATCTCTAAGTATCCTTTCCATTAATTTGCCCACCACTGACGTCAAACTAACAGGTCTGTAATTGCTAGGTTTATTCTTTGAACCCTTTTTAAACAATGGGACAACATGCGCAGTAAGCCAATCCTCCGGCACTATTCCCGCTTCTAATGACATTTGAAATATTTCTGTCATTGCCCCTGCTATTTCTACACTAACTTCCCTCAATGTCCTAGGGAATATCCTGTCAGGACCTGGAGACTTATCCACTTTTATATTTTTCAAAAGTGTCAGTACTTCCTCCTCTTTGAATCTCATAGTTTCCATAGCTACTCTACTTTTTTCCCTTACCTCACAGAGTTAAATATCCTTCTCCTTGGTGAATAACGAAGAAAAAAAAAAAGTTCAATACCTCCCCCATCTCTTTTGGCTCTGGAGATAGCTGTCCATTCTGGCTCTCTAATGGTCCAATTTTATCCCTCGTTATCCTTTTGCTATTAATATAGCTGTAGAAACCCTTCGGATTTACTTTCACCTTTCTAGCCAAAGCAACCTCATATCTTCTTTTAGCTTTTCTTATTTCTTTCTTAAGATTCTTTTTACATTCTTTATACTCACCTAGCACCTCATTTACTCCATGCCTCCTATAATTATTGTAGATATCTCTCTTTTTTCGAACCAAGTCTCCAATTTCCCTTGAAAACCATGGCTCTTTCCGATTTTTACTATTTCCTTTCAACCGAACAGGGACATAAAGATTCTGTACTCTTACAATTTCCCCTTTAAGTGTCCTCCATTTCTCTTCTACATCCTTCAAATCAAACAAAATGTCCCAAATCACTCATTTTAAATCATTACGCATTCCCTCAAAGTTAGCCTTTCTCCAATCAAAAATCTCAACCCTAGGTCCAGTTCTGACTCTCTCCATAATTATATTGAAACTAATGGTATTGTGATCACTGGTCCCGAAGTGCTCACCAACGCATACCTCCGTCACCTGACCTGCCTCATTTCCTAACAGGAGGTCCAGCACTGCCCCTTCTGTGGTCGATACCTCTGTATTGCTGCAAAAAACTATCCTGCACACATTTAACAAACTCCAAACCATCCAGCACATTTACAGAATGTGTTTCCCAGTCTATTTTTGGGAAATTGAAATCTCCCACAATCACTACCTTGTGCTTACTACTAATATCTGCTATCTCCTTACATATTAGCTCTTCCAATTCTCGCTCCCTATTTGGCGGTCTATAATACACCCCTAAAAGTGTTGCTACACCTTTCCCACTTCTCAGTTCCACCCAAATAGCCTCCTTAGATGAGCCCTCTAATATATCCTGCCAAAGCACTGCTGTAATATCTTCTCTGACAAGCAATGCAACCCCTCCACCTCTGGTCCCTCCAATTCTATCAAACCTGGAGCAACGAAATCCTGGAATATTTAGTTTCTAATCACAACCCTCCCGCAACCATGTTTCACGGATTGCCACAACATCATATTTCCAGGTGTCAATCCAGGCTCTAAGTTCATTCACCTTTCTTACAATGCTCCTAGCATTAAAATACACACATTTTAGAAACCCACCATCCCTTATTCTCTCTTTATTGTCTTTTTCCTCTTTCTCGCCTACATTTTGGGTCCGAGTGCTTCCCTTCTCTGCCTCTTGCCCCTCACCCTGTCCCCTAGCCCCCTCTACTCGAGTCCCTCCCCCCAGCCTTTCTAGTTAAAAGTTTATTGGTTACAAATTGCCAAAAGCCCAAATTTGGTCACTAACCCCATCACTGGGTAGTATCATCTGTGCCATGGTCATCTGAACCTGTTGGCTTGCAGGTTCTGAAGAGGCCACTGCTGGAGTTCGGACTGTCATCCAGGGTCATGGACATCATTACGGCGTCGTGCAGAGTATCTACCAGGAAGCAGCACCTAACCCAAATCAGGAAGTGGGAAGCCTACTGCAGTCGGTCGAAGACAACCTACAACTCTGCCACGATCCCTGACGTATTGGAATTCCTCGTGGGCCTTCATTTTGATGAAGGACTCAGCTACAGTGCCAGCAGTGCGCTATCAACCAACCTCAATACTGGAATGGGATCACACCAGCTGGTGTCTAAATTCATGAGGGGTATTTTTAATACTAACCCTCCACGACCCAGATACAACATTACCTGGGATGTAGGGGTGGTGTTGACCCTATTCAGGAGCTGTTCACCCATGATGAGGTTACTGCTAGATAGACTCAGCTATAAAGTGGTGATGTTGATGGCACTGACCACAGCTCAGTGGTCCAGACCTTGCAGAAACTGAAATTGGACAGTATGGTCTCGACCGCTGAGAAAGTAACCTTCTTTATAGAGGAGTTACTAAAGCAGCATAGACCGGGATCTACAGGGCTGCAGCTGGAATTCCGTGCATACCCCCACTGATGCCACCCTCTGCATAGCCACTCATCTACGGTACTACATCTAAGTCACACGCACCATCAGGAAGATGGAGCAGGGTCTATTCATCAGCCACATTAAACCACATCACCGGGTGACGATGCAGACTATCTCCAGGTGGCTCAGGGTGGTGTTGGCTGCAGCAGGTATTGATACTAACGTTTTTAAATCTCATTCTACCAGGGCTGCATCCACATCAGCAGCGAGGACCATGGAGGTTCCCATGGATCATGTCCTCGCTACCGCGGGCTGGACCAGTGAGACAACCTTTCAACGGTTCTACAACAAGCCAGTGGCCGCTACCGCAACGTTTGCGGAATCAGTATTAAGTACCGTTCTGTAAAATACGTTATGCCCGAGTTAGGGTTTATTATTTGTATTAATAAATACTTATTATTTTTCAGCTTGTTCAAGTCTGAAATGCATCAACATACTTCCTCCATCAGTAATTGCGGCAGTGTGAGAGCATGGACGTGGTCCAGGGCATGGAATCACAGAGCTTTGAAATCTTCACGAAGTCACTCACGTGACTCCGAAGTCAAATAGTAAGATTAAACGAGAACTTACCAGTTTGAAGTTTGATCCTTATTTTATGAGGAGTTACGATGAGGGATTTTGTGCCCTCCGCTCCCAATCCTCTATCAGAAGGTCAACTGGTATATTAGTGTCTTTTAATCTTACTATCTTCAGTCATTGTTGTTATCTGTGATTCCACACCGCTGCTTTGAAGAATGTCGCGCATGCGTGCTGGCGGGGTCTTCACGAAATCCTTCATCGTAACTCCTCATAAAATAAGGATCAAACTTCAAACTGGTTAATCTCAATCTTCCCCTCCCCCAATACTGTGACAGCACTCGAACAACACGCAGTCGCGGTTTTTAAAAAAAATATAAGACTTTATTAAACGTTAAGTTAAAACTGAAAAGACACAAACTGGAGCGGATCCACAAGTGGGGTGGGGGGAGAGAATATCTGCGCCGCGGTCGGGTCACAAACTGAAGCCCGCGATGTGCAAATTACTGTCGTTAATGACGGCATTTTGACCGGCTTTAGCGTCGTGCCCCGGACACTTCCTGGGGCACCGGCTGGGGGGGGGGGGGGGGGGTGTTCCCGGAACACAGTGGTGGGGGGGCGATATTTTCTGACACTCCCTGAGGAGGGGGTGGAAGGGAGAGGGATGTGTAGGGGGGGTGGAACGGGGGGTGGAACAGGGGGGGTGGTCGGAGGAGGGGAGGGGGGGATGGGGTGGTTGAGAGAGGGTGTGGGGGGATGGGGTGTGGGGGCTAGTGGGGAATAGGGGGGTGGGATGAGTAGAGGGTGGGATGGGGCACACCACAGACCGGCCTGGGGTCCCAGCGAGGGAGAGGGGGTGGGGAATGGGTGGGGAATGGGTGTGGGAGGGGGGGATAAAGGGGGGTTGTGGGGGAGGGGAGAGGCAGGGGTGGAGGTTTGGCAGTGGAGGTGGACAGCCGTGGAGGAGGAGGTGTAGATGGGTGGGGGAGGGAGTGGGTAGGGGAGTAGTTTGGGGATGCGTGGGTGGTTGGAGGAATAGGGGGGTTGGGGTCGTGAGGGAGGGGGTGGGACACGCCGCAGACAGGCCTCAGACTCAGCGAGTTTGACGCCCCCGCCAGTGACCGGGACCCCGGCCTCTCCGCCCAGTAACCGCAACCCCAACCCCAACCCAGCCCAGCGCCCAGTAACCCCAACCCCAACCCGGCCCACCGCCCAGTAACCGCAACCCCATCCCCATCCCGGCCCAGCGCCCCGTAACCCGAACCCCAACCCCAACCCGGCCCAGCGGCCATTAACCCCAACCCCAACCACAACCCGGCCCAGCGCCCAGTAACCCCAACCCCAACCCCAACCCCAACCCGGCCCAGCGCCCAGTAACCCCAACCCCAACCCGGCCCAACGCCCAGTAACCCCAACCCCAACACCAACCCGGCCCAGCGCCCAGTAACCGCAACCCCAACCCCAACCCGGCCCAGCGCCCAGTATCCCCAACCCGGCCCAGCGCCCAGTAACACCAATCCCAACCCGGCCCAGCGCCCAGTAACCCCAACCACAAACCCAACCGGCCCAGCGCCCAGTAACCCCAACCCGGCCCAGAGCCCAGAAACCCCAACCCCGACCCGGCCCAGCGCCCAGTAACCCCAACCCCAACCCCAACCCGGCCCAGCGCCCAGTAACCCCAACCCCAACCCGTCCCAGCGCCTTGTAACCCCAACCCAACCCGGCCCAGCCCAGCGCCCAGTAACGAGAACCCCAACGCAGCCCAGCGCCCAGTAACCCCACCCCCAATCCCAACCCGGTCCAGCGCCCAGTAACCCGAACCCCAACCCCAACCCGGCCCAGAGCCCTGTAACCCCAACCCCAACCCGGCCCAGCGCCCAGTAACCCCAACCCCAACCCCAATCTGGCCCAGCGCCCTGTAACCCGAACTCCAACCCCAACCCAGCGCCCAGTAATCCCAGCCCCAACCCCAACCCGGCCCAGTGCCCAGTAACCCGAACCCCAACCCCAACCCTGCCCAGCGCCCAGTAATCCGAACCCCAACCCCAACCCGGCCCAGCGCCCAATAACCCGAACCCCAACCCCAACCCGGCCCAGCGCCCAGTAACCCCAACCCCAATCCTCAACCCGGACCAGCGCCCAGTAACCCCAAACCCAACTCGGCCCAGCGCCCAGTAACCCCA
Source organism: Raja brachyura (assembly GCA_963514005.1). The sequence goes on along the minus strand of OY740785.1, from coordinate 32,675,441 downwards.
AACCTAACCCGGCCCAGCGCCCAGTAACCCCAACCCCTACCCCAACCCGGCCCAGCGCCCTGTAACCCGAACTCCAACCCCAACCCAGCGCCCAGTAATCGCAGCCCCAACCCCAACCCGGCCCAGTGCCCAGTGACCCGAACCCCAACCCCAACCCGGCCCAGCGCCCAGTAATCCGAACCCCAACCCCAACCCGGACAGCGCCCACTAACCCCAACCACAACCCCAACCCGGCCCAGCGCCCAGTAACACCAACCCCAATCCCCAACCCGGACCAGCGCCCAGTAACCCTAACCCCAACCCGGCCCAGAGCTTTGTAACCCGAACCCCAACCCGGCCGAGCCCAGCGCCCAGTAGCGCGAACCCCAACGCGGCCCAGCGCCCAGTAACCCCAACCCCAACCCCAACCCGGCCCAGTGCCCAGTAACCCCAACCCCAACGCGGCCCAGCGCCCAGTAACCCCAACCCCAACCCCAACCCGGCCCAGTGCCCAGTAACCCCAACCCCAACGCGGCCCAGCGCCCAGTAACCCCAACCACAATCAGAACCCGGCCCAGCGCCTAGTAACACGAACCCCAACCCCATCCCGGCCCAACGCCCAGTAACCCCAACCCCAACCCCTACCTGGCCCAGCGCCCACTAACCCGAACCACAACGACACCGCGGCCCAGCGCCCAGAATCCCCAACCCCAACCACAACCCGGCCCAGCGCCCAGTAACCCGAACCCCAACCCCAACCCGGCCCAGCGCCCAGTAACCCCAACCCAAACCCCAACCCGTCCCAGCGCACAGTAACCACAATCCCAACCCCAACCCGGCCCATCGTCCAGAAACCCCAACCCGGCCCAGCGACCAGTAACCCGAACCCCAACCCGGCCCAGCTCCCAGTAACCCCAACCCCAACCCCAACCCGGTCCAGCGCCCAGTAACCCCAACCCCAACCCGGCCCAGCGCCCAGTAACACCAACCCCAACCCGGCCCAGCGCCCAGTAACCCCAACCCCAACCCCAAACCCATCGCGGCCCAGCGCCCAGTAACCCCAACCCCAACCCGGCCCAGCGCCCAGTAACCCCAACCCCAACACCAACCCGGCCCAGCGCCCAGTAACACCAACCCCAACCCCAACCCGGCCCAGCGCCCAGTAACCGCAACACCAACCCCAACCCGGCCCAGCGCCCAGTAACCCCAACCCCAACCCCAAACCCATCGCGGCCCAGCGCCCAGTAACCCCAACCCCAACCCGGCCCAGCGCCCAGTAACACCAATCCCAACCCGGCCCAGCGCCCAGTAACCCCAACCCCAAACCCAACCCGGCCCAGTGCCCAGTAACCCCAACCCGGCCCAGCGCCCAGTAACCCGAACCCCAACCCGGCCCAGAGCCCAGTAACCCCAACCCCGACCCGGCCCAGCACCCAGTAACCCCAACCCCAACCCCAACCCGGCCCAGCGCCCAGTGTCCCCAACCCCAACCCGTCCCAGCGCCTTGTAACCCCAACCTAACCCGGCCCAGCCCAGCGCCCAGTAACGAGAACCCCAACGCGGCCCAGCGCCCAGTAACCCCACCCCCAACCCCAACCCGGCCCAGCGCCCAGTAACCCGAACCCCAACCCCAACCCGGCCCAGCGCCCTGTAACCCCAACCCCAACCCGGCCCAGCGCACAGTAACCCCAACCCCGACCCCAACCCGGCTCAGCGCCCTGTAACCGGAACTCCAACCCCAACCCAGCACCCAGTAATCCCAGCCCCAACCCCAACCCGGCCCAGTGCCCAGCAACCCGATCCCCAACCCCAACCCGGCCCAGCGCCCAGTAATCCGAATCCAAACCCCAACCCGGGCCAGCGCCCACTAACCCCAACCACAACTCCAACCCGGCCCAGCGCCCAGTAACCCCAACCCCAATCCCCAACCCGGACCAACGCCCAGTAACCCGAAAACCAACCCGGCCCAGCTCCCAGTAACCCCAACCCTAACCACAACCCGGCCCAGCGCCCAGCGCCCAGTAACCCCAAACCCGACCCCAACCCGGCCCAGCGCCCTGTAACCCGAACTCCAACCCCAACCCAGCGCCCAGTTATCCCAGCCCCAACCCCAACCCGGCCCAGTGCCCAGTAACCCCAACCCCAACCCCAACCCGGCCCAGCGCCCAGTATCCCCAACCCGGCCCAGCGCCCAGTAACACCAATCCCAACCCGGCCCAGCGCCCAGTAACCCCAACCACAAACCCAACCGGCCCAGCGCCCAGTAACCCCAACCCGGCCCAGAGCCCAGTAACCCCAACCCCGACCCGGCCCAGCGCCCAGTAACCCCAACCCCAACCCCAACCCGGCCCAGCGCCCAGTAACCCCAACCCCAACCCGTCCCAGCGCCTTGTAACCCCAACCCAACCTGGCCCAGCCCAGCGCCCAGTAACGAGAACCCCAACGCAGCCCAGCGCCCAGTAACCCCACCCCCAATCCCAACCCGGTCCAGCGCCCAGTAACCCGAACCCCAACCCGGCCCAGCGCCCTGTAACCCCAACCCCAACCCGGCCCAGCGCCCAGTAACCCCAACCCCTACCCCAACCCGGCCCAGCGCCCTGTAACCCGAACTCCAACCCCAACCCAGCGCCCAGTAATCCCAGCCCCAACCCCAACCCGGCCCAGTGCCCAGTAACCCGAACCCGAACCCCAACCCGGCCCAGCGCCCAGTAATCCGAACCCAAACCCCAACCCGGGCCAGCGCCCACTAACCCCAACCACAACCCCAACCCGGCCCAGCGCCCAGTAACCCCAAACCCAATCCCCAACCCGGACCAACGCCCAGTAACCCGAAACCCAACCCGACCCAGCTCCCAGTAACCCCAACCCTAACCACAAACCGGCCCAGCGCCCAGCGCCCAGCAACCCCAACCCCAACCCGGCCCAGGGCCCAGTAACCCCAACCCCAACCTGGCCCAGTGCCCAGTAACCCCAACCCCAACGGCTACCCGGCCCAGCGCCCATTAACCCGAACCACAACCACACCCCGGCCCAGCGCCTAGAATCCCCAACCCGAACCCCAACCCGGCCCAGCGCCCAGTAACCCGAACCCCAACCCCAACCCGGCCCTGCGCCCAGTAACCCCAATCCCAACCCCAACCCGTCCCAGCGCACAGTAACCACAACCCCAACCCCAACCCGGCCCATCGCCCAGAAACCTCAACCCGGCCCAGCGCCGAGTAACCCAAACGCCAACCCGGCCCAGCGGCCAGTAACCCCAACACCAACCCGGCCCAGCTCCCAGTAACCCCAAACCCAACCCCAACCCGGCCCAGCGCCCAGTAACCCCAACCCCAACCCGGCCCAGCGCCCAGTAACACCAACCCCAACCCGGCCCAGCGCCCAGTAACCCCAACCCCAACCCCAAACCCATCCGGACCCAGCGCCCAGTAACACCAACCCCAACCCCAACCCCAACCCGGCCCAGCGCCCAGTAACACCAACCCCAAACCGGCCCAGCGCCCAGTAACCCCAACCCCAACCCCAAACCCATCCGGACCCAGCGCCCAGTAACCCCAACCCCAACCCCAACCCCAAACCGGCCCAGCGCCCAGTAACCCCAACCCGAACCCCAACCCGGCCCAGCGCCCAGTATTCCCAACCCCAACCCCAAACCGGCCCAGTAACCCCAACCCTAACCCCAACCCGGCCAAGCGCCCAGTAACCCAACCCCAACCCCAACCCGGCCCAGCGCCCAGTAACCCCATCACCAACCCCAACCCGGCCAAGCGCCCAGTAACCCCAACCCCATCCCCAGCCCGGCCCAGCGCCCAGTAACCCCAACCCCAACCCCAACCCGGCCCAGCGCCCAGTAACCCCAATACCAACCCGGCCCAGCGCCCAGTAACACCAACCCCAACCCCATCCCGGCCCGTCGCCCAGTAACCCCAAACCGGCCTAGCGCCCAGTAACCCGAACACCAACGCGGCCCAGCCCAGCGCCCAGTAACCCCAACCCGGCCCAGCGCCCAGTAACCCCAACCCCAACCCGGCCCAATGCCCAGTAACCTCAAACACAACCCGGCCCAGCGCCCAGCGCCCAGTAACCCCAACCCTAACCCCAACCCGGCCCAGCGCCCAGTAACACGAACCCCAACCCGGCCCAGCGCCTTGTAACCCCAACCCCAACCCCAGCCCGTCCCAGCGCCCAGTAACCCCAATCCCAACCCGGCCAGGCGCCCAGTAAACCCAATCCCAACCCGGCCCAGCGCCCAGTAACACCAACCCCAACCCCAACACGGCCCAGCGCCCAGTAACACCAACTCAGACCCGGCCCAGCGCCCAGTAATCCCAACACCAACCCGGCCCAGTGCCCAGTAACCCCAAACCCAACCCGGCCCAGCACCCAGCACCCAGTAACCCCAACCCCAACCCCAAACCGGCCCAGCGCCCAGTAACCCCAACCCGGCCCAGAGCCCAGTAACCCCAACCCCGACCCGGCCCAGCGCCCAGTAACCCCAACCCCAACCCCAACCCGGCCCAGCGCCCAGTAACCCCAACCCCAACCCGTCCCAGCGCCTTGTAACCCCAACCCAACCTGGCCCAGCCCAGCGCCCAGTAACGAGAACCCCAACGCAGCCCAGCGCCCAGTAACCCCACCCCCAATCCCAACCCGGTACAGCGCCCAGTAACCCGAACCCCAACCCCAACCCGGCCCAGCGCCCTGTAACCCCAACCCCAACCCGGCCCAGCGCCCAGTAACCCCAACCCCTACCCCAACCCGGCCCAGCGCCCTGTAACCCGAACTCCAACCCCAACCCAGCGCCCAGTAATCCCAGCCCCAACCCCAACCCGGCCCAGTGCCCAGTAACCCGAACCCGAACCACAACCCGGCCCAGCGCCCAGTAATCCGAACCCAAACCCCAACCCGGGCCAGCGCCCACTAACCCCAACCACAACCCCAACCCGGCCCAGCGCCCAGTAACCCCAAACCCAATCCCCAACCCGGACCAACGCCCAGTAACCCGAAACCCAACCCGACCCAGCTCCCAGTAACCCCAACCCTAACCACAAACCGGCCCAGCGCCCAGCGCCCAGCAACCCCAACCCCAACCCGGCCCAGGGCCCAGTAACCCCAACCCCAACCTGGCCCAGCGCCCAGTAACCCCAACCCCAACCGCTACCCGGCCCAGCGCCCATTAACCCGAACCACAACCACACCCCGGCCCAGCGCCTAGAATCCCCAACCCGAACCCCAACCCGGCCCAGCGCCCAGTAACCCGAACCCCAACCCCAACCCGGCCCTGCGCCCAGTAACCCCAATCCCAACCCCAACCCGTCCCAGCGCACAGTAACCACAACCCCAACCCCAACCCGGCCCATCGCCCAGAAACCTCAACCCGGCCCAGCGCCGAGTAACCCAAACGCCAACCCGGCCCAGCGGCCAGTAACCCCAACACCAACCCGGCCCAGCTCCCAGTAACCCCAAACCCAACCCCAACCCGGCCCAGCGCCCAGTTACCCCAACCCCAACCCGGCCCAGCGCCCAGTAACACCAACCCCAACCCGGCCCAGCGCCCAGTAACCCCAACCCCAACCCCAAACCCATCCGGACCCAGCGCCCAGTAACACCAACCCCAACCCCAACCCCAACCCCAATCCGGCCCAGCGCCCAGTAACACCAACCCCAAACCGGCCCAGCGCCCAGTAACCCCAACCCCAACCCCAAACCCATCCGGACCCAGCGCCCAGTAACCCCAACCCCAACCCCAACCCCAAACCGGCCCAGCGCCCAGTAACCCCAACCCGAACCCCAACCCGGCCCAGCGCCCAGTATTCCCAACCCCAATCCCAAACCGGCCCAGCGCCCAGTAACCCCAACCCGAACACCAACCCGGCCAAGCGCCCAGTAACCCAACCCCAACCCCAACCCGGCCCAGCGCCCAGTAACCCCATCACCAACCCCAACCCGGCCAAGCGCCCAGTAACCCCAACCCCATCCCCAGCCCGGCCCAGCGCCCAGTAACCCCAACCCCAACCCCAACCCGGCCCAGCGCCCAGTAACCCCAATACCAACCCGGCCCAGCGCCCAGTAACACCAACCCCAACCCCATCCCGGCCCGTCGCCCAGTAACCCCAAACCGGCCTAGCGCCCAGTAACCCGAACACCAACGCGGCCCAGCCCAGCGCCCAGTAACTCTAACCCGGCCCAGCGCCCAGTAACCCCAACCCCAACCCGGCCCAATGCCCAGTAACCTCAAACACAACCCGGCCCAGCGCCCAGCGCCCAGTAACCCCAACCCTAACCCCAACCCGGCCCAGCGCCCAGTAACACGAACCCCAACCCGGCCCAGCGCCTTGTAACCCCAACCCCAACCCCAGCCCGTCCCAGCGCCCAGTAACCCCAATCCCAACCCGGCCAAGCGCCCAGTAAACCCAATCCCAACCCGGCCCAGCGCCCAGTAACACCAACCCCAACCCCAACACGGCCCAGCGCCCAGTAACACCAACTCAGACCCGGCCCAGCGCCCAGTAATCCCAACACCAACCCGGCCCAGTGCCCAGTAACCCCAAACCCAACCCGGCCCAGCACCCAGCACCCAGTAACCCCAACCCCAACCCCAAACCGGCCCAGCGCCCAGTAACCCCAACCCGAACCCCAACCCGGCCCAGCGCCCAGTAATCCCATCCCCAACCCCAACCCGGTCCTGCGCCCAGTAAAACCAACCCCAACCCGGCCAAGCGCCCAGTAACCCAACCCCAACCCCAACCCGGCCCAGCGCCCAGTAACCCCATCACCAACCACAATCCGGCCAAGCGCCCAGTAACCCCAACCCCATCCCCAGCCCGGCCCAGCGCCCAGTAACCCCAACCCCAACCCCAACCCGGCCCAGCGCCCAGTAACCCCAATACCAACCCGGCCCAGCGCCCAGTAACACCAACCCCAACCCCATCCCGGCCCGTCGCCCAGTAACCCCAAACTGGCCTAGCGCCCAGTAACCCGAACCCCAACCCGGCCCAGCCCAGCGCCCAGTAACCCCAACCCGGCCCAGCGCCCAGTAACCCCAACCTCAACCCGGCCCAATGCCCAGTAACCCCAAACCCAACCCGGCCCAGCGCCCAGCGCCCAGTAACCACAACCCTAACCCCAACCCGGCTCAGCGCCCAGTAACACAAACCCCAACCCGGCCCAGCGCCTTGTAACCCCAAACCCAACCCGGCCCAGGACAGCGCCCAGTAACCCCAACCCGGCCCAGCGCCCAGTAACGCGAACCCCAACGCGGCCGAGCGCCCAGTAACCCCAACCCCAACCCCAGCTCGTCCCAGCGCCCATAACCACAATCCCAACCCGGCCAAGCGCCCAATAACCCCAATCCCAACCCGGCCCAGCGCCCAGTAACACCAACCCCAACCCCAACACGGCCCAGCGCCCAGTAACACCAACCCGGACCCGGCCCAGCGCCCAGTAATCCCAACAACAACCCGGCCCAGTGCCCAGTAACCCCAAACCCAATCCGGCCCAGCACCCAGCACCCAGTAACCCCAACCCCAACCCCAACCCAGCCCAGCGCCCAGTAATCCCAACCCCAACCCGGCCCAGCGCCTTGTAACGCCAACCCCAACCCGGCCCAGCCCAGCGCCCAGTAACCCCAACCCAGCCCAGCGCCCAGTAGCGCGAACCCCAACGCGGCCCAGCGCCCAGTAACCCCAACCCCAACCCCAACCCGTCTCAGCGCCCAGTAACCCGAACCCCAACCCAACCCGGCCCGGCGCATAGTAACCCCAACCCCAACCCGGCCCAGCCCCCAGTAACCCAAACCCCAACCCCAACACGGCCCAGCGCCCAGTAACCGAACCCCAACCCCAACCAGGCCCAGCGCCCAGTAACCCGAACCCCAACCGCAACCCGGCCCAGCGCCCAGTAAACCACAACCCCAACCAGGCCCAGCGCCCAGTAACCCCAACCCCAACCTGGCCCAGCTCCCAGTAACCCCAACCCCAACCCCAAACGCAACCCGGCCCAGCGCCCAGTAACACCAACCCCAACCCCAACACGGCCCAGCGCCCAGTAACACCAACCCGGACCCGGCCCAGCACCCAGTAATCCCAACACCAACCCGGCCCAGTGCCCAGTAACCCCAAACCCAACCCGGCCCAGCACCCAGCACCCAGTAACCCGAACCCCAACCCCAAACCGGCCCAGCGCCCAGTAACGCCAACCCGAACCCCAACCCGGCCCAGCGCCCAGTAATCCCATCCCCAACCCCAACCCGGTCGTGCGCCCAGTAAAACCATCCCCAGCCCGGCCCAGCGCCCAGTAACCCCAACCCCAACCCCAACCCCAACCCGGCCAAGCGCCCAGGAACCACAACCCCAAACCAAGCCCGGTCCACCGCCCTGTAACCCCACCCCAACCACAACCCGGCCAAACGCCCAGTAACCCCAAAACCTACCCCAACCGCAACCCGGCCCAGCGCCGAGTAACCCCAACCCCAACTCGGCCCAGCGCCCAGTATCCCCAATCCCAACCCCAACCCGGCCCAGCGCCCAGTAACCCCAACCCCAACCCGGCCCAGCGCCCAGTAACCCGAACCCCAACCCGGATCAGCGCCCAGTAACACCAACCCCAACCTGGCCAGCGCCCAGCAACCGCAACCCCAACCCCAACCCCAACCCCAACCAGGTCCAGCGCCTAGTAACCCCAACCCCAACCAGGCCCAGCGCCCAGTAACCCCAATCCCAACCCCAACCCGGCCTAGCGCCCAGTAACCCCAACCCGAATCCGGCCCAGGGCCCAGTAACCCCAACCCCAACCCCAACCCGGCCCAGCGCCCAGTAACGCCAACCCCAACCCGGCCAAGCGCCCAGTAACCCCAACCCCAACCTGGCCCAGCGCCCAGTAACCCCAAGCCCAACCCGGTCCAGCGCCCAGTAACCCCAACCCGGCCCAGCGCCCAGTAACCCGAACCCCAACCCGGCCCAGAGCCCTGTAACCCCAACCCCAACCCCAGCCCGGCCCAGCGCCCAGTAACCCCAATCCCAACACGGCCCAGCGCCTTGTAACCCCAACCCCAACCCCAACCAGGGACAGCGCCCAGTAATTCCAACCACAACGCGGCCCAGCGCCCAGTAACCCCAACCCAAACCACAACCACAACCCGGCCCAGCGCCCAGTAACCCCAACACCAACCTCAACCCGGCCCAGCGCCCAGTAACCCCAAACCCAACCCCAAACCGGCCCAGCGCCCAGTAACCCCAACCCCAACCCCAACCCCAACCCCAACCCGGCCAAGCGCCCAGTAACCACAACCCCAAACCAAGCCCGGTCCACCGCCCTATAACCCCAACCCCAACCACAACCCGGCCAAACGCCCAGTAACCCCAAAACCTACCCCAACCCCAACTCGGCCCAGCGCCCAGTATCCCCAATCCCAACCCCAACCCGGCCCAGCGCCCAGTAACCCCAACACCAACCCGGCCCAGCGCCCAGTAACCCGAACCCCAAACCGGATCAGCGCCCAGTAACACCAACCCCAACCCCAACCCGGCCAGCGCCCAGTAACCGCAACCCCAACCCCAACCCCAACCCCAACCCCAACCAGGCCCAGCGCCTAGTAACCCCAACCCCAACCAGGCCCAGCGCCCAGTAACCCCAATCCCAACCCCAACCCGGCCTAGCGCCCAGTAACCCCAACCCCAATCCGGCCCAGGGCCCAGTAACCCCAAACACAACCCCAAACTGGCCCAGCGCCCAGTAACCCCAACCCCAACCGGGCCCAGCGCCCAGTAACCCCAACCCCAACCCCAGCCCGGCCCAGCGCCCAGTAACCTCAACCCCAACACGGCCCAGCGCCTTGTAACCCCAACCCCAACCCTAACCAGGGACAGCGCCCAGTAATTCCAACCACAACGCGGCCCAGCGCCCAGTAACCCCAACCCAAACCACAACCACAACCCGGCCCAGCGCCCAGTAACCCCAACACCAACCTCAACCCGGCCCAGCGCCCAGTAACCCCAAACCCAACCCCAAACCGGCCCAGCGCCCAGTAACCCCAACTCCAACCGGGCCCAGCGCCCAGTAACCCCAACCCCAACCCCAACGCGGCCCAGCGCCCAGTAACCCCAACCCCAACCCCAACCCGGCCCAGCGCCCAGTAACCCGAACCCCAACCCGGCCCAGAGCCCAGTAACCCCAACCCCGACCCGGCCCAGCGCCCAGTAACCCCAACCCCAACCCCAACCCGGCCCAGCGCCCAGTTACCCCAACCCCAACCTGTCCCAGCGCCTTGTAACCCCAACCCAACCCGGCCCAGCCCAGCGCCCAGTAACGAGAACTCCAAACCGGCCCAGCGCCCAGTATCCCCAACCCGGCCCAGCGCCCAGTAACACCAATCCCAACCCGGCCCAGCGCCCAGTACCCCCAACCCACACCCCAACCCGGCGCAGCGCCCAGTAACCCCAACCCGGCCCAGCGCCCAGTAACCCGAACCCCAACCCGGCCCAGCGCTAAGTAACCCGAACCCCGACCCGGCCCAGCGCCGAGTAACTACAACCACAACCCCAATCCGTGCCAGCGCCCAGTAACACGAACCCCAACCCGGCCCAGCGCCCAGTAACCCCAACCCCAACCCCAAACCCATCGCGCCCCAGCGCCCAGTAACCCCAACCACAACCCGGCCCAGCGCCCAGTAACCCCAACCCCAACACCAACCCGGCCCAGCGCCCAGTAACCCCAACCCCAACCCCAACCCGGCCCAGCGCACAGTTACCCCAACCCCAACCCGTCCCAGCGCCTTGTAACCCCAACCCAACCCGGCCCAGCCCAGCGCCCAGTAACGAGAACCCCAACGCGGCCCAGCGCCCAGTAACCCCACCCCCAACCCCAACCCGGCCCAGCTCCCAGTAACCCGAACCCCAACCCCAACCCGTCCCAGCGCCCTGTAACCCCAACCCCAACCCGACCCAGCGCCCAGTAACCCCAACCCCTACCCCAATCTGGCCCAGCGCCCCGTAACCCGAACTCCAACCCCAACCCGGCGCCCAGTAATCCCAGCCCCAACCCCAACCCGGCCCAGTGCCCAGTAACCCCAACCCCAACCCCAACCCTGCCCAGCGCCCAGTAATCCGAACCCCAACCCCAACCCGGCCCAGCGCCCAGTAACCCGAACCACAACCCCAACCCGGCCCAGCGCCCAGTAACCCCAACCCCAATCCCCAACCCGGACCAGCACCCAGTAACCCCAAACCCAACTCGGCCCAGCGCCCAGTAACCCCAACCCCTACCCCAACCCAGCCCAGCGCCCTGTAACCCGAACTCCAACCCCAACCCAGCGCCCAGTAATCGCAGCCCCAACCCCAACCCGGCCCAGTGCCCAGTAACCCGAACCCCAACCCCAACCCGGGACAGCGCCCAGTAAAACCAACCCCAACCCGGCTAAGCGCGCAGTAACCCCAACCCCAACCCCAACCCGGCCCAGCGCCCAGTTACCCCAACCCCAACCCGTCCCAGCGCTTTGTAACCCCAACCCCAACCCGGCCCAGTGCCCAGTAACCCGAACCCCAACCCCAACCCGGCCCAGCGCCCAGTAATCCGAACCCCAACCCCAACCCGGGACAGCGCCCAGTAACCCCAACCCCGACACGGCCCAGCGCCCAGTAACCCCAACCCCAACCCCAACCCGGCCCAGCGCCCTGTTACCCCAACCCCAACCCGTCCCAGCGCCTTGTAACCCCAACCCAACCCGGCCCAGTTCAGCGCCCAGTAACGAGAACCCCAACGCGGCCCAGCGCCCAGTAACCCCACCCCCAACCCCAACCCGGCCCAGCTCCCAGTAACCCGAACCCCAACCCCAACCCGGCCCAGCGCCCTGTAACCCCAACCCCAACCCGGCCCAGCGCCCAGTAACCCCAATCTGGCCCAGCGCCCTGTAACCCGAACTCCAACCCCAACCCAGCGCCCAGTAATCCCAGCCCCAACCCCAACCCGGCCCAGTGCCCAGTAACCCGAACCCCAACCCCAACCCTGCCCAGCGCCCACTAATCCGAACCCCAACCCCAACCCGGCCCAGCGCCCAGTAACCCGAACCCCAACCCCAACCCGGCCCAGCGCCCAGTAACCCCAACCCCAATCCCCAACCCGGACCAGCGCCCAGTAACGCCAAACCCAACTCGGCCCAGCGCCCAGTAACCCCAACCCCAATCACAACCCGGCCCAGCGCCCAGCGCCCAGTAACCCCAACCCCTACCCCAACCCGGCCCAGCGCCCTGTAACCCGAACTCCAACCCTAACCCAGCGCCCAGTAATCGCAGCCCCAACCCCAACCCGGCCCAGTGCCCAGTAACCCGAACCCCAACCCCAACCCGGGACAGCGCCCACTAACCCCAACCACAACCCCAACCCGGCCCAGCGCCCAGAATCCCCAACCCCAACCACAACCCGGCCCAGCGCCCAGCGCCCAGTAACACCAACCCCAATCCCGAACCCGGACCAGCGCCCAGTAACCCTAACCCCAACCCGGCCCAGAGCCTTGTAACCCGAACCCCAACCCGGCCCAGCCCAGCGCCCAGTAGCGCGAACCCCAACGCGGCCCAGCGCCCAGTAACCCCAACCCCAACCCGGCCCAGCGCCCAGTAACCCCAACCACAATCACAACCCGGCCCAGCGCCCAGTAACACGAACCCCAACCCCATCCCGGCCCAGCGCCCAGTAACCCCAACCCCAACCCGGCCCAACGCCCAGTAACCCCAACCCCAACCCCTAACTGGCCCAGCGCCCATTAACCCGAACCACAACCACACCGCGGCCCAGCGCCCAGAATCCCCAACCCCAACCCCAACCCGGCCCAGCGCCCAGTAACCCGAACCCCAACCCCAACCCGGCCCAGCGCCCAGTAACCCCAACCCAAACCCCAACCCGTCCCAGCGCACAGTAACCACAACCCCAACCCCAACCCGGCCCATCGTCCAGAAACCCCAACCCAGCCCAGCGACCAGTAACCCGAACCCCAACCCGGCCCAGCGGCCAGTAACCCCAACCCCAACCCGGCCCAGCTCCCAGTAACCCCAACCCCAACCCCAACCCGGTCCAGCGCCCAGTAACCCCAACCCCAACCCGGCCCAGCGCCCAGTAACACGAACCCCAACCCGGCCCAGCGCCCAGTAACCCCAACCCCAACCCCAAACCCATCGCGCCCCAGCGCCCAGTAACCCCAACCACAACCCGGCCCAGCGCCCAGTAACCCCAACCCCAACACCAACCCGGCCCAGCGCCCAGTAACACCAACCCCAACCCCAACCCGGCCCAGCGCCCAGTAACCGCAACCCCAACCCCAAACCGGCCCAGCGCCCAGTATCCCCAACACGGCCCAGCGCCCAGTAACACCAATCCCAACCCGGCCCAGCGCCCAGTAACCCCAAACCCAACCACAAACCGGCCCGGCGCCCAGTAACCCCAACCCCAACCCGGCCCAGCGCCCAGTAACCCCAACCCCAACCCCAACCCGGCCCAGCGCCCAGTAACACCAACCCCAACCCCATCCCGGCCCAGCGCCCAGTAACCTCAACCCCAACCCCAACGCGGGCCAGCGCCTAGTAACCGCAACCCCAACCCCAACCCCAACCCGGCCCAGCGCCCAGTAACCCCAACCACAACCCCAACCCGGCCAGCGCCCAGTAACCCCAATCCCAACCCGGCCCAGCGCCCAGTAACCCCAAACCCAACCCCAAACCGGCCCAGCGCCCAGTAACACCAACCCCAACCCCATCCCGGCCCCGCGACCAGTAACCTCAACCCCAACCCCAACGTGGGCCAGCGCCTAGTAACCGCAACCCCAACCCCAACCCGGCCCAGCGCCCAGTAACCCCAACCACAACCCCAACCCGGCCCAGCGCCCAGTAACACCAATCCCAACCCGGCCCAGCGCCCAGTAACCCCAAACCCAACCCCAAACCGGCCCAGCGCCCAGTAACCCCAACCCCAACCCGGCCCAGCGCCCAGTAACCCCAACCCCAACCCCAACCCGGCCCAGCGCCCAGTAACACCAACCCCAACCCCATCCCGGCCCAGCGCCCAGTAACCTCAACCCCAACCCCAACGCGGGCCAGCGCCTAGTAACCGCAACCCCAACCCCAACCCGGCCCAGCGCCCAGTAACCCCAACCACAACCCCAACCCGGCCCAGCGCCCAGTAACCCCAATCCCAACCCGGCCCAGCGCCCAGTAACCCCAACCCCAACCCCAACGCGGTCCAGCGCCCAGTAACCCCAACCCGGCCCAGCGCCCAGTAACCCGAACGCCAACCCGGCCCAGAGCCCATTAACCCCAACCCCGACCCGGCCCAGCGCCCAGTAACCCCAACCACAACCCCAACCCGGCCCAGCGCCCAGTTACCCCAACCCCAACCCGTCCCAGCGCCTTGTAACCCCAACCCAACCCGGCCCAGCCCAGCGCCCAGTAACGAGAACCCCAACGCAGCCCAGCGCCCAGTAACCCCACCCCCAATCCCAACCCGGTCCAGCGCCCAGTAACCCGAACCCCAACCCCAACCCGGCCCAGCGCCCTGTAACCCCAACCCCAACCCGGCCCAGCGCCCAGTAACCCCAACCCCTACCCCAATCTGGCCCAGCGCCCTGTAACCCGAACTCCAACCCCAACCCAGCGCCCAGTAATCCCAGCCCCAACCCCAACCCGGCCCAGTGCCCAGTAACCCGAACCCCAACCCCAACCCTGCCCAGCGCCCAGTAATCCGAACCCCAACCCCAACCCGGCCCAGCGCCCAGTAACCCGAACCCCAACCCCAACCCGGCCCAGCGCCCAGTAACCCCAACCCCAATCCCCAACCCGGACCAGCGCCCAGTAACCTCAAACCCAACACCAACCCGGCCCAGCGCCCAGTAACACCAACCCCAACCCCAACCCGGCCCAGCGCCCAGTAACCGCAACCCGAACCCCAAACCGGCCCAGTGCCCAGTATCCCCAACCCGGCCCAGCGCCCAGTAACACCAATCCCAACCCGGCCCAGCGCCCAGTAACCCCAAACCCAACCCCAAACCGGCCCAGCACCCAGTAACCCCAACCCCAACCCGGCCCAGCGCCCAGTAACCCCAACCCCAACCCCAACCCGGCCCAGCGCCCAGTAACACCAACCCCAACCCCATCCCGGCCCAGCGCCCAGTAACCTCAACCCCAACCCCAACGCGGGCCAGCGCCTAGTAACCGCAACCCCAACCCCAACCCGGCCCAGCGCCCAGTAACCCCAACCACAACCCCAACCCGGCCCAGCGCCCAGTAACACCAATCCCAACCCGGCCCAGCGCCCAGTAACCCCAAACCCAACCCCAAACCGGCCCAGCGCCCAGTAACCCCAACCCCAACCCGGCCCAGCGCCCAGTAACCCCAACCCCAACCCCAACCCGGCCCAGCGCCCAGTAACACCAACCCCAACCCCATCCCGGCCCAGCGCCCAGTAACCTCAACCCCAACCCCAACGCCGGCCAGCGCCTATTAACCGCAACCCCAACCCCAACCCGGCCCAGCGCCCAGTAACCCCAACCACAATCCCAACCCGGCCCAGCGCCCAGTAACCCCAACCCCAACCCCAACGCGGTCCAGCGCCCAGTAACCCCAACCCGGCCCAGTGCCCAGTGACCCGAACCCCAACCCGGCCCAGAGCCCATTAACCCCAACCCCGACCCAGCCCAGCGCCCAGTAACCCCAACCACAACCCCAACCCGGCCCAGCGCCCAGTTACCCCAACCCCAACCCGTCCCAGCGCCTTGTAACCCCAACCCAACCCGGCCCAGCCCAGCGCCCAGTAACGAGAACCCCAACGCAGCCCAGCGCCCAGTAACCCCACCCCCAATCCCAACCCGGTCCAGCGCCCAGTAACCCGAACCCCAACCCCAACCCGGCCCAGCGCCCTGTAACCCCAACCCCAACCCGGCCCAGCGCCCAGTAACCCCAACCCCTACCCCAATCTGGCCCAGCGCCCTGTAACCCGAACTCCAACCCCAACCCAGCGCCCAGTAATCCCAGCCCCAACCCCAACCCGGCCCAGTGCCCAGTAACCCGAACCCCAACCCCAACCCTGCCCAGCGCCCAGTAATCCGAACCCCAACCCCAACCCGGCCCAGCGCCCAGTAACCCGAACCCCAACCCCAACCCGGCCCAGCGCCCAGTAACCCCAACCCCAATCCCCAACTCGGACCAGCGCCCAGTAACCCCAAACCCAACTCGGCCCAGCGCCCAGTAACCCCAACCCCAACCACAACCCGGCCCAGCGCCCAGCGCCCAGTAACCCCAACCCCTACCCCAACCCGGCCCAGCGCCCTGTAACCCGAACTCCAACCCCAACCCAGCGCCCAGTAATCGCAGCCCCAACCCCAACCCGGCCCAGTGCCCAGTAACCCCAACCCCAACCCCAACCCGGCCCAGCGCCCAGTAATCCGAACCCCAACCCCAACCCGGACAGCGCCCACTAACCCCAACCACAACCCCAACCCGGCCCAGCGCCCAGTAACACCAACCCCAATCCCCAACCCGGACCAGTGCCCAGTTACCCTAACCCCAACCCGGCCCAGAGCTTTGTAACCCGAACCCCAACCCGGCCCAGCCCAGTGCCCAGTAGCGCGAACCCCAACGCGGCCCAGCGCCCAGTAACCCCAACCCCAACCCCAACCCGGCCCAGTGCCCAGTAACCCCAACCCCAACCCGGCCCAGCGCCCAGTAACCCCAACCACAATCAGAACCCGGCCCAGCGCCTAGTAACACGAACCCCAACCCCATCCCGGCCCAGCGCCCAGTAACCCCAACCCCAACCCCAACCCGGCCCAACGCCCAGTAACCCCAACCCCTACCTGGCCCAGCGCCCATTAACCCGAACCACAACGACACCGCGGCCCAGCGCCCAGAATCCCCAACCCCAACACCAACCCGGCCCAGCGACCAGTAACCCGAACGCCAACCCGGCCCAGCGGCCAGTAACCCCAACCCCAACCCGGCCCAGCTCCCAGTAACCCCAACCCCAACCCCAACCCGGTCCAGCGCCCAAGTAACCCCAACCCCAACCCGGCCCAGCGCCCAGTAACACCAACCCCAACCCAGCCCAGCGCACAGTAACCCCAACCCCAACCCCAAACCCATCGCGGCCCAGCGCCCAGTAACCCCAACCCCAACCCGGCCCAGCGCCCAGTAACCCCAATCCCAACCCCAACCCGGTCCAGCGCCCAGTAACCCGAACCCCAACCCCAACCCGGCCCAGCGCCCTGTAACCCCAACCCCAACCCGGCCCAGCGCCCAGTAACCCCAACCCCTACCCCAATCTGGCCCAGCGCCCTGTAACCCGAACTCCAACCCCAACCCAGCGCCCAGTAATCCCAGCCCCAACCCCAACCCGGCCCAGTGCCCAGTAACCCGAACCCCAACCCCAACCCTGCCCAGCGCCCAGTAACCCGAACCCCAACCCCAACCCGGCCCAGCGCCCAGTAACCCGAACCCCAACCCCAACCCGGCCCAGCGCCCAGTAACCCCAACCCCAATCCCCAACCCGGACCAGCGCCCAGTAACCTCAAACCCAACACCAACCCGGCCCAGCGCCCAGTAACACCAACCCCAACCCCAACCCGGCCCAGCGCCCAGTAACCGCAACCCGAACCCCAAACCGGCCCAGTGCCCAGTATCCCCAACCCGGCCCAGCGCCCAGTAACACCAATCCCAACCCGGCCCAGCGCCCAGTAACCCCAAACCCAACCCCAAACCGGCCCAGCACCCAGTAACCCCAACCCCAACCCGGCCCAGCGCCCAGTAACCCCAACCCCAACCCCAACCCGGCCCAGCGCCCAGTAACACCAACCCCAACCCCATCCCGGCCCAGCGCCCAGTAACCTCAACCCCAACCCCAACGCGGGCCAGCGCCTAGTAACCGCAACCCCAACCCCAACCCGGCCCAGCGCCCAGTAACCCCAACCACAACCCCAACCCGGCCCAGCGCCCAGTAACCCCAACCCCAACCCGGCCCAGCGCCCAGTAACCCCAACCCCAACCCCAACCCGGCCCAGCGCCCAGTAACACCAACCCCAACCCCATCCCGGCCCAGCGCCCAGTAACCTCAACCCCAACCCCAACGCCGGCCAGCGCCTATTAACCGCAACCCCAACCCCAACCCGGCCCAGCGCCCAGTAACCCCAACCACAATCCCAACCCGGCCCAGCGCCCAGTAACCCCAACCCCAACCCCAACGCGGTCCAGCGCCCAGTAACCCCAACCCGGCCCAGCGCCCAGTGACCCGAACCCCAACCCGGCCCAGAGCCCATTAACCCCAACCCCGACCCAGCCCAGCGCCCAGTAACCCCAACCACAACCCCAACCCGGCCCAGCGCCCAGTTACCCCAACCCCAACCCGTCCCAGCGCCTTGTAACCCCAACCCAACCCGGCCCAGCCCAGCGCCCAGTAACGAGAACCCCAACGCAGCCCAGCGCCCAGTAACCCCACCCCCAATCCCAACCCGGTCCAGCGCCCAGTAACCCGAACCCCAACCCCAACCCGGCCCAGCGCCCTGTAACCCCAACCCCAACCCGGCCCAGCGCCCAGTAACCCCAACCCCTACCCCAATCTGGCCCAGCGCCCTGTAACCCGAACTCCAACCCCAACCCAGCGCCCAGTAATCCCAGCCCCAACCCCAACCCGGCCCAGTGCCCAGTAACCCGAACCCCAACCCCAACCCTGCCCAGCGCCCAGTAATCCGAACCCCAACCCCAACCCGGCCCAGCGCCCAGTAACCCGAACCCCAACCCCAACCCGGCCCAGCGCCCAGTAACCCCAACCCCAATCCCCAACCCGGACCAGCGCCCAGTAACCCCAAACCCAACTCGGCCCAGCGCCCAGTAACCCCAACCCCAACCACAACCCGGCCCAGCGCCCAGCGCCCAGTAACCCCAACCCCTACCCCAACCCGGCCCAGCGCCCTGTAACCCGAACTCCAACCCCAACCCAGCGCCCAGTAATCGCAGCCCCAACCCCAACCCGGCCCAGTGCCCAGTAACCCCAACCCCAACCCCAACCCGGCCCAGCGCCCAGTAATCCGAACCCCAACCCCAACCCGGACAGCGCCCACTAACCCCAACCACAACCCCAACCCGGCCCAGCGCCCAGTAACACCAACCCCAATCCCCAACCCGGACCAGTGCCCAGTTACCCTAACCCCAACCCGGCCCAGTGCTTTGTAACCCGAACCCCAACCCGGCCCAGCCCAGTGCCCAGTAGCGCGAACCCCAACGCGGCCCAGCGCCCAGTAACCCCAACCCCAACCCCAACCCGGCCCAGTGCCCAGTAACCCCAACCCCAACCCGGCCCAGCGCCCAGTAACCCCAACCACAATCAGAACCCGGCCCAGCGCCTAGTAACACGAACCCCAACCCCATCCCGGCCCAGCGCCCAGTAACCCCAACCCCAACCCCAACCCGGCCCAACGCCCAGTAACCCCAACCCCTACCTGGCCCAGCGCCCATTAACCCGAACCACAACGACACCGCGGCCCAGCGCCCAGAATCCCCAACCCCAACACCAACCCGGCCCAGCGACCAGTAACCCGAACGCCAACCCGGCCCAGCGGCCAGTAACCCCAACCCCAACCCGGCCCAGCTCCCAGTAACCCCAACCCCAACCCCAACCCGGTCCAGCGCCCAAGTAACCCCAACCCCAACCCGGCCCAGCGCCCAGTAACACCAACCCCAACCCAGCCCAGCGCACAGTAACCCCAACCCCAACCCCAAACCCATCGCGGCCCAGCGCCCAGTAACCCCAACCCCAACCCGGCCCAGCGCCCAGTAACCCCAATCCCAACCCCAACCCGGCCCAGCGCCCAGTAACACCAACCCCAACCCCAACCCGACCCAGCGCCCAGCAACCGCAACCCCAACCCCAACCCGGCCCAGCGCCCAGTATCCCCAACCCGGCCCAGCGCCCATTAACACCAATCCCAACCCGGCCCAGCGCCCAGTAACCCCAACCCCAAACCCAACCCGGCCCAGCGCCCAGTAACCCCAACCCGGCCCAGCGCCCAGTAACCCGAACCCCAACCCGGCCCAGAGCCCAGTAACCCCAACCCCGACCCGGCCCAGCGCCCAGTAACCCCAACCCCAACCCCAACCCGGCCCAGCGCCCAGTGTCCCCAACCCCAACCCGTCCCAGCGCCTTGTAACCCCAACCCAACCCGGCCCAGCCCAGCGCCCAGTAACGAGAACCCCAACGCGGCCCAGCGCCCAGTAACCCCACCCCCAACCCCAACCCGGCCCAGCGCCCAGTAACCCGAACCCCAACCCGGCCCAGAGCCCAGTAACCCCAACCCCGACCCGGCCCAGCGCCCAGTAACCCCAACCCCAACCCCAACCCGGCCCAGCGCCCTGTAACCCCAACCCCAACCTGGCCCAGCGCACAGTAACCCCAACCCCTACCCCAACCCGGCCCAGCGCCCTGTAACCCGAACTCCAACCCCAACCCAGCGCCCAGTAATCCCAGCCCCAACCCCAACTCTGCCCAGTGCCCAGTAACCCGAACCCCAACCCCAACCCGGCCCAGCGCCCAGTAATCCGGACCCAAACCCCAACCCGGGCCAGCGCCCACTCACCCCAACCACAACTCCAACCCGGCCCAGCGCCCAGTAACCCCAACCCCAATAACCAACCCGGACCAACGCCCAGTAACCCGAAACCCAACCCGGCCCAGCTCCCAGTAACCCCAACCCTAACCACAACCCGGCCCAGTGCCCAGCGCCCAGTAACCCCAAACCCGACCCCAACCCGGCCCAGCGCCCTGTAACCCGAACTCCAACCCCAACCCAGCGCCCAGTTATCCCAGCCCCAACCCCAACCCGGCCCAGTGTTCAGTAACCCGAACCCCAACCCCAACCCGGCCCAGCGCCCAGTATTCCGAACCCGAACCCCAACCCGGGCCAGCGCCCACTAACCCCAACCCCAACCCCAACCCGGCCCAGCGCCCAGTAACCCCAACCCCAACCCCAGCCCGGCCCAGCGCCCAGTAACACCAATCCCAACCCGGCCCAGCGCCCAGTAACCCCAACCCCAAACCCAACCCGGCCCAGCGCCCAGTAACCCCAACCCGGCCCAGCGCCCAGTAACCCGAACCCCAACCCGGCCCAGAGCCCAGTAACCCCAACCCCGACCCGGCCCAGCGCCCAGTAACCCCAACCCCAACCCCAACCCGGCCCAGCACCCAGTGTCCCCAACCCCAACCCGTCCCAGCGCCTTGTAACCCCAACCCAACCCGGCCCAGCCCAGCGCCCAGTAACGAGAACCCCAACGCGGCCCAGCGCCCAGTAACCCCACCCCCAACCCCAACCCGGCCCAGCGCCCAGTAACCCGAACCCCAACCCGGCCCAGCGCCCTGTAACCCCAACCCCAACCCGGCCCAGCGCACAGTAACCCCAACACCTACCCCAACCCGGCCCAGCGCCCTGTAACCCGAACTCCAACCCCAACCCAGCGCCCAGTAATCCCAGCCCCAACCCCAACTCTGCCCAGTGCCCAGTAACCCGAACCCCAACCCCAACCCGGCCCAGCGCCCAGTAATCCGGACCCAAACCCCAACCCGGGCCAGCGCCCACTCACCCCAACCACAACTCCAACCCGGCCCAGCGCCCAGTAACCCCAACCCCAATAACCAACCCGGACCAACGCCCTGTAACCCGAAACCCAACCCGGCCCAGCTCCCAGTAACCCCAACCCTAACCAAAACCCGGCCCAGCGCCCAGCGCCCAGTAACCCCAAACCCGACCCCAACCCGGCCCAGCGCCCTGTAACCCGAACTCCAACCCCAACCCAGCGCCCAGTTATCCCAGCCCCAACCCCAACCCGGCCCAGTGTTCAGTAACCCGAACCCCAACCCCAACCCGGCCCAGCGCCCAGTATTCCGAACCCGAACCCCAACCCGGGCCAGCGCCCACTAACCCCAACCCCAACCCCAACCCGGCCCAGCGCCCAGTAACCCCAACCCCAACCCCAGCCCGGCCCAGCGCCCAGTAACACCAATCCCAACCCGGCCCAGCGCCCAGTAACCCCAACCCCAAACCCAACCCGGCCCAGCGCCCAGTAACCCCAACCCGGAGCAGCGCCCAGTAACCCGAACCCCAACCCGGCCCAGAGCCCAGTAACCCCAACCCCGACCCGGCCCAGCGCCCAGTAACCCCAACCCCAACCCCAACCCGGCCCAGCGCCCAGTAACACCAACCCCAACCCGTCCCAGCGCCTTGTAACCCCAACCCAACCCGGCCCAGCCCAGCGCCCAGTAACGAGAACCCCAACGCGGCCCAGCGCCCAGTAACCCCACCCCCAACCCCAACCCCAACCCGGCCCAGTGCCCAGTAACCCGAACCCCAACCCCAACCCGGCCCAGCGCCCTGTAACCCCAACCCCAACCCGGCCCAGCGAACAGTAACCCCAACCCCTACCCCAACCCGGCCCAGCGCCCTGTAACCCGAATTCCAACCCCAACCCAGCGCCCAGTAATCCCAGCCCCAACCCCAACCCGGCCCAGTGCCCAGTAACCCGAACCCCAAACCCAACCCGGCCCAGCGCCCAGTCATCCGAACCCAAACCCCAACCCGGGCCAGCGCCCACTAACCCCAACCACAACTCCAACCCGGCCCAGCGCCCAGTAACCCCAACCCCAATCCCCAACCCGGACCAACGCCCAGTAACCCGAAACCCAACCCGGCCCAGCTCCCAGTAACCCCAACCCTAACCACAACCCGGCCCAGCGCCCAGCGCCCAGCAACCCCAAACCCGACCCCAACCCGGCCCAGCGCCCTGTAACCCGAACTCCAACCCCAACCCAGCGCCCAGTTATCCCAGCCCCAACCCCAACCCGGCCCAGTGCCCAGTAACCCGAACCCCAACCCCAACCCGGCCCAGCGCCCAGTATTCCGAACCCGAACCCCAACCCGGGCCAGCGCCCACTAACCCCAACCCCAACCCCAACCCGGCCCAGCGCCCAGTAACCCCAACCCCAACCCCAGCCCGGCCCAGCGCCCAGTAACCCCAAACCCAACCCGGCCCAGCGCCCAGTAACCCCAACCCCAACCACAACCCGGCCCAGCGCCCAGTAACCCCAACCCCAACCCCAAACCCATCGCGCCCAGAGCCCAGTAACCCCAACCCCAACCCCAACCCGTCCCAGCGCCCAGTAACCCCAACCCCAACCCGTCCCAGCGCACAGTAACCACAACCCCAACCCCAACCCGGCCCATCGCCCAGAAACCTCAACCCGGCCCAGCGCCCAGTAACCCGAACCCCAACCCGGCCCAGCGCCCAGTAACCCCATCACCAACCCCAACCCGGCCAAGCGCCCAGTAACACCAACCCGGACCCGGCCCAGCGCCCAGTAATCCCAACACCAACCCGGCCCAGTGCCCAGTAACCCCAAACCCAACCCGGCCCAGCACCCAGCACCCAGTAACCCCAACCCCAACCCCAAACCGGCCCAGCGCCCAGTAACCCCAACCCGAACCCCAACCCAGCCCAGCGCCCAGTAATCCCATCCCCAACCCCAACCCGGTCCTGCGCCCAGTAACCCCAACCCCAACCCGGCCAAGCGCCGAGTAACCCAACCCCAACCCCAACCCGGCCCAGCGCCCAGTAACCCCATCACCAACCCCAACCCGGCCAAGCGCCCAGTAACCCCAACCCCATCCCCAGCCCGGCCCAGCGCCCAGTAACCCCAACCCCAACCCCAACCCGGCCCAGCGCCCAGTAACCCCAATACCAACCCGGCCCAGCGCCCAGTAACCCCAACCCCAACCCCAACCCGGCCTAGCGCCCAGTAAACCCAATCCCAACCCGGCCCAGCGCCTTGTAACGCCAACCCCAACCCGGCCCAGCCCAGCGCCCAGGAACCCCAACCCGGCCCAGCGCCCAGCAGCGCGAACCCCAACGCGGCCCAGCGCCCAGTAACCCGAACCCCAACCCCAACCCGTCTCAGCGCCCAGTAGCACGAACCCCAACCCAAGCCGGCCCGGCGCCCAGTAACCCCAACCCCAACCCGGCCAAGCGCCAAGTAACCCAAACCCCAACCCCAACACGGCCCAGCGCCCAGTAATCGAACCCCAACCCCAACCAGGCCCAGCGCCCAGTAACCCCAACCCCAACCCGGCCAAACGCCCAGTAACCCCAAAACCAACCCCAACCGCAACCCGGCCCAGCGCCGATTAACCCCAACCCCAACTCGGCCCAGCGCCCAGTATCCCCAATACCAACCCCAAACCGGCCCAGCGCCCAGTAACCCCAACCCCAACCCGGCCCAGAGCCCAGTAACCCGAACCCCAACCCAGATCAGCGCCCAGTAACACCAACCCCAACCCCAACCCGGCCAGCGCCCAGTAACCGCAACCCCAACCCCAACCCCAATCCGGCCCAGGGCCCAGTAACCCCAACCCCAACCCCAACCCGGCCCAGCGTCCAGGAACGCCAAACCCAACCCGGCCAAGCGCCCAGTAACCCCAACCCCAACCTGGCCCAGCGCCCAGTAACCCCAACCCCAACCCGGTCCAGCGCCCAGTAACCCCAACATGGCCAAGCGCCCAGTAACCCGAACCCCAACCCGGCCCAGCGCCCAGTAACCCCAACCCCGACCCGGCCCAGCGCCCAGTAACCCCAACCCCAACCAGGCACAGCGCCCAGTAACCCCAACCCCAACCCGGCCCGGCGCCCTGTAACCGCAGCCCCAACCCCAACACGGCCCAGCGCCCAGTAACCCCAACGCCAACCCGGCCCAGCGCCTTGTAACCCCAACCCCAACCCGGCATAGCCCAGCGCCCAGTAACACGAACCCCAACGCGGCCCTGCGCCCAGTATCCCCAACCCCAACCCCAACCCGGCCCAGCGCCCAGTAACCCCAACCCCAACCCCAACCAGGCGCAGCGCCCAGTAACCCCAACCCCAACCCCAACCACAACCCCAACCCGGCCCAGCGCTCAGTAACCCCAAACCCAACCCGGCCCAGCGCCCAGTAAACCCAACCCCAACCCGAACCCGGCCCAGCGCCCAGTAACCCCAACCCCATCCCCAACCCGGCCCAGCGCCCAGTAACACCAACCCCAACCCCAACCCGGCCCAGCGCCCAGTAACCCAACCCGGCCCAGCGCCCAGTAACCCCAACCCCAACCCTTACCCTGCCCAGCGCCCAGTAACCCCAACCCCAACCCGAACGCGGCCCAGCGCCC
The DNA here is from genome assembly GCA_963514005.1 of Raja brachyura. The sequence continues at coordinate 32,650,255 of OY740785.1, read as the reverse complement.
AGTAACCCCAACCCCAACCCCAACCCGGCCCAGCGCCCAGTAACCCCAACCCCAACACCAACCCGGCCCAGCGCCCAGTAACCCCAATCCCAACCTGGCCCAGCGCCCAGTAACCCCAACCCGGCAAAGCGCCCAGTAACCGCAACCCCAACCCCGCCCAGAGCCCAGTAACCCCAACCCCGACCCGGCCCAGCGCCCAGTAACCTCAACCCCAACCCCAACCCGGCCCAGCGCCCAGTAACCGCAACCCCAACCCGTCCCAGCGCCTTGTAACCCCAACCCAACCCGGCCCAGCCCAGCGCCCAGTAACGAGAACCCCAACGTGGCCCAGCGCCCAGTAACCCCACCCCCAACCCCAACCCGTCCAAGCGCCCAGTAACCCCAACCCCAACCACAACCCGGCCCAGCGCCCAGTAACCCCAACCCCAACCCCAAACCCATCGCGCCCAGCGCCCAGTAACCCCAACCCCAACCCCAACCCGTCCCAGCGCCCAGTAACCCCAACCCCAACCCGTCCCAGCGCACAGTAACCACAACCCCAACCCCAACCCGGCCCATCGCCCAGAAACCTCAACCCGGCCCAGCGCCCAGTAACCCGAACCCCAACCCGGCCCAGCGGCCAGTAACCCCAACACCAACCCGGCCCAGCTCCCAGTAACCCCAAACCCAACCCCAACCCGGCCCAGCGCCCAGTAACCCCACCCCAACCCGGCCCAGCGCCCAGTAACCTCAACCCCAACCCGGCCCAGCGCCCAGTAACCCCAACACCAACCACAAACCCATCCGGACCCAGCGCCCAGTAACCCCAACCCCAACCCCAAACCGGCCGAGCGCCCAGTAACCCCAACCCGAACCCCAACCCGGCCCAGCGCCCAGTAATCCCATCCCCAACCCCAACCCGGTCCTGCGCCCATTAATCCCAACCCCAACCCGGCCAAGCGCCCAGTAACCCAACCCCAACCCCAACCCGGCCCAGCGCCCAGTAACCCCATCACCAACCCCAACCCGGCCAAGCGCCCAGTAACACCAACCCGGACCCGGCCCAGCGCCCAGTAATCCCAACACCAACCCGGCCCAGTGCCCAGTAACCCCAAACCCAACCCGGCCCAGCACCCAGCACCCAGTAACCCCAACACCAACCCCAAACCGGCCCAGCGCCCAGTAACCCCAACCCGAACCCCAACCCGGCCCAGCGCCCAGTAATCCCATCCCCAACCCCAACCCGGTCCTGCGCCCAGTAACCCCAACCCCAACCCGGCCAAGCGCCCAGTAACCCAACCCCAACCCCAACCCGGCCCAGCGCCCAGTAACCCCATCACCAACCCCAACCCGGCCAAGCGCCCAGCAACCCCAACCCCATCCCCAGCCCGGCCCAGCGCCCAGTAACCCCAACCCCAACCCCAACCCGGCCCAGCGCCCAGTAACCCCAATACCAACCCGGCCCAGCGCCCAGTAACCCCAACCCCAACCCCAACCCGGCCTAGCGCCCAGTAAACCCAACCCCAACCAGGCCCAGCGCCTTGTAACGCCAACCCCAACCCGGCCCAGCCCAGCGCCCAGGAACCCCAACCCGGCCCAGCGCCCAGCAGCGCGAACCCCAACGCGGCCCAGCGCCCAGTAACCCCAACCCCAACCCCAACCCGTCTCAGCGCCCAGTAGCACGAACCCCAACCCAACCCGGCCCGGCGCCCAGTAACCCCAAACCCAACCCGGCCCAGCGCCCAGTAACCCCAACCCCAACCACAACCCGGCCCAGCGCCCAGTAACCCCAACCCCAACCCCAAACCCATCGCGCCCAGAGCCCAGTAACCCCAACCCCAACCCCAACCCGTCCCAGCGCCCAGTAACCCCAACCCCAACCCGTCCCAGCGCACAGTAACCACAACCCCAACCCGGCCCATCGCCCAGAAACCTCAACCCGGCCCAGCGCCCAGTAACCCGAACCCCAACCCGGCCCAGCGGCCAGTAACCCCAACACCAACCCGGCCCAGCGCCCAGTAACCTCAACCCCAACCCGGCCCAGCGCCCAGTAACCCCAACCCCAACCCCAAACCCATCCGGACCCAGCGCCCAGTAACCCCAACCCCAACCCCAACCCCAAACCGGCCCAGCGCCCAGTAACCCCAACCCGAACCCCAACCTGGCCCAGCGCCCAGTAATCCCATCCCCAACCCCAACCCGGTCCTGCGCCCATTAATCCCAACCCCAACCCGGCCAAGCGCCCAGTAACCCAACCCCAACCCCAACCCGGCCCAGCGCCCAGTAACCCCATCACCAACCCCAACCCGGCCAAGCGCCCAGTAACACCAACCCGGACCCGGCCCAGCGCCCAGTAATCCCAACACCAACCCGGCCCAGTGCCCAGTAACCCCAAACCCAACCCCGCCCAGCACCCAGCACCCAGTAACCGCAGCCCCAACCCCAACACGGCCCAGCGCCCAGTAACCCCAACGCCAACCCGGCCCAGCGCCTTGTAACCCCAACCCCAACCCGGCATAGCCCAGTGCCCAGTAACACGAACCCCAACGCGGCCCTGCGCCCAGTATCCCCAACCCCAACCCCAACCCGGCCCAGCGCCCAGTAACCCCAACCCCAACCCCAACCAGGCGCAGCGCCCAGTAACCCCAACCCCAACCCCAACCACAACCCCAACCCGGCCCAGCGCTCAGTAACCCCAACCCCAACCCGGCCCAGCGCCCAGTAAACCCAACCCCAACCCGAACCCGGCCCAGCGCCCAGTAACCCCAACCCCATCCCCAACCCGGCCCAGCGCCCAGTAACACCAACCCCAACCCCAACCCGGCCCAGCGCCCAGTAACCCAACCCGGCCCAGCGCCCAGTAACCCCAACCCCAACCCTTACCCTGCCCAGCGCCCAGTAACCCCAACCCCAACCCGAACGCGGCCCAGCGCCCAGTAACCCCAACCCCAACCCCAACCCGGCCCAGCGCCCAGTAACCCCAACCCCAACACCAACCCGGCCCAGCGCCCAGTAACCCCAATCCCAACCTGGCCCAGCGCCCAGTAACCCCAACCCGGCAAAGCGCCCAGTAACCGCAACCCCAACCCCGCCCAGAGCCCAGTAACCCCAACCCCGACCCGGCCCAGCGCCCAGTAACCTCAACCCCAACCCCAACCCGGCCCAGCGCCCAGTAACCCCAACCCCAACCCGTCCCAGCGCCTTGTAACCCCAACCCAACCCGGCCCAGCCCAGCGCCCAGTAACGAGAACCCCAACGTGGCCCAGCGCCCAGTAACCCCACCCCCAACCCCAACCCGTCCCAGCGCCCAGTAACCCCAACCCCAACCACAACCCGGCCCAGCGCCCAGTAACCCCAACCCCAACCCCAAACCCATCGCGCCCAGCGCCCAGTAACCCCAACCCCAACCCCAACCCGTCCCAGCGCCCAGTAACCCCAACCCCAACCCGTCCCAGCGCACAGTAACCACAACCCCAACCCCAACCCGGCCCATCGCCCAGAAACCTCAACCCGGCCGAGCGCCCAGTAACCCGAACCCCAACCCGGCCCAGCGGCCAGTAACCCCAACACCAACCCGGCCCAGCTCCCAGTAACCCCAAACCCAACCCCAACCCGGCCCAGCGCCCAGTAACCCCACCCCAACCCGGCCCAGCGCCCAGTAACCTCAACCCCAACCCGGCCCAGCGCCCAGTAACCCCAACCCCAACCACAAACCCATCCGGACCCAGCGCCCAGTAACCCCAACCCCAACCCCAAACCGGCCCAGCGCCCAGTAACCCCAACCCGAACCCCAACCCGGCCCAGCGCCCAGTAATCCCATCCCCAACCCCAACCCGGTCCTGCGCCCATTAATCCCAACCCCAACCCGGCCAAGCGCCCAGTAACCCAACCCCAACCCCAACCCGGCCCAGCGCCCAGTAACCCCATCACCAACCCCAACCCGGCCAAGCGCCCAGTAACACCAACCCGGACCCGGCCCAGCGCCCAGTAATCCCAACACCAACCCGGCCCAGTGCCCAGTAACCCCAAACCCAACCCGGCCCAGCACCCAGCACCCAGTAACCCCAACCCCAACCCCAAACCGGCCCAGCGCCCAGTAACCCCAACCCGAACCCCAACCCGGCCCAGCGCCCAGTAATCCCATCCCCAACCCCAACCCGGTCCTGCGCCCAGTAACCCCAACCCCAACCCGGCCAAGCGCCCAGTAACCCAACCCCAACCCCAACCCGGCCCAGCGCCCAGTAACCCCATCACCAACCCCAACCCGGCCAAGCGCCCAGTAACCCCAACCCCATCCCCAGCCCGGCCCAGCGCCCAGTAACCCCAACCCCAACCCCAACCCGGCCCAGCGCCCAGTAACCCCAATACCAACCCGGCCCAGCGCCCAGTAACCCCAACCCCAACCCCAACCCGGCCTAGCGCCCAGTAAACCCAACCCCAACCAGGCCCAGCGCCTTGTAACGCCAACCCCAACCCGGCCCAGCCCAGCGCCCAGGAACCCCAACCCGGCCCAGCGCCCAGCAGCGCGAACCCCAACGCGGCCCAGCGCCCAGTAACCCGAACCCCAACCCCAACCCGTCTCAGCGCCCAGTAGCACGAACCCCAACCCAACCCGGCCCGGCGCCCAGTAACCCCAACCCCAACCCGGCCCAGCGCCAAGTAACCCAAACCCCAACCCCAACACGGCCCAGCGCCCAGTAACCGAACCCCAACCCCAACCAGGCCCAGCGCCCAGTAACCCCAACCCCAACCACAACCCGGCCAAACGCCCAGTAACCCCAAAACCAACCCCAACCGCAACCCGGCCCAGCGCCGATTAACCCCAACCCCAACTCGGCCCAGCGCCCAGTATCCCCAATACCAACCCCAACCCGGCCCAGCGCCCAGTAACCCCAACCCCAACCCGGCCCAGAGCCCAGTAACCCGAACCCCAACCCAGATCAGCGCCCAGTAACACCAACCCCAACCCCAACCCGGCCAGCGCCCAGTAACTGCAACCCCAACCCCAACCCCAACCCCAACCCGGCCCAGCGTCCAGTAACGCCAACCCCAACCCGGCCAAGCGCCCAGTAACCCCAACCCCAACCTGGCCCAGCGCCCAGTAACCCCAAGCCCAACCCGGTCCAGCGCCCAGTAACCCCAACATGGCCAAGCGCCCAGTAACCCGAACCCCAACCCGGCCCAGCGCCCAGTAACCCCAACCCCGACCCGGCCCAGCGCCCAGTAACCCCAACCCCAACCAGGCACAGCGCCCAGTAACCCCAACCCCAACCCGGCCCGGCGCCCTGTAACCGCAGCCCCAACCCCAACACGGCCCAGCGCCCAGTAACCCCAACGCCAACCCGGCCCAGCGCCTTGTAACCCCAACCCCAACCCGGCATAGCCCAGCGCCCAGTAACACGAACCCCAACGCGGCCCTGCGCCCAGTATCCCCAACCCCAACCCCAACCCGGCCCAGCGCCCAGTAACCCCAACCCCAACCCCAACCAGGCGCAGCGCCCAGTGACCCCAACCCCAACCCCAACCACAACCCCAACCCGGCCCAGCCTCGGTAACCCCAACCCCAACCCGGCCCAGCGCCCAGTAAACCCAACCCCAACCCGAACCCGGCCCAGCGCCCAGTAACCCCAACCCCATCCCCAACCCGGCCCAGCGCCCAGTAACACCAACCCCAACCCCAACCCGGCCCAGCGCCCAGTAACCCAACCCGGCCCAGCGCCCAGTAACCCCAACCCCAACCCTTACCATGCCCAGCGCCCAGTAACCCCAACCCCAACCCGAACGCGGCCCAGCGCCCAGTAACCCCAACCCCAACCCCAACCCGGCCCAGCGCCCAGTAACCCCAACCCCAACCCCAACCCGGCCCAGCGCCCAGTAACCCCAATCCCAACCCGGCCCAGCGCCCAGTAACCCCAACCCGGCAAAGCGCCCAGTAACCGCAACCCCAACCCCGCCCAGAGCCCAGTAACCCCAACCCCGACCCGGCCCAGCGCCCAGTAACCCCAACCCCAACCCCAACCCGGCCCAGCGCCCAGTAACCCCAACCCCAACCCGTCCCAGCGCCTTGTAACCCCAACCCAACCCGGCCCAGCCCAGCGCCCAGTAACGAGAACCCCAACGTGGCCCAGCGCCCAGTAACCCCACCCCCAACCCCAACCCGTCCCAGCGCCCAGTAACGCGAACCACAACCACAACCCGGCCCAGCGCCCTGTAACCCCGACCCCAACCCGGACCAGCGCCCAGTAACCCCAACCCCTACCCCAACCCGGCCCAGCGCCCATTAACACGAACCCCAACCCCAACCCGGCCCAGTGCCCAGTAACCCGAACCCCAACCCCAACCCGGCCCAGCGCCGAGTAATCCGAACCCCAACCCCAACCCGGCCCAGCGCCCACTAACCCCAACCCCAACCCCAACCCGGCCCAGCGCTCAGTAACCCCAACGCCAACCCCAGCCCGGCCCAGCGCCCAGTAACCCCAACCCCAACCCGGCCCGGCGCCCTGTAACCCCAGCCCCAACCCCAACACGGCCCAGCGCCCAGTAACCCCAACGCCAACCCGGCCCAGCGCCTTGTAACCCCAACCCCAACCCGGCATAGCCCAGCGCCCAGTAACACGAACCCCAACGCGGCACTGCGCCCAGTATCCCCAACCCCAACCCCAACCCGGCCCAGCGCCCAGTAACCCCAACCCCAACCAGGCGCAGCGCCCAGTAACCCCAACCTCAACCCCAACCACAACCCCAACCCGGCCCAGCGCCCAGTAACCCCAACCCCAACCAGGCGCAGCGCCCAGTAACCCCAACCCCAACCCCAACCACAACCCCAACCCGGCCCAGCGCTCAGTAACCCCAACCCCAACCCGGCCCAGCGCCCAGTAACCCCAACCCCAACCCGCACCCGGCCCAGCGCCCAGTAACCCCAACCCCATCCCCAACCCGGCCCAGCGCCCAGTAACACCAACCCCAACCCCAACCCGGCCCAGCGCCCAGTAACCCAACCCGGCCCAGCGCCCAGTAACCCCAACCCCAACCCTTACCCTGCCCAGCGCCCAGTAACCCCAACCCCAACCCGAACGCGGCCCAGCGCCCAGTAACCCCAACCCCAACCCCAACCCGGCCCAGCGCCCAGTAACCCCAACCCCAACCCCAACCCGGCCCAGCGCCCAGTAACCCCAATCCCAACCCGGCCCAGCGCCCAGTAACCCCAACCCGGCAAAGCGCCCAGTACCCGCAACCCCAACCCGGCCCAGAGCCCAGTAACCCCAACCCCGACCCGGCCCAGCGCCCAGTAACCCCAACCCCAACCCCAACCCGGCCCAGCGCCCAGTAACCCCAACCCCAACCCGTCCCAGCGCCTTGTAACCCCAACCCAACCCGGCCCAGCCCAGCGCCCAGTAACGAGAACCCCAACGTGGCCCAGCGCCCAGTAACCCCACCCCCAACCCCAACCCGGCCCAGCGCCCAGTAACACGAACTCCAACCCCAACCCAGCCCAGCGCCCAGTAACCCCAGCCCCAACCCCAACCCGGCCCAGTGCCCAGTAACCCGAACCCCAACCCCAACCCGGCCCAGCGCCGAGTAATCCGAACCCCAACCCGGCCCAGCGCCCACTAACCCCAACCCCAACCCCAACCCGGCCCAGCGCTCAGTAACCCCAACTCCAACCCCAGCCCGGCCCAGCGCCCAGTAACCCCAATCCCAACCCGGCCCAGCGCCCAGTAACCCCAACCCCAACCACAACCCGGTCCAGCGCCCAGCGCCCAGTAACACCAACCCCAACCCCAACCTGGACCAGCGCCCAATAACCCCAACCCCAACCTGGCCCAACGCCTTGTAACCCAAACCCCAACCCCAACCAGGCACAGCGCCCAGTCACCCCAACCCCAACCACAACCCCAACCCGGCCCAGCGCCCAGTAACCCCAACCCCAACCCCTACCCGGCCCAGCGCCCAGTAAACCCAAACCCAACCCTAACCAAGCCCCAGCGCCCAGTAACCCCAACACCAACCCCAACCCGGCCAAGCGATCAGGAACCCCAACCCGATCCCCAGCCCGGCCCAGCGCCCAGTAACCCCAACCCCAATGCCATCCCGGCCCGGCGCCCAGTAACCCCAACCCGGCCTAGCGCCCAGTAACCCGAACCCCAACCCAGCCCAGCGCGCAGTAACCCCAACCCCGACCCGGCCCAGCGCCCAGTAACCCCAACCCCAACCCGGCCCAGTGCCCAGTAACCCCAACCCCAACCCGGCCCAGCGCCCAGCGCCCAGTAACCCCAACCCTAACCCCAAACCGGCCCAGCGCCCAGTAACCCCAACCACAACCATGCCCAGCGCCTTGTAACCCCAACCCCAACCCGGCACAGCCTAGCGCCCAGTAACCCCAACCCGGCCCAGCGCCCAGTAACGCGAACCCCAACGCGGCCGAGCGCCCAGTAGCCCCAACTCCAACCCCAACCCGTCTCAGCGCCCAGTAACCCGAACCCCAACCCCAACCCGGCCCAGCGCACAGTAACCTCAACCCCAACCCGGGCCAGCGCCTAGTAACCCAAACCCCAACCCCAACCCCAACCCGGCCCAGTGCCCAGTAACCCGAACCCCAACCCCAACACGGCCCAGCGCCCAGTAACCAGAACCCCAACCCCAACCCGGCCCAGCGCCCAGTAGCCATAACCCCAACACCAACCCGGCCCAGCGCCCAGTAACCCGAAACCCAACCTCAACCCGGCCCCGCGCCCAATAACGCCAAGCCCAACCCGGCCCAGCACCCAGTAACACGAACCACAACACCAACCCGGCCCAGCGCCCAGTAACCCCAACCCCAAGCCTAACCCGGCCCAGCGCCCAGTAACCAGAACCCCAACCCCAACACGGCCCAGCGCCCAGTAACCCCAATCCCAACCCGGCCAGCGCCCAGTAACCCCAACAACAACCCGGCCCAGTGCCCAGTAACCCCAAACCCAACCCGGCCCAGCGCCCAGCACCCAGTAACCCCAACTCCAACCCCAACCCGGCCCAGCGCCCAGTAACCCCAACCCCAACCCAGCCCAACGCCTTGTAACCCCAACCCCAAACCGGCCCAGCCCAGAGCCCAGGAACCCCAACCCGGCCCAGCACCGAGTAACGCGAATCCCAACCCCAACCCGGCCCAGCGACCAGTAACCCGAACCCCAACCCGGCCCAGCGCGCAGTAACCCCAACCCCGACCCGGCCCAGCGCCAATAACCCCAACCCGGCCCAGCGCCCAGTAACACGAACCCCAACCCCAACCCGGCCCAGCGCCCAGCAACCATAACCCCAACACCAACCCGGCCCAGCGCCCAGTAACCCCAAACCCAACCTCAACCCGGCCCCGCGCCCAATAACGCCAAGCCCAACCCGGCCCAGCGCCCAGTAACACGAACCACAACACCAACCCGGCCCAGCGCCCAGTAACCCCAACCCCAAGCCTAACCCGGCCCAGCGCCCAGTAACCAGAACCCCAACCCCAACACGGCCCAGCGCCCAGTAACCCCAATCCCAACCCGGCCAGCGCCCAGTAACCCCAACAACAACCCGGCCCAGTGCCCAGTAACCCCAAACCCAACCCGGCCCAGCGCCCAGCACCCAGTAACCCCAACTCCAACCCCAACCCGGCCCAGCGCCCAGTAACCCCAACCCCAACCCGGCCCAACGCCTTGTAACCCCAACCCCAACCCGGCCCAGCCCAGAGCCCAGGAACCCCAACCCGGCCCAGCGCCCAGTAACGCGAATCCCAACCCCAACCCGGCCCAGCGCCCAGTAACCCGAACCCCAACCCGGCCCAGCGCGCAGTAACCCCAACCCCGACCCGGCCCAGCGCCCAGTAACCCCAACCCGGCCCAGCGCGCAGTAACCCCAACCCCAACCACAACCCCAACCCGACCCAGCGCCCAGTAACCCCAACCCCAACCCCTACCCGGCCGAGCGCCCAATAAACCCAAACCCAACCCCAACCTTTACACAGAGAGTGGTGAGTCTCTGGAATTCTCTGCCACAGAAGGTAGTTGAGGCCAGTTCATTGGCTATATTTAAGAGGGCATTAGATGTGGCACTTGTGGCTAAAGGGATCAGGGGGTATGGAGAGAAGGCAGGTACGGGATACTGAGTTGGATGATCAGCCATGATCACATTGAATGGCGGTGCAGGCTCGAAGGGCCGAATGGCCTACTCCTGCACCTAGTTTCTATGTTTCTATGTTTCTAACCAAGCCCCAGCGCCCAGTAACCCCAACACCAACCCCAACCCGGCCAAGCGCCCAGGAACCCCAACCCGATCCCCAGCCCGGCCCAGCGCCCAGTAACCCCAACCCCAACCCCAACCCGGTCCAGCGCCCAGTAACCCCAATCCGAAACCGGCCCAGCGCCCAGTAACACCAAACCCAACGCCATTCCGGCCCGGCGCCCAGTAAACCCAACCCGGCCTAGCGCCCAGTAACCCGAACCCCAAACCGGCCCAGCGCGCAGTAACCCCAACCCCGACCCGGCCCAGCGCCCAGTAACCCCAACCCCAACCCGGCCCAGTGCCCAGTAACCCCAAACCCAACCCGGCCCAGCGCCCAGCGCCCAGTAACCCCAACCCTAACCCCAACCCGGCCCAGCGCCCAGTAACGCGAACCCGAACGCGGCCGAGCGCCCAGTAACCCCAACTCCAACCCCAACCCGTCTCAGCGCCCAGTAACCCGAACCCCAACCCCAACCCGGCCCAGCGCCCAGTAACCTCAACCCCAACCCGGGCCAGCGCCTAGTAACCCAAACACCAACCCCAACCCGGCCCAGCGCCCAGTAACCCGAACACCAACCCCAACACGGCCCAGCGCCCAGTAACCAGAACCCCAACCCCAACCCGGCCCAGCGCCCAGTAACCATAACCCCAACACCAACCCGGCCCAGCGCCCAGTAACCCCAAACCCAACCTCAACCCGGCCCAGAGTCCAGTAACGCCAAGCCCAACCCGGCCCAGCGCCCAGTAACACGAACCACAACCCCAACCCGGCCCAGCGCCAAGTAACCCCAACCCCAAGCCCAATCCGGCCCAGCGCCCAGTAACCAGAACCCCAACCCCAACACGGCCCAGCGCCCAGTAACCCCAATCCCAACCCGGCCAGCGCACAGTAACCCCAACAACAACCCGGCCCAGTGCCCAGTAACCCCAAACCCAACCCGGCCCAGCGCCCAGCACCCAGTAACCCCAACTCCAACCCCAACCCGGCCCAGCGCCCAGTAACCCCAACCCCAACCCGGCCCAGCACCTTGTAACCCCAACCCCAACCCGGACCAGCCCAGCGCCCAGGAACCCCAACCCGGCCCAGCGCCCAGTAACGCGAACCCCAACCCCAACCCGGCCCAGCGCCCAGTAACCCGAACCCCAACCCGGCCCAGCGCGCAGTAACCCCAACCCCGACCCGGCCCAGGGCCCAGTAACCCCAACCCGGCCCAGCGCCCAGTAACGCGAACCACAACGCGGCCGAGCGCCCAGTAACCCCAACTCAAACCCCAACCCGTCTCAGTGCCCAGTAACCCGAACCCCAACGCCAATGCGGCCCAGCGCCCAGTAACCCCAACCCCAACCCGGCCCAGCGCCCAGTAACCCAAACCCAAATCCCAACCCGGCCCAGCGCCCAGTAACCCGAAACCCAACCCCAACACGGCCCAGCGCCCTGTAACCAGAACCCCAACCCCATCCCGGCCCAGCGCCCAGTAACCCCAACCCCAACCCGGCCCAGCGCCCAGTAACCCCAACCCCAACCCCTACCCGGCCCAGCGCACAGTAACCCCAACCGCAACCCCAACGCGGCCGAGCGCCCAGTAAGCCCAACTCCAACCCCAACCCGTCTCAGTGCCCAGTAACCCGAACCCCAACGCCAACCCGGCCCAGCGCCCAGTAACCCCAACCCTAACCCGGCCCAGCGCCCAGTAACCCAAACCCAAATCCCAACCCGCACCAGCGCCCAGTAACCCGAACCCCAACCCCAACCCGGCCCAGCGCCCCAGTAACCCCAACCCCAACCAGGCCCAGCGCCCAGTAACCCCAACCCCAACCCGGCCCAGCGCCCAGTAACCCGAACCCCAACCCGGATCAGCGCCCAGTAACCCCAACCCCAACCCCAACACGGCCAGCGCCCAGTAACCGCAACCCCAACCCCAACCCCAACCAGGCCCAGCGCCTAGTAACCCCAACCTCAACCCGGCCCAGCGCCCAGTAACCCCAACCCCAACCCCAACCCGGCCCAGCGCCCAGTAACACCAACCCCAACCCCAACCCGGCCCAGCGCCCAGTAACCCCAACCCCAACCCTAACCCGGCCCAGCGCCCAGTAACCCCAACCCCAACCCTACCCGGCCCAGCCCACAGTAACCCCAACCCCAACCCCAACGCGGCCCAGCGCCCAGTAACCCCAAACCCAACCTCAACCCGGCCCAACGCCCAGTAACGCCAATCCCAACCCGGCCCAGCGCCCAGTAACACGAACCCCAACCCCAACCCGGCCCAGCGCCGAGTAACCCCAACCCCAAGCCCAACCCGGCCCAGCGCCCAGTGACCCCAACCCCAACCCCAACCCGGCCCAGCGTCCAGTAACCCCAATCCCAACCCGGCCCAGCGCCGAGTAACACCAACCCCAACCCCAACACGGCCCAGCGCCCAGTAACCCCAACCCCGACCCGGCCCAGCGCCCAGTAATCCCTACCCCAACCCGGCCCAGCGCCCAGTAACCCGAACCCCAACCCGGATCTGCGCCCAGTAATCCCAACTCCAACCCCAAACCGGCCAGCGCCCAGTAACCGCAACCCCAACCCCAACCCCAACCAGGCCCAGCGCCCAGTAACCACAACCCCAACCAGGCCCAGCGCCCAGTAACCCCAATCCCAACCCCAACCCGGCCCAGCGCCCAGTAACCCCAACCCTAACCCGGCCCAGCGCCCAGTAACCCGAACCCCAACCCGGATCAGCGCCCAGTAACCCCAACCCCAACCCCAACCCGGCCAGCGCCCAGTAACCGCAACCCCAACCAGGCCCAGCGCCTAGTAACCCCAACCCCAACCCGGCCCAGCGCCCAGTAACCCTAACCCCAACTCCAACCCGGCCCAGCGCCCAGTAACACCAACCCCAACCCCAACCCGGCCCAGCGCCTAGTAACCCAAACACCAACCCCAACCCGGCCCAGCGCCCAGTAACCCGAACCCCAACCCCAACACGGCCCAGCGCCCAGTAACCAGAACCCCAACCCCAACCCGGCCCAGCGCCCAGTAACCATAACCCCAACACCAACCCGGCCCAGCGCCCAGTAACCCCAAACCCAACCTCAACCCGGCCCAGAGTCCACTAACGCCAAGCCCAACCCGGCCCAGCGCCCAGTAACACGAACCACAACCCCAACCCGGCCCAGCGCCCAGTAACCCCAACCCCAAGCCCAATCCGGCCCAGCGCCCAGTAACCAGAACCCCAACCCCAACACGGCCCAGCGCCCAGTAACCCCAATCCCAACCCGGCCAGCGCACAGTAACCCCAACAACAACCCGGCCCAGTGCCCAGTAACCCCAAACCCAACCCGGCCCAGCGCCCAGCACCCAGTAACCCCAACTCCAACCCCAACCCGGCCCAGCGCCCAGTAACCCCAACCCCAACCCGGCCCAGCACCTTGTAACCCCAACCCCAACCCGGACCAGCCCAGCGCCCAGGAACCCCAACCCGGCCCAGCGCCCAGTAACGCGAACCCCAACCCCAACCCGGCCCAGCGCCCAGTAACCCGAACCCCAACCCGGCCCAGCGCGCAGTAACCCCAACCCCGACCCGGCCCAGCGCCCAGCAACCCCAACCCGGCCCAGCGCCCAGTAACCCAAACCCAAATCCCAACCCGGCCCAGCGCCCAGTAACCCGAACCCCAACCCCAACACGGCCCAGCGCCCAGTAACCAGAACCCCAACCCCATCCCGGCCCAGCGCCCAGTAACCCCAACCCCAACCAGGCCCAGCGCCCAGTAACCCCAACCCCAACCCGGCCCAGCGCCCAGTAACCCGAACCTCAACCCGGATCAGCGCCCAGTAACCCCAACCACAACCCCAACCCGGCCAGCGCCCAGTAACCGCAACCCCAACCCCAACCCCAACCAGGCCCAGCGCCTAGCAACCCCAACCCCAACCCGGCCCAGCGCCCAGTAACCCCAAACCCAAATCCAACCCGGCCCAGCGCCCAGTAACACCAACCCCAACCCCAACCCGGCCCAGCGCCCAGTAACCCCAACCCCAACCCGGCCCAGCGCCCAGTAACCCCAACCCCAACCCCTACCCGGCCCAGCGCACAGTAACCCCAACCGCAACCCCAACGCGGCCGAGCGCCCAGTAACCCCAACTCCAACCCCAACCCGTCTCAGTGCCCAGTAACCCGAACCCCAACGCCAACCCGGCCCAGCGCCCAGTAACCAGAACCCCAACCCCAACCCGGCCCAGCGCCCAGTAACCCAAACCCAAATCCCAACCCGCACCAGCGCCCAGTAACCCGAACCCCAACCCCAACACGGCCCAGCGCCCAGTAACCAGAACCCCAACCCCAACCCGGCCCAGCGCCCAGTAACCCCAACCCCAACCAGGCCCAGCGCCCAGTAACCCCAACCCCAACCCGGCCCAGCGCCCAGTAACCCGAACCCCAACCCGGATCAGCGCCCAGTAACCCCAACCCCAACCCCAACACGGCCAGCGCCCAATAACCGCAACCCCAACCCCAACCCCAACCAGGCCCAGTGCCTAGTAACCCCAACCTCAACCCGGCCCAGCGCCCAGTAACCCCAACCCCAACCCCAACCCGGCCCAGCGCCCAGTAACACCAACCCCAACCCCAACCCCAACCCCAACCCGGCCCAGCGCCCAGTAACCCCAACCCCAACCGTAACCCGGCCCAGCGCCCAGTAACCCCAACCCCAACCCTACCCGGCCCAGCCCACAGTCACCCCAACCCCAACCCCAACGCGGCCCAGCGCCCAGTAACCCCAAACCCAACCTCAACCCGGCCCAACGCCCAGTAACGCCAATCCCAACCCGGCCCAGCGCCCAGTAACACGAACCCCAACCCCAACCCGGCCCAGCGCCGAGTAACACCAACCCCAACCCCAACACGGCCCAGCGCCCAGTAACCCCAACCCCGACCCGGCCCAGCGCCCAGTAACCCCTATCCCAACCCGGCCCAGCGCCCAGTAACCGGAACCCCAACCCGGATCTGCGCCCAGTAATCCCAACTCCAACCCCAAACCGGCCAGCGCCCAGTAACCGCAACCCCAACACCAACCCCAACCAGGCCCAGCGCCCAGTAACCCCAACCCCAACCAGGCCCAGTGCCCAGTAACCCCAACCCCAACCCCAACCCGGCCAGCGCCCAGTAACCGCAACCCCAACCAGGCCCAGCGCCTAGTAACCCCAACCCCAACCCGGCCCAGCGCCCAGTAACCCCAACCCCAACTCCAACCCGGCCCAGCGCCCAGTAACACCAACCCCAACCCCAACCCGGCCCAGCGCCCAGTAACCCCAACCCCAACCCCAACCCGGCCCAGCGCCCAGTAACCCCAACCCCAACCCCTACCCGGCCCAGCGCACAGTAACCCCAACCCCAACCCCAACGCGGCCGAGCGCCCAGCAACCCCAACTCCAACCCCAACCCGTCTCATTGCCCAGTAACCCGAACCCCAACGCCAACCCGGCCCAGCGCCCAGTAACCCCAACCCCAACCCGGCCCAGCGCCCAGTAACCCAAACCTGAACACCAACACGGCCAGCGCCCAGTAACCGCAACACCAACCACAACCCCAACCCGGCCCAGCGCCCAGTAACCCCAACCCCAACCCCAACCCGGCCCAGTGCCCAGTAACACCAACCCCAACCCCAACCCGGCCCAGCGCCCAGTAACCCCAACCCCAACCCTAACCCGGCCCAGCGCCCAGTAACCCCAACCCCAACCCCTACCCGGCCCAGCGCACAGTAACCCGAACCCCAACCCCAACGCGGCCCAGCGCCCAGTGACCAGAACCCCAACCCGGCCCAGCGCCCAGTAACCCCAACACCAACCCGGCCCAGTGCCCAGTAACCCCAAACTCAACCCGGCCCAGCGCCCAGCACCCAGTAACCCCAACCCCAACCCGGCCCAGCGCCCAGTAACACCAAACCCAACCCGCCCCAGCTCCTTGTAACCCCAACCCCAACCCGGCCCAGCCCAGCGCCCAGTAATCCCAACCCGGCCCAGCGCCCAGTAACGCGAACCCCAACGCGGCCCAGCGCCCAGTAACCCCAAACCCAACCCCAACCCGTCTCAGCGCCCAGTAATCCGAACTCCAACCCCAACCCGGCCCAGCGCCCAGTAACCCCAACACCAACCCGGCCCAGTGCCCAGAAACCCAAACCCCAACCCCAACACGGCCCAGCGCCCAGTAACCCCAACCCCAACTCCAACCCGGCCCAGCGCCCAGTAACACTAACCCCAACCCCAACCCGGCCCAGCGCCCAGTAACCCCAACCCCAACCCCAACCCGGCCCAGCGCCCAGTAACCACAACCCCAACCCCTACCCGGCCCAGCGCACAGTAACCCCAACCCCAACCCCAACGCGGCCGAGCGCCCAGCAACCCCAACTCCAACCCCAACCCGTCTCAGTGCCCAGTAACCCGAACCCCAACGCCAACCCGGCCCAGCGCCCAGTAACCCCAACCCCAACCCGGCTCAGCGCCCAGTAACCCAAACCCAAATCCCAACCCGGCCCAGCGCCCAGTAACCCGAACCCCAACCCCAACACGGCCCAGCGCCCAGTAACCAGAACCCCAACCCGAACCCGGCCCAGCGCCCAGTAATCCCAACCCCAACCCGGCCCAGCTCCCAGTAACCCTAACCCCAACCCGGATCAGCGCCCAGTAACCCCAACCCGAACACCAACCCGGCCAGCGCACAGTAACCGCAACACCAACCCCAACCCCAACCCGGCCCAGCGCCCAGTAAACCCAACCCCAAACCCAACCCGGCCCAGCGCCCAGTAACACCAACCCCAACCCCAACCCGGCCCAGCGCCCAGTAACCCCAACCCCAACCCTAACCCGGCCCAGCGCCCAGTAACCCCAACCCCAACCCCTACCCGGCCCAGCGCACAGTAACCCGAACCCCAACCCCAACGCGGCCCAGCGCCCAGTAACCAGAACCCCAACCCGGCCCAGCGCCCAGTAACCCCAACACCAACCCGGCCCAGTGCCCAGTAACCCCAAACTCAACCCGGCCCAGCGCCCAGCACCCAGTAACCCCAACCCCAACCCGGCCCAGCGCCCAGTAACCCCAAACCCAACCCGCCCCAGCGCCTTGTAACCCCAACCCCAACCCGGCCCAGCCCAGCGCCCAGTAACCCCAACCCGGCCCAGCGCCCAGTAACGCGAACCCCAACGCGGCCCAGCGCCCAGTAACCCCAAACCCAACCCCAACCCGTCTCAGCGCCCAGTAATCCGAACTCCAACCCCAACCCGGCCCAGCGCCCAGTAACCCCAACCCCAACCCGGCCCAGCGCCCAGAAACCCAAACCCCAACCCCAACACGGCCCAGCGCCCAGTAACCGAACC
Organism: Raja brachyura; assembly: GCA_963514005.1. The sequence goes on along the minus strand of OY740785.1, from coordinate 32,632,686 downwards.
CCAACCCCAACCAGGCGCAGCGCCCAGTAACACGAACCCGAACCCCAACACGGCCCAGCGCCCAGTAACCAGAACCCCAACCCGAACCCGGCCCAGCGCCCAGTAATCCCAACCCCAACCCGGCCCAGCTCCCAGTAACCCGAACCCCAACCCGGATCAGCGCCCAGTAACCCCAACCCGAACACCAACCCGGCCAGCGCACAGTAACCGCAACACCAACCCCAACCCCAACCCGGCCCAGCGCCCAGTAAACCCAACCCCAAACCCAACCCGGCCCAGCGCCCAGTAACACCAACCCCAACCCCAACCCGGCCCAGCGCCCAGTAACCCCAACCCCAACCCTAACCCGGCCCAGCGCCCAGTAACCCCAACCCCAACCCCTACCCGGCCCAGCGCACAGTAACCCGAACCCCAACCCCAACGCGGCCCAGCGCCCAGTAACCAGAACCCCAACCCGGCCCAGCGCCCAGTAACCCCAACACCAACCCGGCCCAGTGCCCAGTAACCCCAAACTCAACCCGGCCCAGCGCCCAGCACCCAGTAACCCCAACCCCAACCCGGCCCAGCGCCCAGTAACCCCAAACCCAACCCGCCCCAGCGCCTTGTAACCCCAACCCCAACCCGGCCCAGCCCAGCGCCCAGTAACCCCAACCCGGCCCAGCGCCCAGTAACGCGAACCCCAACGCGGCCCAGCGCCCAGTAACCCCAAACCCAACCCCAACCCGTCTCAGCGCCCAGTAATCCGAACTCCAACCCCAACCCGGCCCAGCGCCCAGTAACCCCAACCCCAACCCGGCCCAGCGCCCAGAAACCCAAACCCCAACCCCAACACGGCCCAGCGCCCAGTAACCGAACCCCAACCCCAACCAGGCCCAGCGCCCAGTAACACGAACCCGAACCCCAACCCGGCCCAGCGCCCAGTAACCTCAACCCCAACCAGGCCCAGCGCCCAGTAGCCCCAACCCCATCACGGCCCAGCACCCAGTAACCCCAACCCCAACCCCAACCCGGCCAAGCGCCCAGTAACCCCAACCCCAAACCAAGCCCGGTCCAACGCCCTGTAACCCCAACCCCAACCACAACCCGGCCAAACGCCCAGTAACCCCAAACCCAACCCCAACCCCAACCCGGCCTAGCGCCGAGTAACCCCAACCCCAACCCGGCCCAGCGCACAGTAACCCCAACCCCAACCCGGCCCAGCGCCCGGTAACCCCTACCCCAACCCGGCCCAGCGCCCAGTAACGCGAACCCCAACCCGGATCTGCGCCCAGTAATCCCAACCCCAACCCCAACCCGGCCAGCGCCCAGTAACCGCAACCCCAACCCCAACCCCAACCAGGCCCAGCGCCCAGTAACCCCAACCCCAACCAGGCCCAGCGCCCAGTAACCCCAATCCCAACCCCAACCCGGCCCAGCGCCCAGGAACCCCAACCCCAACCCGGCCCAGCGCCCAGTAACCCGAACCCCAACCCGGATCAGCGCCCAGTAACCCCAACCCCAACCCCAACCCGGCCAGCGCCAAGTAACCGCAACCCCAACCCCTACCCCAACCAGGCCCAGCGCCTAGTAACCCCAACCCCAACCCGGCCCAGCGCCCAGTAACCCCAACCCCAACTCCAACCCGGCCCAGCGCCCAGTAACACCAACCCCAACCCCAACCCGGCCCAGCGCCCAGTAACCCCAACCCCAACCCCAACCCGGCCCAGCGCCCAGTAACCCCAACCCCAACCCGGCCCAGCGCACAGTAACCCCCACCCCAACCCCAACGCGGCCGAGCGCCCAGTAACCCCAACTCCAACCCCAACCCGTCTCAGTGCCCAGTAACCCGAACCCCAACGCCAACCCAGCCCAGCGCCCAGTAACCCCAACCCCAACCCGGCCCAGCGCCCAGTAACCCAAACCCAAATCCCAACCCGGCCCAGCCCCAGTAACCCCAACCCCAACCAGGCCCAGCGCCCAGTAACCCCAACCCCAACCCGGCCCAGCGCCCAGTAACCCGAACCCCAACCCGGATCAGCGCCCAGTAACCCCAACCCCAACCCCAACCCGGCCCAGCGCACAGTAACCCCAACCCCAACCCCAACGCGGCCCAGCGCCCAGTAACCCCAAACCCAACCTCAACCCGGCCCAGCGCCCAGTAACGCCAATTCCAACTCGGCCGAGCACCCAGTAACACGAACCCTAACCCCAACCCGGCTCAGCGCCGAGTAACCCCAACCCCAAGCCCAACCCGGCCCAGCGCCCAGTAACCCCTACCCCAACCACAACCCGGCCCAGCGTCCAGTAACCCCAATCCCAACCCGGCCCAGCGCCGAGTAACACCAACCCCAACCACAACACGGCCCAGCGCCCAGTAACGCCAACCCCGACCCGGCCCAACGCCCAGTAACCCCAACACCAACCCGGCCCAGTGCCCAGTAACCCCAAACCCAACCCGGCCCAGCGCCCAGCACCCAGTAACCCCAACCCCAACCCGGCCCAGCGCCCAGTAACCCCAAACCCAACCCGCCCCAGCGCCTTGTAACCCCAACCCCAACCCGGCCCAGCCCAGCGCCCAGTAACCCCAACCCGGCCCAGCGCCCAGTAACGCGAACCCCAACCCGGCCCAGCGCCCAGTAACCCCAACCCCAACCCCAACCCGTCTCAGCGCCCAGTAATCCGAACTCCAACCCCAACCCGGCCCAGCGCCCAGTAACCCCAACCCCAACCCGGCCCAGCGCCCAGAAACCCAAACCCCAACCCCAACACGGCAAAGCGCCCAGTAACCGAACGCCAACCCCAACCAGGCCCAGCGCCCAGTAACCCGAACCCCAACCCCAACCCGGCCCAGCGCCCAGTAACCCCAACCCCAACCCCAACCCGGCCCAGCGCCCAGTAACCCCAACCCCAACCCCTACCCGGCCCAGCGCACAGTAACCCCAACCCCAACCCCAACGCGGCCGAGCGCCCAGTAACCCCAATTCCAACCCCAACCCGTCTCAGTGCCCAGTAACCCGAACCCCAACGCCAACCCGGCCCAGCGCCCAGTAACCCCAACCCCAAGCCGGCCCAGCACCCAGTAACCCAAACCCAAATCCCAACCCGGCCCAGCGCCCAGTAACCCGAACCCCAACCCCAACACGGCCCAGCGCCCAGTAACCAGAACCCCAACCCGAACCCGGCCCAGCGCCCAGTAACCCCAACCCCAACCAGGCCCAGCGCCCAGTAACCCCAACCCCAACCCGTCCCAGCGCCCAGTAACCCGAACCCCAACCCGGATCAGCGCCCAGTAACCCCAACCCCAACCCCAACCCGGCCAGCGCCCAGTAACCGCAACACCAACCCCAACCCAAACCAGGCCCAGCGCCTAGCAACCCCAACCCCAACCCGGCCCAGCGCCCAGTAACCCCAACCCCAACCCCAACCCGGCCCAGCGCCCAGTAACACCAACCCCAACCCCAACCCGGCCCAGCGCCGAGTAACCCCAACCCCAAGCCCAACCCGGCCCAGCGCCCAGTAACCCCAACCCCAACCCCAACCCGGCCCAGCGTCCAGAAACCCCAATCCCAACCCGGCCCAGTGCCCAGTAACACCAACCCCAACTCCAACACGGCACAGCTCCAAGTAACCCCAACCCCGACCCGGCCCAGCGCCCAGTAACCCCAACACCAACCCGGCCCAGTGCCCAGTAACCCCAAACCCAACCCGGCCCAGCGCCCAGCACCCAGTAACCCCAACCCCAACCCGGCCCAGCGCCAAGTAACCCAAAACGCAACCCGCCCCAGCGCCTTGTAACCCCAACCCCAACTCGGCCCAGCCCAGCGCCCAGTAACCCCAACCCGGCCCAGCGCCCAGTAACGCGAACCCCAACGCGGCCCAGCGCCCGGTAACCCCAACCCCAACCCGTCTCAGCGCCCAGTAATCCGATCTCCAACCCCAACCCGGCCCAGCGCCCAGTAACCCCAACCCCAACCCGGCCCAGCGCCCAGAAACCCAAACCCCAACCCCAACACGGCCCAGCGCCCAGTAACCGAACGCCAACCCCAACCAGGCCCAGCGCCCAGTAACCCGAACCCGAACCCCAACCCGGCCCAGCGCCCAGTAACCCCAACCCCAACCCCAACCCGGCCCAGCGCCCAGTAACCCCAACCCCAACCCCTACCCGGCCCAGCGCACAGTAACCCCAACCCCAACCCCAACGCGGCCGAGCGCCCAGTAACCCCAACTCCAACCCCAACCCGTCTCAGTGCCCAGTAACCCGAACCCCAACGCCAACCCGGCCCAGCGCCCAGTAACCCCAACCCCAAGGTGGCCCAGCACCCAGTAACCAGAACCCCAACCCGAACCCGGCCCAGCGCCCAGTAACCCCAACCCCAACCAGGCCCAGCGCCCAGTAACCCCAACCCCAACCCGTCCCAGCGCCCAGTAACCCCAACCCCAACCCGGATCAGCGCCCAGTAACCCCAACCACAACCCCAACCCGGCCAGCGCCCAGTAACCGCAACACCAACCCCAACCCAAACTAGGCCCAGCGCGTAGCAACCCCAACCCCAACCCGGCCCAGCGCCCAGTAACCCCAACCCCAACCCCAACCCGGCCCAGCGCCCAGTAACACCAACCCCAACCCCAACCCGGCCCAGCGCCGAGTAACCCCAACCCCAAGCCCAACCCGGCCCAGCGCCCAGTAACCCCAACCCCAACCACAACCCGGCCCAGCGTCCAGAAACCCCAATCCCAACCCGGCCCAGCGCCCAGTAACACCAACCCCAACTCCAACATGGCACAGCTCCCAGTAACCCCAACCCCGACCCGGCCCAGCGCCCAGTAACCCCAACACCAACCCGGCCCAGTGCCCAGTAACCCCAAACCCAACCCGGCCCAGCGCCCAGCACCCAGTAACCCCAACCCCAACCCGGCCCAGCGCCCAGTAACCCAAAACGCAACCCGCCCCAGCGCCTTGTAACCCCAACCCCAACCCGGCCCAGCCCAGCGCCCAGTAACCCCAACCCGGCCCAGCGCCCAGTAACGCGAACCCCAACGCGGCCCAGCGCCCAGTAACCCCAACCCCAACCCCAACCCGTCTCAGCGCCCAGTAATCCGATCTCCAACCCCAACCCGGCCCAGCGCCCAGTAACCCCAACCCCAACCCGGCCCAGCGCCCAGAAACCCAAACCCCAACCCCAACACGGCCCAGCGCCCAGTAACCGAACCCCAACCCCAACCAGGCCCAGCGCCCAGTAACCCGAACCCCAACCCCAACCCGGCCCAGCGCCAAGTAACCCCAACCCCAACCAGGCCCAGCGCCCAGTAGCCCCAACCCCAAACCATCCCAGCACCCAGTAACCCCAACCCCAACCCCAACCCCAACCCCAACCCGGCCAAGCGCCCAGCAACCCCAACACCAAACCAAGCCCGGTCCACCGCCCTGGAACCCCAACCCCTACCCCAACCCGGCCCAGCGCACAGTAACCCCAACCCCAACCCCAACCCGGCCCAGCGCCCAGTAACCCCTACCCCAACCCCGCCCAGCGCCCAGTAACCCGAACCACAACCCGGATCAGCGCCCAGTATTCCCAACCCCAACACCAACCTGGCCAGCGCCCAGTAACCGCAAACCCAACCCCAACCCCAACCAGGCCCAGCGCCCAGTAACCCCAACCCCAACCAGGCCCAGCGCCCAGTAACCCCAATCCCAACCCCAACCCGGCCCAGCGCCCAGTAACCCCAACCCCAACCCGGCCCAGGGCCCAGTAACCCCAACCCCAACCCCAACCCGGCCCAGCGCCCAGTAACCCCAACCCGGCCCAGCGCCCAGTAACCCCAACCCCAACCACAACCCCAACCCGGCCCAGCACCCAGTAACCCCAACCCCAACCCCAACCCGGCCCAGCGCCCAGTAACCCCAAACCAAACCCCAAACCGGACCAGCGCCCAGTAACCCCAACCCCAACCCGGCCCAGCGCCCAGTAACCCCAACCCCAACCCCAACCCTGCCCAGCGCCCAGTAACAACAACCCCAACCCCAAACCGGCCCAGCGCCCAGTAACCCCAACCCGAACACCAACCCGGCCCAGCGCCCAGTAACCCCATCCCCAACCCCAACCCAGCCCTGCACCCAGTAACCCCAACCCCAACCCGGCCAAGCGCGCAGTAACCCAATCCCAACCCCAACCCGGCCCAGCGCCCAGTAACCCCAACCCCATCCCCAGCCCGGCCCAGCGCCCAGTAAACCCAACCCCAACCCCAACCCGGCCCAGCGCCCAGTAACCCCAACCCCAAACCGGCCCAACGCCTTGGAACCCCAACCCCTACCCGGCCCAGCCCTGCGCCCAGTAACCCCAACCCGGCCCAGCGCCCAGTAACGCGAACCCCAACGCGGCCCAAGGCCCAGTAACCCCAACCCCAACCCCAACCCGTCTCAGCGCCCAGTAACGCGACCCCAACCCCAACCCGGCCCAGCGCCCAGTAACCCCAACCCCAACCCGGCCCAGCGCCCAGTGACCCAAACCCCACCCCAACACAGCCCAGCGCCCAGTAACCGAACCCCAACCCCAACCAGGCCCAGCGCCCAGTAACACGAACCCCAACCCCAGCCCGGCCCAGCGCCCAGTAACCACAACCCCAACCGGGCACAGCGCCCAGTAACCCCAACCCCAACCCGGCCCAGCGCCCAGTAGCCCCAACCCCAACCCGGCCCAGCACCCAGTAACCCCAACCCCAAACCGGCCAAGCGCCCAGTAACCCCAACCCCAAACCAAGCCCGGTCCACCGCCCTGTAACCCCAACCCCAACCACAACCCGGCCAAACGCCCAGTAACCCCAAACCCAACCCCAACCCCAACCCGGCCTAGCGCCGAGTAACTCCAACCCCAACCCGGCCCAGCGCACAGTAACCCCAACCCCAACCCGAACCCGGCCCAGCGCCCAGTAACCCCTACCCCAACCCGGCCCAGCGCCCAGTAACCCGAACCCCAACCCGGATCAGCGCCCAGTAATCCCAAACCCAACCCCAACCCGGCCAGCGCCCAGTAACCGCAACCCCAACCCCAACCCCAACCAGGCCCAGCGCCCAGTAACACCAATCCCAACCCCAACCCGGCCCAGCGCCCAGTAACCCCAACCCCAACCCGGCCCAGTGCCCAGTAACCCCAACCCCAACCCCAACCCGGCCCAGCGCCCAGTAACCCCAACCCCAACCCGGCCCAGCGCCCAGTAACCCCAACCCCAACCACAACCCCAACCCGGCCCAGCGCCCAGTAACCCCAACCCCAACCCCAACCCCAACCCGGCCCAGCGAACAGTAACCCCAAACCAAACCCCAAACCGGACCAGCGCCCAGTAACCCCAACCCTAACCCGGCCCAGCGCCCAGTAACCCCAACCCCAACCCCAACCCGGCCCAGCGCCCAGTAACAACAACCCCAACCCCAAACCGGCCCAGCGCCCAGTAACCCCAACCCGAACACCAACCCGGCCCAGCGCCCAGTAACCCCATCCCCAACCCCAACCCAGCCCTGTACCCAGTAACCCCATCCCCAAACCGGCCAAGCGCCCAGTAACCCAATCCCAACCCCAACCCGGCCCAGCGCCCAGTAACCCCAACCACAACCCCAATCCCAACGCGGCCCAGTGCCCAGTTACCCCAACCCCAACCCCAACCCCAACCCGGCCCAGCTCCCAGTAACCCCAACCCCAACCCCAACCGCAACCCGGCCCAGCTCCCAGTAACCCCAACTCCAACCGCAAACCGGCCCAGCGCCCAGCAACCCCAATCCCAACCCGGCCCAGCGCCCAGTAACCCCAACCCCAACCCCAACACGGCCCATCGCCCAGTTACCCCAACCCCAACCCCAACCCCAACCCGCACAGCGCCCAGTTATGCCAAACCCAACCCGGCCTAGCGCCCAGTAACCCCAACCCCAACCCGGCCCAGCGCCCAGCAGCCAGTAACCCCAACCCCAAACCGGCCCAGCGCCCAGTAACCCCAACCCCAACCCGTCCCGGCGCCCTGTAACCCCAACCCCAACCCGGCCCAGCCCAGCGCCCAGTAACCCTAACCCGGCCCAGCGCCCAGTAACGCGAACCCCAACGCAGCCCAGCGCCCAGTAACCCCAACCCCAACCCCAACCCGTCTCAGCGCCCAGTAATCAGAACTCCAACCCCAACCCGGCCCAGCGCCCAGTAACCCCAACCCCAACCCGGCCCAGCGCCCAGTAACCCAAACCCCAAACCCAACACGGCCCAGCGCCCAGTAACCGAACCCCAACCCCAACCAGGCCCAGCGCCCAGTAACCCGAACCCCAACCCCAACCCGGCCCAGCGCCCAGTAACCCCAACCCCAACCCGGCCCAGCGCCCAGTAGCCCCATCCCGAACCCGGCCCAGCGCCCAGTAACCCCAACCCCAAACCAAGCCCGGTCCACCGCCCAGTAACCCCAAACTCAACCCCAACCCCAACCCGGCCTAGCGCACAGTAACCCCAACCCCAACCCGGCCCAGCGCCCAGTAACCCCTACCCCAACCCGGCCCAGCGCCCAGTAACCACAATCCCAACCCGGCCCAGCGCCCAGTAACACCAACCCCAACCCCAACACGGCCCAGCGCCCAGTAACCCCAACCCCAACCCGGCCCAGCACCCAGTAACCCCAACCCCAAACCGGCCAAGCGCCCAGTAACCCCAACCCCAAACCAAGCCCGGTCCACCGCCCTGTAACCCCAACCCCAACCACAACCCGGCCAAACGCCCAGTAACCCCAAACCCAACCCCAACCCCAACCCGGCCTAGCGCCGAGTAACTCCAACCCCAACCCGGCCCAGCGCACAGTAACCCCAACCCCAACCCGAACCTGGCCCAGCGCCCAGTAACCCCTACCCCAACCCGGCCCAGCGCCCAGTAACCCGAACCCCAACCCGGATCAGCGCCCAGTAATCCCAAACCCAACCCCAACCCGGCCAGCGCCCAGTAACCGCAACCCCAACCCCAACCCCAACCAGGCCCAGCGCCCAGTAACACCAATCCCAACCCCAACCCGGCCCAGCGCCCAGTAACCCCAACCCCAACCCGGCCCAGGGCCCAGTAACCCCAACCCCAACCCCAACCCGGCCCAGCGCCCAGTAACCCCAACCCCAACCCGGCCCAGCGCCCAGTAACCCCAACCCCAACCACAACCCCAACCCGGCCCAGCGCCCAGTAACCCCAACCCCAACCCCAACCCCAACCCGGCCCAGCGAACAGTAACCCCAAACCAAACCCCAAACCGGACCAGCGCCCAGTAACCCCAACCCTAACCCGGCCCAGCGCCCAGTAACCCCAACCCCAACCCCAACCCGGCCCAGCGCCCAGTAACAACAACCCCAACCCCAAACCGGCCCAGCGCCCAGTAACCCCAACCCGAACACCAACCCGGCCCAGCGCCCAGTAACCCCATCCCCAACCCCAACCCAGCCCTGTACCCAGTAACCCCATCCCCAAACCGGCCAAGCGCCCAGTAACCCAATCCCAACCCCAACCCGGCCCAGCGCCCAGTAACCCCAACACCAACCCCAACCCGGCCAAGCGCCGAGAAACCCCAACCCCATCCCCTGCCCGGCCCAGCGCCCAGTAACCCCAATCCCAACCCGGCCCAGCGCCCAGTAACACCAACCCCAACCCGGCCCAGTGCCCATTAACCCAAAACCCAACCCGGCCCAGCGCCAGTTACCCCAACCCCAACCCGGCCCAACGCCTTGTAACCCCAACCCCAACCCGGCCCAGCCCAGCGCCCAGTAACCCCAATCCGGCCCAGCGCCCAGTAACGCGAACCCAACGCGGCCGAACGCCCAGTAACCCCAACTCCAACCCCAACCCGTCTCAGCGCCCAGTAACCCGAACCCCAACCCCAACCCGGCCCAGCGCCCAGTAACCCTAACCCCAACCCGGCCCAGCGCCCAGTAACCCAAACCCCAACCCCAACCCGGCCCAGCGCCCAGTAACCCAAACCCCAACCCCAACACGTCCCAGCGCCCAGTAACCAGAACCCCAACCCCAACCCGGCCCAGCGCCCAGTAACCATAACCCCAACACCAACCCGGCCCAGCGCCCAGTAACCCCAAACCCATCCTCAACCCGGCCCAGCGCCCAGTAACACCAACCCCAACCCCAACACGGCCCAGCGCCCAGTAACATCAATCCCGACCCGGCCCAGCGCCCAGTAACCCCAACACCAACCCGGCCCAGTGCCCAGTAACCCCAACCCCAACCCGGCCCAGCGCCCAGCAGCCAGTAACCCCAACCCCAAACCGGCCCAGCGCCCAGTAACCCCAACCCCAACCCGCCCCGGCGCCCTGTAACCCCAACCCCAACCCGGCCCAGCCCAGCGCCCAGTAACCCTAACCCGGCCCAGCGCCCAGTAACGCGAACCCCAACGCGGCCCAGCGCCCAGTAACCCCAACCCCAACCCCAACCCGTCTCAGCGCCCAGTAATCAGAACTCCAACCCCAACCCGGCCCAGCGCCCAGTAACCCCAACCCCAACCCGGCCCAGCGCCCAGTAACCCAAACCCCAAACCCAACACGGCCCAGCACCCAGTAACCGAACCCCAACCCCAACCAGGCCCAGCGCCCAGTAACCCGAACCCCAACCCCAACCCGGCCCAGCGCCCAGTAACCCCAACCCCAACCCGGCCCAGCGCCCAGTAGCCCCATCCCGAACCCGGCCCAGCGCCCAGTAACCCCAACCCCAAACCAAGCCCGGTCCACCGCCCAGTAACACCAAACTCAACCCCAACCCGGCCTAGCGCACAGTAACCCCAACCCCAACCCGGCCCAGCGCCCAGTAACCCCTACCCCAACCCGGCCCAGCGCCCAGTAACCCGAACCCCAACCCGGATCAGCTCCCAGTAATCCCAACCCCAACCCCAACCCGGCCAGCGCCCAGTAACCGCAACCCCAACCCCAACCCCAACCAGGTCCAGCGCCCAGTAACCCCAACCCCAACCAGCCCCAGCGCCCAGTAACCCCAATCCCAACCCCAACCCGGCCCAGCGCCCAGTAACCCTAACCCCAACCCGGCCCAGGGCCCAGTTACCCCAACCCCAACCCCAACCCGGCCCAGCGCCCAGTAACCCCAACCCCAACCCGGCCCAGCGCCCAGTAACCCCAACCCCAACCACAACCCCAAACCGGCCCAGCGCCCAGTAACCCCAACCCCAACCCCAACCCGGCCCAGCGCCCAGTAACCCCAACCCAAACCCCAAACCGGACCAGCGCCCAGTAACCCCAACCCCAACCCGGCCAAGCGCCCAGTAACCCCAACCCCAACCCCAACCCGGCCCAGCACCCAGTAACAACAACCCCAACCCCAAACCGGCCCAGCGCCCAGTAACCCCAACCCGAACACCAACCCGGCCCAGCGCCCAGTAACCCCATCCCCAACCCCAACCCAGCCCTGCACCCAGTAACCCCAACCCCAACCCGGCCAAGCGCCCAGTAACCCAATCCCAACCCCAACCCGGCCCAGCGCCCAGTAACCCCAACAAAAACCCCAACCCGGCCAAGCGCCCAGCAACCCCAACCCCATCCCCAGCCCGGCGCAGCGCCCAGTAACCACAACCCCAACCCCAACCCGACCCAGCGCCCAGTAACCCCAATCCCAACCCGGCCCAGCGCCCAGTAACACCAACCCCAACCCGGCCCAGTGCCCAGTAACCCCAAACCCAACCCGGCCCAGCGCCCAGCACCCAGTAACCCCAACCCCAACCCCAACCCGGCCCAGCGCCCAGTAACCCCAACCCCAACCCGGCCCATCGCCTTGTAACCCCAACCCCTAACCGGCCCAGCCCTGCGCCCAGCAACCCCAACCCGGCCCAGCGCCCAGTAACGCGAACCCCAACGCGGCCCAAGGCCCAGTAACCCCAACCCCAACCCCAACCCGTCTCAGCGCCCAGTAACGCGACCCCAACCCCAACCCGGCCCAGCGCCCAGTAACCCCAACCCCAACCCGGCCCAGCGCCCAGTGACCCAAACCCCACCCCAACACAGCCCAGCGCCCAGTAACCGAACCCCAACCCCAACCAGGCCCAGCGCCCAGTAACACGAACCCCAACCCCAGCCCGGCCCAGCGCCCAGTAACCCCAACCCCAACCCGGCACAGCGCCCAGTAACCCCAACCCCAACCCGGCCCAGCGCCCAGTAACCCCAACCCCAACCCGGCCAAGCGCCCAGTAACCCCAACCCCAAACCAAGCCCGGTCCACCACCCTGTAACCCCAACCCCAACCAGAACCCGGCCAAATGCCCAGTAACCCCAAACCCAACCCCAACCACAACCCGGGCCAGCGCCGAGTAACCCCAACCCCAACCCGGCCCAGCGCCCAGTAACCCGAACCCCAACCCCAACACGGCCCAGCGCCCAGTAACCAGAACCCCAACCCCAACCCGGCCCAGCGCCCAGTAACCATAACCCCAACAACAACCCGCCCAGCGCCCAGTAACACCAAACCCATCCTCAACCCGGCCCAGCGCACAGTAACGCTAATCCCAACCCGGCCCAGCGCCCAGTAACATGAACCCCAACCCCAACCCAGCCCAGCGCCCAGTAACCCCAACCCCAAGCCCAACCCGGCCCAGCGCCCAGTAACCCCAACCCCAACCCCAAACCGGCCCAGCGCCCAGTAACCCCAATCCCACCCCGGCCCAGCGCCCAGTAACACCAACCCCAACCCCAACAGGGCCCAGCGCCCAGTAACCCCAACCCCGACCCGGCCCAGCGCCCAGTAACCCCAACCCCAACCCGGCCCAGCGCCCAGTAACCACAACCCCAACCCGGTCCAGCGCCCAGTAACCCCAACCACAACCCCAACCCCAACCCGTCCAAGCGCCCAGTAACCCCGACCCCAAACCAAGCCCGGTCCACCGCCCTGTAACCCCAACCCCAACCATAACCCGGCCAAACGCCGAGTAACCCCAAACCCAACACCAACCCCAACCCGGGGCAGCGCCGAGTAACCCCAACCCCAACCTGGCCCAGCGCCCAGTAACCCCAACCCCAACCAGGCCCAGCGCCCAGTAACCCCAACCCCAACCCGGCCCAGCGCCCAGTAACCCGAACCCCAACCCGGATCAGCGCCCAGTAACCCCAACCCCAACCCCAACCCGGCCAGCGCCCAGTAACCGCAACCCCAACCCCAACCCCAACCAGGCCCAGCGCCTAGTAACCCCAACCCCAACCAGGCCCAGCGCCCAGTAACCCCAATCCCAACCCCAACCCGGTCCAGCGCCCAGTAACCCCAAACCCATCCCCAAACCGGCCCAGCGCCCAGTAACCCCAACCCCAACCCGGCCCAGCGCGCAGTAACCCCAACCCCAACCCCAACCCGGCCCAGCGCCCAGTAACACCAAGCCCAACCCCGACCCGGCCCAGCGCCCAGTAACCCCAACCCCAACCCCAACCCGGCCCAGCGCCCAGTAACCCCAACCCCAACCCCTACCCGGCCCAGCGCACAGTAACCCCTACTCCAACCTCAACGCGGCCCAGCGCCCAGTAACCCGAACCCCAACCCCAACCCGGCCCAGCTCCCACTAACCCCAACCCCGACCCGGCCCAGCGCCCAGTAACCCCAACCCCAACCCGTCCCAGCGCCTTGTTACCCCAACCCAACCCGGCCCAGCCCAGCGCCCAGTAACGAGAACCCCAACGTGGCGCAGCGCCCAGTAACCCCACCCCCAACCCCAACCCGGACCAGCGCCCAGTAACCCGAACCCCAACCCCAACCCGGCCCAGCGCCCTGAAACCCCAACCACAACCCGGCCCAGCGCCCAGTAACCCCAACCGCTACCCGAACCCTGCCCAGCGCCCAGTAACCCGTACTCCAACACCAACCCGGCCCAGCGCCCAGTAACCCCAGCCCCAACCCGAACCCGGCCCAGTGCCCAATAACCCGAACCCCAACCCCAACCCTGCCCAGCGCCCAGTAATCCGAATCCCAACCCCAACCCGGGCCAGCGCCAACTAACCACAACCCCAACCCTAACCCCGCCCAGCGCCCATTAACATCAACCCCAACCCCAGCCCGGCCCAGCGCCCAGTAACCCCAATCCCAACCCGGCCCATCGCCCAGTAACCCCAACCCCAACCCTGCCCAGCGCCCAATAACACCAACACCAACCACAGCCCGGCCGAGCGCCGAGTAACCCGTACCCCAACCCCAACCCGGCCCAGCGCCCAGTAACACCATCCCCAACCCCAACCCGGCCCTGCGCCCAGTAACCCCAACCCCAAACCGGCCAAGCGCCCAGTAACCCAAACCCAAACCCAACCCGGCCCAGCGCCCAGTAACCCCAACACCAACCCCAACCCGGCCCAGCGTCCAGTAACCCCAACCCCAACCCGAACCCGGCCCAGCACCCAGTAACCCCAATGCCAACCCGGCCCAGCGCCCATTAACACCAACCCCAACCCCATCCCGGCCCGGCACCCAGTAACCGCAACATGCCTAGCGCCCAGTAACCCGAACCCCAACCCGGCCCAGCGCGCAGTAACCCCAACCCCGACCCGGCTCAGCGCCCAGTAACCCCAACCCCAACCCGGCCCAGTGCCCAGTAACCCCAAACCCAACCCGGCCCAGCGCCCAGTAACCCCAACCCCAACCCCAGCCCGGCCCAGCGCGCAGTAACCCCAATCCCAAACCGGCCCATCGCCCAGTAACCCCAACCCCAAATCCAACCCGGCCCAGCGCCCAATAACAGCAACACCAACGACAACCCGGCCCAGCGCCCAGTAACCCGTACCCCAACTCCAACCATGCCCAGCGCCCAGTAACCCCAACCCCAACCCCAATGCGGCCCAGCACCCAGTAACCCCAACCACAACCCCAACCTGGCCCAGCGCCCAGTAACCCCAACCCCAACCCCAACCCGGCCCAGCGCCCAGTAACCCCAATCCCAACCAGGCCCAGCGCCCAGTAACCCCAACCCCAAACCCAACACGGCCCAGCGCCCAGTAACCCCAACCCCAAACCGGCCAAGCGCCCAGCAACCCAACCCCAACCCCAACCCGGCCAAGCGCCCTGTAACCCCAACCCCATCCGCAGCCCGGCCCAGCGCCCAGTAACCCCAACCCCAACCCCAACCCGGCCCAGCGCCCAGTAACCCCAATGCCAACCCGGCCCAGTGCCCAGTAACACCAACGCCAACCCCATCCCGGCCCGGCGCCCAGTAACCGCAACCTGCCTAGCGCCCAGTAACCCGAACCCCAACCCGGCCCAGCGCGCAGTAACCCCAACCCCGACCCTGCCCAGCGCCCAGTAACCCCAACCCCAACCTGGCCCAGTGCCCAGTAACCCCAAACCCAACACGGCCCAGCGCCCAGCGCCCAGTAACCCCAACCCTAACCCCAACCCGGCCCAGCGCCCAGTAACCCCAACCCCAACCAGGCGCGGCGCCTTGTAACCCCAACCCCAACCCGGCCCAGCTCAGCGCCCAGTAACCCCAACCCGACCCAGCGCCCAGTAAGGCGAACCCCAACGCGGCCGAGCGCCCAGTAACCCCAACCCCAACCCCAACCCGTCTCAGCGCCCAGTAACCCGAACCCCAACCCCAACCCGGCCCAGCCCCCTGTAACCCCAACCCCAACCCGGCCCAGCGCCCAGTAACCCCAACCCCAACCCCAGCCCGGCCCAGCGCCCAGTAACCCCAATCCCAACCCGGCCCATCGCTCAGTAACCCCAACCCCAACCCCAACCCGGCCCAGCGCCCAATAACACCATCACCAACCACAACCCGCCCCAGCGCCCACTAACCCGTACCCCAACTCCAACCCGGCCCAGCGCCCAGTAACCCCAACCCCAACCCCAATGCGGCCCAGCACCCAGTAACCCCAACCACAACCCCAACCTGGCCCAGCGCCCAGTAACCACAATCCCAACCCAGCCCAGTGCCCAGTAACCCCAAACCCAACCCGGCCCAGCGCCCAGTAACCCCAACCCCAACCCCAGCCCGGCCCAGCGCGCAGTAACCCCAATCCCAAACCGGCCCATCGCCCAGTAACCCCAACCCCAAATCCAACCCGGCCCAGCGCCCAATAACAGCAACACCAACGACAACCCGGCCCAGCGCCCAGTAACCCGTACCCCAACTCCAACCATGCCCAGCGCCCAGTAACCCCAACCCCAACCCCAATGCGGCCCAGCACCCAGTAACGCCAACCACAACCCCAACCTGGCCCAGCGCCCAGTAACCCCAACCCCAACCCCAACCCGGCCCAGCGCCCAGTAACCCCAATCCCAACCAGGCCCAGCGCCCAGTAACCCCAACCCCAAACCCAACACGGCCCAGCGCCCAGTAACCCCAACCCCAAACCGGCCAAGCGCCCAGCAACCCAACCCCAACCCCAACCCGGCCAAGCGCCCTGTAACCCCAACCCCATCCGCAGCCCGGCCCAGCGCCCAGTAACCCCAACCCCAACCCCAACCCGGCCCAGCGCCCAGTAACCCCAATGCCAACCCGGCCCAGTGCCCAGTAACACCAACGCCAACCCCATCCCGGCCCGGCGCCCAGTAACCGCAACCTGCCTAGCGCCCAGTAACCCGAACCCCAACCCGGCCCAGCGCGCAGTAACCCCAACCCCGACCCTGCCCAGCGCCCAGTAACCCCAACCCCAACCTGGCCCAGTGCCCAGTAACCCCAAACCCAACACGGCCCAGCGCCCAGCGCCCAGTAACCCCAACCCTAACCCCAACCCGGCCCAGCGCCCAGTAACCCCAACCCCAACCAGGCGCGGCGCCTTGTAACCCCAACCCCAACCCGGCCCAGCTCAGCGCCCAGTAACCCCAACCCGACCCAGCGCCCAGTAAGGCGAACCCCAACGCGGCCGAGCGCCCAGTAACCCCAACCCCAACCCCAACCCGTCTCAGCGCCCAGTAACCCGAACCCCAACCCCAAACCGGCCCAGCCCCCTGTAACCCCAACCCCAACCCGGCCCAGCGCCCAGTAACCCCAACCCCAACCCCAGCCCGGCCCAGCGCCCAGTAACCCCAATCCCAACCCGGCCCATCGCTCAGTAACCCCAACCCCAACCCCAACCCGGCCCAGCGCCCAATAACACCATCACCAACCACAACCCGCCCCAGCGCCCACTAACCCGTACCCCAACTCCAACCCGGCCCAGCGCCCAGTAACCCCAACCCCAACCCCAATGCGGCCCAGCACCCAGTAACCCCAACCACAACCCCAACCTGGCCCAGCGCCCAGTAACCACAATCCCAACCCAGCCCAGCGCCCAGTAACACCAACCCCAACCCCAACACGGCCTAGCGCCCAGTAACCCCAACCCCGACCCGGCCCAGCGCCCAGTAACCCCAACCCCAACCCGGCCCAGCGCCCAGTAACCCCAACCCCAAACCGGCCCAGCGCCCAGTAACCCCAACCACATCCCCAACCCCAACCTGACCAAGCGCCCAGTAACCCCAACCCCAAACCAAGCCCGGTCCACCGCCCTGTAACCCCAACCCCAACCACAACCCGGCCAAACGCCGAGCAACCCCAAACCCAACACCAACCCCAACCCGGGGCAGCGCCGAGTAACCCCAACCCCAACCCGGCCCAGCGCCCAGTAACCCCAACCCCAACCAGGCCCAGCGCCCAGTAACCCCAACCCCAACCCGGCCCAGCGCCCAGTAACCCCAACCCCAACCCGGATCAGCGCCCAGTAACCCCAACCCCTACCCCAACCCGGCCAGCGCCCAGTAACTGCAACCCCAACCCCAACCCCAACCAGGCCCAGCGCCTAGTAACCCCAACCCCAACCAAGCCCAGCGCCCAGTAACCCCAATCTCAACCCCAACCCGGTCCAGCGCCCAGTAATCCCAAACCCATCTCCAAACCGGCCCAGCGCCCAGTAACCCCAACCCGAACCCGGCCCAGCGCCCAGTAACCCCAACCCCAACCCCAACCCGGCCCAGCGCCCAGTAACACCAACCCCAACCCCAACCCGGCCCAGCGCCCAGTAACCCCAACCCCAACACCAATCCGGCCCAGCGCCCAGTAACCCCAACCCCAACCCCTACCCGGCCCAGCGCACAGTAACCCCAACCCCAACCCCAACGCGGCCCAGCGCCCAGTAACCCCAACCCCAACCCCAACCCGGCCCAGCTCCCACTAACCCCAACCCCGACCCGGCCCAGCGCCCAGTAACCCCAACCCCAACCCCAACCCGGCCCGGCGCCCAGTAACCCCAACCCCAACCCGTCCCAGCGCCTTGTAACCCCAACCCAACGCGGCCCAGCCCAGCGCCCAGTAACGAGAACCCCAACGCGGCGCAGCGCCCAGTAACCCACCCCCCACCCCAACCCGGCCCAGCGCCCAGTAACCCGAACTCCAACTGCAACCCGGCCAAGCGCCCAGTAACCCCAGCCCCAACCCGAACCCGGCCCAGTGCCCAGTAACCCGAACCCCAACCCCAACCCGGCCCAGCGCCCAGTAATCCGAACCCCAACACCAACCCGGGCCAGCGCACACTAACCCCAACCCCAACCCTAACCCGGCCCAGCGCCCAGTAACCTCAACCCCAACCCCAACCCGGCCCAGCGCGCAGTAACCCCAACCCCAACCCCAACCCGGCCCAGCGCCCAGTAACCCCAATCCCAACCCGGCCCATCGCCCAGAAACCCCAACCTCAACCCCAAACCGGCCCAGCGCCCAGTAACACCAACACCAACCACAACCCGGCCCAGCGCCCAGTAACCCGTACCCCAACCCCAACCCGGCCCAGCGCCCAGTAACACCAACCACAACCCCAATGCGGCCCAGCACCCAGTAACCCCAACCCCAACCCCAACCCGGCCCAGCGCGCAGTAACCCCAACCCCAACCCCAACCCGGCCCAGCGCCCAGTAACCCCAATCCCAACCAGGCCCAGCGCCCAGTAACCCCAACCCCAACCCCAACACGGCCCAGCGCCCAGTAACCCCATCCCCAACCCCAACCCGGCCCTGCGCCCAGTAACCCCAACCCCAAACCGGCCAAGCGCCCAGTAACCCAACCCCAACCCCAACCCGGCCCAGCGCCCAGCAGCCCCAACACCAACCCCAACCCGGCCAAGCGCCCAGTAACCCCAACCCCATCCGCAGCCCGGCCCAGCGTCCAGTAACCCCAACCCCAACCCCAACCCGGCCCAGCGCCCAGTAACCCCAATGCCAACCCGGCCCAGCGCCCATTAACACCAACCCCAACCCCATCCCGGCCCGGCGCCCAGTAACCGCAACCTGCCTAGCGCCCAGTAACCCGAACCCCAACCCGGCCCAGCGCGCAGTAACCCCAACCCCGACCCGGCTCAGCGCCCAGTATCCCCAACCCCAACCCGGCCCAGTGCCCAGTAACCCCAAACCCAACCCGGCCCAGCGCCCAGTAACCCCAACCCCAACCCCAGACCGGCCTAGCGCCCAGTAACCCCAATCCCAACCCGGCCCATCGCCCAGTAACCCCAACCCCAAACCCAACACGGCCCAGCGCCCAATAACAGCAACACCAACCACAACCCGGCCCAGCGCCCAGTAACCCGTACCCCAACTCCAACCATGCCCAGCGCCCAGTAACCCCAACCCCAACCCCAATGCGGCCCAGCACCCAGTAACCCCAACCACAACCCCAACCTGGCTCAGCGCCCAGTAACCCCAACCCCAACCCCAAACCGGCGCAGCGCCCAGTAACCCCAATCCCAACCAGGCCCAGCGCCCAGTAACCCCAACCCCAACCCCAACACGGCCCAGCGCCCAGTAACCCCATCCCCAACCCCAACCCGGCCCAACGCCCAGTAACCCCAACCCCAACCCCAACCCGGCCCAGCGCCCAGTAATCCCAATGCCAAACCGGCCCAGCGCCCAGTAACACCAACCCCAACCCCATCCCGGCCCGGCGCCCAGTGACCGCAACCTGCCTAGCGCCCAGTAACCCGAACCCCAACCCGGCCCAGCGCGCAGTAACCCCAACCCTGACCCTGCCCAGCGCCCAGCAACCCCAAACCCAACACGGCCCAGCGCCCAGCGCCCAGTAACCCCAACCCTAACCCCAACCCGGCCCAGCGCCCAGTAACCCCAACCCCAACCAGGCCCAGCGCCTTGTAACCCCAACCCCAACCCGGCCCAGCCCAGCGCCCAGTTACCCCAACCCGGCCCAGCGCCCAGTAAGGCGAACCCTAACGCGGCCGAGCGCCCAGTAACCCCAACCCCAACCCCAACCCGTCTCAGCGCCCAGTAACCCGAACCCCAACCCCAACCCGGCCCAGCCCCCTGTAACCCCAACCCCAACCCGGCCCAGCGCCCAGTAACACCAACCCCAACCCCAGCCCGGCCCAGCGCCCAGTAACCCCAATCCCAACCCGGCCCATCGCTCAGTAACCCCAACCCCAACCCCAACCCGGCCCAGCGCCCAATAACACCATCACCAACCACAACCCGGCCCAGCGCCCACTAACCCGTACCCCAACTCCAACCCGGCCCAGCGCCCAGTAACCCCAACCCCAACCCCAATGCGGCCCAGCACCCAGTAACCCCAACCACAACCCCAACCTGGCCCAGCGCCCAGTAACCACAATCCCAACCCGGCCCAGCGCCCAGTAACACCAACCCCAACCCCAACACGGCCCAGCGCCCAGTAACCCCAACCCCAACCTGGCCCAGCGCCCAGTAACCCCAACCCCAACCAGGCCCAGCGCCCAGTAACCCCAACCCCAACCCGGCCCAGCGCCCAGTAACCCGAACCCCAACCCGGATCAGCGCCCAGTAACCCCAACCCCTACCCCAACCCGGCCAGCGCCCAGTAGCCGCAACCCCAACCCCAACCCCAACCAGGCCCAGCGCCTAGTAACCCCAACCCCAACCAAGCCCAGCGCCCAGTAACCCCAATCCCAACCCCAACCCGGTCCAGCGCCCAGTAATCCCAAACCCATCCCCAAACCGGCCCAGCGCCCAGTAACCCCAACCCCAACCCGGCCCAGCGCCCAGTAACCCCAACCCCAACCCCAACCCGGCCCAGCGCCCAGTAACCCCAACCCCAACCCCAACCCGGCCCAGCTCCCACTAACCCCAACCCCGACCCGGCCCAGCGCCCAGTAACCCCAACCCCAACCCCAACCCGGCCCGGCGCCCAGTAAACCCAACCCCAACCCGTCCCAGCGCCTTGTAACCCCAACCCAACGCGGCCAAGCCCAGCGCCCAGTAACGAGAACCCCAACGCGGCGCAGCGCCCAGTAACCCCACCCCCCACCCCAACCCGGCCCAGCGCCCAGTAACCCGAACTCCAACCGCAACCCGGCCTAGCGCCCAGTAACCCCAGCCCCAACCCGAACCCGGCCCAGTGCCCAGTAACCCGAACCCCAACCCCAACCCGGCCCAGCGCCCAGTAATCCGAACCCCAACACCAACCCGGGCCAGCGCCCACTAACCCCAACCCCAAACCTAACCCGGCCCAGCGCCCAGTAACCTCAACCCCAACCCCAGCCCGGCCCAGCGCCCAGTAACCCCAATACCAACCCGGCCCATCGCCCAGTAACCCCAACCCCAACCCCAACCCGGCCCAGCGCCCAGTAACACCAACACCAACCACAACCCGGCCCAGCGCCCAGTAACCCGTACCCCAACCCCAACCCGGCCCAGCGCCCAGTAACACCAACCCCAACCCCAATGCGGCCCAGCACCCAGTAACCCCAACCCCAACCCCAACCCGGCCCAGCGCGCAGTAACCCCAACCCCAACCCCAACCCGGCCCAGCGCCCAGTAACCCCAATCCCAACCAGGCCCAGCGCCCAGTAACCCCAACCCCAACCCCAACACGGCCCAGCGCCCAGTAACCCCATCCCCAACACCAACCCGGCCCTGCGCCCAGTAACCCCAACCCCAAACCGGCCAAGCGCCCAGTAACCCAACCCCAACCCCAACCCGGCCCAGCGCCCAGTAACCCCAACACCAACCCCAACCCAGCCAAGCGCCCAGTAACCCCAACCCCATCCGCAGCCCGGCCCAGCTTCCAGTAACCCCAACCCCAACCCCAACCCGGCCCAGCGCCCAGTAACCCCAATGCCAACCCGGCCCAGCGCCCATTAACACCAACCCCAACCCCATCCCGGCCCGGCGCCCAGCAACCGAAACCTGCCTAGCGCCCAGTAACCCGAACCCCAACCCGGCCCAGCGCGCAGTAACCCCAACCCCGACCCGGCTCAGCGCCCAGTAACCCCAACCCCAACCCGGCCCAGTGCCCAGTAACCCCAAACCCAACCCGGACCAGCGCCCAGTAACCCCAACCCCAACCCCAGACCGGCCTAGCGCCCAGTAACCCCAATCCCAACCCGGCCCATCGCCCAGTAACCCCAACCCCAAACCCAACACGGCCCAGCGCCCAATAACAGCAACACCAACCACAACCCGGCCCAGCGCCCAGTAACCCGTACCCCAACACCAACCATGCCCAGCGCCCAGTAACCCCAACCCCAACCCCAATGCGGCCCAGCACCCAGTAACCCCAACCACAACCCCAACGTGGCCCAGCGCCCAGTAACCCCAACCCCAACCCCAACCCGGCCCAGCGCCCAGTAACCCCATTCCCAACCAGGCCCAGCGCCCAGTAACCCCAACCCCAACCCCAACACGGCCCAGCGCCCAGTAACCCCATCCCCAACCCCAACCCGGCCCTGCGATCAGTAACCCCAACCCCAAACCGGCCAAGCGCCCAGCAACCCAACCCCAACCCCAACCCGGCCAAGCGCCCAGTAACCCCAACCCCATCCGCAGCCCGGCCCAGCGCCCAGTAACCCCAACCCCAACCCCAACCCGGCCCAGCGCCCAGTAACCCCAATGCCAACCCGGCCCAGCGCCCAGTAACACCAACCCCAACCCCATCCCGGCCCGGCGCCCAGTAACCGCAACCTGCCTAGCGCCCAGTAACCCGAACCCCAACCCGGCCCAGCGCGCAGTAACCCCAACCCCGACCCGGTCCAGCGCCCAGTAACCCCAACCCCAACCCGGCCCAGTGCCCAGTAACCCCAACCCTAACCCCAACCCGGCCCAGCGCCCAGTAACCCCAACCCCAACCCGGCCCAGCGCCTTGTAACCCCAACCCCAACCCGGCCCAGCCCAGCGCCCAGTAACCCCAACCGGACCCAGCGCCCAGTAAGGCGAACCCCAACGCGGCCGAGCGCCCAGTAACCCCAACCCCAACCCCAACCCGTCTCAGCGCCCAGTAACCCGAACCCCAACCCAAACCCGGCCCAGCCCCCAGTAACCCCAACCCCAACCCGGCCCAGCGCCCAGTAACCCCAACCACAACCCCAGCCCGGCCCAGCGCCCAGTAACCCCAATCCCAACCCGGCCCATCGCCCAGTAACCCCAACCCCAACCCCAACCCGGCCCAGCGCCCAGTAACCCCAACCCCAACCCCAACCCGTCTCAGCGCCCAGTAACCCGAACCCCAACCCCAACCCGGCCCAGCCCCCAGTAACCCCAACCCCAACCCGGCCCAGTGCCCAGTAACCCAAACCCCAACCCCAACCCGGCCCAGCGCCCAGTAACCCGAACCCCAACCCCAACCCGGCCCAGCGCCCAGTAACCAGAACACCAACCCCAATGCGGCCCAGCACCCAGTAACCCCAACCACAACCCCAACCTGGCCCAGCGCCCAGTAACCCCAACCCCAACCCCAACCCGGCCCAGCGCCCAGTAACCCCAATCCCAACCAGGCCCAGCGCCCAGTAACCCCAACCCCAACCCCAACACGGCCCAGCGCCCAGTAACCCCATCCCCAACCCCAACCCGGCCCTGCGCCCAGTAACCCCAACCCCAAACCGGCCAAGGGCCCAGCAACCCAACCCCAACACCAACCCGGCCAAGCGCCCAGTAACCCCAACCCCATCCGCAGCCCGGCTCAGCGCCCAGTAACCCCAACCCCAATCCCAACCCGGCCCAGCGCCCAGTAACCCCAATGCCAACCCGGCCCAGCGCCCAGTAACACCAACCCCAACCCCATCCCGGCCCGGCGCCCAGTAACCGCAACCTGCCTAGCGCCCAGTAACCCGAACCCCAACCCGGCCCAGCGCGCAGTAACCCCAACCCCGACCAGGCCCAGCGCCCAGTAACCCCAACCCCAACCCGGCCCAGTGCCCAGTAACCCCAACCCTAACCCCAACCCGGCCCAGCGCCCAGTAAACCCAACCCCAACCCGGCCCAGCGCCTTGTAACCCCAACCCCAACCCGGCCCAGCCCAGCGCCCAGTAACGCCAACCCGGCCCAGCGCCCAGTAAGGCGAACCCCAACGCGGCCGAGCGCCCAGTAACCCCAACCCCAACCCCAACCCGTCTCAGCGCCCAGTAACCCGAACCCCAACCCAAATCCGGCCCAGCCCCCAGTAACCCCAACCCCAACCCGGCCCAGCGCCCAGTAACCCCAACCCCAACCCCAGCCCGGCCCAGCGCCCAGTAACCCCACTCCCAACCCCGCCCATCGCCCAGTAACCCCAACCCCAACCCCAACCCGGCCCAGCGCCCAATAGCACCAACACCAACCACAACCCGGCCCAGCGCCCACTAACCCGTACCCTAACTCCAACCCGGCCCAGCGCCCAGTAACCCCAACCCCAACCCGGCCCAGCGCCTTGTAACCCCAACCCCAACCCGGCCCAGCGCCCAGCAAGGCGAACCCCAACGCAGCCGAGCGCCCAGTAACCCCAACCCCAACCCCAACCCCATCCGCAGCCCGGCCCAGCGCCCAGTAACCCCAACCCCAACCCCAACCCGGCCCAGCGCCCAGTAACCCCAATGCCAACCCGGCCCAGCGCCCAGTAACACCAACCCCAACCCCATCCCGACCCGGCGCTCAGTAACCGCAACCTGCCTAATGCCCAGTAGCCCGAACCCCAACCCGGCCCAGCGCGCAGTAACCCCAACCCCGACCCGGCACAGCGCCCAGTAACCCCAACCCCAAACCGGCCCAGTGCCCAGTAACCCCAAACCCAACACGGCCCAGCGCCCAGAGCCCAGTAAACCCAACCCTAACCCGAACCCGGCCCAGCGCCCAGTAACCCCAACCCCAACCAGGCCCAGCGCCTTGTAACCCCAACCCCAACCCGGCCCAGCCCAGCGCCCAGTAACCCCAACTCGGCCCAGCGCCCAGTAAGGCGAACCCCAACGCGGCCGAGCGCCCAGTAACCCCAACCCCAACCCCAACCTGGCCCAGCGCCCAGTAACCCCAACCCCAACCCCAACCCGGCCCAGCGCCCAGTAACCCCAATCCCAACCAGGCCCAGCGCCCAGTAACCCCAACCCCAACCCCAACACGGCCCAGCGCCCAGTAACCCCATCCGCAACCCCAACCCGGCCCTGCGCCCAGTAACCCCAACCCCAAACCGGCCAAGCGCCCAGCAACCCAACCCCAACCCCAACCCGGCCAATCGCCCAGTCACCCCAACCCCATCCGCAGCCCGGCCCAGCGCCCAGTAACCCCAACCCCAACCCCAACCCGGCCCAGCGCCCAGTAACCCCAATGCCAACCCGGCCCAGCGCCCAGTAACACCAACCCCAACCCCATCCCGGCCCGGCGCCCAGTAACCGCAACCTGCCTAGCGCCCAGTAACCCGAACCCCAACCCGGCCCAGCGCGCAGTAACCCGAACCCCAACCCAAACCCGGCCCAGCCCCCTGTAACCGCAACCCCAACCCCAGACCGGCCCAGCGCCCAGTAACCCCAACCCCAACCCCAGACCGGCCCAGCGCCCAGTAACCCCAATCCCAACCCGGCCCATCGCCCAGTAACCCCAACCCCAACCTCAACCCGCCCCAGCGCCCAATAACAACAACACCAACCACAACCCGGCCCAGCGCCCACTAACCCGTACCCCAACTCCAACCCGGCCCAGCGCCCAGTAACCCCAACCCCAACCCGGCCCAGCTCCTTGTAACCCCAACCCCAACCCGGCCCAGCCCAGCGCCCAGTAACCCCAACCCGGCCCAGCGCCAAGCAAGGCGAACCCCAACGCGGCCGAGCGCCCAGTGACCACAACCCCAACCCCAACCCGTCTCAGCGCCCAGTAACCCGAACCCCAACCCCAACCCGGCCCAGCCCCCAGTAACCACAACCCCAACCCGGCCCAGTGCCCAGTAACCCAAACCCCAACCCCAACACGGCCCAGCGCCCAGTAACCCGAACCCCAACCCCAACACGGCCCAGCGCCCAGTAACCCGAACCCCAACCCCAACCCGGCCCTGCGCCCAGTAACCCCAACCCCAAACCGGCCAAGCGCCCAGCAACCCAACCCCAACCCCAACCCGGCCCAGCGCCCAGTAAACCCAACACCAACCCCAACCCGTCCAAGCGCCCAGTAACCCCAACCCCATCCGCAGCCCGGCCCAGCGCCCAGTAACCCCAACCACAACCCCAACCCGGCCCAGCGCCCAGTAACCCCAATGCCAACCCGGCCCAGCGCCCAGTAACACCAACCCCAACCCCATCCCGACCCGGCGCTCAGTAACCGCAACCTGCCTAGCGCCCAGTTGCCCGAACCCCAACCCGGCCCAGCGCGCAGTAACCCCAAACCCGACCCGGCCCAGCGCCCAGTAACCCCAACCCCAAACCGGCCCAGTGCCCAGTAACCCCAAACCCAACACGGCCCAGCGCCCAGCGCCCAGTAAACCCAACCCTAACCCCAACCCGGCCCAGCGCCCAGTAACCCCAACCCCAACCAGGCCCAGCGCCTTGTAACCCCAACCCCAACCCGGCCCAGCCCAGCGCCCAGTAACCCCAACCCGGCCCAGCGCCCAGTAAGGCGAACCCCAACGCGGCCGAGCGCCCAGTAACCCCAACCCCAACCCCAACCCGGCCCAGCGCCCAGTAACCCCAATCCCAACCAGGCCCAGCGCCCAGTAACCCCAACCCCAACCCCAACACGGCCCAGCGCCCAGTAACCCCATCCCCAACCCCAACCCGGCCCTGCGCCCAGTAACCCCAACCCCAAACCGGCCAAGCGCCCAGCAACCCAACCCCAACCCCAACCCGGCAAAGCGCCCAGTAACCCCAACCCCATCCGCAGCCCGGCCCAGCGCCCAGTAACCCCAACCCCAACCCCAACCCGGCCCAGCGCCCAGTAACCCCAATGCCAACCCGGCCCAGCGCCCAGTAACACCAACCCCAACCCCATCCCGGCCCGGCGCCCAGTAACCGCAACCTGCCTAGCGCCCAGTAACCCGAACCCCAACCCGGCCCAGCGCGCAGTAACCCCAACCCCGACCCGGCCCAGCGCCCAGTAACCCCAACCCCAACCCCAGCCCGGCCCAGCGCCCAGTAACCCCAATACCAACCCGGCCCATCGCCCAGTAACCCCAACCCCAACCCCAACCCGGCCCAGCGCCCAGTAACACCAACACCAACCACAACCCGGCCCAGCGCCCAGTAACCCGTACCCCAACCCCAACCCGGCCCAGCGCCCAGTAACACCAACCCCAACCCCAATGCGGCCCAGCACCCAGTAACCCCAACCCCAACCCCAACCCGGCCCAGCGCGCAGTAACCCCAACCCCAACCCCAACCCGGCCCAGCGCCCAGTAACCCCAATCCCAACCAGGCCCAGCGCCCAGTAACCCCAACCCCAACCCCAACACGGCCCAGCGCCCAGTAACCCCATCCCCAACACCAACCCGGCCCTGCGCCCAGTAACCCCAACCCCAAACCGGCCAAGCGCCCAGTAACCCAACCCCAACCCCAACCCGGCCCAGCGCCCAGTAACCCCAACACCAACCCCAACCCAGCCAAGCGCCCAGTAACCCCAACCCCATCCGCAGCCCGGCCCAGCTTCCAGTAACCCCAACCCCAACCCCAACCCGGCCCAGCGCCCAGTAACCCCAATGCCAACCCGGCCCAGCGCCCATTAACACCAACCCCAACCCCATCCCGGCCCGGCGCCCAGCAACCGCAACCTGCCTAGCGCCCAGTAACCCGAACCCCAACCCGGCCCAGCGCGCAGTAACCCCAACCCCGACCCTGCTCAGCGCCCAGTAACCCCAACC
This sequence comes from Raja brachyura, assembly GCA_963514005.1. The sequence continues at coordinate 32,604,697 of OY740785.1, read as the reverse complement.
CCAACCCGGCCCAGTGTCCAGTAACCCCAAACCCAACCCGGACCAGCGCCCAGTAACCCCAACCCCAACCCCAGACCGGCCTAGCGCCCAGTAACCCCAATCCCAACCCGGCCCATCGCCCAGTAACCCCAACCCCAAACCCAACACGGCCGAGCGCCCAATAACAGCAACACCAACCACAACCCGGCCCAGCGCCCAGTAACCCGTACCCCAACACCAACCATGCCCAGCGCCCAGTAACCCCAACCCCAACCCCAATGCGGCCCAGCACCCAGTAACCCCAACCACAACCCCAACGTGGCCCAGCGCCCAGTAACCACAACCCCAACCCCAACCCGGCCCAGCGCCCAGTAACCCCATTCCCAACCAGGCCCAGCGCCCAGTAACCCCAACCCCAACCCCAACACGGCCCAGCGCCCAGTAACCCCATCCCCAACCCCAACCCGGCCCTGCGATCAGTAACCCCAACCCCAAACCGGCCAAGCGCCCAGCAACCCAACCCCAACCCCAACCCGGCCAAGCGCCCAGTAACCCCAACCCCATCCGCAGCCCGGCCCAGCGCCCAGTAACCCCAACCCCAACCCCAACCCGGCCCAGCGCCCAGTAACCCCAATGCCAACCCGGCCCAGCGCCCAGTAACACCAACCCCAACCCCATCCCGGCCCGGCGCCCAGTAACCGCAACCTGCCTAGCGCCCAGTAACCCGAACCCCAACCCGGCCCAGCACGCAGTTACCCCAACCCCGACCCGGTCCAGCGCCCAGTAACCCCAACCCCAACCCGGCCCAGTGCCCAGTAACCCCAACCCTAACCCCAACCCGGCCCAGCGCCCAGTAACCCCAACCCCAACCCGGCCCAGCGCCTTGTAACCCCAACCCCAACCCGGCCCAGCCCAGCGCCCAGTAACCCCAACCGGGCCCAGCGCCCAGTAAGGCGAACCCCAACGCGGCCGAGCGCCCAGTATCCCCAACCCCAACCCCAACCCGTCTCAGCGCCCAGTAACCCGAACCCCAACCCAAACCCGGCCCAGCCCCCAGTAACCCCAACCCCAACCCGGCCCAGCGCCCAGTAACCCCAACCACAACCCCAGCCCGGCCCAGCGCCCAGTAACCCCAATCCCAACCCGGCCCATCGCCCAGTAACCCCAACCCCAACCCCAACCCGGCCCAGCGCCCATTAACACCAACACCAACCACAACCCGGCCCAGCGCCCACTAACCCGTACCCCAACTCCAACCCGGCCCAGCGCCCAGTAACCCCAACCCCAACCCGGCCCAGCGCCTTGTAACGCCAACCCCAACCCGGCCCAGCCCAGCGCCCAGTAACCCCAACCCGGCCCAGCGCCCAGCAAGGCGAACCCCAACGCGGCCAAGCGCCCAGTAACCCCAACCCCAACCCCAACCCGTCTCAGCGCCCAGTAACCCGAACCCCAACCCCAACCCGGCCCAGCCCCCAGTAACCCCAACCCCAACCCGGCCCAGTGCCCAGTAACCCAAACCCCAACCCCAACCCGGCCCAGCGCCCAGTAACCCGAACCCCAAACCCAACCCGGCCCAGCGCCCAGTAACCAGAACACCAACCCCAATGCGGCCCAGCACCCAGTAACCCCAACCACAACCCAACCTGGCCCAGCGCCCAGTAACCCGTACCCCAACTCCAACCATGCCCAGCGCCCAGTAACCCCAACCCCAACCCCAATGCGGCCCAGCACCCAGTAACCCCAACCATAACCCCAACCTGGCCCAGCGCCCAGTAACCCCAACTCCAACCCCAACCCGGCCCAGCGCCCAGTAACCCCAATCCCAACCAGGCCCAGCGCCCAGTAACCCCAACCCCAACCCCAACACGGCCCAGCGCCCAGTAACCCCATCCCCAACCCCAACCCGGCCCTGCGCCCAGTAACCCCAACCCCAAACCGGCCAAGCGCCCAGCAACCCAACCCCAACACCAACCCGGCCAAGCGCCCAGTAACCCCAACCCCATCCGCAGCCCGGCTCAGCGCCCAGTAACCCCAACCCCAATCCCAACCCGGCCCAGCGCCCAGTAACCCCAATGCCAACCCGGCCCAGCGCCCAGTAACACCAACCCCAACCCCATCCCGGCCCGGCGCCCAGTAACCGCAACCTGCCTAGCGCCCAGTAACCCGAACCCCAACCCGGCCCAGCGCGCAGTAACCCCAACCCCGACCAGGCCCAGCGCCCAGTAACCCCAACCCCAACCCGGTCCAGTGCCCAGTAACCCCAACCCTAACCCCAACCCGGCCCAGCGCCCAGTAAACCCAACCCCAACCCGGCCCAGCGCCTTGTAACCCCAACCACAACCCGGCCCAGCCCAGCGCCCAGTAACCCCAACCCGGCCGAGCGCCCAGTAAGGCGAACCCCAACGCGGCCGAGCGCCCAGTAACCCCAACCCCAACCCCAACCCGTCTCAGCGCCCAGTAACCCGAACCCCAACCCAAATCCGGCCCAGCCCCCAGTAACCCCAACCCCAACCCGGCCCAGCGCCCAGTAACCCCAACCCCAACCCCAGCCCGGCCCAGCGCCCAGTAACCCCAATCCCAACCCCGCCCATCGCCCAGTAACCCCAACCCCAACCCCAACCCCGCCCAGCGCCCAATAGCACCAACACCAACCACAACCCGGCCCAGCGCCCACTAACCCGTACCCTAACTCCAACCCGGCCCAGCGCCCAGTAACCCCAACCCCAACCCGGCCCAGCGCCTTGTAACCCCAACCCCAACCCGGCCCAGCCCTGCGCCCAGTAACCCCAACCCGGCCCAGCGCCCAGCAAGGCGAACCCCAACGCAGCCGAGCGCCCAGTAACCCCAACCCCAACCCCAACCCGTCTCAGCGCCCAGTAACCCGAACCCCAACCCCAACCCGGCCCAGCCCCCAGTAACCCCAACCCCAACCCGGCCCAGTGCCCAGTAACCCAAACCCCAACCCCAACCCGGCCCAGCGCCCAGTAACCCGAACCCCAACCCCAACCCGGCCCAGCGCCCAGTAACCAGAACACCAACCCCAATGCGGCCCAGCACCCAGCAACCCCAACCACAACCCCAACCTGGCCCAGCGCCCAGTAACCCCAACCCCAACCCCAACCCGGCCCAGCGCCCAGTAACCCCAATCCCAACCAGGCCCAGCGCGCAGTAACCCCAACCCCAACCCCAACACGACGTAGCGCCCAACAACCCCATCCCCAACCCCAACCCGGCCCTGCGACCAGTAACCCCAACCCCAAACCGGCCAGGCGCCCAGCAACCCAACCCCAACCCCAACCCGGCCCAGCGCCCAGTAACCCCAACACCAACCCCAACCCGTCCAAGCGCCCAGTAACCCCAACCCCATCCGCAGCCCGGCCCAGCGCCCAGTAACCCCAACCCCAACCCCAACCCGGCCCAGCGCCCAGTAACCCCAATGCCAACCCGGCCCAGCGCCCAGTAACACCAACCCCAACCCCATCCCGACCCGGCGCTCAGTAACCGCAACCTGCCTAACGCCCAGTAGCCCGAACCCCAACCCGGCCCAGCGCGCAGTAACCCCAACCCCGACCCGGCACAGCGCCCAGTAACCCCAACCACAAACCGGCCCAGTGCCCAGTAACCCCAAACCCAACACGGCCCAGCGCCCAGAGCCCAGTAAACCCAACCCTAACCCGAACCCGGCCCAGCGCCCAGTAACCCCAACCCCAACCAGGCCCAGCGCCTTGTAACCCCAACCCCAACCCGGCCCAGCCAAGCGCCCAGTATCCCCAACTCGGCCCAGCGCCCAGTAAGGCGAACCCCAACGCGGCCGAGCGCCCAGTAACCCCAAACCCAACCCCAACCTGGCCCAGCGCCCAGTAACCCCAACCCCAACCCCAACCCGGCCCAGCGCCCAGTAACCCCAATCCCAACCAGGCCCAGCGCCCAGTAACCCCAACCCCAACCCCAACCCGGCCCAGCCAAGCGCCCAGTAACCCCAACTCGGCCCAGCGCCCAGTAAGGCGAACCCCAACGCGGCCGAGCGCCCAGTAACCCCAAACCCAACCCCAACCTGGCCCAGCGCCCAGTAACCCCAACCCCATCCGCAGCCCGGCCCAGCGCCCAGTAACCACAACCCCAACCCCAACCCGGCCCAGCGCCCAGTAACCCCAATGCCAACCCGGCCCACCGCCCAGTAACACCAACCCCAACCCCATCCCGGCCCGGCGCCCAGTAACCGCAACCTGCCTAGCGCCCAGTAACCCGAACCCCAACCCGGCCCAGCGCGCAGTAACCCGAACCCCAACCCAAACCCGGCCCAGCCCCCTGTAACCGCAACCCCAACCCCAGACCGGCCCAGCGCCCAGTAACCCCAACCCCAACCCCAGACCGGCCCAGCGCCCAGTAACCCCAATCCCAACCCGGCCCATCGCCCAGTAACCCCAACCCCAACCTCAACCCGCCCCAGCGCCCAATAACACCAACACCAACCACAACCCGGCCCAGCGCCCACTAACCCGTACCCCAACTCCAACCCGGCCCAGCGCCCAGTAACCCCAACCCCAACCCGGCCCAGCTCCTTGTAACCCCAACCCCAACCCGGCCCAGCCCAGCGCCCAGTAACCCCAACCCGGCCAAGCGCCCAGCAACCCAACCCCAACCCCAACCCGGCCCAGCGCCCAGTAAACCCAACACCAACCCCAACCCGTCCAAGCGCCCAGTAACCCCAACCCCATCCGCAGCCCGGCCCAGCGCCCAGTAACCCCAACCCCAACCCCAACCCCAACCCAGCGCCCAGTAACCCCAATGCCAACCCGGCCCAGCGCCCAGTAACACCAACCCCAACCCCATCCCGACCCGGCGCTCAGTAACCGCAACCTGCCTAGCGCCCAGTTGCCCGAACCCCAACCCGGCCCAGCGCGCAGTAACCCCAAACCCGACCCGGCCCAGCGCCCAGTAACCCCAACCCCAAACCGGCCCAGTGCCCAGTAACCCCAAACCCAACACGGCCCAGCGCCCAGCGCCCAGTAAACCCAACCCTAACCCCAACCCGGCCCAGCGCCCAGTAACCCCAACCCCAAACCGGCCCAGTGCCCAGTAACCCCAAACCCAACACGGCCCAGCGCCCAGCGCCCAGTAAACCCAACCCTAACCCCAACCCGGCCCAGCGCCCAGTAACCCCAACCCCAACCAGGCCCAGCGCCTTGTAACCCCAACCCCAACCCGGCCCAGCCCAGCGCCCAGTAACCCCAACCCGGCCCAGCGCCCAGTAAGGCGAACCCCAACGCGGCCGAGCGCCCAGTAACCCCAACCCCAACCCGGCCCAGCGCCCAGTAACCCCAATCCCAACCAGGCCCAGCGCCCAGTAACCCCAACCCCAACCCCAACCCGGCCCAGCGCCCAGTAACCCCAATGCCAACCCGGCCCACCGCCCAGTAACACCAACCCCAACCCCATCCCGGCCCGGCGCCCAGTAACCGCAACCTGCCTAGCGCCCAGTAACCCGAACCCCAACCCGGCCCAGCGCGCAGTAACCCGAACCCCAACCCAAACCCGGCCCAGCCCCCTGTAACCGCAACCCCAACCCCAGACCGGCCCAGCGCCCAGTAACCCCAACCCCAACCCCAGACCGGCCCAGCGCCCAGTAACCCCAATCCCAACCCGGCCCATCGCCCAGTAACCCCAACCCCAACCTCAACCCGCCCCAGCGCCCAATAACACCAACACCAACCACAACCCGGCCCAGCGCCCACTAACCCGTACCCCAACTCCAACCCGGCCCAGCGCCCAGTAACCCCAACCCCAACCCGGCCCAGCTCCTTGTAACCCCAACCCCAACCCGGCCCAGCCCAGCGCCCAGTAACCCCAACCCGGCCAAGCGCCCAGCAACCCAACCCCAACCCCAACCCGGCCCAGCGCCCAGTAAACCCAACACCAACCCCAACCCGTCCAAGCGCCCAGTAACCCCAACCCCATCCGCAGCCCGGCCCAGCGCCCAGTAACCCCAACCCCAACCCCAACCCGGCCCAGCGCCCAGTAACCCCAATGCCAACCCGGCCCAGCGCCCAGTAACACCAACCCCAACCCCATCCCGACCCGGCGCTCAGTAACCGCAACCTGCCTAGCGCCCAGTTGCCCGAACCCCAACCCGGCCCAGCGCGCAGTAACCCCAAACCCGACCCGGCCCAGCGCCCAGTAACCCCAACCCCAAACCGGCCCAGTGCCCAGTAACCCCAAACCCAACACGGCCCAGCGCCCAGCGCCCAGTAAACCCAACCCTAACCCCAACCCGGCCCAGCGCCCAGTAACCCCAACCCCAAACCGGCCCAGTGCCCAGTAACCCCAAACCCAACACGGCCCAGCGCCCAGCGCCCAGTAAACCCAACCCTAACCCCAACCCGGCCCAGCGCCCAGTAACCCCAACCCCAACCAGGCCCAGCGCCTTGTAACCCCAACCCCAACCCGGCCCAGCCCAGCGCCCAGTAACCCCAACCCGGCCCAGCGCCCAGTAAGGCGAACCCCAACGCGGCCGAGCGCCCAGTAACCCCAACCCCAACCCGGCCCAGCGCCCAGTAACCCCAATCCCAACCAGGCCCAGCGCCCAGTAACCCCAACCCCAACCCCAACACGGCCCAGCGCCCAGTAACCCCATCCCCAACCCCAACCCGGCCCTGCGCCCAGTAACCCCAACCCCAAACCGGCCAAGCGCCCAGCAACCCAACCCCAACCCCAACCCGGCCAAGCGCCCAGTAACCCCAACCCCATCCGCAGCCCGGCCCAGCGCCCAGTAACCCCAACCCCAACCCCAACCCGGCCCAACGCCCAGTAACCCCAATGCCAACCCGGCCCAGCGCCCAGTAACACCAACCCCAACCCCATCCCGGCCCGGCGCCCAGTAACCGCAACCTGCCTAGCGCCCAGTAACCCGAACCCCAACCCGGCCCAGCGCGCAGTAACCCCAACCCCGACCCGGCCCAGCGCCCAGTAACCCCAACCCCAACCCGGCCCAGTGCCCAGTAACCCCAACCCTAACCCCAACCCGGCCCAGCGCCCAGTAACCCCAACCCCAACCCGGCCGAGCGCCTTGTAACCCCAACCCCAACCCGGCCCAGCCCAGCGCCCAGTAACCCCAACCCGGCACAGCGCCCAGTAAGGCGAACCCCAACGCGGCCGAGCGCCCAGAAACCCCAACCCCAACCCCAACCCGTCTCAGCGCCCAGTAACCCGAACCCCAACCCAAACCTGGCCAGCCCCCAGTAACCCCAAACCCAACCCGGCCCAGTGCCCAGTAACCCCAACCCCAACCCCAGACCGGCCCAGCGCCCAGTAACCCCAATCCCAACCCGGCCCATCGCCCAGTAACCCCAACCCCAACCTCAACCCGCCCCAGCGCCCAATAACACCAACACCAACCACAACCCGGCCCAGCGCCCACTAACCCGTACCCCAACTCCAACCCGGCCCAGCGCCCAGTAACCCCAACCCCAACCCGGCCCAGCTCCTTGTAACCCCAACCCCAACCCGGCCCAGCCCAGCGCCCAGTAACCCCAACCCGGCCCAGCGCTCAGCAAGGCGAACCCCAACGCGGTCGAGCGCCCAGTAACCACAACCCCAACCCCAACCCGTCTCATCGCCCAGTAACCCGAACCCCAACCCCAACCCGGCCCAGCCCCCAGTAACCACAACCCCAACCCGGCCCAGTGCCCAGTAACCCAAACCCCAACCCCAACCCGGCCCAGCGCCCAGTAACCCGAACCCCAACCCCAACCCGGCCCAGCGCCCAGTAACCCGAACCCCAACCCCAACCCGGCCCTGCGCCCAGTAACCCCAACCCCAAACCGGCCAAGCGCCCAGCAACCCAACCCCAACCCCAACCCGGCCAAGCGCCCAGTAACCCCAACCCCATCCGCAGCCCGGCCCAGCGCCCAGTAACCCCAACCCCAACCCCAACCCGGCCCAACGCCCAGTAACCCCAATGCCAACCCGGCCCAGCGCCCAGTAACACCAACCCCAACCCCATCCCGGCCCGGCGCCCAGTAACCGCAACCTGCCTAGCGCCCAGTAACCCGAACCCCAACCCGGCCCAGCGCGCAGTAACCCCAACCCCGACCCGGCCCAGCGCCCAGTAACCCCAACCCCAACCCGGCCCAGTGCCCAGTAACCCCAACCCTAACCCCAACCCGGCCCAGCGCCCAGTAACCCCAACCCCAACCCGGCCGAGCGCCTTGTAACCCCAACCCCAACCCGGCCCAGCCCAGCGCCCAGTAACCCCAACCCGGCACAGCGCCCAGTAAGGCGAACCCCAACGCGGCCGAGCGCCCAGAAACCCCAACCCCAACCCCAACCCGTCTCAGCGCCCAGTAACCCGAACCCCAACCCAAACCTGGCCAGCCCCCAGTAACCCCAAACCCAACCCGGCCCAGTGCCCAGTAACCCCAACCCCAACCCCAGACCGGCCCAGCGCCCAGTAACCCCAATCCCAACCCGGCCCATCGCCCAGTAACCCCAACCCCAACCTCAACCCGCCCCAGCGCCCAATAACACCAACACCAACCACAACCCGGCCCAGCGCCCACTAACCCGTACCCCAACTCCAACCCGGCCCAGCGCCCAGTAACCCCAACCCCAACCCGGCCCAGCTCCTTGTAACCCCAACCCCAACCCGGCCCAGCCCAGCGCCCAGTAACCCCAACCCGGCCCAGCGCTCAGCAAGGCGAACCCCAACGCGGTCGAGCGCCCAGTAACCACAACCCCAACCCCAACCCGTCTCATCGCCCAGTAACCCGAACCCCAACCCCAACCCGGCCCAGCCCCCAGTAACCACAACCCCAACCCGGCCCAGTGCCCAGTAACCCAAACCCCAACCCCAACCCGGCCCAGCGCCCAGTAACCCGAACCCCAACCCCAACCCGGCCCAGCGCCCAGTAACCCGAACCCCAACCCCAACCCGGCCCTGCGCCCAGTAACCCCAACCCCAAACCGGCCAAGCGCCCAGCAACCCAACCCCAACCCCAACCCGGCCCAGCGCCCAGTAAACCCAACACCAACCCCAACCCGTCCAAGCGCCCATTAACCCCAACCCCATCCGCAGCCCGGCCCAGCGCCCAGTAACCCCAACCCCAACCCCAACCCGGCCCAGCGCCCAGTAACCCCAATGCCAACCCGGCCCAGCGCCCAGTAACACCAACCCCAACCCCATCCCGACCCGGCGCTCAGTAACCGCAACCTGCCTAGCGCCCAGTAGCCCGAACCCCAACCCGGCCCAGCGCGCAGTAACCCCAGCCCCGACCCGGCCCAGCACCCAGTAACCCCAACCCCAAACCGGCCCAGTGCCCAGTAACCCCAAACCCAACACGGCCCAGCGCCCAGCGCCCAGTAAACCCAACCCTAACCCCAACCCGGCCCAGCGCCCAGTAACCCCAACACCAACCCGGCCCAGCGCCCAGTAACCCGAACCCCAACCCCAACCCGGCCCAGCGCCCAGTAACCAGAACACCAACCCCAACCCGGCCCAGAGCACAATAACCTCAAACCCAAACTCAACCCGGCCCAGCGCCCAGAAACGCCAATCCCAACCCGGCCCAGCGCCCAGTAACACGAACCCCAACCCCAACCGGGCCCAGCGCCCAGTAACCCCAACCCCAACCCCAACCCGGCCCAGCGCCCAGTAACCCCAACCCCAAAGCCAACCCGGCCCAGCGCCCAGTAACCCCAATCCCAACCCAGCCCAGCGCCCAGTAACACTAACCCCAACCCCAACACGGCCAAGCGCCCAGTAACCCCAACCCCGACCCGGCCCAGCGCCCAGTAACCCCAACACCAACCCGGCCCAGTGCCCAGTAACCCCAAACCCAACCCGGCCCAGCGCCCAGCACCCAGTAACCCCAACCCCAACCCGGCCCAGCGCCCAGTAACCCCAACCCCAACCCGGCCCAGCGCCTTGTAACCCCAACCCCAACCCGGCCCAGCCCAGCGCCCAGTAACCCCAACCCGGCCCAGCGCCCAGTAACGCGGACCACAACGCGGCCCAGCGCCCAGTATCCCTAACCCCAACCCCAACCCGTCTCAGCGCCCTGTAACCCGAACCCCAACCCCAACCCGGCCCAGCGCCCAGTAACCCCAACCCCAACCCGGCCCAGCGCCCAGTAACCCAAACCCCAAACCCAACACGGCCCAGCGCCCAGTAACCGAACCCCAACCCCAACCAGGACCATCGCCCAGTAACCCGAACCCCAATCCCAACCCGGCCCAGCGCCCAGTAACCCCATCCCCAACCCGGCCTAGTGCCCAGTAACCCCAACCCCAACCCGGCCCAGCGCCCAGTAACCCCAACCCCAACCGCAACCCCAACGCGGCCAAGCGCCCAGTAACCCCAACCCCAAACGAAGCCCGGTCCACCGCCGTGTAACCCCAACCCCAACCACAAACCGGCCAAAAGCCCATTAACCCCAAACACAACCACAACCCCAACCCGGCCCAGCGCCGAGTAACCCCAACCCCAACCCGGCCCAGCGCCCAGTAACCCCAACCCCAACCCCAACCCGGCCCAGCGCCCAGTAACCCCAACGCCAACCCGGCCCAGCGCCCAGTAACCCGAACCCCAACACGGATCAGCGCCCAGTAACCCCAACGCCAACCCCAACCCGGCCAGCGAGCAGTAACCGCAACCCCAACCGCAACCCTAACCAGGCACAGCCCCCAGTAACCCCAACCCCAACGAGGCCCAGCGCCCAGTAACCCCAATCCCAACCCCAACCCCAACCCGGCCCAGCGCCATGTAACCCCAACCCCAACCCGGCCCAGGGCCCAGTAACCACAACCCCAACCCCAACCCGGCCCAGCGCCCAGTAACCCCAACCCCAACCCGGCCCAGCGCCCAGTAACCCCAACCCCAACCTGGCCCAGCGCCCAGTAACCCCAACCCCAACCCGGTCCAGCGCCCAGTAACCCCAACCCGGCCCAGCGCCCAGTGACCCGAACCCAAACCCGGCCCAGCGCCCAGTAACCCCAACCCCAACCCCAACCCGGCCCAGCGCCCAGTAACCCCAAACCCAACCCCAACCCGGCTCAGCGCCCAGTAACCCCAACCCCACCCCCAACCAGGCGCAGCGCCCAGTAACCCCAACCCCAACCCCAATCACAACCCCAACCCGGCCCAGCGCCCAGTAACCCCAACCCCAAACCGGCCCAGCGCCCAGTAACCCCAAACCCAACCCCAAACCGGCCCAGCGCCCAGTAACCCCAACCCCAAGCCGGCCCAGCGCCCAGTAACCCCAACCCCAACCCCAACCCGGCCCAGCTCCTTGTAACCCCAACCCCAACCCGGCCCAGCCCAGCGCCCAGTAACCCCAACCCGGCCCAGCGCTCAGCAAGGCGAACCCCAACGCGGTCGAGCGCCCAGTAACCACAACCCCAACCCCAACTCGTCTCATCGCCCAGTAACCCGAACCCCAACCCCAACCCGGCCCAGCCCCCAGTAACCACAACCCCAACCCGGCCCAGTGCCCAGTAACCCAAACCCCAACCCCAACCCGGCCCAGCGCCCAGTAACCCGAACCCCAACCCCAACCCGGCCCAGCGCCCAGTAACCCGAACCCCAACCCCAACCCGGCCCTGCGCCCAGTAACCCCAACCCCAAACCGGCCAAGCGCCCAGCAACCCAACCCCAACCCCAACCCGGCCCAGGGCCCAGTAAACCCAACACCAACCCCAACCCGTCCAAGCGCCCATTAACCCCAACCCCATCCGCAGCCCGGCCCAGCGCCCAGTAACCCCAACCCCAACCCCAACCCGGCCCAGCGCCCAGTAACCCCAATGCCAACCCGGCCCAGCGCCCAGTAACACCAACCCCAACCCCATCCCGACCCGGCGCTCAGTAACCGCAACCTGCCTAGCGCCCAGTAGCCCGAACCCCAACCCGGCCCAGCGCGCAGTAACCCAGCCCCGACCCGGCCCAGCACCCAGTAACCCCAACCCCAAACCGGCCCAGTGCCCAGTAACCCCAAACCCAACACGGCCCAGCGCCCAGCGCCCAGTAAACCCAACCCTAACCCCAACCCGGCCCAGCGCCCAGTAACCCCAACACCAACCCGGCCCAGCGCCTTGTAACCCCAACCCCAACCCGGTCCAGCCCAGCGCCCAGTAACCCCAACCCGGCCCAGCGCCCAGTAAGGCGAACCCCAACGCGGCCGAGCGCCCAGTAACCCCAACCCGGCCCAGCGCCCAGTAACCCGAACCCCAACCCCAACCCGGCCCAGCGCCCAGTAACCAGAACACCAACCCCAACCCGGCCCAGAGCCCAATAACCTCAAACCCAAACTCAACCCGGCCCAGCGCCCAGAAACGCCAATCCCAACCCGGCCCAGCGCCCAGTAACACGAACCCCAACCCCAACCGGGCCCAGCGCCCAGTAACCCCAACCCCAACCCCAACCCGGCCCAGCGCCCAGTAACCCCAACCCCAAAGCCAACCCGGCCCAGCGCCCAGTAACCCCAATCCCAACCCAGCCCAGCGCCCAGTAACACTAACCCCAACCCCAACACGGCCAAGCGCCCAGTAACCCCAACCCCGACCCGGCCCAGCGCCCAGTAACCCCAACACCAACCCGGCCCAGTGCCCAGTAACCCCAAACCCAACCCGGCCCAGCGCCCAGCACCCAGTAACCCCAACCCCAACCCGGCCCAGCGCCCAGTAACCCCAACCCCAACCCGGCCCAGCGCCTTGTAACCCCAACCCCAACCCGGCCCAGCCCAGCGCCCAGTAACCCCAACCCGGCCCAGCGCCCAGTAACGCGGACCACAACGCGGCCCAGCGCCCAGTATCCCTAACCCCAACCCCAACCCGTCTCAGCGCCCTGTAACCCGAACCCCAACCCCAACCCGGCCCAGCGCCCAGTAACCCCAACCCCAACCCGGCCCAGCGCCCAGTAACCCAAACCCCAAACCCAACACGGCCCAGCGCCCAGTAACCGAACCCCAACCCCAACCAGGACCATCGCCCAGTAACCCGAACCCCAATCCCAACCCGGCCCAGCGCCCAGTAACCCCATCCCCAACCCGGCCTAGTGCCCAGTAACCCCAACCCCAACCCGGCCCAGCGCCCAGTAACCCCAACCCCAACCGCAACCCCAACGCGGCCAAGCGCCCAGTAACCCCAACCCCAAACGAAGCCCGGTCCACCGCCGTGTAACCCCAACCCCAACCACAAACCGGCCAAACGCCCATTAACCCCAAACACAACCACAACCCCAACCCGGCCCAGCGCCGAGTAACCCCAACCCCAACCCGGCCCAGCGCCCAGTAACCCCAACCCCAACCCCAACCCGGCCCAGAGCCCAGTAACCCCAACGCCAACCCGGCCCAGCGCCCAGTAACCCGAACCCCAACACGGATCAGCGCCCAGTAACCCCAACGCCAACCCCAACCCGGCCAGCGCCCAGTAACCGCAACCCCAACCGCAACCCTAACCAGGCACAGCCCCCAGTAACCCCAACCCCAACGAGGCCCAGCGCCCAGTAACCCCAATCCCAACCCCAACCCCAACCCGGCCCAGCGCCATGTAACCCCAACCCCAACCCGGCCCAGGGCCCAGTAACCACAACCCCAACCCCAACCCGGCCCAGCGCCCAGTAACCCCAACCCCAACCCGGCCCAGCGCCCAGTAACCCCAACCCCAACCTGGCCCAGCGCCCAGTAACCCCAACCCCAACCCGGTCCAGCGCCCAGTAACCCCAACCCGGCCCAGCGCCCAGTGACCCGAACCCAAACCCGGCCCAGCGCCCAGTAACCCCAACCCCAACCCCAACCCGGCCCAGCGCCCAGTAACCCCAAACCCAACCCCAACCCGGCTCAGCGCCCAGTAACCCCAACCCCAACCCCAACCAGGCGCAGCGCCCAGTAACCCCAACCCCAACCCCAATCACAACCCCAACCCGGCCCAGCGCCCAGTAACCCCAACCCCAAACCGGCCCAGCGCCCAGTAACCCCAAACCCAACCCCAAACCGGCCCAGCGCCCAGTAACCCCAACCCCAAGCCGGCCCAGCGCCCAGTAACCCCAACCCCAACCCCAACCCGGCCCAGCGCCCAGTAACACCAACCCCAACCCCAACCCGGCTCACCGCCCAGTAACCCCAACTCCAACCCCTACCCGGCCCAGCGCCCAGTAACCCCAACCCCAACCCCAACGCGGCCCAGCGCCCAGTAACCCCAACCCCAACCCCAACCCGGCCCAGCGCCCAGAAACCCCAACCCCAACCCCAACCCGGCCCAGCGCCTTGTAACCCCAAACCCAACCCGGCCCAGCACAGCGCCCAGTAACCCCAACCCGGCCCAGCGCCCAGTAACGCGAACCCCAACGCGGTCGCGCGCCCAGTAACCCCAACCCCAACCCCAGCCCGTCCCAGCGCCCAGTAACCCCAATCCCAACCCGGCCAAGTGCCCAGTAACCCCAATCCCAACCCGGCCCAGCGCCCAGTAACACCAACCCCAACCCCAACACGGCCCAGCGCCCAGTAACACCAACCCGGACCCGGCCCAGCGACCAGTAATCCCAACACCAACCCGGCCCAGTGCCCAGTAACCCCAAACCCAATCCGGCCCAGCACCCAGCACCCAGTAACCCGAACCCCAACCCCAACCCGGCCCAGCGCCCAGTAAACCCAACCCCAACCCGGCCCAGCGCCTTGTAACGCCAACCCCAACCCGGCCCAGCCCAGCGCCCAGTAACCCCAACCCGGCCCAGCGCCCAGTAGCGCGAACCCCAACGCGGCCCAGCTCCCAGTAACCCCAACCCCAACCCTAAACCGTCTCAGCGCCCAGTAACCCGAACCCCAACCCAACCCGGCCCGGCGCATAGTAACCCCAACCCCAACCCGGCCCAGCGCCCAGTAACCCAAACCCCAACCCCAACACGGCCCAGCGCCCAGTAACCGAACCCCAACCCCAACCAGGCCCAGCGCCCAGTAACCCGAACCCCAACCGCAACCCGGCCCAGCGCCCAGTAAACCACAACCCCAACCAGGCCCAGCGCCCAGTAACCCCAACCCCAACCCGGCCCAGCTCCCAGTAACCCCAACCCCAACCCCAACCCCAACCCGGCCAGCGCCCAGTAACCCCAACCCCAAGCCGGCCCAGCGCCCAGTAACCCCAACCCCAACCCCAACCCGGCCCAGCGCCCAGTAACACCAACCCCAACCCCAACCCGGCTCAGCGCCCAGTAACCCCAACCCCATCCCCTACCCGGCCCAGCGCCCAGTAACCCCAACCCCAACCCCAACGCGGCCCAGCGCCCAGTAACCCCAACCCCAACCCCAACCCGGCCCAGCGCCCAGAAACCCCAACCCCAACCCCAACCCCAACCCGGCCCAGCGCCTTGTAACCCCAAACCCAACCCGGCCCAGCACAGCGCCCAGTAACCCCAACCCGGCCCAGCGCCCAGTAACGCGAACCCCAACGCGGTCGCGCGCCCAGTAACCCCAACCCCAACCCCAGCCCGTCCCAGCGCCCAGTAACCCCAATCCCAACCCGGCCAAGCGCCCAGTAACCCCAATCCCAACCCGGCCCAGCGCCCAGTAACACCAACCCCAACCCCAACACGGCCCAGCGCCCAGTAACACCAACCCGGACACGGCCCAGCGACCAGTAATCCCAACACCAACCCGGCCCAGTGCCCAGTAACCCCAAACCCAATCCGGCCCAGCACCCAGCACCCAGTAACCCGAACCCCAACCCCAACCCGGCCCAGCGCCCAGTAAACCCAACCCCAACCCGGCCCAGCGCCTTGTAACGCCAACCCCAACCCGGCCCAGCCCAGCGCCCAGTAACCCCAACCCGGCCCAGCGCCCAGTAGCGCGAACCCCAACGCGGCCCAGCTCCCAGTAACCCCAACCCCAACCCTAAACCGTCTCAGCGCCCAGTAACCCGAACCCCAACCCAACCCGGCCCGGCGCATAGTAACCCCAACCCCAACCCGGCCCAGCGCCCAGTAACCCAAACCCCAACCCCAACACGGCCCAGCGCCCAGTAACCGAACCCCAACCCCAACCAGGCCCAGCGCCCAGTAACCCGAACCCCAACCGCAACCCGGCCCAGCGCCCAGTAAACCACAACCCCAACCAGGCCCAGCGCCCAGTAACCCCAACCCCAACCCGGCCCAGCTCCCAGTAACCCCAACCCCAACCCCAACCCCAACCCGGCCAGCGCCCAGTAACCGCAACCCCAACCGCAACCCTAACCAGGCACAGCGCCCAGTAACCACAACACCAACGAGGCCCAGCGCCCAGTAACCCCAATCCCAACCCCAACCCCAACCCGGCCCAGCGCCAAGTAACCCCAACCCCAACCCGGCCCAGGGCCCAGTAACCACAACCCCAACCCCAACCCGGCCCAGCGCCCAGTAACCCCAACCCCAACCCGGCCCAGCGCCCAGTAACCCCAACCCCAACCTGGCCCAGCGCCCAGTAACCCCAACCCCAACCCGGTAAAGCGCTCAGTAACCCCAACCCGGCCCAGCGCCCAGTGACCCGAACCCCAACCCGGCCCAGCGCCCAGTAACCCCAACCCCAACCCCAACCCGGCCCAGCGCCCAGTAACCCCAAACCCAACCCCAACCCGGCTCAGCGCCCAGTAACCCCAACCCCAACCCCAACCAGGCGCAGCGCCCAGTAACCCCAACCCCAACCACAACCACAACCCCAACCCGGCCCAGCGCCCAGTAACCCCAACCCCAACCCGGCCCAGCGCCCAGTAACCCCAAACCCAACCCCAAACCGGCCCAGCGCCCAGTAACCCCAACCCCAAGCCGGCCCAGCGCCCAGTAACCCCAACCCCAACCCCAACCCGGCCCAGCGCCCAGTAACACCAACCGCAACCCCAACCCGGCACAGCGCCCAGTAACCCCAACCCCAACCCCAACCCGGCTCAGCGCCCAGTAACCCCAACCCCAACCCCTACCCGGCCCAGCGCCCAGTAACCCCAACCCCAACCCCAACGCGGCCCAGCGCCCAGTAACCCCAACCCCAACCCCAACCCGGCCCAGCGCCCAGAAACCCCAACCCCAACCGCAACACGGCCCAGCGCCTTGTAACCCGAAACCCAACCCGGCCCAGCACAGCGCCCAGTAACCCCAACCCGGCCCAGCGCCCAGTAACGCGAACCCCAATCCGGCCCAGGGCCCAGTAACCCCAACCCCAACCCCAACCCGGCCCAGCGCCCAGTAACGCCAACCCCAACCCCAACCCGGCCTAGCGCCCAGTAACCCCAACCCCGATCCGGCCCAGGGCCCAGTAACCCCAACCCCAACCCCAACCCGGCCCAGCGCCCAGTAACGCCAACCCCAACCCGGCCAAGCGCCCAGTAACCACAACCCCAACCTGGCCCAGCGCCCAGTAACCCCAAGCCCAACCCCAACCCGGCCCAGCGCCCAGTAACGCCAACCCCAACCCGGCCAAGCGCCCAGTAACCACAACCCCAACCCGGCCCAGAGCCCTGTAACCCCAACCCCAACCCCAGCCCGGCCCAGCGCCCAGTAACCCCAATCCCAATAAGGCCCAGCGCCTTGTAACCCCAACCCCAACCCCAACCAGGGATAGCGCCCAGTAATTCCAACCACAACGCGGCCCAGCGCCCAGTAACCCCAACCCAAACCACAACCACAACCCGGCCCAGCGCCCAGTAACCCCAACACCAACCTCAACCCGGCCCAGCGCCCAGTAACCCCAAACCCAACCCCCAACCCGGCCCAGCGCCCAGTAACACCAACCCCAACCCCATCCCGGCCCAGCGCCCAGTAACCTCAACCCCAACCCCAACGCGGGCCAGCGCCTAGTAACCGCAACCCCAACCCCAACCCGGCCCAGCGCCCAGTAACCCCAACCACAACCCCAACCCGGCCCAGCGCCCAGTAACCCCAATCCCAACCCGGCCCAGCGCCCAGTAACCCCAACCCCAACCCCAACGCGGCCCAGCGCCCAGTAACCCCAACCCGGCCCAGCGCCCAGTAACCCGAACCCCAACCCGGCCCAGCGCCCTGTAACCCGAACTCCAACCCCAACCCGGCCCAGCGCCCAGTAACCCCAACCCGGCCCAGCGCCCAGTAATCGCAGCCCCAACCCTACCCGGCCCAGTGCCCAGTAACCCGAACCCCAACCCCAACCCGGCCCAGCGCCCAGTAATCCGAACACCAACCCCAACCCGGGACAGCGCCCAGTAAAACCAACCCCAACCCGGCCAAGCGCCCAGTAACCCCAACCCCAACCCCAACCCGGCCCAGCGCCCAGTTACCCCAACCCCAACCCGTCCCAGCGCTTTGTAACCCCAAACCCAACACGGCCCAGCGCCCAGTAACCGAACCCCAACCCCAACCAGGACCATCGCCCAGTAACCCGAACCCCAATCCCAACCCGGCCCAGCGCCCAGTAACCCCATCCCCAACCCGGCCTAGTGCCCAGTAACCCCAACCCCAACCCGGCCCAGCGCCCAGTAACCCCAACCCCAACCGCAACCCCAACGCGGCCAAGCGCCCAGTAACCCCAACCCCAAACGAAGCCCGGTCCACCGCCGTGTAACCCCAACCCCAACCACAAACCGGCCAAACGCCCATTAACCCCAAACACAACCACAACCCCAACCCGGCCCAGCGCCGAGTAACCCCAACCCCAACCCGGCCCAGCGCCCAGTAACCCCAACCCCAACCCCAACCCGGCCCAGCGCCCAGTAACCCCAACGCCAACCCGGCCCAGCGCCCAGTAACCCGAACCCCAACACGGATCAGCGCCCAGTAACCCCAACGCCAACCCCAACCCGGCCAGCGCCCAGTAACCGCAACCCCAACCGCAACCCTAACCAGGCACAGCCCCCAGTAACCCCAACCCCAACGAGGCCCAGCGCCCAGTAACCCCAATCCCAACCCCAACCCCAACCCGGCCCAGCGCCATGTAACCCCAACCCCAACCCGGCCCAGGGCCCAGTAACCACAACCCCAACCCCAACCCGGCCCAGCGCCCAGTAACCCCAACCCCAACCCGGCCCAGCGCCCAGTAACCCCAACCCCAACCTGGCCCAGCGCCCAGTAACCCCAACCCCAACCCGGTCCAGCGCCCAGTAACCCCAACCCGGCCCAGCGTCCAGTGACCCGAACCCAAACCCGGCCCAGCGCCCAGTAACCCCAACCCCAACCCCAACCCGGCCCAGCGCCCAGTAACCCCAAACCCAACCCCAACCCGGCTCAGCGCCCAGTAACCCCAACCCCAACCCCAACCAGGCGCAGCGCCCAGTAACCCCAACCCCAACCCCAATCACAACCCCAACCCGGCCCAGCGCCCAGTAACCCCAACCCCAAACCGGCCCAGCGCCCAGTAACCCCAAACCCAACCCCAAACCGGCCCAGCGCCCAGTAACCCCAACCCCAAGCCGGCCCAGCGCCCAGTAACCCCAACCCCAACCCCAACCCGGCCCAGCTCCTTGTAACCCCAACCCCAACCCGGCCCAGCCCAGCGCCCAGTAACCCCAACCCGGCCCAGCGCTCAGCAAGGCGAACCCCAACGCGGTCGAGCGCCCAGTAACCACAACCCCAACCCCAACCCGTCTCATCGCCCAGTAACCCGAACCCCAACCCCAACCCGGCCCAGCCCCCAGTAACCACAACCCCAACCCGGCCCAGTGCCCAGTAACCCAAACCCCAACCCCAACCCGGCCCAGCGCCCAGTAACCCGAACCCCAACCCCAACCCGGCCCAGCGCCCAGTAACCCGAACCCCAACCCCAACCCGGCCCTGCGCCCAGTAACCCCAACCCCAAACCGGCCAAGCGCCCAGCAACCCCAACCCCAAGCCGGCCCAGCGCCCAGTAACCCCAACCCCAACCCCAACCCGGCCCAGCTCCTTGTAACCCCAACCCCAACCCGGCCCAGCCCAGCGCCCAGTAACCCCAACCCGGCCCAG
Organism: Raja brachyura; assembly: GCA_963514005.1. The sequence continues at coordinate 32,584,800 of OY740785.1, read as the reverse complement.
CGCTCAGCAAGGCGAACCCCAACGCGGTCGAGCGCCCAGTAACCACAACCCCAACCCCAACCCGTCTCATCGCCCAGTAACCCGAACCCCAACCCCAACCCGGCCCAGCCCCCAGTAACCACAACCCCAACCCGGCCCAGTGCCCAGTAACCCAAACCCCAACCCCAACCCGGCCCAGCGCCCAGTAACCCGAACCCCAACCCCAACCCGGCCCAGCGCCCAGTAACCCGAACCCCAACCCCAACCCGGCCCTGCGCCCAGTAACCCCAACCCCAAACCGGCCAAGCGCCCAGCAACCCAACCCCAACCCGGCCCAGGGCCCAGTAAACCCAACACCAACCCCAACCCGTCCAAGCGCCCATTAACCCCAACCCCATCCGCAGCCCGGCCCAGCGCCCAGTAAACCCAACCCCAACCCCAACCCGGCCCAGCGCCCAGTAACCCCAATGCCAACCCGGCCCAGCGCCCAGTAACACCAACCCCAACCCCATCCCGACCCGGCGCTCAGTAACCGCAACCTGCCTAGCGCCCAGTAGCCCGAACCCCAACCCGGCCCAGCGCGCAGTAACCCAGCCCCGACCCGGCCCAGCACCCAGTAACCCCAACCCCAAACCGGCCCAGTGCCCAGTAACCCCAAACCCAACACGGCCCAGCGCCCAGCGCCCAGTAAACCCAACCCTAACCCCAACCCGGCCCAGCGCCCAGTAACCCCAACACCAACCCGGCCCAGCGCCTTGTAACCCCAACCCCAACCCGGTCCAGCCCAGCGCCCAGTAACCCCAACCCGGCCCAGCGCCCAGTAAGGCGAACCCCAACGCGGCCGAGCGCCCAGTAACCCCAACCCGGCCCAGCGCCCAGTAACCCGAACCCCAACCCCAACCCGGCCCAGCGCCCAGTAACCAGAACACCAACCCCAACCCGGCCCAGAGCCCAATAACCTCAAACCCAAACTCAACCCGGCCCAGCGCCCAGAAACGCCAATCCCAACCCGGCCCAGCGCCCAGTAACACGAACCCCAACCCCAACCGGGCCCAGCGCCCAGTAACCCCAACCCCAACCCCAACCCGGCCCAGCGCCCAGTAACCCCAACCCCAAAGCCAACCCGGCCCAGCGCCCAGTAACCCCAATCCCAACCCAGCCCAGCGCCCAGTAACACTAACCCCAACCCCAACACGGCCAAGCGCCCAGTAACCCCAACCCCGACCCGGCCCAGCGCCCAGTAACCCCAACACCAACCCGGCCCAGTGCCCAGTAACCCCAAACCCAACCCGGCCCAGCGCCCAGCACCCAGTAACCCCAACCCCAACCCGGCCCAGCGCCCAGTAACCCCAACCCCAACCCGGCCCAGCGCCTTGTAACCCCAACCCCAACCCGGCCCAGCCCAGCGCCCAGTAACCCCAACCCGGCCCAGCGCCCAGTAACGCGGACCACAACGCGGCCCAGCGCCCAGTATCCCTAACCCCAACCCCAACCCGTCTCAGCGCCCTGTAACCCGAACCCCAACCCCAACCCGGCCCAGCGCCCAGTAACCCCAACCCCAACCCGGCCCAGCGCCCAGTAACCCAAACCCCAAACCCAACACGGCCCAGCGCCCAGTAACCGAACCCCAACCCCAACCAGGACCATCGCCCAGTAACCCGAACCCCAATCCCAACCCGGCCCAGCGCCCAGTAACCCCATCCCCAACCCGGCCTAGTGCCCAGTAACCCCAACCCCAACCCGGCCCAGCGCCCAGTAACCCCAACCCCAACCGCAACCCCAACGCGGCCAAGCGCCCAGTAACCCCAACCCCAAACGAAGCCCGGTCCACCGCCGTGTAACCCCAACCCCAACCACAAACCGGCCAAACGCCCATTAACCCCAAACACAACCACAACCCCAACCCGGCCCAGCGCCGAGTAACCCCAACCCCAACCCGGCCCAGCGCCCAGTAACCCCAACCCCAACCCCAACCCGGCCCAGCGCCCAGTAACCCCAACGCCAACCCGGCCCAGCGCCCAGTAACCCGAACCCCAACACGGATCAGCGCCCAGTAACCCCAACGCCAACCCCAACCCGGCCAGCGCCCAGTAACCGCAACCCCAACCGCAACCCTAACCAGGCACAGCCCCCAGTAACCCCAACCCCAACGAGGCCCAGCGCCCAGTAACCCCAATCCCAACCCCAACCCCAACCCGGCCCAGCGCCATGTAACCCCAACCCCAACCCGGCCCAGGGCCCAGTAACCACAACCCCAACCCCAACCCGGCCCAGCGCCCAGTAACCCCAACCCCAACCCGGCCCAGCGCCCAGTAACCCCAACCCCAACCGGGCCCAGCGCCCAGTAACCCCAACCCCAACCCGGTCCAGCGCCCAGTAACCCCAACCCGGCCCAGCGCCCAGTGACCCGAACCCAAACCCGGCCCAGCGCCCAGTAACCCCAACCCCAACCCCAACCCGGCCCAGCGCCCAGTAACCCCAAACCCAACCCCAACCCGGCTCAGCGCCCAGTAACCCCAACCCCAACCCCAACCAGGCGCAGCGCCCAGTAACCCCAACCCCAACCCCAATCACAACCCCAACCCGGCCCAGCGCCCAGTAACCCCAACCCCAAACCGGCCCAGCGCCCAGTAACCCCAAACCCAACCCCAAACCGGCCCAGCGCCCAGTAACCCCAACCCCAAGCCGGCCCAGCGCCCAGTAACCCCAACCCCAACCCCAACCCGGCCCAGCGCCCAGTAACACCAACCCCAACCCCAACCAGGCTCAGCGCCCAGTAACCCCAACCCCAACCCCTACCCGGCCCAGCGCCCAGTAACCCCAACCCCAACCACAACGCGGCCCAGCGCCCAGTAACCCCAACCCCAACCCCAACCCGGCCCAGCGCCCAGAAACCCCAACCCCAACCCCAACCCGGCCCAGCGCCTTGTAACCCCAAACCCAACCCGGCCCAGCACAGCGCCCAGTAACCCCAACCCGGCCCAGCGCCCAGTAACGCGAACCCCAACGCGGTCGCGCGCCCAGTAACCCCAACCCCAACCCCAGCCCGTCCCAGCGCCCAGTAACCCCAATCCCAACCCGGCCAAGTGCCCAGTAACCCCAATCCCAACCCGGCCCAGCGCCCAGTAACACCAACCCCAACCCCAACACGGCCCAGCGCCCAGTAACACCAACCCGGACCCGGCCCAGCGACCAGTAATCCCAACACCAACCCGGCCCAGTGCCCAGTAACCCCAAACCCAATCCGGCCCAGCACCCAGCACCCAGTAACCCGAACCCCAACCCCAACCCGGCCCAGCGCCCAGTAAACCCAACCCCAACCCGGCCCAGCGCCTTGTAACGCCAACCCCAACCCGGCCCAGCCCAGCGCCCAGTAACCCCAACCCGGCCCAGCGCCCAGTAGCGCGAACCCCAACGCGGCCCAGCTCCCAGTAACCCCAACCCCAACCCTAAACCGTCTCAGCGCCCAGTAACCCGAACCCCAACCCAACCCGGCCCGGCGCATAGTAACCCCAACCCCAACCCGGCCCAGCGCCCAGTAACCCAAACCCCAACCCCAACACGGCCCAGCGCCCAGTAACCGAACCCCAACCCCAACCAGGCCCAGCGCCCAGTAACCCGAACCCCAACCGCAACCCGGCCCAGCGCCCAGTAAACCACAACCCCAACCAGGCCCAGCGCCCAGTAACCCCAACCCCAACCCGGCCCAGCTCCCAGTAACCCCAACCCCAACCCCAACCCCAACCCGGCCAGCGCCCAGTAACCCCAACCCCAAGCCGGCCCAGCGCCCAGTAACCCCAACCCCAACCCCAACCCGGCCCAGCGCCCAGTAACACCAACCCCAACCCCAACCCGGCTCAGCGCCCAGTAACCCCAACCCCTACCCGGCCCAGCGCCCAGTAACCCCAACCCCAACCCCAACGCGGCCCAGCGCCCAGTAACCCCAACCCCAACCCCAACCCGGCCCAGCGCCCAGAAACCCCAACCCCAACCCCAACCCGGCCCAGCGCCTTGTAACCCCAAACCCAACCCGGCCCAGCACAGCGCCCAGTAACCCCAACCCGGCCCAGCGCCCAGTAACGCGAACCCCAACGCGGTCGCGCGCCCAGTAACCCCAACCCCAACCCCAGCCCGTCCCAGCGCCCAGTAACCCCAATCCCAACCCGGCCAAGCGCCCAGTAACCCCAATCCCAACCCGGCCCAGCGCCCAGTAACACCAACCCCAACCCCAACACGGCCCAGCGCCCAGTAACACCAACCCGGACCCGGCCCAGCGACCAGTAATCCCAACACCAACCCGGCCCAGTGCCCAGTAACCCCAAACCCAATCCGGCCCAGCACCCAGCACCCAGTAACCCGAACCCCAACCCCAACCCGGCCCAGCGCCCAGTAAACCCAACCCCAACCCGGCCCAGCGCCTTGTAACGCCAACCCCAACCCGGCCCAGCCCAGCGCCCAGTAACCCCAACCCGGCCCAGCGCCCAGTAGCGCGAACCCCAACGCGGCCCAGCTCCCAGTAACCCCAACCCCAACCCTAAACCGTCTCAGCGCCCAGTAACCCGAACCCCAACCCAACCCGGCCCGGCGCATAGTAACCCCAAACCCAACCCGGCCCAGCGCCCAGTAACCCAAACCCCAACCCCAACACGGCCCAGCGCCCAGTAACCGAACCCCAACCCCAACCAGGCCCAGCGCCCAGTAACCCGAACCCCAACCGCAACCCGGCCCAGCGCCCAGTAAACCACAACCCCAACCAGGCCCAGCGCCCAGTAACCCCAACCCCAACCCGGCCCAGCTCCCAGTAACCCCAACCCCAACCCCAACCCCAACCCGGCCAGCGCCCAGTAACCGCAACCCCAACCGCAACCCTAACCAGGCACAGCGCCCAGTAACCACAACACCAACGAGGCCCAGCGCCCAGTAACCCCAATCCCAACCCCAACCCCAACCCGGCCCAGCGCCAAGTAACCCCAACCCCAACCCGGCCCAGGGCCCAGTAACCACAACCCCAACCCCAACCCGGCCCAGCGCCCAGTAACCCCAACCCCAACCCGGCCCAGCGCCCAGTAACCCCAACCCCAACCTGGCCCAGCGCCCAGTAACCCCAACCCCAACCCGGTCCAGCGCTCAGTAACCCCAACCCGGCCCAGCGCCCAGTGACCCGAACCCCAACCCGGCCCAGCGCCCAGTAACCCCAACCCCAACCCCAACCCGGCCCAGCGCCCAGTAACCCCAAACCCAACCCCAACCCGGCTCAGCGCCCAGTAACCCCAACCCCAACCCCAACCAGGCGCAGCGCCCAGTAACCCCAACCCCAACCACAACCACAACCCCAACCCGGCCCAGCGCCCAGTAACCCCAACCCCAACCCGGCCCAGCGCCCAGTAACCCCAAACCCAACCCCAAACCGGCCCAGCGCCCAGTAACCCCAACCCCAAGCCGGCCCAGCGCCCAGTAACCCCAACCCCAACCCCAACCCGGCCCAGCGCCCAGTAACACCAACCGCAACCCCAACCCGGCACAGCGCCCAGTAACCCCAACCCCAACCCCAACCCGGCTCAGCGCCCAGTAACCCCAACCCCAACCCCTACCCGGCCCAGCGCCCAGTAACCCCAACCCCAACCCCAACGCGGCCCAGCGCCCAGTAACCCCAACCCCAACCCCAACCCGGCCCAGCGCCCAGAAACCCCAACCCCAACCGCAACACGGCCCAGCGCCTTGTAACCCGAAACCCAACCCGGCCCAGCACAGCGCCCAGTAACCCCAACCCGGCCCAGCGCCCAGTAACGCGAACCCCAATCCGGCCCAGGGCCCAGTAACCCCAACCCCAACCCCAACCCGGCCCAGCGCCCAGTAACGCCAACCCCAACCCCAACCCGGCCTAGCGCCCAGTAACCCCAACCCCAATCCGGCCCAGGGCCCAGTAACCCCAACCCCAACCCCAACCCGGCCCAGCGCCCAGTAACGCCAACCCCAACCCGGCCAAGCGCCCAGTAACCACAACCCCAACCTGGCCCAGCGCCGAGTAACCCCAAGCCCAACCCCAACCCGGCCCAGCGCCCAGTAACGCCAACCCCAACCCGGCCAAGCGCCCAGTAACCACAACCCCAACCCGGCCCAGAGCCCTGTAACCCCAACCCCAACCCCAGCCCGGCCCAGCGCCCAGTAACCCCAATCCCAATAAGGCCCAGCGCCTTGTAACCCCAACCCCAACCCCAACCAGGGACAGCGCCCAGTAATTCCAACCACAACGCGGCCCAGCGCCCAGTAACCCCAACCCAAACCACAACCACAACCCGGCCCAGCGCCCAGTAACCCCAACACCAACCTCAACCCGGCCCAGCGCCCAGAAACCCCAAACCCAACCCCCAACCGGCCCAGCGCCCAGTAACCCCAACCCCAACCGGGCCCAGCGCCCAGTAACCCCAACCCCAACCCCAACCCGGCCCAGCGCCCAGTAACACCAACCCCAACCCCATCCCGGCCCAGCGCCCAGTAACCTCAACCCCAACCCCAACGCGGGCCAGCGCCTAGTAACCGCAACCCCAACCCCAACCCGGCCCAGCGCCCAGTAACCCCAACCACAACCCCAACCCGGCCCAGCGCCCAGTAACCCCAATCCCAACCCGGCCCAGCGCCCAGTAACCCCAACCCCAACCCCAACGCGGCCCAGCGCCCAGTAACCCCAACCCGGCCCAGCGCCCAGTAACCCGAACCCCAACCCGGCCCAGCGCCCTGTAACCCGAACTCCAACCCCAACCCGGCCCAGCGCCCAGTAACCCCAACCCGGCCCAGCGCCCAGTAATCGCAGCCCCAACCCTACCCGGCCCAGTGCCCAGTAACCCGAACCCCAACCCCAACCCGGCCCAGCGCCCAGTAATCCGAACACCAACCCCAACCCGGGACAGCGCCCAGTAAAACCAACCCCAACCCGGCCAAGCGCCCAGTAACCCCAACCCCAACCCCAACCCGGCCCAGCGCCCAGTTACCCCAACCCCAACCCGTCCCAGCGCTTTGTAACCCCAAACCCAACCCGGCCCAGTGCCCAGTAACCCGAACCCCAACCCCAACCCGGCCCAGCGCCCAGTAATCCGAACCCCAACCCCAACCCGCGACAGCGCCCAGTAACCCCAACCCCGACCCGGCCCAGCGCCCAGTAACCCCAACCCCAACCCCAACCCGGCCCAGCGCCCAGTTACCCCAACCCCAACCCGGCCCAGCGCCCAGTAATCCGAACCCCAACCCCAACCCGGGACAGCGCCCAGTAAAACCAACCCCAACCCCAACCACAACCCGGCCCAGCGCCCAGCGCCCAGGAACCCCAACCCCTACCCCAACCCGGCCCAGCGCCCTGCAACCCGAACTCCAACCCCAACCCAGTGCCCAGTAATCGCAGCCCCAACCCCAACCCGGCCCAGTGCCCAGTAACCCGAACCCCAACCCGGCCCAGCCCAGCGCCCAGTAGCGCGAACCCCAACGCGGCCCAGCGCCCAGTAACCCCAACCCCAACCCGGCCCAGCGCCCAGTAACCCCAACTACAATCACAACCCGGCCCAGCGCCCAGTAACACGAACCCCAACCCCATCCCGGCCCAGCGCCCAGTAACCCCAACCCCAACCCCAACCCGGCCCAACGCCCAGTAATCCCAACCACAACCCCTACCTGGCCCAGCGCCCATTAACCCGAACCACAACCACACCGCGGCCCAGCGCTCACAATCCCCAACCCCAACCCCAACCCGGCCCAGCGCCCAGTAACCCCAACCCCAACCCCAACCCGGCCCAGCGCCCAGTAACCCCAACCCCAACCCCAACCCGGCCCAGCGCCCAGTAACCGCAACCCCAACCCCAAACCGGCCCAGCGCCCAGTATCCCCAACCCGGCCCAGCGCCCAGTAACACCAATCCCAACCCGGCCCAGCGCCCAGTAACCCCAACCCCAAACCCAACCCGGCCCAGCGCCCAGTAACCCCAACCCGGCCCAGCGCCCAGTAACCCGAACCCCAACCCGGCCCAGAACCCATTAACCCGAACCCCAACCCCAACCCGGCCCAGCGCCCAGTAACCCCAACCCCAACCACAACCCGGCCCAGCGCCCAGCGCCCAGTAACCCCAAACCCGACCCCAACCCGGCCCAGCGCCCTGTAACCCGAACTCCAACCCCAACCCAGCGCCCAGTAACCCCAACCCCAACCCCAACCCGGCCCAGCGCCCAGTGACCGCAACCCCAACCCCAAACCGGCCCAGCGCCCAGTATCCTCAACCCGGCCCAGCGCCCAGTAACACCAATCCCAACCCGGCCCAGCGCCCAGTAACCCCAACCCCAAACCCAACCCGGCCCAGCGCCCAGTAACCCGAACCCCAACCCGGCCCAGAGCCCATTAACCCGAACCCCAACCCCAACCCGGCCCAGCGCACTGTAACCCCAACCCCAACCCGGCCCAGCGCCCAGTAACCCCAACCCCTACCCCAATCTGGCCCAGCGCCCTGTAACCCGAACTCCAACCCCAACCCAGCGCCCAGTAACCCGCACCCCAATCCCCAACCCGGACCAGCGCCCAGTAACCCCAAACCCAACTCGGCCCAGCGCCCAGTAACCCCAACCCCAACCACAACCCGGCCCAGCCCCCAGCGCCCAGTATCCCCAACCCCTACCCCAACCCGGCCCAGCGCCCTGTAACCCGAACTCCAACCCCAACCCAGCGCCCAGTAATCGCAGCCCCAACCCCAACCCGGCCCAGTGCCCAGTAACCCGAACGCCAACCCAAACCCGGCCCAGCGCCCAGTAATCCGAACCCCAACCCCAACCCGGGACAGCGCCCACTAACCCCAACCACAACCCAACCCGGCCCAGCGCCCAGAATCCCCAACCCCAACCACAACCCGGCCCAGCGCCCAGCGCCCAGTAACACCAACCCCAATCCCCAACCCGGACCAGCGCCCAGTAACCCTAACCCCAACCCGGCCCAGAGCCTTGTAACCCGAACCCCAACCCGGCCCAGCCCAGCACCCAGTAGCGCGAACCCCAACCCGGCCCAGCGCCCAGTAACCCCAAACACAATCACAACCCGGCCCAGCGCCCAGTAACACGAACCCCAACCCCATCCCGGCCCAGCGCCCAGTAACCCCAAACACAATCACAACCCGGCCCAGCGCCCAGTAACACGAACCCCAACCCCATCCCGGCCCAGCGCCCAGTAACCCGAACCCCAACCCCAACCCGGCCCAGCGCCCAGTAACCCCAACCCAAACCCCAACCCGTCCCAGCGCACAGTAACCACAACCCCAACCCCAACCCGGCCCATCGTCCAGAAACCCCAACCCAGCCCAGCGACCAGTAACCCGAACCCCAACCCGGCCCAGCGGCCACTAACCCCAACCCCAACCCGGCCCAGCTCCCAGTAACCCCAACCCTAACCCCAACCCGGTCCAGCGCCCAGTAACCCCAACCCCAACCCGGCCCAGCGCCCAGTAACACGAACCCCAACCCGGCCCAGCGCCCAGTAACCCCAACCCCAACCCCAAACCCATCGCGCCCGAGCGCCCAGTAACCCCAACCACAACCCGGCCCAGCGCCCAGTAACCCCAACCCCAACACCAACCTGGCCCAGCGCCCAGTAACACCAACCCCAACCCCAACCCGGCCCAGCGCCCAGTAACCGCAACCCCAACCCCAACGCGGCCCAGCGCCCAGTATCCCCAACCCGGCCCAGCGCCCAGTAACACCAATCCCAACCCGGCCCAGCGCCCAGTAACCCCAACCCCAAACCCAACCCGGCCAGCGCCCAGTAACCCCAACCCGGCCCAGCGCCCAGTAACCCGAACCCCAACCCGGCCCAGAGCCCATTAACCCCAACCCAGACCCGGCCCAGCGCCCAGTAACCCCAACCCCAACCCCAACCCGGCCCAGCGCCCAGTAACCCCAACCCCAACCCGTCCCAGCGCCTTGTAACCCCAACCCAACCCTGCCCAGCCCAGCGCCCAGTAACAAGAACCCCAACGCGGCCCAGCGCCCAGTAACCCCACCCCCAACCCCAACCCGGCCCAGCGCCCACTAACACCAACCACAACTCCAACCCGGCCCAGCGCCCAGTAACCCCAACCCCAATCCCCAACCCGGACCAAAGCCCAGTAACCCGAAACCCAACCCGGCCGAGCTCCCAGTAACCCCAACCCGAACCACAACCCGGCCCAGCGCCCAGCGCCCAGTAACCCCAAACCCGACCCCAACCCGGCCCAGCGCCCTGTAACCCGAACTCCAACCCCAACCAAGCGCCCAGTTATCCCAGCCCCAACCCCAACCCGGCCCAGTGCCCAGTAACCCGAACCCCAACCCCAACCCGGCCCAGCGCACAGTATTCCGAACCCGAACCTCAACCGGGGCCAGCGCCCACTAACCCCAACCCCAACCCCAACCCGGCCCAGCGCCCAGTAACCCCAACCACAACCCCAGCCCGGCCCAGCGCCCAGTAACCCCAAACCCAACCCGGCCCAGCGCCCAGTAACCCCAACCCCAACACCAACCCGGCCCAGCGCCCAGTAACACCAACCCCAACCCCAACCCGGCCCAGCGCCCAGTAACCGCAATCCCAACCCTAAACCGGCCCAGCGCCCAGTATCCCCAACCCGGCCCAGCGCCCAGTAACACCAATCCCAACCCGGCCCAGCGCCCAGTAACCCCAACCCCAAACCCAACCCGGCCCAGCGCCCAGTAACCCCAACCCGGCCCAGCGCCCAGTAACCCGAACCCCAACCCGGCCCAGAGCCCATTAACCCCAACCCCGACCCGGCCCAGCGCCCAGTAACCCCAACCCCAACCCCAACGCGGCCCAGCGCCCATTAACCCCAACCCCAACCCGTCCCAGCGCCTTGTCACCCCAACCCAACCCGGCCCAGCCCAGCGCCCAGTAACGAAAACCCCAACGCGGCCCAGCGCCCAGCAACCCCACCCACAACCCCAACCCGGCCCAGCGCCCAGTAACCCGAACCCCAACCCCAACCCGGCCCAGCGCCCTGTAACCCCAACCCCAACCCGGCCCAGCGCACAGTAACCCCAACCCCTACCCCAACCCGGCCCAGCGCCCTGTAACCCGAACTCCAACCCCAACCCAGCGCCCAGTAATCCCAGCCCCAACCCCAAGGCGGCCCAGCGCCCAGTAACCCCACCCCCAACCCCAACCCGGCCCAGCGCCCAGTAATCCGAACCCAAACCCCAACAAAGGCCAGCGCCCACTAACCCCAACCACAACTACAACCCGGCCCAGCGCCCAGTAACCCCAACCCCAATCCCCAACCCGGACCAACGCCCAGTAACCCGAAACCCAACCCGGCCCAGCTCCCAGTAACCCCAACCCTAACCACAACCCGGCCCAGCGCCCAGCGCCCAGTAACCCCAACCCCAACACCAACCCGGCCCAGCGCCCAGTAACACCAACCCCAACCCCAACCCGGCCCAGCGCCCAGTAACCGCAACCCCAACCCCAAACCGGCCCAGCGCCCAGTATCCCCAACCCGGCCCAGCGCCCAGTAACACCAATCCCAACCCGGCCCAGCGCCCAGTAACCCCAACCCCAAACCCAACCCGGCCCAGCGCCCAGTAACCCCAACCCGGCCCAGCGCCCAGTAACCCGAACCCCAACCCGGCCCAGAGCCCATTAACCCGAACCCCAACCCCAACCCGGCCCAGCGCCCAGTAACCCCAACTCCAACCACAACCCGGGCAAGCGCCCAGCGCCCAGTAACCCCAAACCCGACCCCAACCCGGCCCAGCGCCCTGTAACCCGAACTCTAACCCCAACCCAGCGCCCAGTTATCCCAGCCCCAACCCCAACCCGGCCCAGTGCCCAGTAACCCGAACCCCAACCCCAACCCGGCCCAGCGCCCAGTATTCCGAACCCGAAGCACAACCCGGGCCAGCGCCCACTAACCCCAACCCCAACCCCAACCCGGCCCAGCGCCCAGTAACCCCAACCCCAACCCCAGCCCGGCCCAGCGCCCAGTAACCCCAAACCCAACCCGGGCCAGCGCCCACTAACCCCAACCCCAACCCCAACCCGGTCCAGCGCCCAGTAAACGCAACCCCAACCCCAAACCGGCCCAACGCCCAGTATCCCCAACCCGGCCCAGCGCCCAGTAACACCAATCCCAACCCGGCCCAGCGCCCAGTAACCCCAACCCCAAACCCAACCCGGCCCAGCGCCCAGTAACCCCAACCCGGCCCAGCGCCCAGTAACCCCAACCCCAACCCGGCCCAGAGCCCATTAACCCGAACCCCAACCCCAACCCGGCCCAGCGCCCTGTAACCCCAACCCCAACCCGGCCCAGCGCCCAGTAACCCCAACCCCAACCCCTACCTGGCCCAGCGCCCATTAACCCGAACCACAACCACACCGCGGCCCAGCGCCCAGAATCCCCAACCCCAACCACAACCCGGCCCAGCGCCCAGTAACCCGAACCCCAACCCCAACCCGGCCCAGCGCCCAGTAACCCCAACCCAAACCCCAACCCGTCCCAACGCACAGTAACCACAACCCCAACCCCAACCCGGCCCATCGTCCAGAAACCCCAACCCAGCCCAGCGACCAGTAACCCGAACCCCAACCCGGCCCAGCGGCCAGTAACCCCAACCCCAATCCGGCCCAGCTCCCAGTAACCCCAACCCCAACCCCAACCCGGTCCAGCGCCCAGTAACCCCAACCCCAACCCGGCCCAGCGCCCAGTAACACGAACCCCAACCCGGCCCAGCGCCCAGTAACCCCAACCCCAACCCCAAACCCATCGCGCCCCAGCGCCCAGTAACCCCAACCACAACCCGGCCCAGCGCCCAGTAACCCCAACCGCAACACCAACCCGGCCCAGCGCCCAGTAACACCAACCCCAACCCCAACCCGGCCCAGCGCCCAGTAACCGCAACCCCAACCCCAAACCGGCCCAGCGCCCAGTATCCCCAACCCGGCCCAGAGCCCAGTAACACCAATCCCAACCCGGCCCAGCGCCCAGTAACCCCAACCCCAAACCCAACCCGGCCAGCGCTCAGTAACCCCAACCCGGCCCAGCGCCCAGTAACCCGAACCTCAACCCGGCCCAGAGCCCATTAACCCCAACCCAGACCCGGCCCAGCGCCCAGTAACCCCAACCCCAACCCCAACCCGGCCCAGCGCCCAGTAACCCCAACCCCAACCCGTCCCAGCGCCTTGTAACCCCAACCCAACCCTGCCCAGCCCAGCGCCCAGTAACGAGAACCCCAACGCGGCCCAGCGCCCAGTAACCCCACCCCCAACCCCAACCCGGCCCAGCGCCCAGTAATCCGAACCCAAACCCCAACCAGGGCCAGCGCCCACTAACCCCAACCACAACTCCAGCCCGGCCCAGCGCTCAGTAACCCCAACCCCAATCCCCAACCCGGACCAACGCCCAGTAACCCGAAACCCAACCCGGCCCAGCTCCCAGTAACCCCAACCCTAACCACAACCCGGCCCAGCGCCCTGTAACCCGAACTCCAACCCCAACCCAGCGCCCAGTTATCCCAGCCCCAACCCCAACCCGGCCCAGTGCCCAGTAACCCGAACCCCAACCCCAACCCGGCCCAGCGCACAGTATTCCGAACCCGAACCCCAACCGGGGCCAGCGCCCACTAACCCCAACCCCAACCCCAACCCGGCCCAGCGCCCAGTAACCCCAACCACAACCCCAGCCCGGCCCAGCGCCCAGTAACCCCAAACCCAACCCGGCCCAGCGCCCAGTAACCCCAACCCCAACACCAACCCGGCCCAGCGCCCAATAACACCAACCCCACCCCAACCCGGCCCACCGCCCAGTAACCGCAACCCCAACCCTAAACCGGCCCAGCGCCCAGTATCCCCAACCCGGCCCAGCGCCCAGTAACACCAATCCCAACCCGGCCCAGCGCCCAGTAACCCCAACCCCAAACCCAACCCGGCCCAGCGCCCAGTATCCCCAACCCGTCCCAGCGCCCAGTAACCCGAACCCCAACCCGGCCCAGAGCCCATTAACCCCAACCCCGACCCGGCCCAGCGCCCAGTAACCCCAACCCCAACCCCAACGCGGCCCAGCGCCCATTAACCCCAACCCCAACCCGTCCCAGCGCCTTGTCACCCCAACCCAACCCGGCCCAGCCCAGCGCCCAGTAACGAAAACCCCAACGCGGCCCAGCGCCCAGCAACCCCACCCACAACCCCAACCCGGCCCAGCGCCCAGTAACCCGAACCCCAACCCCAACCCGGCCCAGCGCCCTGTAACCCCAACCCCAACCCGGCCCAGCGCACAGTAACCCCAACCCCTACCCCAACCCGGCCCAGCGCCCTGTAACCCGAACTCCAACCCCAACCCAGCGCCCAGTAATCCCAGCCCCAACCCCAAGGCGGCCCAGCGCCCAGTAACCCCACCCCCAACCCCAACCCGGCCCAGCGCCCAGTAATCCGAACCCAAACCCCAACAAAGGCCAGCGCCCACTAACCCCAACCACAACTACAACCCGGCCCAGCGCCCAGTAACCCCAACCCCAATCCCCAACCCGGACCAACGCCCAGTAACCCGAAACCCAACCCGGCCCAGCTCCCAGTAACCCCAACCCTAACCACAACCCGGCCCAGCGCCCAGCGCCCAGTAACCCCAAACCCGACCCCAACCCGGCCCAGCGCCCTGTAACCCGAACTCCAACCCCAACGCACCGCTCAGTTATCCCAGCCCCAACCCCAACCCGGCCCAGCGCCCACTAACCCCAACCCCAACCCCAACCCGGCCCAGCGCCCAGTAACCCCAACCCCAACCCCAGCCCGGCCTAGCGCCCAGTAACCCCAAACCCAACCCGGCCCAGCGCCCAGTAACCCCAACCCCAACACCAACCCGGCCCAGCACCCAGTAACACCAACCCCAACCCCAACCCGGCCCAGCGCCCAGTAACCGCAACCCCAACCCCAAACCGGCCCAGCGCCCAGTATCCCCAACCCGGCCCAGCGCCCAGTAACACCAATCCCAACCCGGCCCAGCGCCCAGTAACCCCAACCCCAAACCCAACCCGGCCCAGCGCCCATTAACCCCAACCCCAACCCGTCCCAGCGCCTTGTCACCCCAACCCAACCCGGCCCAGCCCAGCGCCCAGTAACGAAAACCCCAACGCGGCCCAGCGCCCAGCAACCCCACCCACAACCCCAACCCGGTCCAGCGCCCAGTAACCCGAACCACAACCCGAACCCGGCCCAGCGCCCTGTAACCCCAACCCCAACCCGGCCCAGCGCACAGTAACCCCAACCCCTACCCCAACCCGGCCCAGCGCCCTGTAACCCGAACTCCAACCCCAACCCAGCGCCCAGTAATCCCAGCCCCAACCCCAAGGCGGCCCAGCGCCCAGTAACCCCACCCCCAACCCCAACCCGGCCCAGCGCCCAGTAACCCCAACCCTAACCACAACCCGGCCCAGCGCCCAGCGCCCAGTAACCCCAACCCCAACCCCAACCCGGCCCAGCGCCCAGTAACCGCAACCCCAACCCCAAACCGGCCCAGCGCCCAGTATCCCCAACCCGGCCCAGCGCCCAGTAACACCAATTCCAACCCGGCCCAGCGCCCAGTAACCCCAACCCCAAACCCAACCCGGCCCAGCGCCCAGTAACCCCAACCCGGCCCAGCGCCCAGTAACCCGAACCCCAACCCGGCCCAGAGCCCTTTAACCCGAACCCCAACCCCAACCCGGCCCAGCGCCCAGTAACCCCAACCCCAACCCGTCCCAGCGCCTTGTAACCCCAACCACAACCCGGCCCAGCGCCCAGCGCCCAGTATTCCGAACCCGAACCCCAACCCGGGCCAGCGCCCACTAACCCCAACCCCAACCCCAACCCGGCCCAGCGCCCAGTAACCCCAACCCCAACCCCAGCCCGGCCCAGCGCCCAGTAACCCCAAACCCAACCCGGGCCAGCGCCCACTAACCCCAACCCCAACCCCAACCCGGTCCAGCGCCCAGTAACCGCAACCCCAACCCCAAACCGGCCCAGCGCCCAGTATCCCCAACCCGGCCCAGCGCCCAGTAACACCAATCCCAACCCGGCCCAGCGCCCAGTAACCCCAAGCCCTAACCCAACCCGGCCCAGCGCCCAGTAACCCCAACCCGGCCCAGCGCCCATTAACCCGAACCCCAACCCCAACCCGGCCCAGCGCCCTGTAACCCCAACCCCAACCCGGCCCAGCGCCCAGTAACCCCAACCCCTACCCCAATCTGGCCCAGCGCCCTGTAACCCGAACTCCAACCCCAACCCAGCGCCCAGTAATCCCAGCCCCAACCCCAACCCGGCCCAGTGCCAAGTAACCCGAACCCGAACCCCAACCCTGCCCAGCGCCCAGTAACCCCAACCCCAACCCGGCCCAGCGCCCAGTAACCCCAACCCCTACCCCAATCTGGCCCAGCGCCCTGTAACCCGAACTCCAACCCCAACCCAGCGCCCAGTAATCCCAGCCCCAACCCCAACCCGGCCCAGTGCCCAGTAACCCGAACCCCAACCCCAACCCTGCCCAGCGCCCAGTAATCCGAACCCCAACCCCAACCCGGCCCAGCGCCCAGTAACCCGAACCCCAACCCCAACCCGGCCCAGCGCCCAGTAACCCCAACCCCAATCCCCAACCCGGACCAGCGCCTGTAACCCCAAACCCAACTCGGCCCAGCGCCCAGTAACCCCAACACCAACCACAACCCGGCCCAGCGCCCAGCGCCCAGTATCCCCAACCCCTACCCCAACCCGGCCCAGCGCCCTGTAACCCGAACTCCGACCCCAACCCAGCGCCCAGTAATCGCAGCCCCAACCCCAACCCGGCCCAGTGCCCAGTAACCCGAACCCCAACCCCAACACGGCCCAGCGCCCAGTAACCCTAACCCCAACCCGGCCCAGAGCCTTGTAACCCGAACCCCAACCCGGCCCAGCCCAGCGCCCAGTAGCGCGAACCCCAACCCGGCCCAGCGCCCAGTAACCCCAACCACAATCACAACCCGGCCCAGCGCCCAGTAACACGAACCCCAACCCCATCCCAGCCCAGCGCCCAGTAACCCCAACCCCAACCCCAACCCGGCCCAACGCCCAGTAACCCCAACCCCAACCCCTACCTGGCCCAGCGCCCATTAACCCGAACCACAACCACACCGCGGCCCAGCGCCCAGAATCCCCAACCCCAACCACAACCCGGCCCAGCGCCCAGTAACCCGAACCCCAACCCCAACCCGGCCCAGCGCCCAGTAACCCCAACCCAAACGCCAACCCGTCCCAGCGCACAGTAACCACAACCCCAACCCGGCCCATCGTCCAGAAACCCCAACCCAGCCCAGCGACCAGTAACCCGAACCCCAACCCGGCCCAGCGGCCAGTAACCCCAACCCCAATCCGGCCCAGCTCCCAGTAACCCCAACCCCAACCCCAACCCGGTCCAGCGCCCAGTAACCCCAACCCCAACCCGGCCCAGCGCCCAGTAACACGAACCCCAACCCGGCCCAGCGCCCAGTAACCCCAACCCCAACCCCAAACCCATCGCGCCCCAGCGCCCAGTAACCCCAACCACAACCCGGCCCAGCGCCCAGTAACCCCAACCGCAACACCAACCCGGCCCAGCGCCCAGTAACACCAACCCCAACCCCAACCCGGCCCAGCGCCCAGTAACCGCAACCCCAACCCCAAACCGGCCCAGCGCCCAGTATCCCCAACCCGGCCCAGCGCCCAGTAACACCAATCCCAACCCGGCCCAGCGCCCAGTAACCCCAACCCCAAACCCAACCCGGCCAGCGCTCAGTAACCCCAACCCGGCCCAGCGCCCAGTAACCCGAACCCCAACCCGGCCCAGAGCCCATTAACCCCAACCCAGACCCGGCCCAGCGCCCAGTAACCCCAACCCCAACCCCAACCCGGCCCAGCGCCCAGTAACCCCAACCCCAACCCGTCCCTGCGCCTTGTAACCCCAACCCAACCCTGCCCAGCCCAGCGCCCAGTAACGAGAACCCCAACGCGGCCCAGCGCCCAGTAACCCCACCCCCAACCCCAACCCGGCCCAGCGCCCAGTAATCCGAACCCAAACCCCAACCACGGCCAGCGCCCACTAACCCCAACCACAACTCCAACCCGGCCCAGCGCTCAGTAACCCCAACCCCAATCCCCAACCCGGACCAACGCCCAGTAACCCGAAACCCAACCCGGCCCAGCTCCCAGTAACCCCAACCCTAACCACAACCCGGCCCAGCGCCCTGTAACCCGAACTCCAACCCCAACCCAGCGCCCAGTTATCCCAGCCCCAACCCCAACCCGGCCCAGCGCCCACTAACCCCAACCCCAACCCCAACCCGGCCCAGCGCCCAGTAACCCCAACCCCAACCCCAGCCCGGCCTAGCGCCCAGTAACCCCAAACCCAACCCGGCCCAGCGCCTAGTAACCCCAACCCCAACACCAACCCGGCCCAGCACCCAGTAACACCAACCCCAACCCCAACCCGGCCCAGCGCCCAGTAACCGCAACCCCAACCCCAAACCGGCCCAGCGCCCAGTATCCCCAACCCGGCCCAGCGCCCAGTAACCCCAACCCCAACCCGTCCCTGCGCCTTGTAACCCCAACCCAACCCTGCCCAGCCCAGCGCCCAGTAACGAGAACCCCAACGCGGCCCAGCGCCCAGTAACCCCACCCCCAACCCCAACCCGGCCCAGCGCCCAGTAATCCGAACCCAAACCCCAACCACGGCCAGCGCCCACTAACCCCAACCACAACTCCAACCCGGCCCAGCGCTCAGTAACCCCAACCCCAATCCCCAACCCGGACCAACGCCCAGTAACCCGAAACCCAACCCGGCCCAGCTCCCAGTAACCCCAACCCTAACCACAACCCGGCCCAGCGCCCTGTAACCCGAACTCCAACCCCAACCCAGCGCCCAGTTATCCCAGCCCCAACCCCAACCCGGCCCAGCGCCCACTAACCCCAACCCCAACCCCAACCCGGCCCAGCGCCCAGTAACCCCAACCCCAACCCCAGCCCGGCCTAGCGCCCAGTAACCCCAAACCCAACCCGGCCCAGCGCCTAGTAACCCCAACCCCAACACCAACCCGGCCCAGCACCCAGTAACACCAACCCCAACCCCAACCCGGCCCAGCGCCCAGTAACCGCAACCCCAACCCCAAACCGGCCCAGCGCCCAGTATCCCCAACCCGGCCCAGCGCCCAGTAACACCAATCCCAACCCGGCCCAGCGCCCAGTAACCCCAACCCCAAACCCAACCCGGCCCAGCGCCCAGTAACCCGAACCCCAACCCGGCCCAGAGCCCATTAACCCGAACCCCAACCCGACCCGGCCCAGCGCCCTGTAACCCCAACCCCAACCCGGCCCAGCGCCCAGTAACCCCAACCCCTACCCCAATCTGGCCCAGCGCCCTGTAACCCGAACTCCAACCCCAACCCAGCGCCCAGTAACCCCAACCCCAATCCCCAACCCGGACCAGCGCCCAGTAACCCCAAACCCAACTCGGCCCAGCGCCCAGTAACCCCAACCCCAACCACAACCTGGCCCAGCGCCCAGCGCCCAGTATCCCCAACCCCTCCCCCAACCCGGCCCAGCGCCCTGTAACCCGAACTCCAACCCCAACCCAGCGCCCAGTAATCGCAGCCCCAACCCCAACCCGGCCCAGTGCCCAGTAACCCGAACCCCAACCCCAACCCGGCCCAGCGCCCAGTAATCCGAACCCCAACCCCAACCCGGGACAGCGCCCACTAACCCCAACCACAACCCAACCCGGCCCAGCGCCCAGAATCCCCAACCCCAACCACAACCCGGCCCAGCGCCTAGCGCCCAGTAACACCAACCCCAATCCCCAACCCGGACCAGCGCCCAGTAACCCTAACCCCAACCCGGCCCAGAGCCTTGTAACCCGAACCCCAACCCGGCCCAGCCCAGCGCCCAGTAGCGCGAACCCCAACCCGGCCCAGCGCCCAGTAACCCCAACCACAATCACAACCCGGCCCAGCGCCCAGTAACACGAACCCCAACCCCATCCCGGCCCAGCGCCCAGTAACCCCAACCCCAACCCCAACCCGGCCCAACGCCCAGTAACCCCAACCCCAACCCCTACTTGGCCCAGCGCCCATTAACCCGAACCACAACCACACCGCGGCCCAGCGCCCAGAATCTCCAACCCCAACCACAACCCGGCCCAGCGCCCAGTAACCCGAACCCCAACCCCAACCCGGCCCAGCGCCCAGTAACCCCAACCCAAACCCCAACCCGTCCCAGCGCACAGTAACCACAACCCCAACCCCAACCCGGCCCATCGTCCAGAAACCCCAACCCAGCCCAGCGACCAGTAACCCGAAACCCAACCCGGCCCAGCGGCCAGTAACCCCAACCCCAACCCGGCCCAGCTCCCAGTAACCCCAACCCCAACCCCAACCCGGTCCAGCGCCCAGTAACCCCAACCCCAACCCGGCCCAGCGCCCAGTAACCCCAACCCCAACCCCAAACCCATCGCGCCCCAGCGCCCAGTAACCCCAACCACAACCCGGCCCAGCGCCCAGTAACCCCAACCCCAACACCAACCTGGCCCAGCGCCCAGTAACACCAACCCCAACCCCAACCCGGCCCAGCGCCCAGAAACCGCAACCCCAACCCCAAACCGGCCCAGCGCCCAGTATCCCCAACCCGGCCCAGCGCCCAGTAACACCAATCCCAACCCGGCCCTGCGCCCAGTAACCCCAACCCCAAACCCAACCCGGCCAGCGCCCAGTAACCCCAACCCGGCCCAGCGCCCAGTAACCCGAACCCCAACCCGGCCCAGAGCCCATTAACCCCAACCCAGACCCGGCCCAGCGCCCAGTAACCCCAACCCCAACCCCAACACGGCCCAGCGCCCAGTAACCCCAACCCCAACCCGTCCCAGCGCCTTGTAACCCCAACCCAACCCTGCCCAGCCCAGCGCCCAGTAACGAGAACCCCAACGCGGCCCAGCGCCCAGTAATCCGAACCCAAACCCCAACCCGGGCCAGCGCCCACTAACCCCAACCACAACTCCAACCCGGCCCAGCGCCCAGTAACCCCAACCCCAATCCCCAACCCGGACCAACGCCCAGTAACCCGAAACCCAACCCGGCCCAGCTCCCAGTAACCCCAACCCGAACCACAACCCGGCCCAGCGCCCAGCGCCCAGTAACCCCAAACCCGACCCCAACCCGGCCCAGCGCCCTGTAACCCGAACTCCAACCCCAACCCGGCCCAGCGCACAGTATTCCGAACCCGAACCCCAACCGGGGCCAGCGCCCACTAACCCCAACCCCAACCCCAACCCGGCCCAGCGCCCAGTAACCCCAACCACAACCCCAGCCCGGCCCAGCGCCCAGTAACCCCAAACCCAACCCGGCCCAGCGCCCAGTAACCCCAACCCCACCCCAACCCGGCCCAGCGCCCAGTAAACGCAACCCCAACCCTAAACCGGCCCAGCGCCCAGTATCCCCAACCCGGCCCAGCGCCCAGTAACACCAATCCCAACCCGGCCCAGCGCCCAGTAACCCCAACCCCAAACCCAACCCGGCCCAGCGCCCAGTAACCCCAACCCGGCCCAGCGCCCAGTAACCCGAACCCCAACCCGGCCCAGAGCCCATTAACCCCAACCCCGACCCGGCCCAGCGCCCAGTAACCCCAACCCCAACTCCAACCCGGCCCAGCGCCCATTAACCCCAACCCCAACCCGTCCCAGCGCCTTGTCACCCCAACCCAACCCGGCCCAGCCCAGCGCCCAGTAACGAAAACCCCAACGCGGCCCAGCGCCCAGCAACCCCACCCACAACCCCAACCCGGCCCAGCGCCCAGTAACCCCAACCCCAACCCCAACCCGGCCCAGCGCCCTGTAACCCCAACCCCAACCCGGCCCAGCGCACAGTAACCCCAACCCCTACCCCAACCCGGCCCAGCGCCCTGTAACCCGAACTCCAACCCCAACCCAGCGCCCAGTAATCCCAGCCCCAACCCCAAGGCGGCCCAGCGCCCAGTAACCCCACCCCCAACCCCAACCCGGCCCAGCGCCCAGTAATCCGAACCCAAACCCCAACAAAGGCCAGCGCCCACTAACCCCAACCACAACTACAACCCGGCCCAGCGCCCAGTAACCCCAACCCCAATCCCCAACCCGGACCAACGCCCAGTAACCCGAAACCCAACCCGGCCCAGCTCCCAGTAACCCCAACCCTAACCACAACCCGGCCCAGCGCCCAGCGCCCAGTAACCCCAAACCCGACCCCAACCCGGCCCAGCGCCCTGTAACCCGAACTCCAACCCCAACCCAGCGCCCAGTTATCCCAGCCCCAACCCCAACCCGGCCCAGTGCCCAGTAACCCGAACCCCAACCCCAACCCGGCCCAGCGCCCAGTATTCCGAACCCGAACCCCAACCCGGGCCAGCGCCCACTAACCCCAACCCCAACCCCAACCCGGCCCAGCGCCCAGTAACCCCAACCCCAACCCCAGCCCGGCCCAGCGCCCAATAACCCCAAACCCAACCCGGCCCAGCGCCCAGTAACCCCAACCCCAACACCAACCCGGCCCAGCGCCCAGTAACACCAACCACAACCCGAACCCGGCCCAGCGCCCAGGAAGCGCAACCCCAACCCCAAACCGGCCCAGCGCCCAGTATCCCCAACCCGGCCCAGCGCCCAGTAACACCAATCCCAACCCGGCCCAGCGCCCAGTAACCCCAACCCCAAACCCAACCCGGCCCAGCGCCCAGTAACCCCAACCCGGCCCAGCGCCCAGTAACCCGAACCCCAACCCGGCCCAGAGCCCATTAACCCCAACCCCGACCCGGCCCAGCGCCCAGTAACCCCAACCCCAACCCCAATCCGGCCCAGCGCCCAGTAACCCCAACCCCAACCCGTCCCAGCGCCTTGTCACCCCAACCCTACCCGGCCCAGCCCAGCGCCCAGTAACGAGAACCCCAACGCGGCCCAGCGCCCAGTAACCCCACCCCCAACCCCAACCCGGCCCAGCGCCCAGTAACCCGAACCCCAACCCCAACCCGGCCCAGCGCTCTGTAACCCCAACCCCAACCCGGCCCAGCGCACAGTAACCCCAACCCCTACCCCAACCCGGCCCAGCGCCCTGTAACCCGAACTCCAACCCCAACCCAGCGCCCAGTAATCCCAGCCCCAACCCCAACCCGGCCCAGTGCCCAGTAACCCGAACCCGAACCCCAACCCGGCCCAGCGCACAGTAATCCGAACCCAAACCCCAACCCGGGCCAGTGCCCAGTAACCCCAACCCCAACACCAACCCGGCCCAGCGCCCAGTAACCGCAACCCCAACCCCAACCCCAACCAGGCCCAGCGCCTAGTAACCCCAACCCCAACCAGGCCCAGTGCCCAGTAACCCCAATCCCAACCCCAACCCGGTCCAGCGCCCAGTAACCCCAAACCCATCCCCAAACCGGCCCAGCGCCCAGTAACCCCAACCCCAACCCGGCCCAGCGCGCAGTAACCCCAACCCCAACCCCAACCCGGCCCAGCGCCCAGTAACACCAACCCCAACCCCGACCCGGCCCAGCGCCCAGTAACCCCAACCCCAACCCCTACCCGGCCCAGCGCACAGTAACCCCAACCCCAACCCCAACGCGGCGCAGCGCCCAGTAACCCCAACCCCAACCCCAACCCGTCCCAGCGCCTTGTTACCCCAACCCAACCCGGCCCAGCCCAGCGCCTAGTAACGAGAACCCCAGCGCGGCGCAGCCCCCAGTAACCCCACCCCCAACCCCAACCCGGACCAGCGCCCAGTAACCCGAACCCCAACCCCAACCCGGCCCAGCGCCCTGAAACCCCAACCACAACCCGGCCCAGCGCCCAGTAACCCCAACCGCTACCCGAACCCGGCCCAGCACCCAGTAACCCGAACTCCAACCCCAACCCGGCCCAGCGCCCAGTAACCCCAGCCCCAACCCGAACCCGGCCCAGTGCCCAGTAACCCGAACCCCAATCCCAACCCGGCCCAGCGCCCAGTAATCCGAATCCCAACCCCAACCCGGGCCAGCGCCAACTAACCCCAACCCCACCCCTAACCCGGCCCAGCGCCCATTAACATCAACCCCAACCCCAGCCCGGCCCAGCGCCCAGTAACCCCAATCCCAACCCGGCCCATCGCCCAGTAACCCCAACCCCAACCCCAACCCGGCCAAGCGCCCAGTAACCCCAACCCCATCCGCAGCACGGCCGAGCGCCGAGTAACCCGTACCCCAACCCCAACCCGGCCCAGCGCCCAGTAACACCAACCCCAACCCCAATGCGGCCCAGCACCCAGTAACCCCAACCCCAACCCCAACCCGGCCCAGCGCGCAGTAACCCCAACCCCAACCCCAACCCGGCCCAGCGCCCAGTAACCCCAATCCCAACTGGGCCCAGCGCCCAGTAACCCCAAACCCAACCCCAACACGGCCCAGCGCCCAGTAACCCCATCCCCAACCCCAACCCGGCCCTGCGCCCAGTAACCCCAACCCCAAACCGGCCAAGCGCCCAGCAACCCAACCCCAAACCCAACCCGGCCCAGCGCCCAGTAACCCCAACACCAACCCCAACCCGGCCAAGCGCCGAGTAACCCCAACCCCATCCGCAGCACGGCCCAGCGTCCAGTAACCCCAAACCCAACCCGAACCCGGCCCAGCGCCCAGTAAGCCCAATGCCAACCCGGCCCAGCGCCCATTAACACCAACCCCAACCCCACCCCGGCCCGGCACCCAGTAACCGCAACATGCCTAGCGCCCAGTAACCCGAACCCCAACCCGGCCCAGCGCGCAGTAACCCCAACCCCGACCCGGCTCAGCGCCCAGTAACCCCAACCCCAACCCGGCCCAGTGCCCAGTAACCCCAAACCCAACCCGGCCCAGCGCCCAGTAACCCCAACCCCAACCCCAGCCCGGCCCAGCGCGCAGTAACCCCAATCCCAACCCGGCCCATCGCCCAGTAACCCCAACCCCAAATCCAACCCGGCCCAGCGCCCAATAACAGCAACACCAACCACAACCCGGCCCAGCGCCCAGTAACCCGTACCCCAACTCCAACCATGCCCAGCGCCCAGTAACCCCAACCCCAACCCCAATGCGGCCCAGCACCCAGTAACCCCAACCACAACCCCAACCTGGCCCAGCGCCCAGTAACCCCAACCCCAACCCCAACCCGGCCCAGCGCCCAGTAACCCCAATCCCAACCAGGCCCAGTGCCCAGTAACCCCAACCCCAAACCCAACACGGCCCAGCGCCCAGTAACCCCATCCCCAACCCCAACCCGGCCCTGCGCCCAGTAACCCCAACCCCAAACCGGCCAAGCGCCCAGCAACCCAACCCCAACCCCAACCCGGCCAAGCGCCCAGTAACCCCAACCCCATCCGCAGCCCGGCCCAGCGCCCAGTAACCCCAACCCCAACCAGGCCCAGCGCCTTGTAACCCCAACCCCAACCCGGCCCAGCCCAGCGCCCAGTAACCCCAACCCGGCCCAGCGCCCAGTAAGGCGAACCCCAAAGCGGCCGAGCGCCCAGTAACCCCAACCCCAACCCCAACCCGTCTCAGCGCCCAGTAACCCGAACCCCAACCCCAACCCGGCCCAGCCCCCTGTAACACCAACCCCAACCCGGCCCAGCCCCCAGTAACCCCAACCCCAACCCCAGCCCGGCCCAGCGCCCAGTAACCCCAATCCCAACCCGGCCCATCGCTCAGTAACCCCAACCCCAACCCCAACCCGGCCCAGCGCCCAATAACACCAACACCAACCACAACCCGGCCCAGCGCCCACTAACCCGTACCCCAACTCCAACCCGGCCCAGCGCCCAGTAACCCCAACCCCAACCCCAATGCGGCCCAGCACCCAGTAACCCCAACCACAACCCCAACCTGGCCCAGCGCCCAGTAACCACAATCCCAACCCGGCCCAGCGCCCAGTAACACCAACCCCAACCCCAACACGGCCCAGCGCCCAGTAACCCCAACCCCGACCCGGCCCAGCGCCCAGTAACCCCAACCCCAACCCGGCCCAGCGCCCAGTAACCCCAACCCCAACCCGGCCCAGCGCCCAGTAACCCCAACCACAACCCCAACCCCAACCTGTCCAAGCGCCCAGTAACCCGAACCCCAAACCAAGCCCGGTCCACCGCCCTGTCACCCCAACCCCAACCACAACCCGGCCAAACGCCGAGTAACCCCAAACCCAACACCAACCCCAACCCGGGGCAGCGCCGAGTAACCCCAACCCCAACCCGGCCCAGCGCCCAGTAACCCCAACCCCAACCAGGCCCAGCGCCCAGTAACCCCAACCCCAACCCGGCCCAGCGCCCAGTAACCCGAACCCCAACCCGGATCAGCGCCCAGTAACCCCAACCCATACCCCAACCCGGCCAGCGCCCAGTAACCGCAACCCCAACCCCAACCCCAACCAGGCCCAGCGCCTAGTAACCCCAACCCCAACCAAGCCCAGCGCCCAGTAACCCCGATCCCAACCCCATCCCGGTCCAGCGCCCAGTAATCCCAAACCCAACTCCAACCCGGCCCAGCGCCCAGTAACCCCAACCCCAACCCCAATGCGGCCCAGCACCCAGTAACCCCAACCACAACCCCAACCTGGCCCAGCGCCCAGTAACCACAATCCCAACCCGGCCCAGCGCCCAGTAACACCAACCCCAACCCCAACACGGCCCAGCGCCCAGTAACCCGAACCCCAACCCGGCCCAGCGCCCAGTAACCCCAACCCCAACCCGGCCCAGCGCCCAGTAACCCCAACCACAACCCCAACCCCAACCTGTCCAAGCGCCCAGTAACCCCAACCCCAAACCAAGCCCGGTCCACCGCCCTGTAACCCCAACCCCAACCACAACCCGGCCAAACGCCGAGTAACCCCAAACCCAACACCAACCCCAACCCGGGGCAGCGCCGAGTAACCCCAACCCCAACCCGGCCCAGCGCCCAGTAACCCCAACCCCAACCAGGCCCAGCGCCCAGTAACCCCAACCCCAACCCGGCCCAGCGCCCAGTAACCCGAACCCCAACCCGGATCAGCGCCCAGTAACCCCAACCCCAACCCGGCCAAGCGCCCAGTAACCCCAACCCCATCCGCAGCACGGCCGAGCGCCGAGTAACCCGTACCCCAACCCCAACCCGGCCCAGCGCCCAGTAACACCAACCCCAACCCCAATGCGGCCCAGCACCCAGTAACCCCAACCCCAACCCCAACCCGGCCCAGCGCGCAGTAACCCCAACCCCAACCCCAACCCGGCCCAGCGCCCAGTAACCCCAATCCCAACTGGGCCCAGCGCCCAGTAACCCCAAACCCAACCCCAACACGGCCCAGCGCCCAGTAACCCCATCCCCAACCCCAACCCGGCCCTGCGCCCAGTAACCCCAACCCCAAACCGGCCAAGCGCCCAGTAACCCAACCCCAAACCCAACCCGGCCCAGCGCCCAGTAACCCCAACACCAACCCCAACCCGGCCAAGCGCCGAGTATCCCCAACCCCATCCGCAGCACGGCCCAGCGTCCAGTAACCCCAAACCCAACCCGAACCCGGCCCAGCGCCCAGTAAGCCCAATGCCAACCCGGCCCAGCGCCCATTAACACCAACCCCAACCCCACCCCGGCCCGGCACCCAGTAACCGCAACATGCCTAGCGCCCAGTAACCCGAACCCCAACCCGGCCCAGCGCGCAGTAACCCCAACCCCGACCCGGCTCAGCGCCCAGTAACCCCAACCCCAACCCGGCCCAGTGCCCAGTAACCCCAAACCCAACCCGGCCCAGCGCCCAGTAACCCCAACCCCAACCCCAGCCCGGCCCAGCGCGCAGTAACCCCAATCCCAACCCGGCCCATCGCCCAGTAACCCCAACCCCAAATCCAACCCGGCCCAGCGCCCAATAACAGCAATACCAACCACAACCCGGCCCAGCGCCCAGTAACCCGTACCCCAACTCCAACCATGCCCAGCGCCCAGTAACCCCAACCCCAACCCCAATGCGGCCCAGCACCCAGTAACCCCAACCACAACCCCAACCTGGCCCAGCGCCCAGTAACCCCAACCCCAACCCCAACCCGGCCCAGCGCCCAGTAACCCCAATCCCAACCAGGCCCAGTGCCCAGTAACCCCAACCCCAAACCCAACACGGCCCAGCGCCCAGTAACCCCATCCCCAACCCCAACCCGGCCCTGCGCCCAGTAACCCCAACCCCAAACCGGCCAAGCGCCCAGCAACCCAACCCCAACCCCAACCCGGCCAAGCGCCCAGTAACCCCAACCCCATCCGCAGCCCGGCCCAGCGCCCAGTCACCCCAACCCCAACCAGGCCCAGCGCCTTGTAACCCCAACCCCAACCCGGCCCAGCCCAGCGCCCAGTAACCCCAACCCGGCCCAGCGCCCAGTAAGGCGAACCCCAAAGCGGCCGAGCGCCCAGTAACCCCAACCCCAACCCCAACCCGTCTCAGCGCCCAGTAACCCGAACCCCAACCCCAACCCGGCCCAGCCCCCTGTAACACCAACCCCAACCCGGCCCAGCCCCCAGTAACCCCAACCCCAACCCCAGCCCGGCCCAGCGCCCAGTAACCCCAATCCCAACCCGGCCCATCGCTCAGTAACCCCAACCCCAACCCCAACCCGGCCCAGCGCCCAATAACACCAACACCAACCACAACCCGGCCCAGCGCCCACTAACCCGTACCCCAACTCCAACCCGGCCCAGCGCCCAGTAACCCCAACCCCAACCCCAATGCGGCCCAGCACCCAGTAACCCCAACCACAACCCCAACCTGGCCCAGCGCCCAGTAACCACAATCCCAACCCGGCCCAGCGCCCAGTAACACCAACCCCAACCCCAACACGGCCCAGCGCCCAGTAACCCCAACCCCGACCCGGCCCAGCGCCCAGTAACCCCAACCCCAACCCGGCCCAGCGCCCAGTAACCTTAACCCCAACCCGGCCCAGCGCCCAGTAACCCCAACCACAACCCCAACCCCAACCTGTCCAAGCGCCCAGTAACCCGAACCCCAAACCAAGCCCGGTCCACCGCCCTGTCACCCCAACCCCAACCACAACCCGGCCAAACGCCGAGTAACCCCAAACCCAACACCAACCCCAACCCGGGGCAGCGCCGAGTAACCCCAACCCCAACCCGGCCCAGCGCCCAGTAACCCCAACCCCAACCAGGCCCAGCGCCCAGTAACCCCAACCCCAACCCGGCCCAGCGCCCAGTAACCCGAACCCCAACCCGGATCAGCGCCCAGTAACCCCAACCCATACCCCAACCCGGCCAGCGCCCAGTAACCGCAACCCCAACCCCAACCCCAACCAGGCCCAGCGCCTAGTAACCCCAACCCCAACCAAGCCCAGCGCCCAGTAACCCCGATCCCAACCCCATCCCGGTCCAGCGCCCAGTAATCCCAAACCCAACTCCAACCCGGCCCAGCGCCCAGTAACCCCAACCCCAACCCCAATGCGGCCCAGCACCCAGTAACCCCAACCACAACCCCAACCTGGCCCAGCGCCCAGTAACCACAATCCCAACCCGGCCCAGCGCCCAGTAACACCAACCCCAACCCCAACGCGGCCCAGCGCCAAGTAACCCCAACCCCAACCCCAACACGGCCCAGCTCCCACTAACCCCAACCCCGACGCGGCCCAGCGCCCAGTAACCCCAACCACAACCCCAACCCGGCCCGGCGCCCAGTAACCCCAACCCCAACCCGTCCCAGCGCCTTGTAACCCCAACCCAACGCGGCCCAGCCCAGCGCACAGTAACGAGAACCCCAACGCGGCGCAGCGCCCAGTAACCCCACCCCCCACCCCAACCCGGCCCAGCGTCCAGTAACCCGAACTCCAACCGCAACCCGGCCTAGCGCCCAGAAACCCCAGCCCCAACCCGAACCCGGCCCAGTGCCCAGTAACCCGAACCCCAACCCCAACCCGGCCCAGCGCCCAGTAATCCGAACCCCAACACCAACCCGGGCCAGCGCCCACTAACCCCAACCCCAACCCTAACCCGGCCCAGCGCCCAGTAACCTCAACCCCAACCCCAGCACGGCCCAGCGTCCAGTAACCCCAATCCCAACCCGGCCCATCGCCCAGTAACCCCAACCCCAACCCCAACCCCAACCCGGCCCAGCGCCCAGTAACACCAACTGCAACCACATCCCGGCCCAGCGCCCAGTAACCCGTACCCCAACCCCAACCCGGCCCAGCGCGCAGTAACCCCAACCCCAACCCGACCCAGCGCCCAGTAACCCCAATCCCAACCAGGCCCAGCGCCCAGTAACTACAACCCCAACCCCAACACGGCCCAGCGCCCAGTAACCCCATCCCCAACCCCAACCCGGCCCTGCGCCCAGTAACCACAACCCCAACCCCAACCCGGCCCAGCGCCCAGTAACCCAAACCCCAACCCCAACCCGGCCCAGCGCCCAGTAACCCCAACACCAACCCGGCCAAGCGCCCAGTAACCCCAACCCCAACCCCAACCCGGCCCAGCGCCCAGTAACAACAACCCCAACCCCAAACCGGCCCAGCGCCCAGTAACCCCAACCCGAACACCAACCCGGCCCAGCGCCCAGTAACCCCATCCCCAACCCCAACCCAGCCCTGCACCCAGTAACCCCAACCCCAACCCGGCCAAGCGCCCAGTAACCCAATCCCAACCCCAACCCGGCCCAGCGCCCAGTAACCCCAACACCAACCCCAACCCGGCCAAGCGCCCAGCAACCCCAACCCCATCCCCAGCCCGGCCCAGCGCCCAGTAACCCCAACCCCAACCCGACCCAGCGCCCAGTAACCCCAATCCCACCCCGGCCCAGCGCCCAGTAACACCAACCCCAACCCGGCCCAGTGCCCAGTAACCCCAAACCCAACCCGGCCCAGCGCCCAGCACCCAGTAACCCCAACCCCAACCCCAACCCGGCCCAGCGCCCAGTAACCCCAACCCCAACCCGGCCCAACGCCTTGTAACCCCAACCCCTACCCCGCCCAGCCCTGCGCCCAGTAACCCCAACCCGGCCCAGCGCCCAGTAACGCGAACCCCAACGCGGCCCAAGGCCCAGTAACCCCAACCCCAACCCCAACCCGTCTCAGCGCCCAGTAACGCGACCCCAACCCCAACCCGGCCCAGCGCCCAGTAACCCCAACCCCAACCCGGCCCAGCGCCCAGTGACCCAAACCCCACCCCAACACAGCCCAGCGCCCAGTAACCGAACCCCAACCCCAACCAGGACCAGCGCCCAGTAACACGAACCCCAACCCCAGCCCGGCCCAGCGCCCAGTAACCCCAACCCCAACCTGGCACAGCGCCCAGTAACCCCAAACCCAAACCGGCCCAGCGCCCAGTAACCCCAACCCCAACCCCAACCCGGCCAAGCGCCCAGTAACCCCAACCCCAAACCAAGCCCGGTCCACCGCCCTGTAACCCCAACCCCAACCAGAACCCGGTCAAACGCCCAGTAACCCCAAACCCAACCCCAACCCC
Organism: Raja brachyura; assembly: GCA_963514005.1. Next base: position 32,553,348 of record OY740785.1, on the reverse strand, counting down.
AACCCGGGCCAGCGCCGAGTAACCCCAACCCCAACCCGGCCCAGCGCCCAGTAACCCGAACCCCAACCCCAACACGGCCCAGCGCCCAGTAACCAGAACCCCAACCCCAACCCGGCCCAGCGCCCAGTAACCATAACCCCAACAACAACCCGGCCCAGCGCCCAGTAACACCAAACCCATCCTCAACCCGGCCCAGCGCACAGTAACGCTAAACCCAACCCGGCCCAGCGCCCAGTAACACGAACCCCAACCCCAACCCGGCCCAGCGCCCAGTAACCCCAACCCCAAGCCCAACCCGGCCCAGCGCCCAGTAACCCCAACCCCAACCCCAAACCGGCCCAGCGCCCAGTAACCCCAATCCCAACCCGGCCCAGCGCCCAGTAACACCAACCCCAACCCCAACACGGCCCAGCGCCCAGTAACCCCAAACCCAACCAGGCCCAGCGCCCAGTAAGCCCAACCCCAACCAGGCCCAGCGCCCAGTAAGCCCAACCCCAACCCGGCCCAGCGCCCAGTAACCCGAACCCCAACCCGGATCAGCGCCCAGCAACCCCAACCCCAACCCCAACCCGGCCAGCTCCCAGGAACCGCAACCCCAACCCCAACCCCAACCAGGCCCAGCGCCTAGTAACCCCAACCCCAACCAGGCCCAGGGCCCAGTAACCCCAATCCCAACCCCAACCCGGTCCAGCGCCCAGTAACCCCAAACCCAACCCCTACCCGGCCCAGCGCACAGTAACCCCAACCCCAACCCGGCCCAGCGCGCAGTAACCCCAACCCCAACCCCAACCCGTCCCAGCGCCTTGTTACCCCAACCCAACCCGGCCCAGCCCAGCGCCTAGTAACGAGAACCCCAACGCGGCGCAGCGCCCAGTAACCCCACCCCCAACCCCAACCCGGACCAGCGCCCAGTAACCCGAACCCCAACCCCAACCCGGCCCAGCGCCCTGAAACCCCAACCACAACCCGGCCCAGCGCCCAGTAACCCCAACCGCTACCCGAACCCGGCCCAGCACCCAGTAACCCGAAGTCCAACCCCAACCAGGCCCAGCGCCCAGTAACCCCAGCCCCAACCCGAACCCGGCCCAGTGCCCAGTAACCCGAACCCCAATCCCAACCCGGCCCAGCGCCCAGTAATCCGAATCCCAACCCCGACCCGGCTCAGCGCCCAGTAACCTCAACCCCAACCTGGCCCAGTGCCCAGTAACACCAAACCCAACCCGGCCCAGCGCCCAGTAACCCCAACCCCAACCCCAGCCCGGCCCAGCGCGCAGTAACCCCAATCCCAACCCGGCCCATCGCCCAGTAAACCCAACCCCAAATCCAACCCGGCCCAGCGCCCAATAACAGCAACACCAACCACAACCCGGCCCAGCGCCCAGTAACCCGTACCCCAACTCCAACCATGCCCAGCGCCCAGTAACCCCAACCCCAACCCCAATGCGGCCCAGCACCCAGTATCCCCAACCACAACCCCAACCTGGCCCAGCGCCCAGTAACCCCAACCCCAACCCCAACCCGGCCCAGCGCCCAGTAACCCCAATCCCAACCAGGCCCAGCGCCCAGTAACCCCAACCCCAAACCCAACACGGCCCAGCGCCCAGTAACCCCATCCCCAACCCCAACCCGGCCCTGCGCCCAGTAACCCCAACCCCAAACCGGCCAAGCGCCCAGCAACCCAACCCCAACCCCAACCCGGCCAAGCGCCCAGTAACCCCAACCCCATCCGCAGCCCGGCCCAGCGCCCAGTAACCCCAACCCCAACCCCAACCCGGCCCAGCGCCCAGTAACCCCAATGCCAACCCGGCCCAGCGCCCAGTAACACCAACCCCAACCCCATCCCGGCCCGGCGCCCAGTAACCGCAACCTGCCTAGCGCCCAGTAACCCGAACCCCAACCCGGCCCAGCGCGCAGTAACCCCAACCCCGACCCTGCCCAGCGCCCAGTAACCCCAACCCCAACCCGGCCCAGTGCCCAGTAACCCCAAACCCAACACGGCCCAGCGCCCAACGCCCAGTAACCCCAACCCTAACCCCAACCCGGCCCAGCGCCCAGTAACCCCAACCCCAACCCGGCCCAGCGCCCAGTAAGGCGAACCCCAACGCGGCCGAGCGCCCAGTAACCCCAACCCCAACCCCAACCCGCCTCAGCGCCCAGTAACCCGAACCCCAACCCCAACCCGGCCCAGCCCCCTGTAACCCCAACCCCAACCCGGCCCAGCGCCCAGTAACCCCAACCCCAACCCCAGCCCGGCCCAGCGCCCAGTAACCCCAATCCCAACCCGGCCCATCGCTCAGTAACCCCAATCCCAACCCCAACCCGGCCCAGCGCCCAATAACACCAACACCAACCACAACGCGGCCCAGCGCCCACTAACCCGTACCCCAACTCCAACCCGGCCAAGCGCCCAGTAACCCCAACCCCAACCCCAATGCGGCCCAGCACCCAGTAACCCCAACCACAACCCCAACCTGGCCCAGCGCCCAGTAACCACAATCCCAACCCGGCCCAGCGCCCAGTAACACCAACCCCAACCCCAACACGGCCCAGCGCCCAGTAACCCCAACCCCGACCCGGCCCAGCGCCCAGTAACCCCAACCCCAACCCGGCCCAGCGCCCAGTAACCCCAACCCCAACCCGGCCCAGCGCCCAGTAACCCCAACCACAACCCCAACCCCAACCCCAACCTGTCCAAGCGCCCAGTAACCCCAACCCCAAACCAAGCCCGGTCCACCGCCCTGTAACCCCAACCCCAACCACAACCCGGCCAAACGCCGAGTAACCCCAAACCCAACACCAACCCCAACCCGGGGCAGCGCCGAGTAACCCCAACCCCAACCCGGCCCAGCGCCCAGTAACCCCAACCCCAACCAGGCCCAGCGGCCAGTAACCCCAACCCCAACACCGCCCAGCGCCCAGCAACCCGAACCCCAACCCGGATCAGCGCCCAGTAACCCCAACCCCTACCCCAACCCGGCCAGCGCCCAGTAACCGCAACCCCAACCCCAACCCCAACCAGGCCCAGCGCCTAGTAACCCCAACCTCAACCAAGCCCAGCGCCCAGTAACCCCAATCCCAACCCCAACCCGGTCCAGCGCCCAGTAATCCCAAACCCAACTCTAACCCGGCCCAGCGCCCAGTAACCCCAACCCCAACCCCAATGCGGCCCAGCACCCAGTAACCCCAACCACAACCCCAACCTGGCCCAGCGCCCAGTAACCACAATCCCAACCCGGCCCAGCGCCCAGTAACACCAACCCCAACCCCAACACGGCCCAGAGCCCAGTAACCCCAACCCCGACCCGGCCCAGCGCCCAGTAACCCCAACCCCAACCCGGCCCAGCGCCCAGTAACCCCAACCCCAACCCGGCCCAGCGCCCAGTAACCCCAACCACAACCCCAACCCCAACCTGTCCAAGCGCCCAGTAACCCCAACCCCAAACCAAGCCCGGTCCACCGCCCTGTAACCCCAACCCCAACCACAACCCGGCCAAACGCCGAGTAACCCCAAACCCAACACCAACCCCCAACCCGGGGCAGCGCCGAGCAACCCCAACCCCAACCCGGCCCAGCGCCCAGTAACCCCAACCCCAACCAGGCCCAGCGCCCAGTAACCCCAACCCCAACCCGGCCCAGCGCCCAGTAACCCGAACCCCAACCCGGATCAGCGCCCAGTAACCCCAACCCCTACCCCAACCCGGCCAGCGCCCAGTAACCGCAACCCCAACCCCAACCCCAACCAGGCCCAGCGCCTAGTAACCCCAACCCCAACCAAGCACAGCGCCCAGTAACCCCAATCCCAACCCCAACCCGGTCCAGCGCCCAGTAATCCCAAACCCATCCCCAAACCGGCCCAGCGCCCAGTAACCCCAACCCCAACACGGCCCAGCGCCCAGTAACCCCAACCCCAACCCCAACCAGGCCCAGCGCCCAGTAACACCAACCCCAACCCCAACCCGGCCCAGCGCCCAGTAACCCCAACCCCAACCCCAACCCCAACCCGGCCCAGCGCCCAGTAACCCCAACCCCAACCCCTACCCGGCCCAGCGCACAGTAACCCCAACCCCAACCCCAACGCGGCCCAGCGCCCAGTAACCCCAACCCCAACCCCAACCCGGCCCAGCGCCCAGTAACCCCAACCACATCCCGGCCCATCGCCCAGTAACCCCAACCCCAACACCAACCCGTCCCAGCGCCCAGTAACGCCAACCACAACCCGGCCCAGCGCCCAGTAACCACAACCCCAACACCAACCCGACCCAGCGCCCAGTAACCCCAACCCCAACCCGGCCCAGCGCCCAGTAACCCCAACACCAACCCCAACCCGGCCCAGAGCCCAGTAACCCCAACCCCAACCCAACCCGGACCAGCGCCCAGTAACCCCAACCACAACCCGGCCCAGCGCCCAGTAACCCCAACCCAAACCACAACCCGGCCCAGTGCCCAGTAACCCCAACCACAACTCGGCCCAGCGCCCAGTAACCCCAACCACAACCCGGCCCAGCGTCCAGTAACCCCAACACCAACACAAACCCGACCCAGCGCCCAGTAACCCCAACCCCAACCCGGCCCAGCGCCCAGTAACCCCAACCCCAACCCGGCCCAGCGCCCAGTAACCCCAACCACATCCCGGCCCAGCGCCCAGTAACCCCAATCCCAACACCAACCCGTCCCAGCGCCCAGTAACGCCAACCACAACCCGGCCCAGCGCCCAGTAACCAGAACCCCAACACCAACCCGACCCAGCGCCCAGTAACCCCAACCCCAACCCGGCCCAGCGCCCAGTAACCCCAACACCAACCCCAACCCGGCCCAGAGCCCAGTAACCCCAACCCCAACCCAACCCGGCCCAGCGCCCACTAACCCCAACCACAACCCGGCCCAGCGCCCAGTAACCCCAACCCAAACCACAACCCGGCCCAGTGCCCAGTAACCCCAACCACAACCCGGCCCAGCGCCCAGTAACCCCAACCACAACCCGGCCCAGCGTCCAGTAACCCCAACCCCAACACCAACCCGACCCAGCGCCCAGTAACCGCAACCACAACCCGGCCCAGCGCCCAGTAACCCCAACCCCAACACAAACCCGACCCAGCGCCCAGTAACCCCAACCCCAACCCGGCCCAGCGCCCAGTAACCCCAACCCCAACACCAACCCGACCCAGCGCCCAGTAACCGCAACTACAACCCGGCCCAGCGCCCAGTAACCACAACCCCAACACCAACCCGACCCAGCGCCCAGTAACCCCAACCCCAACCCGGCCCACCTCCCAGTAACACCAACACCAACCCCAACCCGGCCCAGAGCCCGGTAAACCCAACCCCAACCCAACCCGGCCCAGCGCCCAGTAACCCCAACCACAACCCGGCCCAGCGCCCAGTAACCACAACCCAAACCCCAACCCGGCCCAGCGCCCAGTAACCCCAACCACAACCCGGCCCAGCGCCCAGTAACCCCAACCACAACCTGGCCCAGCGCCCAGTAACCCCAACCACAACACTATCCCGGCCCAGCGCCCAGTAACCCCAACCACAACACCAACCCGACCCAGCGCCCAGTAACCCCAACCCAAACCTGGCCCAGCGCCCAGTAACCCCAACCCCAACACCATCCCGACCCAGCGCACAGTAACCCGAACCCCAACACCAACCCGACCCAGCGCCCAGTAACCGCAACCACAACCCGGCCCAGCGCCCAGTAACCCCAACCCCAACACAAACCCGACCCAGCGCCCAGTAACCCCAACCCCAACCCGGCCCAGCGCCCAGTAACCCCAACCCCAACACCAACCCGACCCAGCGCCCAGTAACCGCAACTACAACCCGGCCCAGCGCCCAGTAACCACAACCCCAACACCAACCCGACCCAGCGCCCAGTAACCCCAACCCCAACCCGGCCCACCTCCCAGTAACACCAACACCAACCCCAACCCGGCCCAGAGCCCGGTAAACCCAACCCCAACCCAACCCGGCCCAGCGCCCAGTAACCCCAACCACAACCCGGCCCAGCGCCCAGTAACCACAACCCAAACCCCAACCCGGCCCAGCGCCCAGTAACCCCAACCACAACCCGGCCCAGCGCCCAGTAACCCCAACCACAACCTGGCCCAGCGCCCAGTAACCCCAACCACAACACTATCCCGGCCCAGCGCCCAGTAACCCCAACCACAACACCAACCCGACCCAGCGCCCAGTAACCCCAACCCAAACCTGGCCCAGCGCCCAGTAACCCCAACGCCAACACCATCCCGACCCAGCGCACAGTAACCCGAACCCCAACTAGGCCCAGCGCCCAGTAACCCCAAACCCAACACCAACCCGACCCAGCGCCCAGTAACCCCAACCACAACCCGGCCCAGTACCCAGTAACCCCAACTCCAACACCAACCCGACCCAGCGCCCAGTAAGCCCAACCCCAACCCGGCCCAGCGCCCAGTAACCCCAACCCCAACCCCAACCCCAACCCGGCCCAGCGCCCAGGAACCCCAACCCCAACCCCAACCCGGCCCAGCGCCCAGTAACAACAACCACAACCCGGCCTAGCGCCCAGTAACCCCAACCCCAACCGCAACCCGGCCCAGCGCCCAGTAACCCCAACCACAACCCGGCCCAGCGCCCAGTAACCCCAAACCCATCACCAACCCGACCCAGCGCCCAGTAATCACAACCACATCCCGGCCCAGCGCCCAGTAACCCCAACGCCAACACCAGCCCGACCCAGCGCCCAGTAACGCCAACCGCAACCCGGCCCAGCGCCCAGTAACCCCAACCCCAACCCCAACCCGGCCCAGCGCCCAGTAACCCCAACCCCAACCACAACCTGGCACAGAACCCAGTAACCCCAACCCCAACCCGGCCCAGCGCCCAGTAACCCGAACCCCAACCCGGCCTAGCGCACAGTAACCCCAACCCCGATCCGGCCCAGCGCCCAGTAACCCCAAACCCAAGCCCAACCCGGCCCAGCGCCCAGTAACCCCAACCCCAACCTCAACCCGGCCCAGCGCCCAGTAACCCGAACCCCAACCCCAACCCGGCCCAGCGCCCAGTAACCTCAACACCAAACCCAACCCGGCCCAGCGCCCAGTAACACCAACCACATCCCGGCCCAGCGCCAAGTAACCCCAACCCCAACACCAACACGACCCAGCGCCCAGTAACCCCAACCCCAACCCCAACCCGGCCCAGCGCCCAGTAATCCCAAACTCAACCCCAACCCGGCCCAGCGCCCTGTAACACCAACCTCAACCCGGCCCAGTAACCCCAACGTCAACCCCAACCCGCACCCAGCGCCCAGTAACCCCAACCCCAACCCGGCCCAGCGCCCAGTAACCACATCCCCAACCCCAACCCGGCCCAACGCCCAGTAACCCAAACCCCAACCCAAACCCGGCCCATCGCGCAGTAACCCGAACACAACCCCAACCAAGCCCAGCACCCAGTAACCCCAACCCCAACCCCAACCCGGCCCAGCGCCCAGTAACCTCAACCCCAACCCCAACCCGGCCCAGCGCCCAGTAACCCCAACCCCAACCCAGCCCAGCGCCCAGTAACCCCAACCCCAACCCCAACGCGGCCCAGCGCCCAGTCACCCCAACCCCAACCCCAACACGGCCCAGCGCCCACTAACCCCAAACCCAACCCCAACGCGGCCCAGCGCCCAGTAACCCCAACCCCAATCACAACCCGGCCGAGCGCCCAGTAACCCGAACCCCAACCCCAACCCGGTCCAGCGCCCAGTAACCCCAACCCCAACCCCAACTCGGCCCAGCGCCCAGTAACCCCAACCACAATCCCAACCCAGCCCAGCGCCCAGTAAACCCAACGCGGCCCAGCGCCCAGTAACCCCAACCCCAACCCGGCCCAGCGCCCATTAACCCCAACCTCAACCCGGCCCAGCGCCCAGTAACCCCAACCCCAACACCATTCCGACCCAGCGCCCATTAACCCCAACCCCAACCCGGCCCAGCGCCCAGTAACCCCAACCCCAACCCCAACCCGGCCCAGCGCCCAGTAATCCCAAACTCAACCCCAACCCGGCCCAGCGCCCTGTAACACCATCCTCAACCCGGCCCAGTAACCCCAACCTCAACCCCAACCCGCACCCAGCGCCCAGTAACCCCAACCCCAACCCGTCCCAGCGCCCAGTAACCACATCCCCAACACCAACCCGGCCCAACGCCCAGTAACCCAAACCCCAACCCAAACCCGGCCCATCGCCCAGTAACCCGAACACAACCCCAACCAAGCCCAGCCCCCAGTAACCCCAACCCCAACACCAACCCGGCCCAGCGCCCAGTAACCTCAACCCCAACCCCAACCCGGCGCAGCGCCCAGTAACCCCAACCCCAACCCAGCCCAGCGCCCAGTAACCCCAACCCCAACCCCAACCCCAACGCGGCCCAGCGCCCAGTAACCCCAACCCCAACCCCAACACGGCCCAGCGCCCACTAACCCCAAACCCAACCCCAACGCGGCCCAGCGCCCAGTAACCCCAACTCCAATCCCAACCCGGCCCAGCGCCCAGTAACTCGAACCCCAACCCCAACCCGGCCCAGCGCCCAGTAACCCCAACCCCAACCCCAACTCGGCCCAGCGCCCAGTAACCCCAACCACAATCCCAACCCAGCCCAGCGCCCAGTAAACCCAACGCGGCCCAGCGCCCAGGAACCCCAACCCCAACCCGGCCCAGCGCCCAGTAACCCCAACCTCAACCCAGCCCAGCGCCCAGTAACCCCAACTCCAACCCCAACGCGGCCCAGCGCCCAGTAACCCCAACCACAACCCCAACACGGCCCAGCGCCCACTAACCCCAAACCCAACCCCAACGCGGCCCAGCGCCCAGTAACCCCAACCCCAATCACAACCCGGCCCAGCGCCCAGTAACCCGAACCCCAACCCTAACCCGGTCCAGCGCCCAGTAACCCGAACCCCAACCCCAACTCGGCCCAGCGCCCAGTAACCCCAACCACAATCCCAACCCAGCCCAGCGCCCAGTAAACCCAACGCGGCCCAGCGCCCAGTACCCCCAACCCCAACCCGGCCCAGCGCCCAGTAACCCCAACCTCAACCCGGCCCAGCGCCCAGTAACCCCAACCCCAACACCATCCCGACCCAGCGCCCATTAACCCCAACCCCAACCCGGCCCAGCGCCCAGTAACCCCAACCCCAAATCCAACCCGACCCAGCGCCCAGTAACCCCAACCACAACTCGGCCCAGTGCCCAGTAACCCCAACCCCAACACCAACCCGACCCAGCGCCCAGTAACCCCAACCCCAACCCGGCCCTGCGCCCAGTAACCCCAACCCCAACCCCCAACCCGGCCCAGCGCCCACTAACCCCAAACCCAACCCCAACGCGGCCCAGCGCCCAGTAACCCCAACCCTAATCCCAACCCGGCCCAGCGCCCAGTAACCCGAACCCCAACCCCAACCCGGCCCAGCGCCCAGTAACCCCAACCCCAACGCCAACCCGGCCCAGCGCCCAGTAACCCCAACCACAACCCGGCCCAGCGCCCAGTAACACCAACCCCAAACCCAACCCGGCCCAGCGCCCAGCAACCGCAACCCCAACCCCAACCCCAACCCGGCCAGCGCCCAGTAACCTGAACCTCAACCCAACGCGGCCCAGGGCACAGTAAACCCAACCCCAACCCGACCCAACGCCCAGAAACCCCAACCCCAACCCCAACCCGGCCCAGCGCCCAGTAACCCCAACCCGGCCCAGCTCCCAATAACCCGAACCCCAACCCGGCCCAGCGCCCAGTAACCCGAACCCCAACCCCAACCCCAAGCCGGCCCAGCGCCCAGTAACACGAACCTCAACCCCAACCCGGACCAGCGCCCAGTAACTCCAACCCCAACCCCAACCCGGCCCAGCGCCGAGTAACCCCAACACCAACCCCACCCCGGCCCAGCACCCAGTAACCCCAACCCCAACCCCAACCCGGCCCAGCGCCCAGTAATCCCAAACTCAACCCCAACCCGGCCCAGCGCCCTGTAACACCAACCTCAACCCGGCCCAGTAACCCCAACCTCAACCCCAACCCGTACCCAGCGCCCAGTAACCCCAACCCCAACCCGGCACAGCGCCCAGTAACCACATCCCCAACCCCAACCCGGCCCAACGCCCAGTAACCCAAACCCCAACCCAAACCCGGCCCATCGCCCAGTAACCCGAACACAACCCCAACCAAGCCCAGCACCCAGTAACCCCAACCCCAACCCCAACCCGGCCCAGCGCCCAGTAACCCCAACCCCAAATCCAACCCGACCCAGCGCCCAGTAACCCCAACCACAACTCGGCCCAGTGCCCAGTAACCCCAACGCCAACACCAACCCGACCCAGCGCCCAGTAACCCCAACACCAACCCGGCCCTGCGCCCAGTAACCCCAACCCCAACCCCAACCCCCAACCCGGCCCAGCGGCCACTAACCCCAAACCCAACCCCAACGCGGCCCAGCGCCCAGTAACCCCAACCCTAATCCCAACCCGGCCCAGCGCCCAGTAACCCGAACCCCATCCCCAACCCGGCCCAGCGCCCAGTAACCCCAACCCCAACGCCAACCCGGCCCAGCGCCCAGTAACCCCAACCACAACCCGGCCCAGCGCCCAGTAACACCAACCCCAAACCCAACCCGGCCCAGCGCCCAGCAACCGCAACCCCAACCCCAACCCCAACCCGGCCAGCGCCCAGTAACCTGAACCTCAACCCAACGCGGCCCAGGGCACAGTAAACCCAACCCCAACCCGACCCAACGCCCAGAAACCCCAACCCCAACCCCAACCCGGCCCAGCGCCCAGTAACCCCAACCCGGCCCAGCTCCCAATAACCCGAACCCCAACCCGGCCCAGCGCCCAGTAACCCGAACCCCAACCCCAACCCCAACCCGGCCCAGCGCCCAGTAACACGAACCTCAACCCCAACCCGGACCAGCGCCCAGTAACTCCAACCCCAACCCCAACCCGGCCCAGCGCCGTGTAACCCCAACCCCAACCCCACCCCGGCCCAGCACCCAGTAACCCCAACCCCAACCCCAACCCGGCCCAGCGCCCAGTAATCCCAAACTCAACCCCAACCCGGCCCAGCGCCCTGTAACACCAACCTCAACCCGGCCCAGTAACCCCAACCTCAACCCCAACCCGCACCTAGCGCCCAGTAACCCCAACCCCAACCCAGCCCAGCGCCCAGTAACCCCAACCCCAACCCCAACGCGGCCCAGCGCCCAGTAACCCCAACCCCAACCCCAACACGGCCCAGCGCCCACTAACCCCAAACCCAACCCCAACGCGGCCCAGCGCCCAGTAACCCCAACCCCAATCCCAACCCGGCCCAGCGCCCAGTAACTCGAACCCCAACCCCAACCCGGCCCAGCGCCCAGTAACCCCAACCCCAACCCCTACTCGGCCCAGCGCCCAGTAACCCCAACCACAATCCCAACCCAGCCCAGCGCCCAGTAAACCCAACGCGGCCCAGCGCCCAGGAACCCCAACACCAACCCGGCCCAGCGCCCAGTAACCCCAACCCCAACCACAACCCGGGCCAGCGCCCAGTAACACGAACCTCAACCCCAACCCGGACCAGCGCCCAGTAACTCCAACCCCAACCCCAACCCGGCCCAGCGCCGAGTAACCCCAACCCCAACCCCAACCCGGCCCAGCACCCAGTAACCCCAACCCCAACCCCAACCCGGCCCAGCGCCCAGTAATCCCAAACTCAACCCCAACCCGGCCCAGCGCCCTGTAACACCAACCTCAACCCGGCCCAGTAACCCCAACCTCAACCCCAACCCGCACCCAGCGCCCAGTAACCCCAACCCGCACCCAGCGCCCAGTAACCCCAACCCCAACCCGGCCCAGCGCCCAGTAACCACATCCCCAACCCCAACCCGGCCCAACGCCCAGTAACCCAAACCCCAACCCAAACCCGGCCCATCGCCCAGTAACCCGAACACAACCCAACCAAGCCCAGCACCCAGTAACCCCAACCCCAACCCCAACCCGGCCAGCGCCCAGTAACCTCAACCCCAACCCCAACCCGGCCCAGCGCCCAGTAACCCCAACCCCAACCCAGCCCAGCGCCCAGTAACCCCAACCCCAACGCCAACGCGGCCCAGCGCCCAGTAACCCCAACCCCAACCCCAACACGGCCCAGCGCCCACTAACCCCAAACTCAACCCCAACCCGGCCCAGCGCCCAGTAACCCCAACCACAATCCCAACCCAGCCCAGCGCCCAGTAAACCCAACGCGGCCCAGCGCCCAGGAACCCCAACCCCAACCCGGCCCAGCGCCCAGTAACCCCAACCTCAACCCAGCCCAGCGCCCAGTAACCCCAACCCCAACCCCAACGCGGCCCAGCGCCCAGTAACCCCAACCACAATCCCAACCCAGCCCAGCGCCCAGTAAACCCAACGCGGCCCAGCGCCCAGGAACCCCAACACCAACCCGGCCCAGCGCCCAGTAACCCCAACCCCAACCCCAACCCGGGCCAGCGCCCAGTAACACGAACCTCAACCCCAACCCGGACCAGCGCCCAGTAACTCCAACCCCAACCCCAACCCGGCCCAGCGCCGAGTAACCCCAACCCCAACCCCAACCCGGCCCAGCACCCAGTAACCCCAACCCCAACCCGGCCCAGCGCCCAGTAATCCCAAACTCAACCCCAACCCGGCCCAGCGCCCTGTAACACCAACCTCAACCCGGCCCAGTAACCCCAACCTCAACCCCAACCCGCACCCAGCGCCCAGTAACCCCAACCCGCACCCAGCGCCCAGTAACCCCAACCCCAACCCGGCCCAGCGCCCAGTAACCACATCCCCAACCCCAACCCGGCCCAACGCCCAGTAACCCAAACCCCAACCCAAACCCGGCCCATCGCCCAGTAACCCGAACACAACCCAACCAAGCCCAGCACCCAGTAACCCCAACCCCAACCCCAACCCGGCCCAGCGCCCAGTAACCTCAACCCCAACCCCAACCCGGCCCAGCGCCCAGTAACCCCAACCCCAACCCAGCCCAGCGCCCAGTAACCCCAACCCCAACGCCAACGCGGCCCAGCGCCCAGTAACCCCAACCCCAACCCCAACACGGCCCAGCGCCCACTAACCCCAAACTCAACCCCAACCCGGCCCAGCGCCCAGTAACCCCAACCACAATCCCAACCCAGCCCAGCGCCCAGTAAACCCAACGCGGCCCAGCGCCCAGGAACCCCAACCCCAACCCGGCTCAGCGCCCAGTAACCCCAACCTCAACCCAGCCCAGCGCCCAGTAACCCCAACCCCAACCCCAACGCGGCCCAGCGCCCAGTAACCCCAACCCCAACCCCAACACGGCCCAGCGCCCACTAACCCCAAACCCAACCCTAACGCGGCCCGGCGCCCAGTAACCCGAACCCCAATCACAACCCGGCCCAGCGCCCAGTAACCCGAACCCCAACTCCAACCCGGCCCAGCGCCCAGTAACCCCAACCCCAACCCCAACTCGGCCCAGCGCCCAGTAACCCCAACCACAATCCCAACCCAGCCCAGCGCCCAGTAAACCCAACGCGGCTCAGCGCCCAGTAACCCCAACCCCAACCCGGCCCAGCGCCAGTAACCCCAACCTCAACCCGGCCCAGCGCCCAGTAACCCCAACCCCAACACCATCCCGACCCAGCGCCCAGTAACCCCAACCCCAACCCGGCCCAGCGCCCAGTAACCCCAACCCCAAATCCAACCCGACCAAGCGCCCAGTAACCCCAACCACAACTCGGCCCAGTGCCCAGTAACCCCAACCCCAACACCAACCCGACCCAGCGCCCAGTAACCCCAACCCCAACCCGGCCCTGCGCCCAGTAACCCCAACCCCAACCCCCAACCCGGCCCAGCGCCCACTAACCCCAAACCCAAACGCAACGCGGCCCAGCGCCCAGTAACCACAACCCTAATCCCAACCCGGCCCAGCGCCCAGTAACGCGAACCCCAACCCCAACCCGGCCCAGCGCCCAGCAACCCCAACCCCAACGGCAACCCGGCCCAGCGTCCAGTAACCCCAACCACAACCCGGCCCAGCGCCCAGTAACACCAACCCCAACCCCAACCCGGCCCAGCGCCCAGTAACCTCAACCCCAACCCCAACCCGGCCCAGCGCCCAGTAACCCCAACCCCAACCCAGCCCAGCGCCCAGTAACCCCAACCCCAACGCCAACGCGGCCCAGCGCCCAGTAACCCCAACCCCAACCCCAACACGGCCCAGCGCCCACTAACCCCAAACTCAACCCCAACCCGGCCCAGCGCCCAGTAACGCCAACCACAATCCCAACCCAGCCCAGCGCCCAGTAAACCCAACGCGGCCCAGCGCCCAGGAACCCCAACCCCAACCCGGCTCAGCGCCCAGTAACCCCAACCTCAACCCAGCCCAGCGCCCAGTAACCCCAACCCCAACCCCAACGCGGCCCAGCGCCCAGTAACCCCAACCCCAACCCCAACACGGCCCAGCGCCCACTAACCCCAAACCCAACCCTAACGCGGCCCGGCGCCCAGTAACCCGAACCCCAATCACAACCCGGCCCAGCGCCCAGTAACCCGAACCCCAACTCCAACCCGGCCCAGCGCCCAGTAACCCCAACCCCAACCCCAACTCGGCCCAGCGCCCAGTAACCCCAACCACAATCCCAACCCAGCCCAGCGCCCAGTAAACCCAACGCGGCTCAGCGCCCAGTAACCCCAACCCCAACCCGGCCCAGCGCCCAGTAACCCCAACCTCAACCCGGCCCAGCGCCCAGTAACCCCAACCCCAACACCATCCCGACCCAGCGCCCAGTAACCCCAACCCCAACCCGGCCCAGCGCCCAGTAACCCCAACCCCAAATGCAACCCGACCAAGCGCCCAGTAACCCCAACCACAACTCGGCCCAGTGCCCAGTAACCCCAACCCCAACACCAACCCGACCCAGCGCCCAGTAACCCCAACCCCAACCCGGCCCTGCGCCCAGTAACCCCAACCCCAACCCCCAACCCGGCCCAGCGCCCACTAACCCCAAACCCAAACGCAACGCGGCCCAGCGCCCAGTAACCACAACCCTAATCCCAACCCGGCCCAGCGCCCAGTAACGCGAACCCCAACCCCAACCCGGCCCAGCGCCCAGCAACCCCAACCCCAACGGCAACCCGGCCCAGCGTCCAGTAACCCCAACCACAACCCGGCCCAGCGCCCAGTAACACCAACCCCAACCCCAACCCGGCCCAGCGCCCAGTAACCTCAACCCCAACCCCAACCCGGCCCAGCGCCCAGTAACCCCAACCCCAACCCAGCCCAGCGCCCAGTAACCCCAACCCCAACGCCAACGCGGCCCAGCGCCCAGTAACCCCAACCCCAACCCCAACACGGCCCAGCGCCCACTAACCCCAAACTCAACCCCAACCCGGCCCAGCGCCCAGTAACGCCAACCACAATCCCAACCCAGCCCAGCGCCCAGTAAACCCAACGCGGCCCAGCGCCCAGGAACCCCAACCCCAACCCGGCTCAGCGCCCAGTAACCCCAACCTCAACCCAGCCCAGCGCCCAGTAACCCCAACCCCAACCCCAACGCGGCCCAGCGCCCAGTAACCCCAACCCCAACCCCAACACGGCCCAGCGCCCACTAACCCCAAACCCAACCCTAACGCGGCCCGGCGCCCAGTAACCCGAACCCCAATCACAACCCGGCCCAGCGCCCAGTAACCCGAACCCCAACTCCAACCCGGCCCAGCGCCCAGTAACCCCAACCCCAACCCCAACTCGGCCCAGCGCCCAGTAACCCCAACCACAATCCCAACCCAGCCCAGCGCCCAGTAAACCCAACGCGGCTCAGCGCCCAGTAACCCCAACCCCAACCCGGCCCAGCGCCCAGTAACCCCAACCTCAACCCGGCCCAGCGCCCAGTAACCCCAACCCCAACACCATCCCGACCCAGCGCCCAGTAACCCCAACCCCAACCCGGCCCAGCGCCCAGTAACCCCAACCCCAAATCCAACCCGACCAAGCGCCCAGTAACCCCAACCACAACTCGGCCCAGTGCCCAGTAACCCCAACCCCAACACCAACCCGACCCAGCGCCCAGTAACCCCAACCCCAACCCGGCCCTGCGCCCAGTAACCCCAACCCCAACCCCCAACCCGGCCCAGCGCCCACTAACCCCAAACCCAAACGCAACGCGGCCCAGCGCCCAGTAACCACAACCCTAATCCCAACCCGGCCCAGCGCCCTGTAACACCAACCTCAACCCGGCCCAGTAACCCCAACCTCAACCCCAACCCGTACCCAGCGCCCAGTAACCCCAACCCCAACCCGGCACAGCGCCCAGTAACCACATCCCCAACCCCAACCCGGCCCAACGCCCAGTAACCCAAACCCCAACCCAAACCCGGCCCATCGCCCAGTAACCCGAACACAACCCCAACCAAGCCCAGCACCCAGTAACCCCAACCCCAACCCCAACCCGGCCCAGCGCCCAGTAACCCCAACCCCAAATCCAACCCGACCCAGCGCCCAGTAACCCCAACCACAACTCGGCCCAGTGCCCAGTAACCCCAACGCCAACACCAACCCGACCCAGCGCCCAGTAACCCCAACACCAACCCGGCCCTGCGCCCAGTAACCCCAACCCCAACCCCAACCCCCAACCCGGCCCAGCGGCCACTAACCCCAAACCCAACCCCAACGCGGCCCAGCGCCCAGTAACCCCAACCCTAATCCCAACCCGGCCCAGCGCCCAGTAACCCGAACCCCATCCCCAACCCGGCCCAGCGCCCAGTAACCCCAACCCCAACGCCAACCCGGCCCAGCGCCCAGTAACCCCAACCACAACCCGGCCCAGCGCCCAGTAACACCAACCCCAAACCCAACCCGGCCCAGCGCCCAGCAACCGCAACCCCAACCCCAACCCCAACCCGGCCAGCGCCCAGTAACCTGAACCTCAACCCAACGCGGCCCAGGGCACAGTAAACCCAACCCCAACCCGACCCAACGCCCAGAAACCCCAACCCCAACCCCAACCCGGCCCAGCGCCCAGTAACCCCAACCCGGCCCAGCTCCGAATAACCCGAACCCCAACCCGGCCCAGCGCCCAGTAACCCGAACCCCAACCCCAACCCCAACCCGGCCCAGCGCCCAGTAACACGAACCTCAACCCCAACCCGGACCAGCGCCCAGTAACTCCAACCCCAACCCCAACCCGGCCCAGCGCCGTGTAACCCCAACCCCAACCCCACCCCGGCCCAGCACCCAGTAACCCCAACCCCAACCCCAACCCGGCCCAGCGCCCAGTAATCCCAAACTCAACCCCAACCCGGCCCAGCGCCCTGTAACACCAACCTCAACCCGGCCCAGTAACCCCAACCTCAACCCCAACCCGCACCTAGCGCCCAGTAACCCCAACCCCAACCCAGCCCAGCGCCCAGTAACCCCAACCCCAACCCCAACGCGGCCCAGCGCCCAGTAACCCCAACCCCAACCCCAACACGGCCCAGCGCCCACTAACCCCAAACCCAACCCCAACGCGGCCCAGCGCCCAGTAACCCCAACCCCAATCCCAACCCGGCCCAGCGCCCAGTAACTCGAACCCCAACCCCAACCCGGCCCAGCGCCCAGTAACCCCAACCCCAACCCCTACTCGGCCCAGCGCCCAGTAACCCCAACCACAATCCCAACCCAGCCCAGCGCCCAGTAAACCCAACGCGGCCCAGCGCCCAGGAACCCCAACACCAACCCGGCCCAGCGCCCAGTAACCCCAACCCCAACCACAACCCGGGCCAGCGCCCAGTAACACGAACCTCAACCCCAACCCGGACCAGCGCCCAGTAACTCCAACCCCAACCCCAACCCGGCCCAGCGCCGAGTAACCCCAACCCCAACCCCAACCCGGCCCAGCACCCAGTAACCCCAACCCCAACCCCAACCCGGCCCAGCGCCCAGTAATCCCAAACTCAACCCCAACCCGGCCCAGCGCCCTGTAACACCAACCTCAACCCGGCCCAGTAACCCCAACCTCAACCCCAACCCGCACCCAGCGCCCAGTAACCCCAACCCGCACCCAGCGCCCAGTAACCCCAACCCCAACCCGGCCCAGCGCCCAGTAACCACATCCCCAACCCCAACCCGGCCCAACGCCCAGTAACCCAAACCCCAACCCAAACCCGGCCCATCGCCCAGTAACCCGAACACAACCCAACCAAGCCCAGCACCCAGTAACCCCAACCCCAACCCCAACCCGGCCAGCGCCCAGTAACCTCAACCCCAACCCCAACCCGGCCCAGCGCCCAGTAACCCCAACCCCAACCCAGCCCAGCGCCCAGTAACCCCAACCCCAACGCCAACGCGGCCCAGCGCCCAGTAACCCCAACCCCAACCCCAACACGGCCCAGCGCCCACTAACCCCAAACTCAACCCCAACCCGGCCCAGCGCCCAGTAACCCCAACCACAATCCCAACCCAGCCCAGCGCCCAGTAAACCCAACGCGGCCCAGCGCCCAGGAACCCCAACCCCAACCCGGCCCAGCGCCCAGTAACCCCAACCTCAACCCAGCCCAGCGCCCAGTAACCCCAACCCCAACCCCAACGCGGCCCAGCGCCCAGTAACCCCAACCACAATCCCAACCCAGCCCAGCGCCCAGTAAACCCAACGCGGCCCAGCGCCCAGGAACCCCAACACCAACCCGGCCCAGCGCCCAGTAACCCCAACCCCAACCCCAACCCGGGCCAGCGCCCAGTAACACGAACCTCAACCCCAACCCGGACCAGCGCCCAGTAACTCCAACCCCAACCCCAACCCGGCCCAGCGCCGAGTAACCCCAACCCCAACCCCAACCCGGCCCAGCACCCAGTAACCCCAACCCCAACCCGGCCCAGCGCCCAGTAATCCCAAACTCAACCCCAACCCGGCCCAGCGCCCTGTAACACCAACCTCAACCCGGCCCAGTAACCCCAACCTCAACCCCAACCCGCACCCAGCGCCCAGTAACCCCAACCCGCACCCAGCGCCCAGTAACCCCAACCCCAACCCGGCCCAGCGCCCAGTAACCACATCCCCAACCCCAACCCGGCCCAACGCCCAGTAACCCAAACCCCAACCCAAACCCGGCCCATCGCCCAGTAACCCGAACACAACCCAACCAAGCCCAGCACCCAGTAACCCCAACCCCAACCCCAACCCGGCCCAGCGCCCAGTAACCTCAACCCCAACCCCAACCCGGCCCAGCGCCCAGTAACCCCAACCCCAACCCAGCCCAGCGCCCAGTAACCCCAACCCCAACGCCAACGCGGCCCAGCGCCCAGTAACCCCAACCCCAACCCCAACACGGCCCAGCGCCCACTAACCCCAAACTCAACCCCAACCCGGCCCAGCGCCCAGTAACCCCAACCACAATCCCAACCCAGCCCAGCGCCCAGTAAACCCAACGCGGCCCAGCGCCCAGGAACCCCAACCCCAACCCGGCTCAGCGCCCAGTAACCCCAACCTCAACCCAGCCCAGCGCCCAGTAACCCCAACCCCAACCCCAACGCGGCCCAGCGCCCAGTAACCCCAACCCCAACCCCAACACGGCCCAGCGCCCACTAATCCCAAACCCAACCCTAACGCGGCCCGGCGCCCAGTAACCCGAACCCCAATCACAACCCGGCCCAGCGCCCAGTAACCCGAACCCCAACTCCAACCCGGCCCAGCGCCCAGTAACCCCAACCCCAACCCCAACTCGGCCCAGCGCCCAGTAACCCCAACCACAATCCCAACCCAGCCCAGCGCCCAGTAAACCCAACGCGGCTCAGCGCCCAGTAACCCCAACCCCAACCCGGCCCAGCGCCAGTAACCCCAACCTCAACCCGGCCCAGCGCCCAGTAACCCCAACCCCAACACCATCCCGACCCAGCGCCCAGTAACCCCAACCCCAACCCGGCCCAGCGCCCAGTAACCCCAACCCCAAATCCAACCCGACCAAGCGCCCAGTAACCCCAACCACAACTCGGCCCAGTGCCCAGTAACCCCAACCCCAACACCAACCCGACCCAGCGCCCAGTAACCCCAACCCCAACCCGGCCCTGCGCCCAGTAACCCCAACCCCAACCCCCAACCCGGCCCAGCGCCCACTAACCCCAAACCCAAACGCAACGCGGCCCAGCGCCCAGTAACCACAACCCTAATCCCAACCCGGCCCAGCGCCCAGTAACGCGAACCCCAACCCCAACCCGGCCCAGCGCCCAGCAACCCCAACCCCAACGGCAACCCGGCCCAGCGTCCAGTAACCCCAACCACAACCCGGCCCAGCGCCCAGTAACACCAACCCCAACCCCAACCCGGCCCAGCGCCCAGTAACCTCAACCCCAACCCCAACCCGGCCCAGCGCCCAGTAACCCCAACCCCAACCCAGCCCAGCGCCCAGTAACCCCAACCCCAACGCCAACGCGGCCCAGCGCCCAGTAACCCCAACCCCAACCCCAACACGGCCCAGCGCCCACTAACCCCAAACTCAACCCCAACCCGGCCCAGCGCCCAGTAACGCCAACCACAATCCCAACCCAGCCCAGCGCCCAGTAAACCCAACGCGGCCCAGCGCCCAGGAACCCCAACCCCAACCCGGCTCAGCGCCCAGTAACCCCAACCTCAACCCAGCCCAGCGCCCAGTAACCCCAACCCCAACCCCAACGCGGCCCAGCGCCCAGTAACCCCAACCCCAACCCCAACACGGCCCAGCGCCCACTAACCCCAAACCCAACCCTAACGCGGCCCGGCGCCCAGTAACCCGAACCCCAATCACAACCCGGCCCAGCGCCCAGTAACCCGAACCCCAACTCCAACCCGGCCCAGCGCCCAGTAACCCCAACCCCAACCCCAACTCGGCCCAGCGCCCAGTAACCCCAACCACAATCCCAACCCAGCCCAGCGCCCAGTAAACCCAACGCGGCTCAGCGCCCAGTAACCCCAACCCCAACCCGGCCCAGCGCCCAGTAACCCCAACCTCAACCCGGCCCAGCGCCCAGTAACCCCAACCCCAACACCATCCCGACCCAGCGCCCAGTAACCCCAACCCCAACCCGGCCCAGCGCCCAGTAACCCCAACCCCAAATCCAACCCGACCAAGCGCCCAGTAACCCCAACCACAACTCGGCCCAGTGCCCAGTAACCCCAACCCCAACACCAACCCGACCCAGCGCCCAGTAACCCCAACCCCAACCCGGCCCTGCGCCCAGTAACCCCAACCCCAACCCCCAACCCGGCCCAGCGCCCACTAACCCCAAACCCAAACGCAACGCGGCCCAGCGCCCAGTAACCACAACCCTAATCCCAACCCGGCCCAGCGCCCAGTAACGCGAACCCCAACCCCAACCCGGCCCAGCGCCCAGCAACCCCAACCCCAACGGCAACCCGGCCCAGCGTCCAGTAACCCCAACCACAACCCGGCCCAGCGCCCAGTAACACCAACCCCAAACCCAACCCGGCCCAGCGCCCAGCAACCGCAACCCCAACCCCAACCCCAACCCGGCCAGCGCCCAGTAACCTGAACCTCAACCCAACGCGGCCCAGGGCACAGTAATCCCAACCCCAACCCGACCCAACGCCCAGAAACCCCAACCCCAACCCCAACCCGGCCCAGCGCCCAGTAACCCCATTCCGGCCCAGCTCCCAATAACCCGAACCCCAACCCGGCCCAGCGCCCAGTAACCCGAACCCCAACCCCAACCCCAACCCGGCCCAGCGCCCAGTAACACGAACCTCAACCCCAACCCGGACCAGCGCCCAGTAACTCCAACCCCAACCCGGCCCAGCGCCGAGTAACCCCAACCCCAACCCCAACCCGGCCCAGCGCCCAGTAACCCCAATCCCAAACCCAAGCCGGCCCAGCGCCCAGTAGCCCCAACACCAACCCCAACCCGGCCCAGCGCCCAGTAACCCCAACCACTACCCGGCCCAGCGACCAGTAACCCCAACCCCAACACGAACCCGACCCAGCGCCCAATAACCCCAACCCCAACCCGGCCCAGCGCCCAGTAACCCCAACCCCAACACCAACCCGACCCAGCGCCCAGAAACCCCAACCACAACCCGGCCCAGCGCCCAGTAACCCCAACACCAAACCCAACCCGGCCCAGCGCCCATTAACCCCAACCCAAACCCCAACCCGGCCCAGCGCCCAGTAACCCCAACCACAACCCGGCCCAGCGCCCAGCAAACCCCAACCACAACCCAGCCCAGCGCCCAGTAACCCCAACCACAACACCATCCCGACCAAGCGCCAAGTAACCCCAACCCGGACCAGCGCCCAGTAACCCCAACCCAAACCCGGCCCAGCGCCCAGTAACCCCAACCACAACCCGGCCCAGCGCCCAGAAACCCCAACCGGGCCCAGCGCCCAGTAACCCGAATCCCAACCCGGCCCAGCGCCCAGTAACCCAAACCCGGCCCAGCGCCCAGTAACCCCAACGCCAACCACAACCCGGCCCAGCGCCAAGTAACACCAACCCCAAACCCAACCCGGCCCAGCGCCCAGTAACCGCAACCCCAACCCCAACCCCGACCCGGCCCAACGCCCAGTAACCCGAACCTCAACCCAACGCGGCCAAGGGCCCAGTAACCCCAACCCAAACCCGACCCAACGCCCAGTATCCCCAACCCCCACCCCAACCCGGCCCAGCGCCCAGTAACCACAAACCGGCCCAGCTCCCAATAACCCGAACTCCAACCCGGCCCAGCGCCCAGTAACCCCAACCCCAACCCCAACACGGCCCAGCGCCCAGTAACCTCAACCCGAACCCCAACCCGGCAAGCGCCCAGTAACCCAAACCCCAACCCAGCCCAGCGCCCAGTAACCCCAACCCCAACCCCAACGCGCCCAGCGCCCAGTAACCCCAACCCTAATCCCAACCCGGCCCAGCGCCCAGTAACCCGAACCCCAACCCCAACGCGGCCCAGCGCCCAGTAACCCCAACCCCAACCCGGCCCAGCGCCCAGTAACCCCAACCCCAACACCAACCCGACCCAGCGCCCAGAAACCCCAACCACAACCCGGCCCAGCGCCCAGTAACCCCAACAACAACCCCAACCCGGCCCAGCGCCCATTAACCCCAACCCAGACCCCAACCCGGCCCAGCGCCCAGTAACCCGAACCCCAACCCCAACGCGGCCCAGCGCCCAGTAACCCCAACCCCAACCCCAACCCGGCCCAGCGCCCCGTAACGCCAAGCACAACCCCAACCCGGCCCAGCGCCCAGAAACCCCAACCGGGCCAAGCGCCCAGTAACCCGAACCCCAACCCGGCCCAGCGCCCAGTAACCCCAACCCGGCCCAGCGCCCGGTAACCCCAACCCCAACCCCAACCCTGCCCAGCGCCCAGTAACCCAAACCACAACCCGGCCCAGCGCCCAGTAACACCAACCCCAAACCCAACCCGGCCCAGCGCCCAGCAACCGCAACCCCAACCCCAACCCCAACCCGGCCAGCGCCCAGTAACCTGAACCTCAACCCAACGCGGTCTGGCGCACAGTAACCCCAACCCCAACACGACCCAACGCCCAGAAACCCCAACCCCAACCCCAACCCGGCCCAGCGCCCAGTAATCCCAACCTCAACACCAACCCGACCCAGCGTCCAGTAACCCCAACCCCAACCCGGCCCAGCGCCCAGTAACCCCAACACCAACCCCAACCCGGCCCAGCGCCCAGTAACCCCAACCCAAAAACCAACCCGGCCCAGCGCCCAGTAACCACAACCACAACCCGGCCCAGCGCCCAGTAACCCCAACCACAACCCAGCCCAGCGCCCAGTAACCCCAACCACAACACCATCCCGATCAAGCGCCCAGTTACCCCAACCCCAACCCGGACCAGCGCCCAGTAACCCCAACCACAACACCATCCCGATCAAGCGCCCAGTTACCCCAACCCCAACCCGGACCAGCGCCCAGTAACCCCAACCCCAACCCGGCCCAGCGCCCAGAAACCCCAACCGGGCCCAGCGCCCAGTAACCCGAACCCCAACCCGGCCCAACGCCCAGTAACCCGAACCTCAACCCAACGCGGCCCAGGGCCCAGTAACCCCAACCCCAACCTGACCCAACGCCCAGTAACCCCAACCCCAACCCCAACCCGGCCCAGCGCCCAGTAACCCGCACCCCAACCACAAACCCAACCCGGCCCAGCGTCCAGTAACACGAACCTGAACTCCAACCCGGCCCAGCGCCCAGTAACTCCAAACCCAACCCCAACCCGGCCCAGCGCCCAGTAACCCCATCCCCAACCACAACCCGGCCGAGCGCCCAGTAACCCCAACCCAAACCACAACACGGCCCAGTGCCCAGTAACCCCAACCACAACCCGGCCCAGCGCCCAGTAACCCCAACCACAACCCGGCCCAGCGCCCAGTAACCCCAACCCCAACACAAACCCGACCCAGCGCCCAGTAACACCAACCCCAACCCGGCCCAGCGCCCAGTAACCCCAACCCCAACACCAACCCGACCCAGCGCCCAGTAACCCCAACCACAACCCGGCCCAGCGCCCAGTAACCACAACCCCAACACCAACCCGACCCAGCGCTCAGTAACCCCAACCCCAACCCGGCCCAGCGCCCAGTAACACCAACACCAACCCCAACCCGGCCCAGCGTCCGGTAAACCCAACCCCAACCCAACCCGGCCCAGCGCCCAGTAACCCCAACCACAACCCGGCCCAGCGCCCAGTAACCCCAACCCCAACCCCCAACCCGGCCCAGCGCCCACTAACCCCAAACCCAAACGCAACGCGGCCCAGCGCCCAGTAACCACAACCCTAATCCCAACCCGGCCCAGCGCCCAGTAACGCGAACCCCAACCCCAACCCGGCCCAGCGCCCAGCAACCCCAACCCCAACGGCAACCCGGCCCAGCGTCCAGTAACCCCAACCACAACCCGGCCCAGCGCCCAGTAACACCAACCCCAAACCCAACCCGGCCCAGCGCCCAGCAACCGCAACCCCAACCCCAACCCCAACCCGGCCAGCGCCCAGTAACCTGAACCTCAACCCAACGCGGCCCAGGGCACAGTAATCCCAACCCCAACCCGACCCAACGCCCAGAAACCCCAACCCCAACCCCAACCCGGCCCAGCGCCCAGTAACCCCATTCCGGCCCAGCTCCCAATAACCCGAACCCCAACCCGGCCCAGCGCCCAGTAACCCGAACCCCAACCCCAACCCCAACCCGGCCCAGCGCCCAGTAACACGAACCTCAACCCCAACCCGGACCAGCGCCCAGTAACTCCAACCCCAACCCGGCCCAGCGCCGAGTAACCCCAACCCCAACCCCAACCCGGCCCAGCGCCCAGTAACCCCAATCCCAAACCCAAGCCGGCCCAGCGCCCAGTAGCCCCAACACCAACCCCAACCCGGCCCAGCGCCCAGTAACCCCAACCACTACCCGGCCCAGCGACCAGTAACCCCAACCCCAACACGAACCCGACCCAGCGCCCAATAACCCCAACCCCAACCCGGCCCAGCGCCCAGTAACCCCAACCCCAACACCAACCCGACCCAGCGCCCAGAAACCCCAACCACAACCCGGCCCAGCGCCCAGTAACCCCAACACCAAACCCAACCCGGCCCAGCGCCCATTAACCCCAACCCAAACCCCAACCCGGCCCAGCGCCCAGTAACCCCAACCACAACCCGGCCCAGCGCCCAGCAAACCCCAACCACAACCCAGCCCAGCGCCCAGTAACCCCAACCACAACACCATCCCGACCAAGCGCCAAGTAACCCCAACCCGGACCAGCGCCCAGTAACCCCAACCCAAACCCGGCCCAGCGCCCAGTAACCCCAACCACAACCCGGCCCAGCGCCCAGAAACCCCAACCGGGCCCAGCGCCCAGTAACCCGAATCCCAACCCGGCCCAGCGCCCAGTAACCCAAACCCGGCCCAGCGCCCAGTAACCCCAACGCCAACCACAACCCGGCCCAGCGCCAAGTAACACCAACCCCAAACCCAACCCGGCCCAGCGCCCAGTAACCGCAACCCCAACCCCAACCCCGACCCGGCCCAACGCCCAGTAACCCGAACCTCAACCCAACGCGGCCAAGGGCCCAGTAACCCCAACCCAAACCCGACCCAACGCCCAGTATCCCCAACCCCCACCCCAACCCGGCCCAGCGCCCAGTAACCACAAACCGGCCCAGCTCCCAATAACCCGAACTCCAACCCGGCCCAGCGCCCAGTAACCCCAACCCCAACCCCAACACGGCCCAGCGCCCAGTAACCTCAACCCGAACCCCAACCCGGCAAGCGCCCAGTAACCCAAACCCCAACCCAGCCCAGCGCCCAGTAACCCCAACCCCAACCCCAACGCGCCCAGCGCCCAGTAACCCCAACCCTAATCCCAACCCGGCCCAGCGCCCAGTAACCCGAACCCCAACCCCAACGCGGCCCAGCGCCCAGTAACCCCAACCCCAACCCGGCCCAGCGCCCAGTAACCCCAACCCCAACACCAACCCGACCCAGCGCCCAGAAACCCCAACCACAACCCGGCCCAGCGCCCAGTAACCCCAACAACAACCCCAACCCGGCCCAGCGCCCATTAACCCCAACCCAGACCCCAACCCGGCCCAGCGCCCAGTAACCCGAACCCCAACCCCAACGCGGCCCAGCGCCCAGTAACCCCAACCCCAACCCCAACCCGGCCCAGCGCCCCGTAACGCCAAGCACAACCCCAACCCGGCCCAGCGCCCAGAAACCCCAACCGGGCCAAGCGCCCAGTAACCCGAACCCCAACCCGGCCCAGCGCCCAGTAACCCCAACCCGGCCCAGCGCCCGGTAACCCCAACCCCAACCCCAACCCTGCCCAGCGCCCAGTAACCCAAACCACAACCCGGCCCAGCGCCCAGTAACACCAACCCCAAACCCAACCCGGCCCAGCGCCCAGCAACCGCAACCCCAACCCCAACCCCAACCCGGCCAGCGCCCAGTAACCTGAACCTCAACCCAACGCGGTCTGGCGCACAGTAACCCCAACCCCAACACGACCCAACGCCCAGAAACCCCAACCCCAACCCCAACCCGGCCCAGCGCCCAGTAATCCCAACCTCAACACCAACCCGACCCAGCGTCCAGTAACCCCAACCCCAACCCGGCCCAGCGCCCAGTAACCCCAACACCAACCCCAACCCGGCCCAGCGCCCAGTAACCCCAACCCAAAAACCAACCCGGCCCAGCGCCCAGTAACCACAACCACAACCCGGCCCAGCGCCCAGTAACCCCAACCACAACCCAGCCCAGCGCCCAGTAACCCCAACCACAACACCATCCCGATCAAGCGCCCAGTTACCCCAACCCCAACCCGGACCAGCGCCCAGTAACCCCAACCACAACACCATCCCGATCAAGCGCCCAGTTACCCCAACCCCAACCCGGACCAGCGCCCAGTAACCCCAACCCCAACCCGGCCCAGCGCCCAGAAACCCCAACCGGGCCCAGCGCCCAGTAACCCGAACCCCAACCCGGCCCAACGCCCAGTAACCCGAACCTCAACCCAACGCGGCCCAGGGCCCAGTAACCCCAACCCCAACCTGACCCAACGCCCAGTAACCCCAACCCCAACCCCAACCCGGCCCAGCGCCCAGTAACCCGCACCCCAACCACAAACCCAACCCGGCCCAGCGTCCAGTAACACGAACCTGAACTCCAACCCGGCCCAGCGCCCAGTAACTCCAAACCCAACCCCAACCCGGCCCAGCGCCCAGTAACCCCATCCCCAACCACAACCCGGCCGAGCGCCCAGTAACCCCAACCCAAACCACAACACGGCCCAGTGCCCAGTAACCCCAACCACAACCCGGCCCAGCGCCCAGTAACCCCAACCACAACCCGGCCCAGCGCCCAGTAACCCCAACCCCAACACAAACCCGACCCAGCGCCCAGTAACACCAACCCCAACCCGGCCCAGCGCCCAGTAACCCCAACCCCAACACCAACCCGACCCAGCGCCCAGTAACCCCAACCACAACCCGGCCCAGCGCCCAGTAACCACAACCCCAACACCAACCCGACCCAGCGCTCAGTAACCCCAACCCCAACCCGGCCCAGCGCCCAGTAACACCAACACCAACCCCAACCCGGCCCAGCGTCCGGTAAACCCAACCCCAACCCAACCCGGCCCAGCGCCCAGTAACCCCAACCACAACCCGGCCCAGCGCCCAGTAACCACAACCCAAACCCCAACCCGGCCCAGCGCCCAGTAACCCCAACCACAACCCGGCCCAGCGCCCAGTAACCCCAACCACAACCCGGCCCAGCGCCCAGTAACCCCAACCACAACACCATCCCGACCCAGCGCCCAGTAACCCCAACCCCAACACGGCCCAGCGCCCAGTAACCCCAACCCCAACACCAACCCGACCCAGCGCCCAGTAACCCCAACCCAAACCCGGCCCAGCGCCCAGTAACCCCAACTTCAACCCGGCCCATCGCCCAGTAACCCCAACCCCAACACCATCCCGACCCAGCGCACAGTAACCCCAACCCCAACTAGGCCCAGCGCCCAGTAACCCCAAACCCAACACCAACCCGACCCAGCGCCCAGTAACCCCAACCACAACCCGGCCCAGTGCCCAGTAACTCCAACCCCAACACCAACCCGACCCAGCGCCCAGTAAGCCCATCCCCAACCCGGCCCAGCGCCCAGTAACCCCAACCGCAACCCCAACCCGGCCCAGCGCCCAGGAACCCCAACCCCAACCCCAACCCGGCCCAGCTCCCAGTAACAACAACCACAACCCGGCCTAGCGCCCAGTAACCCCAACCCCAACCCCAACACGGCCCATCGCCCAGTAACCCCAACCACAACCCGGCCCAGCGCCCAGTAACCCCAAACACATCACCAACCCGACCCAGCGCCCAGTAATCACAACCACATCCCGGCCCAGCGCCCAGTAACCCCAACCCCAACACCAACCCGACCCAGCGCCCAGTAACGCCAACAGCAACCCGGCCCAGCGCCCAGTAACCCCAACCCCAACCCCAACCCGGCCCAGCGCCCAGTAACCCCAACCCCAACCCCAACCTGGCCCAGAACCCAGTAACCCCATCCCCAACCCGGCCCAGCGCCCAGTACACCGAACCCCAACCCGGCCTAGCGCCCAGTAACCCCAACCCCGATTCGGCCCAGCGCCCAGTAACCCCAACCCCAACCCCTACCCGGCCCAGAGCCCAGTATCCCCAACCCCAAGCCCAACCCGGCCCAGCGCCCAGTAACCCCAACCCCAACCTCAACCCAGCCCAGCGCCCAGTAACCCGAACCCCAACCCCAACCCGGCCCAGCGCCCAGTAACCCCAACCCCAAACCCAACCCGGCCCAGTGCCCAGTAACCCCAACCACATCCCGGCCCAGCGCCCAGTAACCCCAACCCCAACACCAACCCGACCCAGCGCCCAGTAACCCCAACCCCAACCCCAACCCGGCGCAGCGCCCAGTAATCCCAAACTCAACCCCAACCCGGCCCAGCGCCCTGTAACACCAACCTCAACCCGGCCCAGTAACCCCAACCTCAACCCCAACCCGCACCCAGCGCCCAGTAACCCCAACCCCAACCCGGCCCAGCGCCCCGTAACCACATCCCCAACCCCAACCCGGCCCAACGCCCAGTAACCCAAACCCCAACCCAAACCCGGCCCATCGCCCAGTAACCCGAACACAACCCCAACCAAGCCCAGCACCCAGTAACCCCAATCCCAACCCCAACCCGGCCCAGCGCCCAGTAACCTCAACCCCAACCCCAACCCGGCCCAGCGCCCAGTAACCCCAACCCCAACCCAGCCCAGCGCCCAGTAACCCCAACCCCAACCCCAACGCGGCCCAGCGCCCAGTAACCCTAACCCCAACCCCAACACGGCCCAGCGCCCACTAACCCCAAACACAACCCCAACGCGGCCCAGCGCCCAGTAACCCCAACCCCAATCCCAACCCGGCCAAGCGCCCAGTAACCCGAACCCCAACCCCAACCCGGCCCAGCGCCCAGTAACCCCAACCCCAACCCCAACTCGGCCCAGCGCCCAGTAACCCCAACCACAATCCCAACCCAGCCCAGCGGCCAGTAAACCCAACGCGGCCCAGCGCCCAGTAACCCCAACCCCAACACGGCCCAGCGCCCAGTAACCCCAACCTCAACCCGTCCCAGCGCCCAGTAACCCCAACCCCAACACCATTCCGACCCAGCGCCCAGTAACCCCAACCCCAACCCGGCCCAGCGCCCAGTAACCCCAACCCCAAATCCAACCCGACCCAGCGCCCAGTAACCCCGACCACAACTCGGCCCAGTGCCCAGTAACCCCAACCCCAACACCAACCCGACTCAGCGCCCAGTAACACCAACCCCAACCCAAACCCGGCCCAGCGCCCAGTAACCCCAACCCCAACCCCAACCCGGCCCAGCGCCCAGTAACCCCAACCACAACCTCAACCCCGCCCAGCGCCCAGTAGCCCGAACCCCAACCCCAACCCGGCCCAGCGCCCAGTAACCCCAACCCCAACCCTAACCCGGCCCAGCGCCCAGTAACCCCAACCGCAACCCGGCCCAGCGCCAAATAACCCCAACCCCAAAACCAACCCGACCCAGCGCCCAATAACCCCAACCCCAATCCCAACCCGGCCCCGCGCCCAGTAATCCCAACCTCAACCCCAACGCGGCACAGCGCCCAGTAACCACAACCTCAACCCGGCCCAGTAACCCCAACCCCAACCCCAACCCGGCCCAGCGCCCAGTAACAACAACCACAACCCGGCCTAGCGCCCAGTAACCCCAACCCCAACTCCAACACGGCCCAGCGCCCAGTAACCCCAACCACAACCCGGCCCAGCGCCCAGTAACCTCAAACCCATCACCAACCCGACCCAGCGCCCAGTAATCACAACCACATCCCGGCCCAGCGCCCAGTAACCCCAACCCCAACCCCAACCCGAACCAGCGCCCAGTAGTGCCAACCGCAACCCGGCCCAGCGCCCAGTAACCCCAACCCCAACCCCAACCCGGCCCAGCGCCCAGTAACCCCAACCCCAAGCCCAACCCGGCCCAGCGCCCAGTAACCCCAACACCAACCTCAACCCAGCCCAGCGCCCAGTAACCCGAACCCCAACCCCAACCCGGCCCAGCGCCCAGTAACCCCAACCCCAAACCCAACCCGGCCCAGCGCCCAGTAACCCCAACCACATCCCGGCCCAGCGCCCAGTAACCCCAACCCCAACACCAACCCGACCCAGCGCCCAGTAACCCCAACCCCAACCCCAACCCGGCCCAGCGCCCAGTAATCCCAAACTCAACCCCAACCCGGCCCAGCGCCCTGTAACACCAACCTCAACCCGGCCCAGTAACCCCAACCTCAACCCCAACCCGCACCCAGCACCCAGTAACCCCAACCCCAACCGGGCCCAGCGCCCAGTAACCACATCCCCAACCCCAACCCGGCCCAACGCCCAGAAACCCAAACCCCAACCCAAACCCGGCCCATCGCCCAGTAACCCGAACACAACCCCAACCAAGCCCAGCACCCAGTAACCCCAATCCCAACCCCAACCCGGCCCAGCGCCCAGTAACCTCAACCCCAACCCCAACCCGGCCCAGCGCCCAGTAACCCCAACCCCAACCCAGCCCAGCGCCCAGTAACCCCAACCCCAACGCGGCCCAGCGCCCAGTAACCCCAACCCCAACCCCAACACGGCCCAGCGCCCACTAACCGCAAACCCAACCCCAACGCGGCCCAGCGCCCAGTAACCCCATCCCCAATCCCAACCCGGCCAAGCGCCCAGTAACCCGAACCCCAACCCCAACCCGGCCCAGCGCCCAGTAACCCCAACCCCAACCCCAACTCGGCCCAGCGCCCAGTAACCCCAACCACAATCCAACCCTGCCCAGCGCCCAGTAAACCCAACGCGGCCCAGCGCCCAGTAACCCCAACCACAACCCGGCCCAGCGCCCAGTAACCCCAACCTCATCCCGTCCCAGCGCCCAGTAACCCCAACCCCAACACCATCCCGACCCAGCGCCCAGTAACCCCAACCCCAACCCGGCCCAGCGCCCAGTAACCCCAACCCCAAATCCAACCCGACCCAGCGCCCAGTAACCCCAACCACAACTCGGCCCAGTGCCCAGTAACCCCAACCCAAACACCAACCCGACCCAGCGCCCAGTAACCCCAACCCCAACCCGGCCCAGCGCCCAATAACCCCAACCACAACCTCAACCCCGCCCAGCGCCCAGTAGCCCGAACCCCAACCCCAACCCGGCCCAGCGCCCAGTAACCCCAACCCCAACCCCAACCCGGCCCAGCGCCCAGTAACCCCAACCACAACCGGCCCAGCGCCAAATAACCCCAACCCCAAAACCAACCCGACCCAGCGCCCAATAACCCCAACCCCAATCCCAATCCGGCACCGCGCCCAGTAATCCCAACCTCAACCCCAACGCGGCCCAGCGCCCAGTAACCACAACCTCAACCCGGCCCAGTAACGCCAACCCCAACCCCAACCCGGCCCAGCGCCCAGTAACCCGAACTCCATCCCCAAACCCAACCCGGCCCAGCGCCCAGTAACCCGAACCCCAAACCCAACCCGGCCCAGCGCACAGTAGCCCCAACCCCAACCCCAACCCGGCCCAGCGCCAATAACCCCAACCACAACCCGGCCCAACGCCCAGTAACCCCAACCCCAACCCCAACCCAGCCCAGCGCCCAGTAACCCCAACACCAACCCCAACCCGGCCTAGCGCCCAGTAACCCCAACCCCAATCCGGCCCAGCGCCGATAAACCCCTACACCAACCCGGCCCAGCGCCGAGTAACCCCAACACCAACCCCAACCCGGCTCTGCGCCCAGTAACCCCAACCCCAACCCGGCCCAGCGCCCAGTAACCCCAACCCCAACCCGGCCCAGCCCAGCGCCCAGTAACCCCAACCCCAACGAGGCCCAGCGTCCAGTAACCCGAACCCCATCCCCAACCCGGCCCATTGCCCAGTAACCCGAACCCCAACCCCAACACGGCCCAGCGCCCAGTAACCCTAACCCCAACCCCAACCCCAACCCGGCCCATCGCCCAGTAACCCCAACCGCAACCCCAACCCGACCCAGCGTCCAGTAACCCTAACCCCAACCCCAACCCCAACCCGGCCCATCGCCCAGTAACCCGAACCGCAACCCCAACCCGACCCAGCGTCCAGTAACCCCAACCCCAACCCGGCCCAGCGCCCAGTAACCCCAACCCCAACCCCGACGTGGCCCAGCGCCAATTAACCCCAACCCCACCCCGGCCCAGCGCCTTGCAACCCCAACCCGGCCCAGCCCAGCGCCCAGTAACCCGAACCCCAACGCGGCCTAGCGCCCAGTAACCCCAACCCCAACCCCAACCCGGCACAGCGCCCAGTAACCCGAACCCCAACCCCGACCGGCCCAGCGCCCAGTAACCCCAACCCCAACCACATCCCGGCGCAGCGCCGAGTAACCCCAACCCCAACCCGGCCCAGCGCCCAGTAACCCCAACCCCAACCCCAACCCGGCCCAGCGCCCCGTAATCCAAACCCCAACCAGGACCAGCGCCCAGTAACCCCAACCCAACCCGGCGCACCGCCCAGTAACCCCATCCCCAGCACGGCCCAGCTCCCAGTAACCCCAACCCGGCCAAGCGCCCAGTAACCCGAACCCCAACCCGGCCCAGCGCCCAGTAACCCCAACCCCGACCGGCCCAGCGCCCAGTAATCCCAACCCCAACCCCAACCCGGCCCAGCGCCCAGTGACCCCAACCCCAACCCGGCCCAGCGCCCAGTAACCCCAACCCCAACCACAACCCGGCCCAGCGCCCAGTAACCCCAACCCCAACCCGGCCCAGCGCTTTGTAACCCCAACCCCAACCACATCCCGGCGCAGCGCCGAGTAACCCCAACCCCAACCCGGCCCAGCGCCCAGTAACCCCAACCCCAACCCCAGCCCGGCCGAGCGCCCAGTAACACCAACCCCAACCCCAACCCGGCCCAGCGCCCAGTAACCCCAACTCCAACCCGGCCCAGCGCTTTGTAACCACAACCCCAACCCGGCCCAGCCCAGCGGCCAGTAATCCGAACCCCAACCCGGCCCAGCGCCCAGTAACACGAACCCCAACCCGGCCCAGCGCCCAGTAACCACAACCCCGACCGGCACAGCGCCCAGTAACCCCAACCCCAACCATATCCCGGCGCAGCGCCGAGTAACCCCAACCCCAACCCGGCCCAGCGCCCAGTAACCCCAACCCCAACCCCAACCCGGCCCAGCGCCCCGTAACCCAAACCCCAACCAGGACCAGCGCCCAGTAACCCCAACCCAACCCGGCGCACCGCCCAGTAACCCCATCCCCAGCACGGCCCAGCTCCCAGTAACCCCAACCCGGCCAAGCGCCCAGTAACCCGAACCCCAACCCGGCCCAGCGCCCAGTAACCCCAACCCCGACCGGCCCAGCGCCCAGTAATCCCAACCCCAACCCCAACCCGGCCCAGCGCCCAGTAATCCCAACCCCAACCCCAACCCGGCCCAGCGCCCAGTGACCCCAACCCCAACCCGGCCCAGCGCCCAGTAACCCCAACCCCAACCCGGACCAGCGCCCAGTAACCCTAACCCCAACCCCAACCTCAACCCGGCCCAGCGCCTAGTAACCCCAACCCCAACCCCAACCAGGCCCAGCGCCCAGTAACCCCAACCCCAACCCCAACCCGGCCCAGCGCCCAGTAACCCCAACCCCAACCCCAACCCGGCCCAGCGCCCAGTAACCCCAACCTCAACCCGGCCCAGCGCCCAGTAACCCCAACCCCAAAACCATCCCGACCCAGCGCCCAGTAACCCCAACCCCAACCCGGCCCAGCGCCCAGTAACCCCAACACCAAATCCAACCCGACCCAGCGCCCAGTAACCCCAACCACAACTCGGCCCAGTGCCCAGTAACCCCAACCCCAACACCAACCCGACACAGCGCCCAGCAACCCCAACCCCAACCCGGCCCTACGCCCAGTAACCCCAACCCCAACCCCAACCCGGCCCAGCGCCCAGCAACACCAACACCAACCCCAACCCGGCCCAGCGCCCAGTAACC
Source organism: Raja brachyura (assembly GCA_963514005.1). Next base: position 32,518,280 of record OY740785.1, on the reverse strand, counting down.
CCAACCCCAACCCGGCCCAACGCTCAGTAACCCGAACCCCAACCCCAACCCGGCCCAGCGCCCAGTAACCCAAACCCCAACCCGGCCCAGCGCCCAGTAACCCCAATCCCAACCCGGCCCAGCGCCCAGTAACCCCACCCCCACCCCCAACCCCAACCCGGCCCAGCGCCCAGTAACCCCAACCCCAACCCGGCCCAGCGCCCAGTAACCCCAACCCGGCTCAGCGCCCAGTAACCCCAACCCCAACCCCAACCTGGCACAGCGCCCAGTAACCCCAACACCAACCCCACGCGGCCCAGCGCCCAGTAACCCCAACCCCAACCCCAACCCGGCCCAGCGCCCAGTAACCCCAAACCCAACCCCAACCAGGCGCAGCGCCCAGTAACCCCAACCCCAACCCCAACCCGGCCCAGCGCCCAGTAACCCCAACCCCAACCCCTACCCGGCCCAGCGCCCAGTAACCCCAACCCCAAACCGGCCCATCGCCCAGTAACACCAACCCCAACCCCAACCCGGCCCAGCGCCCAGTAACCCCAACCCCAACCCGGCCCAGCGCCCAGTAACCCCAACCCCAACCCCTACCCGGCCCAGCGCCCAGTAACCCCAACCCCAACCCCAACGCGGCCCAGCGCCCAGTTACCCCAATCCGAACCCGGCCCAGCGCCCAGTAACCCCAACCCCAACCCCAACCAGGCGCAGCGCCCAGGAACCCCAACCCGGCAAAGCGCCCAGGAACCCCAACCCCAACCCGGCCCAGAGCCCAGTAACCCCAACCCCGACCCGGCCCAGCGCCCAGTAACCCCAACCCCAACCCCAACCCGGCCCAGCGCCCAGTAACCCCATCCCCAACCCGTCCCAGCGCCTTGTAACCCCAACTCAACCCGGCCCAGTGCCCAGTGACCCGAACCGCAACCCCAACCCGGCCCAGCGCCCAGTAATCCGAACCCCAACCCCAACCCGGCCCAGCGACCACTAACCCCAACCCCAACCCCAACTCGGACCAGCGTCCAATAACACCAACCCCAACCCGGCCCAGCGCCTTGTAACCCCAACCCCAATCCGGCCCAGCCCAGCGCCCAGTTACGCGAACCCCAACCCGACCCAGCGCCCAGTAACCCTAACCCAACCCCAAACCGGCCCAGCGCCCAGTAACCCCAAACCCAACCCCAACCCGGCCCAGCGCCCAGTAACCCCAACCCGGCCCAGCGCCCAGTAACCGCAACCCCAACCCCTACGCGGCCCAGCGCCCAGTAACCCCAACCAGGCACAGCGCCCAGTAACCCGAACCCCAACCCGGCCCAGAGCCCATTAACCCCAACCCCGACCCGGCCCAGCGCCCAGTAACCCCAACCCCAACCCCAACCCGGCCCAGCGCCCAGTTACCCCAACCCCAACCCGTCCCAGCGCCTTGTAACCCCAACCCAACCCGGCCCAGCCCAGCGGCCAGTAACGAGAACCCCAACGCGGCCCAGCGCCCAGTAACCCCACCCCCAATCCCAACCCGGTCCAGCGCCCAGTAACCCGAACCCCAACCCCAACCCGGCCCAGCGACCTGTAACCCCAACCCCAACCCGGCCCAGCGCCCAGTAACCCCAACCCCTACCCCAATCTGGCCCAGCGCCCTGCAACCCGAACTCCAACCCCAACCCAGCGCCCAGTAATCCCAGCCCCAACCCCAACCCGGCCCAGTGCCCAGTAACCCGAACCCCAACCCCAACCCTGCCCAGCGCCCAGTAATCCGAACCCCAACCCCAACCCGGCCCAGCGCCCAGTAACCCGAACCCCAACCCCAACCCGGCCCAGCGCCCAGTAACCCCAACCCCAACCACAACACGGCCCAGCCCCCAGTAACCCCAATCCCAATCCGGCCGAGCGCCCAGCAACCCCAACCCCAACCACAACCCAGCCCAGCGCCCAGCGCCCTGTAACCCCAACCCCAACCCCAGCCCGGCCCAGCGCCCAGTAACCCCAATCCCAACACGGCCCAGCGCCTTGTAACCCCAACCCCAACCCGAACCAGGGACAGCGCCCAGTAATTCCAACCACAACCCAGCCCAGCGCCCAGCGCCCTGTAACCCCAGCCCCAACCCCAACCCGGCCCAGTGCCCAGTAACCCGAACCCCAACCCCAACCCTGCCCAGCGCCCAGTAATCCGAACCCCAACCCCAACCCGGCCCAGCGCCCAGTAACCCGAACCCCAACCCCAACCCGGCCCAGCGCCCAGTAACCCCAACCCCAACCACAACACGGCCCAGCCCCCAGTAACCCCAATCCCAATCCGGCCGAGCGCCCAGCAACCCCAACCCCAACCACAACCCAGCCCAGCGCCCAGCGCCCTGTAACCCCAACCCCAACCCCAGCCCGGCCCAGCGCCCAGTAACCCCAATCCCAACACGGCCCAGCGCCTTGTAACCCCAACCCCAACCCGAACCAGGGACAGCGCCCAGTAATTCCAACCACAACCCAGCCCAGCGCCCAGCGCCCTGTAACCCCAGCCCCAACCCCAACCCGGCCCAGTGCCCAGTAACCCGAACCCCAACCCCAACCCTGCCCAGCGCCCAGTAATCCGAACCCCAACCCCAACCCGGCCAAGCGCCCAGTAACCCGAACCCCAACCCCAACCCGGCCCAGCGCCCAGTAACCCCAACCCCAATCCCGAACCCTGCCCAGCGCCCAGTAACCCCAACCCCAACCTCAACCCGGCCCAGCGCCCAGTAACCCCAAACCCAACCCCAAACCGGCCCAGCGCCCAGTAACCCCAACCCCAACCCGGCCCAGCGCCCAGTAACCCCAACCCCAACCCCAACCCGGCCCAGCGCCCAGTAACCCCAACCCCAACCCCAAACCCATCGCGGCCCAGCGCCCAGTAACCCCAACCCCAACCCGGCCCAGCGCCCAGTAACCCCAACCCCAACACCAACCCGGCCCAGCGCCCAGTAACCGCAACCCCAACCCCAACCCGGCCCAGCGCCCAGTATCCCCAACCCGGCCCAGCGCCCAGTAACACCAATCCCAACCCGGCCCAGCGCCCAGTAACCCCAACCACAAACCCAACCGGCCCAGCGCCCAGTAACCCCAACCCGGCCCAGAGCCCAGAAACCCCAACCCCGACCCGGCCCAGCGCCCAGTAACCCCAACCCCAACCCCAACCCGGCCCAGCGCCCAGGAACCCCAACCCCAACCCGTCCCAGCGCCTTGTAACCCCAACCCAACCCGGCCCAGCCCAGCGCCCAGTAACGAGAACCCCAACGCAGCCCAGCGCCCAGTAACCCCACCCCCAATCCCAACCCGGCCAGCGCCCAGTAACCCGAACCCCAATCCCAACCCGGCCCAGAGCCCTGTAACCCCAACCCCAACCCGGCCCAGCGCCCAGTAACCCCAACCCCTACCCCAATCTGGCCCAGCGCCCTGTAACCCGAACTCCAACCCCAACCCAGCGCCCAGTAATCCCAGCCCGAACCCCAACCCGGCCCAGTGCCCAGTAACCCGAACCCCAACCCCAACCCTGCCCAGCGCCCAGTAATCCGAACCCCAACCCCAACCCGGCCCAGCGCCCAGTAACCCGAACCCCAACCCCAACCCGGCCCAGCGCCCAGTAACCCCAACCCCAATCCTCAACCCGGACCAGCGCCCAGTAACCCCAAACCCAACTCGGCCCAGCGCCCAGTAACCCCAAACCCAACCGGGCCAGCGCCCAGTAACCCCAACCCCTACCCCAACCCGGCCCAGCGCCCTGTAACCCGAACTCCAACCCCAACCCAGCGCCCAGTAATCGCAGCCCCAACCCCAACCCGGCCCAGTGCCCAGTGACCCGAACCCCAACCCCAACCCGGCCCAGCGCCCAGTAATCCGAACCCCAACCCCAACCCGGACAGCGCCCACTAACCCCAACCACAACCCCAACCCGGCCCAGCGCCCAGTAACACCAACCCCAATCCCCAACACGGACCAGCGCCCAGTAACCCTAACCCCAACCCGGCCCAGAGCTTTGTAACCCGAACCCCAACCCGGCCGAGCCCAGCGCCCAGTAGCGCGAACCCCAACGCGGCCCAGCGCCCAGTAACCCCAACCCCAACCCCAACCCGGCCCAGTGCCCAGTAACCCCAACCCCAACGCGGCCCAGCGCCCAGTAACCCCAACCCCAACCCCAACCCGGCCCAGCGCCCAGTAATCCCATCCCCAACCCCAACCCGGCCCAGCGCCCAGTAATCCCATCCCCAACCCCAACCCGGTCCTGCGCCCAGTAACCCCAACCCCAACCCGGCCAAGCGCCCAGTAACCCAACCCCAACCCCAACCCGGCCCAGCGCCCAGTAACCCCATCACCAACCCCAACCCGGCCAGGCGCCCAGTAACCCCAACCCCATCCCCAGCCCGGCCCAGCGGCCAGTAACCCCAACCCCAACCTCAACCCGGCTCAGCGCCCAGTAACCCCAATACCAACCCGGCCCAGCGCCCAGTAACCCCAACCCCAACCCCAACCCGGCCTAGCGCCCAGTAAACCCAACCCCAACCCGGCCCAGCGCCTTGTAACGCCAACCCCAACCCGGCCCAGCCCAGCGCCCAGGAACCCCAACCCGGCCCAGCGCCCAGCAGCGCGAACCCCAACGCGGCCCAGCGCCCAGTAACCCCAACCCCAACCCCAACCCGTCTCAGCGCCCAGTAGCACGAACCCCAACCCAACCCGGCCCGGCGCCCAGTAACCCCAACCCCAACCCGGCCCAGCGCCAAGTAACCCAAACCCCAACCCCAACACGGCCCAGCGCCCAGTAACCGAACCCCAACCCCAACCAGGCCCAGCGCCCAGTAACCCCAACCACAACCCGGCCAAACGCCCAGTAACCCCAAAACCAACCCCAACCGCAACCCGGCCCAGCGCCGATTAACCCCAACCCCAACTCGGCCCAGCGCCCAGTATCCCCAATACCAACCCCAAACCGGCCCAGCGCCCAGTAACCCCAACCCCAACCCGGCCCAGAGCCCAGTAACCCGAACCCCAACCCAGATCAGCGCCCAGTAACACCAACCCCAACCCCAACCCGGCCAGCGCCCAGTAACCGCAACCCCAACCCCAACCCCAACCCCAACCAGGCCCAGCGCCCAGTAACCCCAACCCCAACCAGGCCCAGCGCCCAGTAACCCCAATCCCAACCCCAACCCGGCCTAGCGCCCAGTAACCCCAACCCCAATCCGGCCCAGGGCCCAGTAACCCCAACCCCAACCCCAACCCCAACCCGGCCCAGCGTCCAGGAACGCCAACCCCAACCCGGCCAAGCGCCCAGTAACCCCAACCCCAACCTGGCCCAGCGCCCAGTAACCCCAACCCCAACCCGGTCCAGCGCCCAGTAACCCCAACATGGCCAAGCGCCCAGTAACCCGAACCCCAACCCGGCCCAGCGCCCAGTAACCCCAACCCCGACCCGGCCCGGCGCCCAATATCTCGAACCCCAACCCCAACGCGGCCCAGCGCACAGTAACCAGAACCTCAACACAACCCGGCCCAGCGCCCAGTAACCCCAAAACCAACACCGGCCAGAACCCGGCCCAGCGCCCAGTAACCCGAACCGCAACCACAACCTTGCCTAGCGCCTAGTAACCCTAACCCCAACCCGGCCCAGCGCCCAGTATCCCGAACCCCAACCCCAACCCCAAACCGGCCCAGCGTCCAGTAACCCGAACCCCAACACGAACTCGGCCCAGCGCCCAGTAACCCCAACACCAACCCCAACCCGGCCCAGCGCCCAGTAACCCGAACCCCAACCCCAACCCGGCCCAGCGCCCAGTAACACGAACCCCAACCCCAACCCGGCCCAGCGCCCAGTAACCCCAACCCCAACCCGGCCCAGTGCCCAGTAACCCCAACACCAACCCCAAACCCAACCCCACCTCGGCCCAGCCCCCAGTAACCCGAACACCAACCCCAACCGGCCCCGCGCCAAGTAACCACAACCCCAACCCAAACCCGGCCCAGCGCCCAGTAACCCCAACCCCAACCCGGCTCAGCGCCCAGTAACCCTGACGCCAACCCCAACCCGGCCCAGCGCCCAGTAACCCCAACTCGAACCCCAACCCGGCCCAGCGCCCAGTTACCCCAACCCCAACCCGGCCCAGCGCCCAGTAACCCCAACCCCAAACCCAACCCGGCCCAGCGCCCAGTAACCCCAACCCCAACCCAGCCCAGCGCCCAGTAACACCAACTCCAACCCCAACCCGGCCCAGCGCCAAAAAACCCCAACCCCAACCCCAACCCCAACCCGGCCCAGCGCCCAGTAACCCGAACCTCAACCCCAACCCGGCCCAGGGCCCAGTAACACCAACACCAACCCGACCCAGCGCCCAGTAACCCCAACCCCAACCCCAACCCGGCCCAGCGCCCAGTAACCCCAACCTCAACCCCAACCCCAACCCGGCCCAGCGCCCAGTAACCCCAACCCCAACCCCAACCCGGCCCAGAGCCCAGTAACCCGAAACCCATCCCCAACCCGGCCATACACCCAGTAAGCCCAACTCCAACCCCAATCCGGCCCAGTGCCCAGTAGCTCCAACCCCAACCCCAACCCGGCCCAGCGCCCAGTAACCCCAACCCAAACACCAACCCGGCCCAGCGCCCAGTAACCTCAACCGCAAACCCAACCCGACCAAGCGCCCAGTAACCCCAACCCCAACCCCAACCCTGCCCAGCGGCCAGTAACCCCAACCCTAAACCGGCCCAGCGTCCAGTAACCCCAACCTCACCCCCAACCCGGCCCAGCGCCCAGTAACCCCAAACCCAACCACAACCCGGCCCAGCGCCCAGTAACTCCAACCCCAACCACAACCCGGCCCAGCCCCCAGTAACCCCAACCCGAACCACAACCCGGCCCAGCGCCCAGTAACCCCAACCCCGACCGGCCCAGCGCCCAGTAAGCCCAACCCCAACCCCAAACCGGCCCAGCGCCCAGTAACGCCAACCCCAACCCGGCCCAGCGCTCAGTGACCCCAACCCCTACCCCAACCCCGCCCAACGCCCAGTAACCCCAACCCAAACACCAACCCGGCCCAGAGCCCAGTAACCCGAAACCCATCCCCAACCCGGCCATACACCCAGTAACCCCAACTCCAACCCCAACCCGGCCCAGTGCCCAGTAACCCGAACCCCAACCCCAACGCGGCCGAGCGCCCAGTAACCCGAATCCCAACCGCAATCCGGCCCAGCGCCCAGTAACCCCAACCCCAACCCCAACCCGACCCAGCGCCCAGTAACCCCAACCCCAACCTCAACCCGGCCCAGCGCCCAGAAACCCCAACCCGGCCCGGCACAACCCGGCCCAGCGCCCAGTAACCCGAACCGCAACCACAACCTTGCCTAGCGCCTAGTAACCCCAACCCCAACCCGGCCCAGCGCCCAGTATCCCGAACCCCAACCCCAACCCCAAACCGGCCCAGCGCCCAGTAACCCGAACCCCAACACGAACTCGGCCCAGCGCCCAATAACCCCAACACCAACCCCAACACGGCCCAGCGCCCAGTAACCCGAACCCCAACCCCAACCAGGCCCTGCGCCCAGTAACACGAACCCCAACCCCAACCCGGCCCAGCGCCCAGTAACCCCAACCCCAACCCGGCCCAGTGCCCAGTAACCCCAACACCAACCTCAAACCCAACCCCACCTCGGCCCAGCCCCCAGTAACCCGAATCCCAACCACAACCGGCCCCGCGCCAAGTAACCACAACCCCAACCCAAACCCGGCCCAGCGCCCAGTAACCCCAACCCCAACCCGGCTCAGCGCCCAGTAACCCTGACGCCAACCCCAACCCGGCCCAGCGCCCAGTAACCCCAACTCGAACCCCAACCCGGCCCAGCGCCCAGTTACCCCAACCCCAACCCGGCCCAGCGCCCAGTAACCCCAACCCCAACCCCAACTAAACCCGGCGCAACGCCCAGTAACCCCAACCCCAACCCCAACCCGGCCCAACGCCCAGTAACCCCAACCCCAACCCCAACCCCAACCCGGCCCAACGCCCAGTAACCCCAACCCCAACCCCAACCCCAACCCGGCCCAGCGCCCAGAAACCCCAACCCGGCCCAGCGCCCAGTAACCCGAACCCCAACCCGGCCCAGCGCCCAGTAACCCCAACCCCAACACGGCCCAGCGCCCAGTAACCCCAACCCCAAACCCAACCCGGCCCAGCGCCCAGTAACCCCAACCCCAACCCGGCCCAGCGCCCAGTAACACCAACTCCAACCCCAACCCGGCCCAGCGCCAAAAAACCCCAACCCCAACCCCAACCCCAACCCGGCCCAGCGCCCAGTAACCCGAACCTCAACCCCAACCCGGCCCAGCGCCCAGTAACACCAACACCAACCCGGCCCAGCGCCCAGTAACCCCAACCCCAAACCCAACCCGGCCCAGCGCCCAGTAACCCCAACCCCAACCCGGCCCAGCGCCCAGTAACACCAACTCCAACCCCAACCCGGCCCAGCGCCAAAAAACCCCAACCCCAACCCCAACCCCAACCCGGCCCAGCGCCCAGTAACCCGAACCTCAACCCCAACCCGGCCCAGCGCCCAGTAACACCAACACCAACCCGGCCCAGCGCCCAGTAACCCCAACCCCAACCCCAACCCGGCCCAGCGCCCAGTAACCCCAACCTCAACCCCAACCCCAACCCGGCCCAGCGCCTAGTAACCCCAACCCCAACCCCAACCCGGCCCAGAGCCCAGTAACCCGAAACCCATCCCCAACCCGACCATACACCCAGTAATCCAAACTCCAACCCCAACCCGGCCCAGTGCCCAGTAGCTCCAACCCCAACCCCAACCCGGCCCAGCGCCCAGTAACCCCAACCCCAACACCAACCCGGCCCAGCGCCCAGTAACCTCAACCGCAAACCCAACCCGACCAAGCGCCCAGTAACCCCAACCCCAACCCCAACCCTGCCCAGCGGCCAGTAACCCCAACCCCAAACCGGCCCAGCGTCCAGTAACCCCAACCCCACCCCCAACCCGGCCCAGCGCCCAGTAACCCCAAACCCAACCACCACCCGGCCCAGCGCCCAGTAACTCCAACCCCAACCACAACCCGGCCCAGCCCCCAGTAACCCCAACCCGAACCACAACCCGGCCCAGCACCCAGTAACCCCAACCCCGACCGGCCCAGCGCCCAGTAACCCCAACCCCAACCCCAACCCCGCCCAACGCCCAGTAACCCCAACCCAAACACCAACCCGGCCCAGAGCCCAGTAACCCGAAACCCATCCCCAACCCGGCCATACACCCAGTAACCCCAACTCCAACCCCAACCCGGCCCAGTGCCCAGTAACCCGAATCCCAACCGCAATCCGGCACAGCAACACCAACCCCAACCCCAACGCGGCCCAGCGCCCAGTAACCCAAACCCGGCGCAACGCCCAGTAACCCGAACCCCAACCCGGCCCAGCGTCCAGTAACTCCAATCCCGACCCGGCCCAGCGCCCAGTAACCCCAACCCCAAACGCAACCCGGCCCAGCGCCCAGTAAACCCAACCCCAACCCGGCCCAGCGCCTTGTAACCACAACCCCAACCCGGCCCAGCCCAGCGCCGAGTACCCCGAACCCCAACGCGGCCCAGCGCCCAGTAACCCCTACCCCAACCCCAACCCGGACCAGCGCCCAGTAACCCCAACCCCAACCCGAACCCCAAACCCGCCCACGCCCAGTAACCCGAACCCCAACCCCAACCCGGCCCAGAGCCCAGTAACCCCAATCCCAATCCGGCCCAGCGCCCAGTAACACCAACCAAAACCCCAACCCGGCCCAGCGCCCAGTAACCCCAACCCCAACCCCAAACCGGCCCAGCGCCCAGAAACCCCAACCCGGCCCAGCGCCCAGTAACCCCAACCCCAACCCGGCCCAGCGCCCAGTAACCCCAACCCCAACCCGGCCCAGCGCTTTGTAACCCCAACCCCAACCCGGCCCACCCCAGCGCCCAGTAACGCGAACCACAACGAGGCCCAGCGTACAGTAATACCAACCCCAACCCCAGCCGGTAGAGCACCCAGTAACGCGAACCCCAACCCCAACCCGGCCCGGCGCCCAATAACCCCAACCCCAACCCCAACCCGGCCCAGTGCCCAGTAACCCCAACCCCAACCCCAACCACAACCCGGCCCAGCGCCCAGAAACCACAACCCCAACCCGGCCCAGCGCCCAGTAGCCCCAACCGCAACCCCAACCCGGCCCAGCGCCCAGTAACCCCAACCCCAACCCGGCCCAGCGCCCAGGAACCCCATCCCCAACCCGGCCCAGCGCCCAGTAACGCCAACCCGGCCAAGCGCCCAGTAACCGGAACCCCCAACCCGGCCCAGAGCCCAGTAACCCCAACCCCAACCCCATCCCGGCCCAGCGCCCAGTAACCCCAACCCCAACCCCAACCCCATCCCGGCCCAGCGCCCAGTAACCCCAACCCCAACCCCAACCCGGCCCAGCGCCAAGTAACCCCAACCCCATACCGGCCTAGCGCCCAGTAACCCAAAGCCCAACCCCAACCCAGCCCAGCGCCCAGTAACCCGAACCGCAACGAGGCCCAGCGTCCAGTAACCCCAACCCCAACCACACCCGACCCAGCGCCCAGTAACCCGAACCCCAACCCCAACCCGGCCCAGCGCCCTGTAAACCCAACCCCGACCCGGCCCAGCGCCCAATAACCCCAACCCGAACACCAACCCCAACCCTGCCCAGCGCCCAGTAACCCCAACCCCAAACCCAACCCGGCCCAGCGCCCAGTAACCCCAACCCCAACCCCAACCCAGCCCAGCGCCCAGTAGCCCCAACCCCAACCCCTCCCTGCGCCCAGTAACACCAACCCCAACCCCAACCCGGCCCAGCGCCCAGTAACCCCAACACCAACCCGGGCCAGCGCCCGGTAACCCCAACCCCAACCACAACCCGGCCCAGTAACCCCATCCGCAACCCCAACCCGACCCAGCGCCCTGTAACACCAACCCCAACCCGCCCCAGCGCACAGTAACCCCAACCCCAATCCGACCCAGCGCCCAGTAACCCCATCCCCAACCCGGCCCAGCGCCCAGTAACCCCAACCCCAACCATGCCCAGCGCCCAGTAACCCCAACCCCAACCCCAACCTGGCCCCGCGCCCAGTAACCCGAACACCAACCACAACCCGGCCCAGCGCCCGGTAACCCCAAAGCGAACCCGGCAAAGCGCCCAGTAACCCCAACCCCAACCCCAACCACAACCCAACCCGGCCCAGCGCCCAGTAACCCCAATCCCAACCCCAACCCGGCCCAGCGCCAAGTAACCCCAACCCCAGCCGCAACCCGGCCCAGCGCCCAGTAACCCCAATCCCAACCCGGCCCAGCGCCCAGTAACCGGAAACCCAACCCCAACCCGGCCCATCGCCCAGTAACCCCAACCACAACCCCAATCCCAACCCGGCCCAGCGCCCATTTACACCAACCCCAACCCGGCCCAGCGCCCAGTAAACCCAACCCCAACCCCAACCCCAACCCGGCCGAGCGCCCAGTAACACCAACCCCAACCCCAGCCGGCCCAGCGCCCAGTAACCCGAACCCCAACCACAACCCGGACCAGCGCCCAGTGCCGCAACCTCAACCCGGCCCAGCGCCCAATAACCCCAACCCCAACCCCAACCCGGCCCAGCGCCCAGTAACCCCAACCCCAACCCCAACCACAACCCGGCCCAGCGCCCAGTAACCACAACCCCAACCAGGTCCAGCGCCCAGTCGCCCCAAGCCCAACCCCAACCCGGCCCAGCGCCCACTAACCCCAACCCCAACCCGGCCCAGCGCCAAGTAACCCAATCCCCAACCCGGCCCAGCGCCCAGTAACCCCAACCCGGCCCAGCGCCCAGTAACCCGAACCCCAACCCGGCCCAGCGCCCAGTAACCCCAACCCCAACCCCAACCCGGCCCAGCGCCCAGTAACCCCAACCCCAACCCCAACCCCAACCCGGCCCAGCGCCCAGTAACCACAACCCCAACGCCAACCCGGCACAGCGCCCAGTAACCCCAACCCCAACCCGGCCCAGCGCCCAGTAACCACAACCCCAAACCCAACCCGGCCCAGCGGCCAAAAACCCCAACCCCAACCCGGCCCAGCGCTTTGTAACCCCAAACCCAACTCGGCCCAGCCCAGCGCCCAGTAACCCGAACCGCAACGAGGCCCTGCGTCCAGTAACCACAACCCCAACCCCACCCGGCCCAGCGCCCAGTAACCCGAACCCCAACCCCACCCCGGCCCAGCGCCCAGTAACCTCAACCCCGACCCGGCCCAGCGCCCAGTAGCCCCAACCCCAAACCCAACCCGGCCCAGCGCCCAGTAACCCCAACCCCAACCCGGCCCAGCGCCCAGGAACCCCATCCCCAACCCGGCCCAGCGCCCAGTAACCCCAACCCGGCCAAGCGCCCAGTAACCGGAACCCCAACCCGGCCCAGAGCCCAGTAACCCCAACCCCAACCCCAACCCGGCCCAGCGCCCAGTAACCCCAACCCCAACCCCAACCCCAACCCGGCCCAGCGCCCAGTAACCCCAACCCCAACCCCAACCCGGCCCAGCGCCAAGTAACCCCAACCCCATACCGGCCTAGCGCCCAGTAACCCAAAGCCCAACCCCAACCCAGCCCAGCGCCCAGTAACCCGAACCGCAACGAGGCCCAGCGCCCTGTAAACCCAACCCCGACCCGGCCCAGCGCCCAATAACCCCAACCCGAACACCAACCCCAACCCTGCCCAGCGCCCAGTAACCCCAACCCCACACCCAACCCGGCCCAGCGCCCAGTAACCCCAACCCCAACCACAACCCGGCCCAGCGCCCAGTAATCCCAATCCCAACCCGGCCCAGCGCCCAGTAACCCCAACCCCAACCCCAACCCGGCCCAGCGCCCAGTAGCCCCAACCCCAACCCCTCCCTGCGCCCAGTAACACCAACCCCAACCGCAACCCGGCCCAGCGCCCAGTAACCCCAACACCAACCCGGGCCAGCGCCCGGTAACCCCAACCCCAACCACAACCCGGCCCAGTAACCCCATCCGCAACCCCAACCCGACCCAGCGCCCTGTAACACCAACCCCAACCCGCCCCAGCGCACAGTAACCCCAACCCCAATCCGACCCAGCGCCCAGTAACCCCATCCCCAACCCGGCCCAGCGCCCAGTAACCCCAACCCCAACCATGCCCAGCGCCCAGTAACCCCAACCCCAACCCCAACCCGGCCCCGCGCCCAGTAACCCGAACACCAACCACAACCCGGCCCAGCGCCCGGTAACCCCAAAGAGAACCCGGCAAAGCGCCCAGTAACCCCAACCCCAACCCCAACCACAACCCAACCCGGCCCAGCGCCCAGTAACCCCAATCCCAACCCCAACCCGGCCCAGCGCCCAGTAACCCCAACCCTAGCCGCAACCCGGCCCAGCGCCCAGTAACCCCAATCCCAACCCGGCCCAGCGCCCAGTAACCGGAACCCCAACCCCAACCCGGCCCATCGCCCAGTAACCCCAACCACAACCCCAATCCCAACCCGGCCCAGCGCCCATTTACACCAACCCCAACCCGGCCCAGCGCCCAGTAAACCCCAACCCCAACCCCAACCACAACCCGGCCCAGCGCCCAGTAACCACAACCCCAACCAGGCCCAGCGCCCAGTCGCCCCAAGCCCAACCCCAACCCGGCCCAGCGCTTTGTAACCCCAACCCCAACCCCGCCCACCCTTCGCCCAGCAACCCGAACCGCAACGAGGCCCAGCGTCCAGTAACACCAACCCCAACCCCAGCCGGCCCAGCGCCCAGTAACCCGAACCCCAACCACAACCCGGCCCAGCGCCCAGTAACCGCAACCTCAACCCGGCCCAGCGCCCAATAACCCCAACCCCAACCCCAACCCGGCCCAGCGCCCAGTAACCCCAACCCCAACCCCAACCACAACCCGGCCCAGCGCCCAGTAACCACAACCCCAACCAGGCCCAGCGCCCAGTCGCCCCAAGCCCAACCCCAACGCGGCCCAGCGCCCAGTAACCCCAACCCCAACTCGGCCCAGCGCCAAGTAACCCAATCCCCAAACCGGCCCAGCGCCCAGTGACCCCAACCCGGCCCAGCGCCCAGTAACCCGAACCCCAACCCGGCCCAGCGCCCAGTAACCCCAACCCCAACCCCAACCCGGCCCAGCGCCCAGTAACCCCAACCCCAACCCCAACCCCAACCCGGCCCAGCGCCCAGTAACCACAACCCCAACGCCAACCCGGCACAGCGCCCAGTAACCCCAACCCCAACCCGGCCCAGCGCCCAGTAACCACAACCCCAAACCCAACCCGGCCCAGCGGCCAAAAACCCCAACCCCAACCCGGCCCAGCGCTTTGTAACCCCAAACCCAACTCGGCCCAGCACAGCGCCCAGTAACCCGAACCGCAACGAGGCCCTGCGTCCAGTAACCCCAACCCCAACCCCACCCGGCCCAGCGCCCAGTAACCCGAACCCCAACCCCACCCCGGCCCAGCGCCCAGTAACCCCAACCCCGACCCGGCCCAGCGCCCAATACCCCCAACCCGCACCCCAACCCCATCCCGGCCCAGCGCCCAGTAAACCCAACCCCAACCCCGACCACAACCCGGCCCAGCGCCCAGTAACCCCAACCCCAACCCCAACCCGGCCCAGCGCCCAGTAACCCCAACCCCAACCCCAACCCGGCCCAGCGCCCAGTAACCCCAACCCCAAACCCAACCCGGCCCAGCGCCCAGTAACCCCAACCCCAACCACAACCCGGCCCAGCGCCCATTAATCCCAATCCCAACCCGGCCCAGCGCCCAGTAACCCCAACCCCATCCCCAACCCGGCCCAGCGCCCAGTAGCCCCAACCCCAACCACACCCTGCGCCCAGTAACACAAACCCCAACCCCAACACGGCCCAGCGCCCATTAACCCCAATCCCAACACCAACCCCAACCCGGCCCAGCGCACGGTAACGCCAACCCCAACCCCAACCCGGGCCAGCGCCCAGTAACTCCAACCCGAACCCCAAACCGGCCCAGAGCCCATTAACCCCATCACCAACCCCAACTCGGCCCAGCGCCCAGTAACCCCAACCCCAACCCGGCCCAGCGCCCAGT
Source organism: Raja brachyura (assembly GCA_963514005.1). The sequence continues at coordinate 32,503,184 of OY740785.1, read as the reverse complement.
AACCCCAACACCAACCCGGGACAGCGCCCAGTAACCCCAACACCAACCCCAACCAGGCCCACCGCCCAGCAACACCAACCCCAACTCAACCTGGCCCAGCGCCCAGTAACCCCAACCCCAAACCCAACCCGGCCCAGCGTCCGGTAACCCCAACCCCAACCACAACCCGGCCCAGTAACCCCAACCCCAACCCGGCCCAGCGCCCAGTAACACCAACACCAACACCAACCCGGCCCAGCGCCCAGTAACCCCAACCCCAACCCCAACCCCAACCCGGCAAAGCGCCCAGTAACCACAACCCCAACCCCAACCCCAACCCGGCCCAGCGCCCAGTAACCCCAACCCGAACCCCAACCACAACCCGGCCCAGCGCCCAGTAACCCGAACTTCAACCGCAACCCGGCCCAGCGGCTAGTAACCCCAATCCCAACCCGGCCCAGCGCCCAGTAACCCGAACCCCAACCCCAACCCCAACCCGGCGCAGCGACCAGTAACCCCAACGCCAACCCCGAACTTCAACCGCAACCCGGCCCAGCGCCTAGTAACCCCAATCCCAACCCGGCCCCGCGCCCAATAACCCGAACCCCAACCCCAACCCGGCCCAGCGCCCGGTAAACCCAACCCCAACCCGGCAAAGCGCCCAGTAACCCCAACCCCAACCCGAACCCGGCCCAGCGCCCAGTAACCCCAACCGCAACCCCAACCCGGCCCAGCGCCCAGTCACCCCAACTCCAACCGCAACCCGGCCCAGAGCCTAGTAACCCCAATCCCAACCCGGCCCAGCGCCCAGTAACCCGACCCGAACCCCAACCCGGCCCATCGCCCCGTAACCCCAACCCCAATCCCAACCCGGCCCAGCGCCCAGTAACCCCAACCCCAACCCCAACCCGGCCCAGCGCCCGATAACCCCAACCCCAAACACAACCCGGCCCAGTAACCCCAACCCCAACCCCAAACCGACCCAGCGCCCGATAACCCCAACCCCAAACACAACCCGGCCCAGGAACCCCAACCCCAACCCCAAACCGACCCAGCGGCCTGCAACCCCAACCCCAACACGGCCCAGCGCCCAGTAACCCCACCCCAATCCGGCCCAGCGCCCAGTAACCCCAACCCCAACCCGGCCCAGCGCCCAGTAACCCCAACCCCAAACCGGCCCTGCGCCCGGTAACCCCAACCCCAACCCCAACCCCAACCCGGCCCAGCGCCTAGTAACCCCAACCCCAACCCCAACCCGGCCCAGCGCCCAGTAACCCCAACCCCAAACCCAACCGCAACCCGGCCCAGCTGCCAGTAACCCCAAATCCAACCGCAACCCGGCCTAGCGCCCAGTAACCCCAATCCCAACCCCAACCCGGCCCCGCGCCCAGTAACCCCAACCACAACCCCAATCCCAACCCGGCCCAGCGCCCAGTTACCCCAACCCAAACCCGGCCCAGCGCCCAGTAACCCCAACCCCAACCCGGCCCAGCGCCCAGTAACCGCAACCCCAACCCCAAACCGGCCCCGCGCCCAGTAACCCCAACCCCAACCCCAACCCCGCCCAGCGCCCAGTAACCCCAACCCCAACCCGGCAAATCGCCCAGTAACCCCAACCCCAACCCCAACCCGGCCCAGCGCCCAGTAACCCCAACCCCAACCCCAACCCGGCCCAGCGCCCGGTAACCCCAACCCCAACCCGGCAAATCGGCCAGTAACCCCAACCCCAACCCCAAACCGGCCCAGCGCCCAGTAACCCCAACCCCAACCCGGCCAAGCGCCCACTAACCCCAACCTCAACCCCAACCCGGCCCCGCGCCCAGTAACCCGAACCCCAACCCCAACCCGGCCCAGCGCCCGGTAACCCCAATCCCAACCCGGCAAAGCGCCCTGTGACCCAAGCCCCAACACGGCCCAGCGCCCAGTAACACCAACCCCAACACCAACCCGGCCCAGCGCACAGTAACCCCAACCCCAACCCCAACCCCAACCCGGCAAAGCGCCCAGTAACCCCAACCCCAACCCCAACACGGCCCAGCGCCCAGTAACCCCAACCCCAACCCCAACCCCAACCCGGCCCAGCGCCCAGTAACCCCAACTCCAAACCGGCCCAGCGCCCAGCAACCCGAACCCCAACCCCAACCCGGCCCAGCGCCCAGTAACCCCAACCACAACCCCAATCCCAACCCGGCCCAGCGCCCAGTAACCCCAACCTGGCCCAGCTCCCAGTAACCCCAACCCCAACCCCAACCCGGCCCAGCGCCCAGTAACCCCAACCCCAACCCCAACCCGGCCCAGCGCCCAGTAACCCCAACCCCAACCCCAACCCCAACCCGGCCCAGCGCCCAGTTACCCCAACCCAAACCCGGCCCAGCGCCCAGTAACCCCAACCCCAACCCGGCCCAGCGCCCAGTAACCGCAACCCCAACCCCAACCCGGCCCCGCGCCCAGTAACCCCAACCCCAACCCCAACCCCGCCCAGCGCCCAGTAACCCCAACCCGAACCCGGCAAATCGCCCAGTAACCCCAACCCCAACCCCAACCCGGCCCAGCGCCCAGTAACCCCAACCCCAACCCCAACCCGGCCCAGCGCCCGGTAACCCCAACCCCAACCCGGCAAATCGCCCAGTAACCCCAACCCCAACCCCAAACCGGCCCAGCGCCCAGTAACCCCTACCCCAACCCGGCCAAGCGCCCACTAACCCCAACCCCAACCCCAACCCGGCCCCGCGCCCAGTAACCCGAACCCCAACCCCAACCCGGCCCAGCGCCCGGTAACCCCAATCCCAACCCGGCAAAGCGCCCAGTAACCCAAGCCCCAACCCGGCCCAGCGCCCAGTAACCCCAACCCCAACACCAACCCGGCCCAGCGCACAGTAACCCCAACCCCAACCCCAACCCGGCAAAGCGCCCAGTAACCCCAACCCCAACCCCAACACGGCCCAGCGCCCAGTAACCCCAACCCCAACCCCAACCCCAACCCGGCCCAGCGCCCAGTAACCCCAACTCCAACCCGGCCCAGCGCCCAGCAACCCGAACCCCAACCCCAACCCGGCCCAGCGCCCAGTAACCCCAACCACAACCCCAATCCCAACCCGGCCCAGCGCCCAGTAACCCCAACCCCAACCTGGCCCAGCTCCCAGTAACCCCAACCCCAACCCCAACCCGGCCCAGCGCCCAGTAACCCCAACCCCAACCCCAACACGGCCCAGCGCCCAGTAACCCCAACCCCAACCCCAACCGCAACCCAGCCCAGCTGCCAGTAACCCCAAATCCAACCGCAACCCGGCCTAGCGCCCAGTAACCCCAATCCCAACCCGGCCCAGCGCCCAGTAACCCGAACCCCAACCCCAACCCGGCCCCGCGCCCAGTAACCCCAACCACAACCCCAATCCCAACCCGGCCCAGCGCCCAGTTACCCCAACCCAAACCCGGCCCAGCGCCCAGTAACCCCAACCCCAACCCGGCCCAGCGCCCAGTAACCGCAACGCCAACCCCAACCCGGCCCCGCGCCCAGTAACCCCAACCCCAACCCCAACCCCGCCCAGCGCCCAATAACCCCAACCCCAACCCGGCAAATCGCCCAGTAACCCCAACCCCAACCCCAACCCGGCCCAGCGCCCAGTAACCCCAACCCCAACCCCAACCCGGCCCCGCGCCCAGTAACCCCAACCCGGCCCCGCGCCCAGTAACCCCAACCCCAACCCCAACCCGGCCCAGCGCCCGGTAACCCCAACCCCAACCCGGCAAATCGCCCAGTAACCCCAACCCTAACCCCAAACCGGCCCAGCGCCCAGTAACCCCAACACCAACCCGGCCAAGCGCCCACTAACCCCAACCCCAACCCCAACCCGGTCCCGCGCCCAGTAACCCGAACCCCAACCCCAACCCGGCCCAGCGCCCGGTAACCCCAATCCCAACCCGGCAAAGCGCCCAGTAACCCAAGCCCCAACCCGGCCCAGCGCCCAGTAACCCCAACCCCAACCCCAACCCCAACCCGGCCCAGCGCCCAGTAACCCCAACTCCAAACCGGCCCAGCGCCCAGCAACCCGAACCCCAACCCCAACCCGGCCCAGCGCCCAGTAACCCCAACCACAACCCCAATCCCAACCCGGCCCAGCGCCCAGTAACCCCAACCTGGCCCAGCTCCCAGTAACCCCAACCCCAACCCCAACCCGGCCCAGCGCCCAGTAACCCCAACCCCAACCCCAACCCGGCCCAGCGCCCAGTAACCCCAACCCCAACCCCAACCCCAACCCGGCCCAGCGCCCAGTTACCCCAACCCAAACCCGGCCCAGCGCCCAGTAACCCCAACCCCAACCCGGCCCAGCGCCCAGTAACCGCAACCCCAACCCCAACCCGGCCCCGCGCCCAGTAACCCCAACCCCAACCCCAACCCCGCCCAGCGCCCAGTAACCCCAACCCGAACCCGGCAAATCGCCCAGTAACCCCAACCCCAACCCCAACCCGGCCCAGCGCCCAGTAACCCCAACCCCAACCCCAACCCGGCCCAGCGCCCGGTAACCCCAACCCCAACCCGGCAAATCGCCCAGTAACCCCAACCCCAACCCCAAACCGGCCCAGCGCCCAGTAACCCCTACCCCAACCCGGCCAAGCGCCCACTAACCCCAACCCCAACCCCAACCCGGCCCCGCGCCCAGTAACCCGAACCCCAACCCCAACCCGGCCCAGCGCCCGGTAACCCCAATCCCAACCCGGCAAAGCGCCCAGTAACCCAAGCCCCAACCCGGCCCAGCGCCCAGTAACCCCAACCCCAACACCAACCCGGCCCAGCGCACAGTAACCCCAACCCCAACCCCAACCCGGCAAAGCGCCCAGTAACCCCAACCCCAACCCCAACACGGCCCAGCGCCCAGTAACCCCAACCCCAACCCCAACCCCAACCCGGCCCAGCGCCCAGTAACCCCAACTCCAACCCGGCCCAGCGCCCAGCAACCCGAACCCCAACCCCAACCCGGCCCAGCGCCCAGTAACCCCAACCACAACCCCAATCCCAACCCGGCCCAGCGCCCAGTAACCCCAACCCCAACCTGGCCCAGCTCCCAGTAACCCCAACCCCAACCCCAACCCGGCCCAGCGCCCAGTAACCCCAACCCCAACCCCAACACGGCCCAGCGCCCAGTAACCCCAACCCCAACCCCAACCGCAACCCAGCCCAGCTGCCAGTAACCCCAAATCCAACCGCAACCCGGCCTAGCGCCCAGTAACCCCAATCCCAACCCGGCCCAGCGCCCAGTAACCCGAACCCCAACCCCAACCCGGCCCCGCGCCCAGTAACCCCAACCACAACCCCAATCCCAACCCGGCCCAGCGCCCAGTTACCCCAACCCAAACCCGGCCCAGCGCCCAGTAACCCCAACCCCAACCCGGCCCAGCGCCCAGTAACCGCAACGCCAACCCCAACCCGGCCCCGCGCCCAGTAACCCCAACCCCAACCCCAACCCCGCCCAGCGCCCAATAACCCCAACCCCAACCCGGCAAATCGCCCAGTAACCCCAACCCCAACCCCAACCCGGCCCAGCGCCCAGTAACCCCAACCCCAACCCCAACCCGGCCCCGCGCCCAGTAACCCCAACCCGGCCCCGCGCCCAGTAACCCCAACCCCAACCCCAACCCGGCCCAGCGCCCGGTAACCCCAACCCCAACCCGGCAAATCGCCCAGTAACCCCAACCCTAACCCCAAACCGGCCCAGCGCCCAGTAACCCCAACACCAACCCGGCCAAGCGCCCACTAACCCCAACCCCAACCCCAACCCGGTCCCGCGCCCAGTAACCCGAACCCCAACCCCAACCCGGCCCAGCGCCCGGTAACCCCAATCCCAACCCGGCAAAGCGCCCAGTAACCCAAGCCCCAACCCGGCCCAGCGCCCAGTAACCCCAACCCCAACACCAACCCGGCCCAGCGCACAGTAACCCCAACCCCAACCCCAACCCCAACCCGGCAAAGCGCCCAGTAACCCCAACCCCAACCCCAACACGGCCCAGCGCCCAGTAACCCCAACCCCAACCCCAACCCCAACCCGGCCCAGCGCCCAGTAACCCCAACTCCAACCCGGCCCAGCGCCCAGCAACCCGAACCCCAACCCCAACCCGGCCCAGCGCCCAGTAACCCCAACCACAACCGCAATCCCAACCAGGCCCAGCGCCCAGTAACCCCAACCCCAACCTGGCCCAGCTCCCAGTAACCCCAACTCCAACCGCAACGCGGCCTAGCGCCCAGTAACCCCAACCCCAACCCGGCAAATCGCCCAGTAACCCCAACCCCAACCCCAAACCGGCCCAGCGCCCAGTAACCCCAACCCCAACCCGGCCAAGCGCCCACTAACCCCAACCTCAACCCCAACCCGGCCCCGCGCCCAGTAACCCGAACCCCAACCCCAACCCGGCCCAGCGCCCGGTAACCCCAATCCCAACCCGGCAAAGCGCCCTGTGACCCAAGCCCCAACACGGCCCAGCGCCCAGTAACACCAACCCCAACACCAACCCGGCCCAGCGCACAGTAACCCCAACCCCAACCCCAACCCCAACCCGGCAAAGCGCCCAGTAACCCCAACCCCAACCCCAACACGGCCCAGCGCCCAGTAACCCCAACCCCAACCCCAACCCCAACCCGGCCCAGCGCCCAGTAACCCCAACTCCAAACCGGCCCAGCGCCCAGCAACCCGAACCCCAACCCCAACCCGGCCCAGCGCCCAGTAACCCCAACCACAACCCCAATCCCAACCCGGCCCAGCGCCCAGTAACCCCAACCTGGCCCAGCTCCCAGTAACCCCAACCCCAACCCCAACCCGGCCCAGCGCCCAGTAACCCCAACCCCAACCCCAACCCGGCCCAGCGCCCAGTAACCCCAACCCCAACCCCAACCCCAACCCGCCCAGCGCCCAGTTACCCCAACCCAAACCCGGCCCAGCGCCCAGTAACCCCAACCCCAACCCGGCCCAGCGCCCAGTAACCGCAACCCCAACCCCAACCCGGCCCCGCGCCCAGTAACCCCAACCCCAACCCCAACCCCGCCCAGCGCCCAGTAACCCCAACCCGAACCCGGCAAATCGCCCAGTAACCCCAACCCCAACCCCAACCCGGCCCAGCGCCCAGTAACCCCAACCCCAACCCCAACCCGGCCCAGCGCCCGGTAACCCCAACCCCAACCCGGCAAATCGCCCAGTAACCCCAACCCCAACCCCAAACCGGCCCAGCGCCCAGTAACCCCTACCCCAACCCGGCCAAGCGCCCACTAACCCCAACCCCAACCCCAACCCGGCCCCGCGCCCAGTAACCCGAACCCCAACCCCAACCCGGCCCAGCGCCCGGTAACCCCAATCCCAACCCGGCAAAGCGCCCAGTAACCCAAGCCCCAACCCGGCCCAGCGCCCAGTAACCCCAACCCCAACACCAACCCGGCCCAGCGCACAGTAACCCCAACCCCAACCCCAACCCGGCAAAGCGCCCAGTAACCCCAACCCCAACCCCAACACGGCCCAGCGCCCAGTAACCCCAACCCCAACCCCAACCCCAACCCGGCCCAGCGCCCAGTAACCCCAACTCCAACCCGGCCCAGCGCCCAGCAACCCGAACCCCAACCCCAACCCGGCCCAGCGCCCAGTAACCCCAACCACAACCCCAATCCCAACCCGGCCCAGCGCCCAGTAACCCCAACCCCAACCTGGCCCAGCTCCCAGTAACCCCAACCCCAACCCCAACCCGGCCCAGCGCCCAGTAACCCCAACCCCAACCCCAACACGGCCCAGCGCCCAGTAACCCCAACCCCAACCCCAACCGCAACCCAGCCCAGCTGCCAGTAACCCCAAATCCAACCGCAACCCGGCCTAGCGCCCAGTAACCCCAATCCCAACCCGGCCCAGCGCCCAGTAACCCGAACCCCAACCCCAACCCGGCCCCGCGCCCAGTAACCCCAACCACAACCCCAATCCCAACCCGGCCCAGCGCCCAGTTACCCCAACCCAAACCCGGCCCAGCGCCCAGTAACCCCAACCCCAACCCGGCCCAGCGCCCAGTAACCGCAACCCCAACCCCAACCCGGCCCCGCGCCCAGTAACCCCAACCCCAACCCCAACCCCGCCCAGCGCCCAATAACCCCAACCCCAACCCGGCAAATCGCCCAGTAACCCCAACCCCAACCCCAACCCGGCCCAGCGCCCAGTAACCCCAACCCCAACCCCAACCCGGCCCCGCGCCCAGTAACCCCAACCCGGCCCCGCGCCCAGTAACCCCAACCCCAACCCCAACCCGGCCCAGCGCCCGGTAACCCCAACCCCAACCCGGCAAATCGCCCAGTAACCCCAACCCTAACCCCAAACCGGCCCAGCGCCCAGTAACCCCAACACCAACCCGGCCAAGCGCCCACTAACCCCAACCCCAACCCCAACCCGGTCCCGCGCCCAGTAACCCGAACCCCAACCCCAACCCGGCCCAGCGCCCGGTAACCCCAATCCCAACCCGGCAAAGCGCCCAGTAACCCAAGCCCCAACCCGGCCCAGCGCCCAGTAACCCCAACCCCAACACCAACCCGGCCCAGCGCACAGTAACCCCAACCCCAACCCCAACCCCAACCCGGCAAAGCGCCCAGTAACCCCAACCCCAACCCCAACACGGCCCAGCGCCCAGTAACCCCAACCCCAACCCCAACCCCAACCCGGCCCAGCGCCCAGTAACCCCAACTCCAACCCGGCCCAGCGCCCAGCAACCCGAACCCCAACCCCAACCCGGCCCAGCGCCCAGTAACCCCAACCACAACCGCAATCCCAACCAGGCCCAGCGCCCAGTAACCCCAACCCCAACCTGGCCCAGCTCCCAGTAACCCCAACTCCAACCGCAACGCGGCCTAGCGCCCAGTAACCCCAATCCCAACCCGGCCCAGCGCCCGGTAACCCCAACCCCAACACCAACCCGGCCCAGCGCCCAGTAACCCCAACCCCAACCCCAACCCGGCAAAGCGCCCAGTAACCCCAACCCCAACCCCAACCCGGCCCAGCGCCCAGTAACCCCAACCCCAACCCCAACCCGGCCCTGGGCCCATTAACCCCAATCCCAACCCCAACACCAACCCGGCCCAGCGCCCAGTAACCCCAACCCCAACCCCAACCCGGGCCAGCGCCCAGTAAATCCAACCCGAACCCCAAACAGGCCCAGAGCCCATTAACCCCATCACCAACCACAACTCGGCCCAGCGCCCAGTAACCCCAACCCCAACCCGGCCCAGCGCCCAGCAACCCCAACCCCAACCCGGGACAGCGCCCAGTAACCCCAACACCAACCCCAACCAGGCCCACCGCCCAGCAACACCAACCCCAACCCAACCTGGCCCAGCGCCCAGTAACCCCAACCCCAACCCCAACCCGGCCCAGCGCCCGGTAACCCCAACCCCAACCACAACCCGGCCCAGTAAACCCAACCCCAACCCCAACCCGACCCAGCGCCCTGTAACCCCAACGCCAACCCGGCCCAGCGCACAGTAACCCCAACCCCAATCCGGCCCAGCGCCCAGTAACCACATCGCCAACCCTGCCCAGCGCCCAGTAACCCCAACCCCAACCATGCCCAGCGCCCAGTAACCCCAACCCCAACCCCAACCCGGCCCCGCGCCCAGTAACCCGAACACCAACCACAACCCGGCCCAGCGCCCGGTAACCCCAAACCAAACCCGGCAAAGCGCCCAGTAACCCCAACCCCAACCCCAACCCGGGCCAGCGCCCAGTAACTCCAACCCGAACCCCAACCCGGCCCAGCGCCCAGTAACCCCAACGCCAACCCCAACTCAGCCCAGCGCCCAGTAACCACAACCCCAACCCGGCCCTGCGCCCAGTAACCCCAACACCAACACGGGCCAGAGCCCAGTAACCCAACACCAACCCCAACCAGGCCCACCGCCCAGTAACACCAACCCCAACCCAACCTGGCCCAGCGCCCATTAACCCCAACCCCAATACCAACCCGGCCCAGCGCCCGATAACCGCAACCCCAAACACAACCCGGCCCAGTAACCCCAACCCCAACCCCAAACCGACCCAGCGGCCTGCAACCCCAACCCCAACCCGGCCCAGCGCCCAGTAACCCCAACCCCAATCCGGCCCAGCGCCCAGTAACCCCAACCCCAACCCGGCCCAGCGCCCAGTAACCCCAACCCCAACCCGGCCCAGCGCCCAGTAACCCCAACCCCAACCCGGCCCCGCGCCCAGTAACCCGACACCCAACCCCAACCCGGCCCAGCGCCCGGTAACCCCAAACCCAACCCGGCAAAGCGCCCAGTAACCCCAACCCCAACCCCAATCCCAACCCGGCCCAGCGCCCAGTAACCCGAACCCCAACCCCAACCCGGCCCCGCGCCCAGTAACCCCAACCACAACCCCAATCCCAACCCGGCCCAGCGCCCAGTTACCCCAACCCAAACCCGGCCCAGCGCCCAGTAACCCCAACCCCAACCCGGCCCAGCGCCCAGTAACCGCAACCCCAACCCCAACCCGGCCCCGCGCCCAGTAACCCCAACCCCAACCCCAACCCGGCCCAGCGCCCGGTAACCCCAACCCCAACCCGGCAAATCGCCCAGTAACCCCAACCCCAACCCCAACCCGGCCCAGCGCCCAGTAACCCCAACCCCAACCCCAACCCGGCCCCGCGCCCAGTAACACCAACCCCAACCCCAACCGGCCCAGCGCCCGGTAACCCCAACCCCAACCCGGCAAATCGCCCAGTAACCCCAACCCCAACCCCAAACCGGCCCAGCGCCCAGTAACCCGAACCCCAACCCCAACCCGGCCAAGCGCCCACTAACCCCAACCCCAACCCCAACCCGGCCCCGCGCCCAGTAACACCAACCCCAACCCCAACCGGCCCAGCGCCCGGTAACCCCAACCCCAACCCGGCAAATCGCCCAGTAACCCCAACCCCAACCCCAAACCGGCCCAGCGCCCAGTAACCCGAACCCCAACCCCAACCCGGCCAAGCGCCCACTAACCCCAACCCCAACCCCAACCCGGCCCCGCGCCCAGTATCCCGAACCCCAACCCCAACCCGGCCCAGCGCCCGGTAACCCCAATCCCAACCCGGCAAAGCGCCCAGTAACCCAAGCCCCAACCCGGCCCAGCGCCCAGTAACCCCAACCCCAACACCAACCCGGCCCAGCGCCCAGTAACCCCAACCCCAACCCCAACCCCAACCCGGCAAAGCGCCCAGTAACCCCAACCCCAACCCCAACCCGGCCCAGCGCCCAGTAACCCCAACCCCAACCCCAACCCCAACCCGGCCCAGCGCCCAGTAACCCCAACTCCAACCCGGCCCAGCGCCCAGCAACCCGAACCCCAACCCCAACCCGGCCCAGCGCCCAGTAACCCCAACCACAACCCCAATCCCAACCCGGCCCAGCGCCCAGTAACCCCAACCCCAACCTGGCCCAGCTCCCAGTAACCCCAACCCCAACCCCAACCCGGCCCAGCGCCCAGTAACCCCAACTCCAACCGCAACGCGGCCTAGCGCCCAGTAACCCCAATCCCAACCCGGCCCAGCGCCCGGTAACCCCAACCCCAACACCAACCCGGCCCAGCACCCAGTAACCCCAACCCCAACCCCAACCCCAACCCGGCAAAGCGCCCAGTAACCCCAACCCCAACCCCAACCCCAACCCCAACCCGGGCCAGCGCCAAGTAAATCCAACCCGAACCCCAAACCGGCCCAGAGCCCATTAACCCCATCACCAACCCCAACTCGGCCCAGCGCCCAGTAACCCCAACCCCAACCAGGCCCAGCGCCCAGTAACCCCAACCCCAACCCGGGACAGCGCCCAGTAACCCCAACACCAACCCCAACCAGGCCCACCGCCCAGCAACACCAACCCCAACCCAACCTGGCCCAGCGCCCAGTAACCCCAACCCCAACCCCAACCCGGCCCAGCGCCCGGTAACCCCAACCCCAACCACAACCCGGCCCAGTAACCCCAACCCCAACCCCAACCCGACCCAGCGCCCTGTAACCCCAACGCCAACCCGGCCCAGCGCACAGTAACCCCAACCCCAATCCGGCCCAGCGCCCAGTAACCCCATCCCCAACCCTGCCCAGCGCCCAGTAACCCCAACCCCAACCATGCCCAGCGCCCAGTAACCCCAACCCCAACCCCAACCCGGCCCCGCGCCCAGTAACCCGAACACCAACCACAACCCGGCCCAGCGCCCGGTAACCCCAAACCAAACCCGGCAAAGCGCCCAGTAACCCCAACCCCCATCCCAACCCGGGCCAGCGCCCAGTAACTCCAACCCGAACCCCAACCCGGCCCAGCGCCCAGTAACCCCAACGCCAACCCCAACTCGGCCCAGCGCCCAGTAACCACAACCCCAACCCGGCCCTGCGCCCAGTAACCCCAACACCAACACGGGCCAGAGCCCAGTAACCCAACACCAACCCCAACCAGGCCCACCGCCCAGTAACACTTACCCCAACCCAACCTGGCCCAGCGCCCAGTAACCCCAACCCCAATCCCAACCCGGCCCAGCGCCCGATAACCCCAACCCCAAACACAACCCGGGCCAGTAACCCCAACCCCAACCCCAAACCGACCCAGCGGCCAGCAACCCCAACCCCAACCCGGCCCAGCGCACAGTAACGCCAACCCCAATCCGGCCCAGCGCCCAGTAACCCCAACCCCAACCCGGCCCAGCGCCCAGTAACCCCAACCCCAACCCGGCCCAGCGCCCAGTAACCCCAACCCCAACCCGGCCCCGCGCCCAGTAACCCGACACCCAACCCCAACCCGCCCCAGCGCCCGGTAACCCCAAACCCAACCCGGCAAAGCGCCCAGTAACCCCAACCCCAACCCCAATCCCAACCCGGCACAGCGCCTAGTAACCCGAACCCCAACCCCAACCCGGCCCCGCGCCCAGTAACCCCAACCACAACCCCAATCCCAACCCGGCCCAGCGCCCAGTTACCCCAACCCAAACCCGGCCCTGCGCCCAGCAACCCCAACACCAACACGGGCCAGAGCCCAGTAACCCAACACCAACCCCAACCAGGCCCACCGCCCAGTAACACTTACCCCAACCCAACCTGGCCCAGCGCCTAGTAACCCCAACCCCAATCCCAACCCGGCCCAGCGCCCGATAACCCCAACCCCAAACACAACCCGGCCCAGTAACCCCAACCCCAACCCCAAACCGACCCAGCGGCCTGCAACCCCAACCCCAACCCGGCCCAGCGCCCAGTAACCCCAACCCCAATCCGGCCCAGCGCCCAGTAACCCCAACCCGGCCCAGCGCCCAGTAACCCCAACCCCAACCCGGCCCAGCGCCCAGTAACCCCAACCCCAACCCGGCCCCGCGCCCAGTAACCCGACACCCAACCCCAACCCGTCCCAGCGCCCAGTAACCCCAAACCCAACCCGGCAAAGCGCCCAGTAACCCCAACCCCAACCCCAATCCCAACCCGGCCCAGCGCCCAGTAACCCGAACCCCAACCCCAACCCGGCCCCGCGCCCAGTAACCCCAACCACAACCCCAATCCCAACCCGGCCCAGCGCCCAGTTACCCCAACCCAAACCCGGCCCAGCGCCCAGTAACCCCAACCCCAACCCGGCCCAGCGCCCAGTAACCGCAACACCAACCCCAACCCGTCCCCGCGCCCAGTAACCCCAACCCCAACCCCAACCCGGCCCAGCGCCCGGTAACCCCAACCCCAACCCGGCAAATCGCCCAGTAACCCCAACCCCAACCCCAACCCGGCCCAGCGCCCAGTAACCCCAACCCCAACCCCAACCCGGCCCCGCGCCCAGTAAACCCAACCCCAACCCCAACCGGCCCAGCGCCCGGTAACCCCAACCCCAACCCGGCAAATCGCCCAGTAACCTCAACCCCAACCCCAACCCGGCCCAGCGCCCAGTAACCCGAACCGCAACCCCAACCCGGCCAAGCTCCCACTAACCCCAACCCCAACCCCAACCCGGCCCCGCGCCCAGTAACCCGAACCCCAACCCCAACCCGGCCCAGCGCCCGGTAACCCCAATCCCAACCCGGCAAAGCGCCCAGTAACCCAAGCCCCAACCCGGCCCAGCGCCCAGTAACCCCAACCCCAACACCAACCCGGCCCAGCGCCCAGTAACCCCAACCCCAACCCCAACCCCAACCCGGCAAAGCGCCCAGTAACCCCAACCCCAACCCCAACCCGGCCCAGCGCCCAGTAACCCCAACCCCAACCCCAACCCCAACCCGGCCCAGCGCCCAGTAACCCCAACTCCAACCCGGCCCAGCGCCCAGCAACCCGAACCCCAACCCCAACCCGGCCCAGCGCCCAGTAACCCCAACCACAACCCCAATCCCAACCCGGCCCAGCGCCCAGTAACCCCAACCCCAACCTGGCCCAGCTCCCAGTAACCCCAACTCCAACCGCAACGCGGCCTAGCGCCCAGTAACCCCAACCCCAACCCGGCCCAGCGCCCGGTAACCCCAACCCCAACCACAACCCGGCCCAGTAACCCCAACCCCAACCCCAACCCGACCCAGCGCCCTGTAACCCCAACGCCAACCCGGCCCAGCGCACAGTAACCGCAACCCCAATCCGGCCCAGCGCCCAGTAACCCCATCCCCAACCCTGCCCAGCGCCCAGTAACCCCAACCCCAACCATGCCCAGCGCATAGTAACCCCAACCCCAACCCCAACCCGGCCCCGCGCCCAGTAACCCGAACACCAACCACAGCCCGGCCCAGCGCCCGGTAACCCCAAACCAAACCCGGCAAAGCGCCCAGTAACCCCAACCCCAACCCCAACCCGGGCCAGCGCCCAGTAACTCCAACCCGAACCCCAACCCGGCCCAGCGCCCAGTAACCCCAACGCCAACCCCAACTCGGCCCAGCGCCCAGTAACCACAACCCCAACCCGGCCCTGCGCCCAGCAACCCCAACACCAACACGGGCCAGAGCCCAGTAACCCAACACCAACCCCAACCAGGCCCACCGCCCAGTAACACTTACCCCAACCCAACCTGGCCCAGCGCCTAGTAACCCCAACCCCAATCCCAACCCGGCCCAGCGCCCGATAACCCCAACCCCAAACACAACCCGCCCAGTAACCCCAACCCCAACCCCAAACCGACCCAGCGGCCTGCAACCCCAACCCCAACCCGGCCCAGCGCCCAGTAACCCCAACCCCAATCCGGCCCAGCGCCCAGTAACCCCAACCCGGCCCAGCGCCCAGTAACCCCAACCCCAACCCGGCCCAGCGCCCAGTAACCCCAACCCCAACCCGGCCCCGCGCCCAGTAACCCGACACCCAACCCCAACCCGGCCCAGCGCCCAGTAACCCCAAACCCAACCCGGCAAAGCGCCCAGTAACCCCAACCCCAACCCCAATCCCAACCCGGCCCAGCGCCCAGTAACCCGAACCCCAACCCCAACCCGGCCCCGCGCCCAGTAACCCCAACCACAACCCCAATCCCAACCCGGCCCAGCGCCCAGTTACCCCAACCCAAACCCGGCCCAGCGCCCAGTAACCCCAACCCCAACCCGGCCCAGCGCCCAGTAACCGCAACCCCAACCCCAACCCGGCCCCGCGCCCAGTAACCCCAACCCCAACCCCAACCCGGCCCAGCGCCCGGTAACCCCAACCCCAACCCGGCAAATCGCCCAGTAACCCCAACCCCAACCCCAACCCGGCCCAGCGCCCAGTAACCCCAACCCCAACCCCAACCCGGCCCCGCGCCCAGTAAACCCAACCCCAACCCCAACCGGCCCAGCGCCCGGTAACCCCAACCCCAACCCGGCAAATCGCCCAGTAACCCCAACCCCAACCCCAACCCGGCCCAGCGCCCAGTAACACGAACCGCAACCCCAACCCGGCCAAGCGCCCACTAACCCCAACCCCAACCCCAACCCGGCCCCGCGCCCAGTAACCCGAACCCCAACCCCAACCCGGCCCAGCGCCCGGTAACCCCAATCCCAACCCGGCAAAGCGCCCAGTAACCCAAGCCCCAACCCGGCCCAGCGCCCAGTAACCCCAACCCCAACACCAACCCGGCCCAGCGCCCAGTAACCCCAACCCCAACCCCAACCCCAACCCGGCAAAGCGCCCAGTAACCCCAACCCCAACCCCAACCCGGCCCAGCGCCCAGTAACCCCAACCCCAACCCCAACCCCAACCCGGCCCAGCGCCCAGTAACCCCAACTCCAACCCGGCCCAGCGCCCAGCAACCCGAACCCCAACCCCAACCCGGCCCAGCGCCCAGTAACCCCAACCACAACCCCAATCCCAACCCGGCCCAGCGCCCAGTAACCCCAACCCCAACCTGGCCCAGCTCCCAGTAACCCCAACTCCAACCGCAACGCGGCCTAGCTCCCAGTAACCCCAATCCCAACCCGGCCCAGCGCCCGGTAACCCAAACCCCAACACCAACCCGGCCCAGCGCCCAGTAACCCCAACCCCAACCCCAACCCCAACCCGGCAAAGCGCCCAGTAACCCCAACCCCAACCCCAACCCAGCCCAGCGCCCAGTAACCCCAACGCCAACCCCAACCCGGCCCAGAGCCCATTAACCCCAAACCCAACCCCAACCCCAACCCCAACCCGGCCCAGCGCCCAGTAACCCCAACCCCAACCCCAACCCGGGCCAGCGCTCAGTAAATCCAACCCGAACCCCAAACCGGCCCAGAGCCCATTAACCCCATCACCAACCCCAACTCGGCCCAGCGCCCAGTAACCCCAACCCCAACCCGGCCCAGCGCCCAGTAACCCCAACCCCAACCCGGGACAGCGCCCAGTAACCCCAACACCAACCCCAACCAGGCCCACCGCCCAGCAACACCAACCCCAACCCAACCTGGCCCAGCGCCCAGTAACCCCAACCCCAACCCCAACCCGGCCCAGCGCCCGGTAACCCCAACCCCAACCACAACCCGGCCCAGTAACCCCAACCCCAACCCCAACCCGACCCAGCGCCCTGTAACCCCAACGCCAACCCGGCCCAGCGCACAGTAACCCCAACCCCAATCCGGCCCAGCGCCCAGTAACCCCATCCCCAACCCTGCCCAGCGCCCAGTAACCACAACCCCAACCATGCCCAGCGCCCAGTAACCCCAACCCCAACTCCAACCCGGCCCCGCGCCCAGTAACCCGAACACCAACCACAACCCGGCCTCAGCGCCCGGTAACCCCAAACCAAACCCGGCAAAGCGCCCAGTAACCCCAACCCCAACCACAACCCCAACCCGGGCCAGCGCCCAGTAACTCCAACCCGAACCCCAACCCGGCCCAGCGCCCAGTAACCTCAACGCCAACCCCAACTCGGCCCAGCGCCCAGTAACCACAACCCCAACCCGGCCCTGCGCCCAGTAACCCCAACACCAACCCGGGCCAGAGCCCAGTAACCCAACACCAACCCCAACCAGGCCCACCGCCCAGTAACACCAACCCCAACCCAACCTGGCCCAGCGCCCAGTAACCCCAACCCCAACCCCAACCCGGCCCAGCGCCCGATAACCCCAACCCCAAACACAACCCGGCCCAGTAACCCCAACCCCAACCCCAAACCGACCCAGCGGCCTGCAACCCCAACCCCAACCCGGCCCAGCGCCCAGTAACCCCAACCCCAATCCGGTCCAGCGCCCAGTAACCCCAACCCCAACCGGGCCCAGCGCCCAGTAACCCCAACCCCAACCCGGCCCAGCGCCCAGTAACCCCAACCCCAACCCGGCCCCGCGCCCAGTAACCCGACACCCAACCCCAACCCGGCCCAGCGCCCGGTAACCCCAAACCCAACCCGGCAAAGCGCCCAGTAACCCCAACCCCAACCCCAATCCCAACCCGGCCCAGCACCCAGTAACCCCAACCCCAACCCCAACCCGGCCCAGCGCCCAGTAACCCCAACCCCAACCCCAACCGCAACCCGGCCCAGTTGCCAGTAACCCCAAATCCAACCGCAACCCGGCCTAGCGCCCAGTAACCCCAACCACAACCCCAATCCCAACCCGGCCCAGCGCCCAGTTACCCCAACCCATACCCGGCCCAGCGCTCAGTAACCCCAACCCCAACCCGGCTCAGCGCCCAGTAACCGCAACCCCAACCCCAACCCGGCCCCACGCCCAGTAACCCGAACCCCAACCCCAACCCGGCCCAGCGCCCGGTAACCCCAACTCCAACCCGGCAAATCGCCCAGTAGCCCCAACCCCAACCCCAACCCGGCCCAGCGCCCAGTAACCCCAACCCCAACCCCAACCCCAGCCCGTCCCAGCGCCCAGTAACCCCAACAACAACCCCAATCCCAACCCGGCCCAGCGCCCAGTAACCTCAACCCCAACCTGGCCCAGCGCCCAGTAACCCCAACCCCAACCCCAACCCCAACCCGGCCCCGCGCCCAGTAACCCGAACCCCAACCCCAACCCGGCCCAGCGCCCGGTAACCCCAACCCCAACCCGGCAAAGCGGCCAGTAACCCCAACCCCAACCCCAACCCGGCCCAGCGCCCAGTAACCGCAACCCCAACCTCAACCCGGCCCATCGCCCAGTAACCCCAACACCAACACCAACCCCAACCCGGTCCAGCGCCCAGTAACCCCAACTCCAACCGCAACCCGGCCCTGCGCCTAGTAACCCCAATCCCCACCTGGCCCAGCGCCCAGTAACCCGAACCCCAAACCCAACCCGGCCCAGCGCCCAGTCACCCGAACCCCAACCCCAACCCGGCCCCGCGCACAGTAACCCGAACACCAACCCCAACCCGGCCCAGCGCCCGGTAACCCCAACCCCAACCCGGCAAAGCGCCCAGTAACCCCAACCACAACCCCAACCCGGCCCAGCGCCCAGTAACCCCAACCCCAACACCAACCCGGCCCAGCGCCCAGTAACCCCAACCCCAACCCCAACCCCAACCCGGCAAAGCGCCCAGTAACCCCAACCACAAACCCAACCCGGCCCAGCGCCTAGTAACCCCAACCCCAACCCGGCCTAGCGCCCATTAACCCCATCCCCAACCCCAACCCCAACCCGGCCCAGCGCCCAGTAACCCCAACACCAACCCCAACCCGGGCCAGCGCCCAGTAAATCCAACCCGAACCCCAAACCGGCCCAGAGCCCATTAACCCCATCACCAACCCCAACTCGGCCCAGCGCCCAGTAACCCCAACCCCAACCCGGCCCAGCGCCCAGTAACCCCAACACCAACCCGGGACAGCGCCCAGTAACCCCAACACCAACCCCAACCAGGCCCACGCCCAGCAACACCAACCCCAACCCAACCTGGCCCAGCGCCCAGTAACCCCAAC
The DNA here is from genome assembly GCA_963514005.1 of Raja brachyura. The sequence goes on along the minus strand of OY740785.1, from coordinate 32,483,935 downwards.
CCCAACCCCAACCCGGCCCAGCGCCCGGTAACCCCAACCCCAAACACAACCCGGCCCAGTAACCCCAACCCCAACCCCAACCCGACCCAGCGCCCTGTAACCCCAACGCCAACCCGGCCCAGCGCACAGTAACCCCAACCCCAATCCGGCCCAGCGCCCAGTAATCCCATCCCCAACCCTGCCCAGCGCCCAGTAACCCCAACCCCAACCATGCCCAGCGCCCAGTAACCCCAACCCCACCCCAACCCGGCCACGCGCCCAGTAACCCGAACCCCAACCCCAACCCGGCCCAGCGCCCGGTAACCCCAACCCCAACCCGGCAAATCGCCCAGTAACCCCAACCCCAACCCCAACCCGGCCCAGCGCCCAGTAACCCCAACCCCAACCCGGCCCAGCGTCCAGTAACCCCAACCCCAACCCCAACCCGCCCCAGCGCCCAGCAACCCCAACTCCAACCGCAACCCGGCCCAGCGCCTAGTAACCCCAATCCCCACCTGGCCCAGCGCCCAGTAACCCGAACCCCAACACCAACCCGGCCAAGCGTCCAGTAACCCCAACCCCAACACCAACCCCACCCGCGCCCAGTAACCCGAACCCCAACCCCAACCCGGCCCAGCGCCCGTTAACCCCAATCCCAACCCGGCAAAGCGCCCAGTAACCCCAGCCCCAACCCGGCCCAGCGCCCAGTAACCCCAACCCCAACACCAACCCGGCCCAGCGCCCAGTAACCCCAACCCCAACTCCAAACCCAACACGGCAAAGCGCCCAGTAACCCCAACCCCAACCCCAACCCGGCCCAGCGCCCAGTAACCCCAACCCCAACCCCAACCCAAACCCGGCCCAGCGCCCAGTAACCCCAACTCCAACCCGGCCCAGCGCCCAGTAACCCGAACCCCAACCCCAACCCGGCCAGCGCCCAGTAACCCCAACCACAACCCCAATCCCAACCCGGCCCAGCGCCCAGTAACCCCAACCCCAACCTGGCCCAGCTCCCAGTAACCCCAACTCCAACCGCAACGCGGCCTAGCGCCCAGTAACCCCAATCCCAACCCGGCCCAGCGCCCAGTAACCCCAACCCCAACACCAACCCGGCCCAGCGCCCAGTAACCCCAACCCCAACCCCAACCCCAACCCGGCAAAGCGCCCAGTAACCCCAACCCCAACCCCAACCCGGCCCAGCGCCCAGTAACCCCAACCCCAACCCCAACCCGGCCCAGCGCCCATTAACCCCAACCCCAACCCCAACCCGGCCCAGCGCCCAGTAACCCCAACCCCAACCCCAACCCGGGCCAGCGCCCAGTAAATCCAACCCGAACCCCAAACCGGCCCAGAGCCCATTAACCCCATCACCAACCCCAACTCGGCCCAGCGCCCAGTAACCCCAACACCAACCCCAACCCGGCCTAGCGCCCAGTAACCCCAACCCCAACCCCAACCCGGCCCCGCGCCCAGTAACCCGAACCCCAACCCCAACCCGGCCCAGCGCCCGGTAACCCCAACCCCAACCCGGCAAAGCGCCCAGTAACCCCAACCACAACCCCAACCCGGCCCAGCGCCCAGTAACCCCAACCCGAACACCAACCCGGCCCAGCGCCCAGTAACCCCAACCCCAACCCCAACCCCAACCGGGCAAAGCGCCCAGTAACCCACCCACAACCCCAACCCGGCCCAGCGCCCAGTAACCCCAACCCCAACCCCAACCTGGCCCAGCGCCCATTAACCCCAACCCCAACCCCAACCCGGCCCAGCGCCCAGTAACCCCAACACCAACCCCAACCCGGGCCAGCGCACAGTAAATCCAACCCGAACCCCAAACCGGCCCAGAGCCCATTAACCCCATCACCAACCCCAACTCGGCCCAGCGCCCAGTAACCCCAACCCCAACCCGGCCCAGCGCCCAGTAACCCCAACACCAACACGGCACTTCGCCCAGTAACCCCAACACCAACCCCAACCAGGCCCACCGCCCAGCAACACCAACCCCAACCCCACCTGGCCCAGCGCCCATGCACCCCAACCCCAACCCCAACCCGGCCCAGCGCCCGGTAACCCCAACCCCAAACACAACCCGGCCCAGTAACCCCAACCCCAACCCCAACCCGACCCAGCGCCCTGTAACCCCAACGCCAACCCGGCCCAGCGCACAGCAACCCCAACCCCAACCCGGCCCAGCGCCCAGTAACCCCATCCCCAACCCTGCCCAGCGCCCAGTAACCCCAACCCCAACCATGCCCAGCGCCCAGTAACCCCAACCCCAACCCCAACCCCAACCCGGCCACGCGCCCAGTAACCCGAACCCCAACCCCAACCCGGCCCAGCGCCCGGTAACCCCAACCCCAACCCGGCAAATCGCCCAGTAACCCCAACCCCAACCCCAACCCGGCCCAGCGCCCAGTAACCACAACCCCAACCCCAACCCGGCCCAGCGTCCAGTAACCCCAACCCCAACCCCAACCCCAACCCGCCCCAGCGCCCAGTAACCCCATCTCCAACCGCAACCCGGCCCAGCGCCTAGTAACCCCAATCGCCACCAGTAACCCGAACCCCAACACCAGCCCGGCCAAGCGCCCAGAAACCCCAACCCCAACCCCAACCCCAACCCGCGCCCAGTAACCCGAACCCCAACCCCAACCCGGCCCAGCGCCCGGCAACCCCAATCCCAACCCGGCAAAGCGCCCAGTAACCCCAGCCCCAACCCGGCCCAGCGCCCAGTAACCCCAACCCCAACACCAACCCGGCCCAGCGCCCAGTAACCCCAACCCCAACCCCAACCCCAACACGGCAAAGCGCCCAGTAACCCCAACCCCAACCCCAACCCGGCCCAGCGCCCAGTAACCCCAACCACAGCCTCAATCCCAACCCGGCCCAGCGCCCAGCAACCCCAACCCCAACCTGGCCCAGCTCCCAGTAACCCCAACTCCAACCGCAACGCGGCCTAGCGCCCAGTAACCCCAATCCCAACCCGGCCCAGCGCCCAGTAACCCCAACCCCAACACCAACCCGGCCCAGCGCCCAGTAACCCCAACCCCAACCCCAACCCCAACCCGGCAAAGCGCCCAGTAACCCCAACCCCAACCCCAACCCGGCCCAGCGCCCAGTAACCCCAACCCCAACCCCAACCAGGCCCAGCGCCCATTAACCCCAACCCCAACCCCAACCCCCACCCGGCCCAGCGCCCAGTAACCCCAACCCCAACCCCAACCCGGGCCAGCGCCCAGTAAATCCAACCCGAACCCCAAACCGGCCCAGAGCCCATTAACCCCATAACCAACCCCAACTCGGCCCAGCGCCCAGTAACCCCAACCCCAACCCGGCCCAGCGCCCAGTAACCCCAACACCAACCCGGGACAGCGCCCAGTAACCCCAACACAAACCCCAACCAGGCCCACCGCCCAGCAACACCAACCCCAACCCAACCTGGCCCAGCGCCCAGTTACCCCAACCCCAACCCCAACCCGGCCCAGCGCCCGGTAACCCCAACCCCAACCACAACCCGGCCCAGTAACCCCAACCCCAACCCCAACCCGACCCAGCGCCCTGTAACCCCAACGCCAACCCTGCCCAGCGCCCAGTAACCCCAACCCCAACCATGCCCAGCGCCCAGTAACCCCAACCCCAACCCCAACCCGGCCCCGCGCCCAGTAACCCGAACACAATCCACAACCCGGCACAGCGCCCGGTAACCCCAAACCAAACCCGGCAAAGCGCCCAGTAACCCCAACCCCAACCCCAACCCCAACCCGGGCCAGCGCCCAGTAACTCCAACCCGAACCCTAACCCGGCCCAGCGCCCAGTAACCCCAACGCCAACCCCAACTCGGCCCAGCGCCCAGTAACCACAACCCCAACCCGGCCCTGCGCCCAGTAACCCCAACACCAACCCGGGCCAGAGCCCAGTAACCCAACACCAACCCCAACCAGGCCCACCGCCCAGTAACACCAACCCCAACCCCACCTGGCCCAGCGCCCATGCACCCCAACCCCAACCCCAACCCGGCCCAGCGCCCGGTAACCCCAACCCCAAACACAACCCGGCCCAGTAACCCCAACCCCAACCCCAACCCGACCCAGCGCCCTGTAACCCCAACGCCAACCCGGCCCAGCGCACAGCAACCCCAACCCCAACCCGGCCCAGCGCCCAGTAACCCCATCCCCAGCCCTGCCCAGCGCCCAGTAACCCCAACCCCAACCATGCCCAGCGCCCAGTAACCCCAACCCCAACCCCAACCCCAACCCGGCCACGCGCCCAGTAACCCGAACCCCAACCCCAACCCGGCCCAGCGCCCGGTAACCCCAACCCCAACCCGGCAAATCGCCCAGTAACCCCAACCCCAACCCCAACCCGGCCCAGCGCCCAGTAACCACAACCCCAACCCCAACCCGGCCCAGCGTCCAGTAACCCCAACCCCAACCCCAACCCCAACCCGCCCCAGCGCCCAGTAACCCCAACTCCAACCGCAACCCGGCCCAGCGCCTAGTAACCCCAATCGCCACCAGTAACCCGAACCCCAACACCAGCCCGGCCAAGCGCCCAGAAACCCCAACCCCAACCCCAACCCCAACCCGCGCCCAGTAACCCGAACCCCAACCCCAACCCGGCCCAGCGCCCGGCAACCCCAATCCCAACCCGGCAAAGCGCCCAGTAACCCCAGCCCCAACCCGGCCCAGCGCCCAGTAACCCCAACCCCAACACCAACCCGGCCCAGCGCCCAGTAACCCCAACCCCAACCCCAACCCCAACACGGCAAAGCGCCCAGTAACCCCAACCCCAACCCCAACCCGGCCCAGCGCCCAGTAACCCCAACCACAGCCTCAATCCCAACCCGGCCCAGCGCCCAGCAACCCCAACCCCAACCTGGCCCAGCTCCCAGTAACCCCAACTCCAACCGCAACGCGGCCTAGCGCCCAGTAACCCCAATCCCAACCCGGCCCAGCGCCCAGTAACCCCAACCCCAACACCAACCCGGCCCAGAGCCCAGTAACCCCAACCCCAACCCCAACCCCAACCCGGCAAAGCGCCCAGTAACCCCAACCCCAACCCCAACCAGGCCCAGCGCCCAGTAACCCCAACCCCAACCCCAACCAGGCCCAGCGCCCATTAACCCCAACCCCAACCCCAACCCCCACCCGGCCCAGCGCCCAGTAACCCCAACCCCAACCCCAACCCGGGCCAGCGCCCAGTAAATCCAACCCGAACCCCAAACCGGCCCAGAGCCCATTAACCCCATAACCAACCCCAACTCGGCCCAGCGCCCAGTAACCCCAACCCCAACCCGGCCCAGCGCCCAGTAACCCCAACACCAACCCGGGACAGCGCCCAGTAACCCCAACACAAACCCCAACCAGGCCCACCGCCCAGCAACACCAACCCCAACCCAACCTGGCCCAGCGCCCAGTTACCCCAACCCCAACCCCAACCCGGCCCAGCGCCCGGTAACCCCAACCCCAACCACAACCCGGCCCAGTAACCCCAACCCCAACCCCAACCCGACCCAGCGCCCTGTAACCCCAACGCCAACCCTGCCCAGCGCCCAGTAACCCCAACCCCAACCATGCCCAGCGCCCAGTAACCCCAACCCCAACCCCAACCCGGCCCCGCGCCCAGTAACCCGAACACAATCCACAACCCGGCACAGCGCCCGGTAACCCCAAACCAAACCCGGCAAAGCGCCCAGTAACCCCAACCCCAACCCCAACCCCAACCCGGGCCAGCGCCCAGTAACTCCAACCCGAACCCTAACCCGGCCCAGCGCCCAGTAACCCCAACGCCAACCCCAACTCGGCCCAGCGCCCAGTAACCACAACCCCAACCCGGCCCTGCGCCCAGTAACCCCAACACCAACCCGGGCCAGAGCCCAGTAACCCAACACCAACCCCAACCAGGCCCACCGCCCAGTAACACCAACCCCAACCCAACCTGGCCCAGCGCCCAGTAACCCCAACCCGAACCCCAACCCGGCCCAGCGCCCGATAACCCTAACCCCAAACACAACCCGGCCCAGTAACACCAACCCCAACCCCAAACCGACCCAGCGGCCTGCAACCCCAACCCCAACCCGGCCCAGCGCCCAGTAACCCCAACCCCAATCCGGCCCAGCGCCCAGTAACCCCAACCCTAACCCGGCCCAGCGCCCAGTAACCCCAACCCCAACCCGGCCCAGCGCCCAGTAACCCCAACCCCAACCCCAACCCGGCCCCGCGCCCAGTAACCCGACCCCCAACCCCAACCCGGCCCAGCGCCCGGTAACCCCAAACTCAACCCGGCAAAGCGCCCAGTAACCCCAACCCCAACCCCAATCCCAACCCGGCCCAGCGCCCAGTAACCCCAACCCCAACCCCAACCCGGCCCAGCGCCCAGTAACCCCAACCCCAACCCGAACCGCAACCCGGCCCAGCTGCCAGTAACCCCAAATCCAACCGCAACCCGGCCTAGCGCCCAGTAACCCCAATCCCAACCCGGCCCAGCGCCCAGTAACCCGAACCCCAACCCCAACCCGGCCCCGCGCCCAGTAACCCCAACCACAACCCCAATCCCAACCCGGCCCAGCGCCCAGTTACCCCAACCCAAACCCGGCCCAGCGCTCAGTAACACCAACCCCAACCCGGCTCAGCGCCCAGTAACCGCAACCCCAACCCCAACCCGGCCCCGCGCCCAGTATCCCGAACCCCAACCCCAACCCGGGCCAGCGCCCGGTAACCCCAACCCCAACCCGGCAAATCGCCCAGTAACCCCAACCCCAACCCCAACCCGGGCCAGCGCCCAGTAACCCCAACCCCAACCCCAACCCCAACCCGGCCCAGCTCCCAGTAACCCCAACTCCAACCGCAACCCGGCCTAGCGCCCAGTAACCCCAATCCCAACCCGGCCCAGCGCCCAGTAACCCGAACCCCAACCCCAACCCGGCCCAGCGCCCAGTAACCCCAACCACAACCCCAATCCCAACCCGGCCCAGCGCCCAGTAACCCCAACCCCAACCTGGCCCAGCGCCCAGTAACCCCAACCCCAACCCCAACCCGGCCCCGCGCCCAGTAACCCGAACCCCAACCCAACCCGGCCCAGCGCCCGGTAACCCCAACCCCAACCCGGCAAAGCGCCCAGTAACCCCAACCCCAACCCGAACCCGGCACAGCGCGCAGTAACCGCAACCCCAACCTCAACCCGGCCCATCGCCCAGTAACCCCAACACCAAACCCAAACCCAACCCGGTCCAGCGCTCAGTAACCCCAACTCTAACCGCAACCCGGCCCTGCGCCTTGTAACCCCAATCCCCACCTGGCCCAGCGCCCAGTAACCCGAACCCCAACACCAACCCGGCCTAGCGCCCAGTAACCCGAACCTCAACCCCAACCCGGCCCCGCGCCCAGTAACCCGAACCCCAAACCCAACCCGGCCCAGCGCCCGGTAACGCCAACCCCAACCCGGCAAAGCGCCCAGTAACCCCAACCACAACCCCAACCCGGCCCAGCGCCCAGTAACCCCAACCCCAACACAAACCCGGCCCAGCGCCCTGTAACCCCAACCCCAACCCCAACCCCAACCCGGCAAAGCGCCCAGTAACCCCAACCACAACCCCAACCCGGCCCAGCGCCCAGTAACCCCAACCCCAACCCCAACCCGGCCCAGCGCCCATTAACCCCAACCCCAACCCCAACCCCAACCCGGCCCAGCGCCCAGTAACCCCAACACCAACCCCAACCCGGGCCAGCGCCCAGTAATTCCAACCCGTACCCCAAACCGGCACAGAGCCCATTAACCCCATCACCAACCCCAACTCGTCCCAGCGCCCAGTAACCCCAACCCCAACCCGGCCCAGCGCCCAGTAACCCCAACACCAACCCGGGAAAGCGCCCAGTAACCCCGACACCAACCCCAACCAGGCACACCGCCCAGCAACACCAACCCCAACCCAACCTGGCCGAGCGCCCAGTGACCCCAACCCTAACCCCAACCCGGCCCAGCGCCCGGTAACCCCAACCCCAAACACATCCCGGCCCAGTAACCCCAACCCCGACCCCAACCCGACCCAGCGCCCTGTAACCCCAACGCCAACCCGGCCCAGCGCACAGTAACCCCAACCCCAATCCGGCCCAGCGCCCAGTAACCCCATCCACAACCCTGCCCAGCGCCCAGTAACCCCAACCCCAACCATGCCCAGCGCCCAGTAACCCCAACCCCAACCCCAACCCGGCCACGCGCCCAGTAACCCGAACACCAACCACAACCCGGCCGAGCGCCCGGTAACCCCAAACCAAACCCGGCAAAGCGCCCAGTAACCCCAACCCCAACCCCAACCCCAACCCGGGCCAGCGCTCAGTAAATCCAATCCGAACCCCAACCCGGCCCAGCGCCCAGTAAACCCAACGCCAACCCCAACTCGGCCCAGCGCCCAGTAACCACAACCCCAACCCGGCCCTGCGCCCAGTAACCCCAACACCAACCCGGGCCAGAGCCCAGTAACCCAACACCAACCCCAACCAGGCCCACCGCCGAGTAACACCAACCCCAACCCAACCTGGTCCAGCGCCCAGTAACCCCAACCCCAACTCCAACCCGGCCCAGCGCCCGATAACCCCAACCCCAAACACAACCCGGCCCAGTAACCCCAATCCCAACCCCAAACCGACCCAGCGGCCTGCAACCCCAACCCCAACCCGGCCCAGCGCCCAGTAACCCCAACCCCAATCCGGACCAGCGCCCAGTAACGCCAACCCCAACCCGGCCCAGCGCCCATTAACCCCAGCCCCAACCCGGCCCAGCGCCCAGTAACCCCAACTCCAACCCCAACCCGGCCCCTCGCCCAGTAACCCGACCCCCAACCCCAACCCGGCCGAGCGCCCGGTAACCCCAAACCCAACCCGGCAAAGCGCCCAGTAACCCCAACCCCAACCCCAACCCAAACCCGGCCCAGCGCCCAGTAACCCCAACCCCAACACCAACCCGGCCCAGCGCCCAGTAACCCCAACCCCAACCCCAACCGCAACCCGGCCCAGCTGCCAGTAACCCCAAATCCAACCGCAACCCGGCCTAGCGCCCAGTAACCCCAATCCCAACCCGGCCCAGCGCCCAGTAACCCGAACCCCAACCCCAACCCGGCCCCGCGCCCAGTTACCCCAACCCAAACCCGGCCCAGCGCCCAGTAACCCCAACCCCAACCCGGCCCAGCGCCCAGTAACCCCAACCCCAACCTCAACCCGGCCCAGCTCCCAGTAACCCCAACTCCAGCCGCAACCCGGCCCAGCGCCCAGTAACCCCAATCCCAACCCGGCCCAGCGCCCAGTAACCGGAACCGCAACCCCAACCCGGCCCATCGCCCAGTAACAACAACCACAACCCTAATCCCAACCCGGCCCAGCGCCCATTTACACCAACCCCAACCCGGCCCAGCGCCCAGTAACCCCAACCCCAACCCGGCCCAGCGCCCAGTAACCCCAACCCCAACCCGAACCCGGCCGTGCGCCCAGTAACCCCAACGCCAACCCCAACCCGCGCCAGCGCCCAGTAACTCCAACCAGAACCCCAACCCGGCCCAGCGCCCAGTAACCCCAACACCAACCCGAACTCGGCCCAGCGCCCAGTAACCACAACCCCAACCCGGCCCTGCGCCCAATAACCCCAACACCAACCCGGGCCAGAGCCCAGTAACCCCAACACCAACCCCAACCAGGCCCACCGCCCAGTAAGACCAACCCAACCCAACCTGGCCCAGCGCCCAGTAACCCCAACCCCAACCCCAACCCGGCCCAGCGACGGATAACCCCAACCCCAAACACAACCCGGCCCAGTAACCCCAACCCCAGCCCCAACCCGACCCAGCGCCCTGTAACCCCAACCCCAACCCGGCCCAGCGCCCAGTAACCCCAACCCCAATCCGGCCCAGCGCCCAGCAACCCCAACTCCAACCCGGCCCAGCGCCCAGTAACCCCAACCCCAACCCGGCCCAGCGCCCATTAACCCCAACCCCAACCCCAACCCGGCCCAGCGCCCAGTAACCCCAACCCCAACCCCATCCGCAACCCGGCCCAGCTCCCAGTAACCACAACTCCAACCGCAACCCGGCCTAGCGCCCAGTAACCCCAATCCCAACCCGGCCCAGCGCCCAGTAACCCGAACCCCAACCCCAACCCGGCCCAGCGCCCAGTAACCCCAACCACAACCCCAATCCCAATCCGGCCCAGCGCCCAGTTACCCCAACCGCAACCCGGCCCAGCGTCCAGTAACCCGAACCCCAACCCGGCCAAGCGCCCAGTAACCCCAACCCCAACCCCAACACGGACCCGCGCCCAGTAACCCGAACCCCAACCCCAACCCGGCCCAGCGCCCGGTAACCCCAACCCCAACCCGGCAAAGCGCCCAGTAACCCCAACCCCAACCCCAACCCGGCCCAGCGCACAGTTACCCCAACCCCAACCCCAACCCGGCCCAGCGCCCAGTAACCCCAACCCCAACCCCAACCTGGCCCAGCGCCCAGTAACCACAACTCCAACCGCAACCCGGCCCAGCGCCTAGTAACCCCAATCCCAACCCGGCCCAGCGCCCAGTAACCCCAACCCCAACCCCAACCTGGCCCAGCGCCCAGTCACCCCAACACCAACCCCAACCCGGCCCCGCGCACAGTAACCCGAACCCCAACCCCAACCCGGCCCAGCGCCCGGTAACCCCAACCCCAACCCGGCAGAGCGCCCAATAACCCCAACCCCAACCCGGCCCAGCGCCCAGTAAACCCAACCCCAACATCAACTCGGCCCAGCGCCCAGTAGCCCCAACCCCAACCCCATCCCGGCCCAGCGCCCAGTAACCCGACCCCAACCCCAACCCGCCCCATCGCCCCGAAACCCCAACCCCAACCCCAATCCCAACCCGGCCCAGTGCCCAGTTACCCCAACCCCAACCCCAACCCCAACCCGGCCCAGCGCCCAGTAACCCCAACCCCAACCCCAACCGCAACCCGGCCCAGCTCCCAGTAACCCCAACTCCAACCGCAACCCGGCCCAGCGCCCAGCAACCCCAATCCCAAACCGGCCCAGCGCCCAGTAACCCCAACCCCAACCCCAACCCGGCCCATCGTCCAGTAACCCCAAACCCAACCCGGCCTAGCGCCCAGTAACGCCAACCCCAACCCGGCCCAGCGCCCAGTAACCCCAACCCCAACCCCAACCCCAACCCGGCCCAGCGACCAGGAACCCCAACACCAACCCCAACCCGGGCAGCGCCCAGTAACCCCAACACCATCCCCAACCAGGCCCACCGCCCAGTAACACCAACCCCAACCCAACCTGGCCCAGCGCCCAGTAACCCCAACCCCAATCCCAACCCGCCCAGCGCCCAGTTACGCCAAACCCAACCCGGCCTAGCGCCCAGTAACCCCAACCCCAACCCGGCCCAGCGCCCAGTAACCCCAACACCATCCCCAACCAGGCCCACCGCCCAGTAACACCAACCCCAACCCAACCTGGCCCAGCGCCCAGTAACCCCAACCCCAATCCCAACCCGCCCAGCGCCCAGTTACGCCAAACCCAACCCGGCCTAGCGCCCAGTAACCCCAACCCCAACCCGGCCCAGCGCCCAGTAACCCCAACCCCAACCCCAACCCCAACCCGGCCCAGCGACCAGGAACCCCAACACCAACCCCAACCCGGGCAAGCGCCCAGTAACCCCAACACCAACCCCAACCAGGCCCACCGCCCAGTAACACCAACCCCAACCCAACCTGGCCCAGCGCCCAGTAACCCCAACCCCAATCCCAACCCAACCCAGCGACCGCTAACCCCAACCCCAAACACAACCCGGACCAGTAACCCCAACCCCAACCCCAACCCGACCCAGCGCCCAGTAACCCCAACCCCAACCCTAACCCGGACCAGCGCCGGATGACCCCAACCCCAAACACAACCCGGCCCAGTAACCCCAACCCCAACCCCAACCCGACCCAGCGCCCTGTAACCCCAACCCCAACCCGGCCCAGCGCCCAGTAACCCCAACCCCAATCCGGCCCAGCGCCCAGCAACCCCAACCCCAACCCGGCCCAGCGCCCAGTAACCCCAACCCCAACCCGGCCCAGCGCCCAGTAACCCCAACCCCAATCCCAACCGGGCCCAGCGCCCAGTAACCCCAACCCCAACCCCAACCGCAACCCAGCCCAGCTTCCAGTAACCCCAACTCCAACCGCAACCCGGCCTAGCGCCCAGTAAACCCAATCCCAACCCGGCCCAGCGCCCAGTAACCCGAACCCGAACCCCAACCCGGCCCAGCGCCCAGTAACCCCAACCACAACCCCAATCCCAACTCGGCCCAGCGCCCAGTTACCCCAAGCCCAACCCGACCCAGCGTCCAGTAACCCCAACCCCAACCCGGCCCAGCGCCCAGTAACCCCAACCCCAACCCGGCAAAGCGCCCAGTAACCCAAACCCCAACCCCAACCCGGCCCAGCGCCCAGTAACCCCAACCCCAACCCCAACCCGGCCCAGCGCCCAGTATCCCCAACCCCAACCCCAACCTGGCCCAGCGCCCAGTAACCCCAACTCCAACCGCAACCCGGCCCAGCGCCTAGTAACCCCAATCCCAACCCGGCCCAGCGCCCAGTAACCCCAACCCCAACCCCAACCTGGCCCAGCGCCCGGTAACCCCAACCCCAACCCCAACCCGGCCCCGCGCCCAGTAACCCGAACCCCAACCCCAACCCGGCCCAGCGCCCGGTAACCCCAACCCCAACCCGGCAAAGCGCCCAGTAACCCCAACCCCAACCCGGCCCAGCGCCCAGTAACCCCAACCCCAACCCCAACCCCAACCCGGCAAAGCGCCCAGTAACCCCAACCCCAACCCCAACCCTACCCAGCGCCCAGTAACCCCAACCCCAACCCCAACCCCAACCCGGCCCAGCGCCCAGTAACCCCAACTCCAACCGCAACCCGGCCCCGCGCCTAGTAACCCCAATTCCAAAACGGCCCAGTGCCCAGTAACCCGAACCCCAACCCCAACCCGGCCCACCACCCAGTAACCCGAACCCCAACCTCAACCCGGCCCTGCGCCAAGTAACCCGAACCCCAACCCCAACCCGGCCCAGCGCCCGGTATCCCCAACCCCAACCCGGCAAAGCGCCCAGTAACCCCAACCCCAACCCGGCCCAGCGCCCAGTAACCCCAACCGCAACCCCAACCCGGCCCAGCGCCCAGTAACCCCAACCACAACCCCAATCCCAACGCGGCCCAGTGCCCAGTTACCCCAACCCCAACCCCAACCCCAACCCGGCCCAGCTCCCAGTAACCCCAACCCCAACCCCAACCGCAACCCGGCCCAGCTCCCAGTAACCCCAACTCCAACCGCAAACCGGCCCAGCGCCCAGCAACCCCAATCCCAACCCGGCCCAGCGCCCAGTAACCCCAACCCCAACCCCAACACGGCCCATCGCCCAGTTACCCCAACCCCAACCCCAACCCCAACCCGCACAGCGCCCAGTTATGCCAAACCCAACCCGGCCTAGCGCCCAGTAACCCCAACCCCAACCCGGCCCAGCGCCCAGTAACCCCAACCCCAACCCCAACCCCAACCCGGCCCAGCGACCAGGAACCCCAACCCCAACCCCAACCCGGGCAAGCGCCCAGTAACCCCAACACCAACCCCAACCAGGCCCACCGCCCAGTAACACCAACCCCAACCCAACCTGGCCCAGCGCCCAGTAACCCCAACCCCAATCCCAACCCAGCCCAGCGCCCGCTAACCCCAACCCCAAACACAACCCGGACCAGTAACCCCAACCCCAACCCCAACCCGACCCAGCGCCCTGTAACCGCAACCCCAACCCGGCCCAGCGCCCAGTAACCCCATCCCCAATCCGGCCCAGCGCCCAGTAACCCCAACCCGTCCCAGCGCCCAGTAACCCGAACCACAACCAGGCCCAGCGCCCAGTAACCGCAACCCCGACCAGGCCCAGCGCCCGGTAACCCCAACCCCAACCCCAACCCGACCCAGCGCACAGTAATCACAACCCCAACCCGGCCCAGCGCCCAGTAACTCCAACCCCAACCCGGCCCAGCGCCCAGTAACCCCAACCCCAACCCGGCCCAGCGCTTTGTAACCCCAACACCAACCCGGCCCAGCCCAGCGCCCAGTAACCCGAAACCCAACGAGGCCCAGCGTCCAGTAACCCCAACCCCAACCCCACCCGGCCCAGCGCCCAGTAACCCGAACCCCAAACCCAACCCGGCCCAGCGCCGAGTAACCCCAAGCCCAGCCCGGCCCAGCGGCCAGTAACCCCAACCCCAACCCCAACCCCAACCCCAACCCGGCCCAGCGCCCAGTAACCCCAACGCCAACCACAACCCTGCCCAGCGCACAGTAACCCCAACCCCAACCCCAACCCGGCCCAGCGCCAGTAACCCCAACCCCAACCCCAACCCGGACCAGCGCCCAGTAGCCCCAACCCCAACACGAACCCGGCCCAGCGCCCAGTAACCCCAACCCCAACCCCAACCCGGCCCAGCGCCCAGTCACCCCAACCCCAACCCGGCCCAGCACCCAGTAACCCCAACCCCAACCCGGCCCATCGCCCAGTAACCCCAACCCCAACCCGGCCCAGCGCCCAGTAACCCCAACCCTAACCCGGCCCAGCGCCCAGTAACCCCAACCCCAACCCCAACCCGGCCCCGCGCCCAGTAACCCGAACCACAACCACAACCCGGCCCAGCGCCCGTTAACCCCAACCGGGGAAAGCGCCCAGTTAACGCCAACCCCAACCACAACACCAACCCGGCCCAGCGCCCAGTAAACCCAACCCAACCCCAACCCGGCCCAGCGCCCAGTAACCCCAACCCCAACGCGGCCCAGCGCCCAGTAACCCGGACCCCAAACCCAACACGGCCCAGCGCCCAGTAATACCAACCCGAACCCGGCCCAGCGCCCAGTAACCCCAACCCCAACCGGGCCCAGCGCCCAGTACCCGAACCGCAACCCCAACCCGGCCCAGCGCCTAGTAACCCCAACCCCAACCCCAACCCGGCCCAGCGCCCAGTAACCCCAATCCCAACCCCAACCCGGCCCGGCGCCCAGTAACCCCAACCCCAACCACAACCCGGCCCAGTAACCCCGAGCCCAACCTCAACCCGACCCAGCGCCCAGTAACCCCAACCCCAACCCGGCCCAGCGCCCAGTAACCCCAACCCTAACCCGGCCCAGCGCCCAGTAACCCCAACCCCAACCCCAACCCGGCCCCGCGCCCAGTAACCCGAACCACAACCCCAACTCGGCCCAGCGCCCGGTCACCCCAACCCCAACCCGGCAAAGCGCCCAGTAACCCCAACCACAACCCCAACACCAACCCGGCCCAGCGCCCAGTAACCCCAACCCCAACCCCAACCCCAAACCGGCCCAGCGCCCAGTAACCCCAACCCCAACTCCAACCGCAACCCGGCCCAGCGCCCAGTAACCCCAATCCCAACCCGGCCCAGCGCTCAGTAACCCAACCCCAACCCCAACCCGGCCCAGCGCCCAGTAACCCCAACCCCATACCGGCCCAGCGCCCAGTAACCCCAACCCCAACCCCAACCCGGCCCAGCGCCCAGTAACCCCAACCCCAACCCAAACCCGGCACAGCGCCCGGTAAACCCTAACCCCAACTTCAACCCGGCCCAGCGCCCAGTAACCCCAACGCTAACCCCAACCCCAACAGGGTCCAGCGCATAGCAACCCCAACCCCAACCCGGCCCAGCGACCAGTAACCCCAACCCCAACCCCAAACCGGCCCAGCGCCCAGTAAGCCCAAACGTCAAACCGGCCCAGCGCCCAGTAACCCCAACTCGAACCTCAACCCCAACCAGGCCCAGGGCCCAGTAACCCCAACCCCAACGCGTCCCAGCGCCCAATAACCCGGACCCCAAACCCAACACGGCCCAGCGCCCAGTAACACCAACCCGAATACGGCCCAGCGCCCAGTAACCCCATCTCCAACCGGGCCCAGCGCCCAGTACCCGAACCGCAACCCCAACCCGGCCCAGCGCCCAGTAACCCCAACCCCAACCCCAACCCGGCCCATCGTCCAGTAACCCCAACCACAACCCCAATCCCAACCCGCCCAGCGCCCAGTTACGCCAAACCCAACCCGGCCTAGCGCCCAGTAACCCCAACCCCAACCCGGCCCAGCGCCCAGTAACCCCAACCCC
Source organism: Raja brachyura (assembly GCA_963514005.1). The sequence continues at coordinate 32,467,784 of OY740785.1, read as the reverse complement.
AACCCCAACCCGGCCCAGCGACCAGGAACCCCAACACCAACCCCAACCCGGGAAAGCGCCCAGTAACCCCAACACCAACCCCAACCAGGCCCACCGCCCAGTAACACCAACCCCAACCCAACCTGGCCCAGCGCCCAGTAACCCCAACCCCAATCCCAACCCACCCCAGCAACCGCTAACCCCAACCCCAAACACAACCCGGACCAGTAACCCCAACCCCAACCCCAACCCGACCCAGCGCCCAGTAACCCCAACCCCAAACCTAACCCGGACAAGCGCCGGATAACCCCAACCCCAAACACAACCCGGCCCAGTAACCCCAACCCCAAACCAAACCCGACCCAGCGCCCTGTAACCCCAACCCCAACCCGGCCCAGCGCCCAGTAACCCCAACCCCAATCCGGCCCAGCGCCCAGCAACCCCAACCCCAACCCGGCCCAGCGCACAGTAACCCCAACCCCAACCCGGCCCAGCGCCCAGTAACCCCAACCCCAACCCCAACCGGGCCCACCGCCCAGTAACCCCAACCCCAACCCCAACCGCAACCCGGCCCAGCTTCCAGTAACCCCAACTCCAACCGCAACCCGGCCTAGCGCCCAGTAAACCCAATCCCAACCCGGCCCAGCGCCCAGTAACCCCAACCACAACCCCAATCCCAACCCGGCCCAGCGCCCAGTTACCCCAAGCCCAACCCGACCCAGCGTCCAGTAACCCCAACCCCAACCCGGCCCAGCGCCCAGTAACCCCAACCCCAACCCCAACCCCAACACGGACCCGCGCCCAGTAACCCGATCCCAACCCCAACCCGGCCCAGCGCCCAGTAACCCCAACCCCAACCCCAACCCGGCCCAGCGCCCAGTATCCCCAACCCCAACCCCAACCTGGCCCAGCGCCCAGTAACCCCAACTCCAACCGCAACCCGGCCCAGCGCCTCGTAACCCCAATCCCAACCCGGCCCAGCGCCCAGTAACCCCAACCCCAACCCCAACCTGGCCCAGCGCCCAGTAACCCCAACCCCAACCCCAACCCCAACCCGGCCCCGCGCCCAGTAACCCGAACCCCAACCCCAACCCGGCCCAGCGCCCGGTAACCCCAACCCCAACCCGGCAAAGCGCCCAGTAACCCCAACCCCAACCCGGCCCAGCGCCCAGTAACCCCAACCCCAACCCCAACCCCAACCCGGCAAAGCGCCCAGTAACCCCAACCCCAACCCCAACCCTGCCCAGCGCCCAGTAACCCCAACCCCAACCCCAACCCGGCCCAGCGCCCAGTAACCCCAACTCCAACCGCAACCCGGCCCCGCGCCTAGTAACCCCAATTCCAAAACGGCCCAGCGCCCAGTAACCCGAACCCCAACCCCAACCCGGCCCACCGCCCAGTAACCCCAACCCCAACCTCAACCCGGCCCCGCGCCAAGTAACCCGAACCCCAACCCCAACCCGGCCCAGCGCCCGGTATCCCCAACCCCAACCCGGCAAAGCGCCCAGTAACCCCAACCCCAACCCGGCCCAGCGCCCAGTAACCCCAACCCCAACCCCAACCGCAACCCGGCCCAGCTCCCAGTAACCCCAACTCCAACCGCAACCCGGCCCAGCGCCCAGCAACCCCAATCCCAACCCGGCCCAGCGCCCAGTAACCCCAACCACAACCCCAATCCCAACCCGGCCCAGCGCCCAGTTACCCCAAGCCCAACCCGACCCAGCGTCCAGTAACCCCAACCCCAACCCGGCCCAGCGCCCAGTAACCCCAACCCCAACCCCAACCCCAACACGGACCCGCGCCCAGTAACCCGATCCCAACCCCAAACACAACCCGGCCCAGTAACCCCAACCCCAACCCCAACCCGACCCAGCGCCCTGTAACCCCAACCCCAACCCGGCCCAGCGCCCAGTAACCCCAACCCCAATCCGGCCCAGCGCCCAGCAACCCCAACCCCAACCCGGCCCAGCGCCCAGTAACCCCAACCCCAACCCGGCCCAGCGCCCAGTAACCCCAACCCCAACCCCAACCGGGCCCACCGCCCAGTAACCCCAACCCCAACCCCAACCGCAACCCGGCCCAGCTTCCAGTAACCCCAACTCCAACCGCAACCCGGCCTAGCGCCCAGTAAACCCAATCCCAAACCGGCCCAGCGCCCAGTAACCCCAACCACAACCCCAATCCCAACCCGGCCCAGCGCCCAGTTACCCCAAGCCCAACCCGACCCAGCGTCCAGTAACCCCAACCCCAACCCGGCCCAGCGCCCAGTAACCCCAACCCCAACCCCAACCCCAACACGGACCCGCGCCCAGTAACCCGATCCCAACCCCAACCCGGCCCAGCGCCCAGTAACCCCAACCCCAACCCCAACCCGGCCCAGCGCCCAGTATCCCCAACCCCAACCCCAACCTGGCCCAGCGCCCAGTAACCCCAACTCCAACCGCAACCCGGCCCAGCGCCTCGTAACCCCAATCCCAACCCGGCCCAGCGCCCAGTAACCCCAACCCCAACCCCAACCTGGCCCAGCGCCCAGTAACCCCAACCCCAACCCCAACCCCAACCCGTCCCCGCGCCCAGTAACCCGAACCCCAACCCCAACCCGGCCCAGCGCCCGGTAACCCCAACCCCAACCCGGCAAAGCGCCCAGTAACCCCAACCCCAACCCGGCCCAGCGCCCAGTAACCCCAACCCCAACCCCAACCCCAACCCGGCAAAGCGCCCAGTAACCCCAACCCCAACCCCAACCCTGCCCAGCGCCCAGTAACCCCAACCCCAACCCCAACCCGGCCCAGCGCCCAGTAACCCCAACTCCAACCGCAACCCGGCCCCGCGCCTAGTAACCCCAATTCCAAAACGGCCCAGCGCCCAGTAACCCGAACCCCAACCCCAACCCGGCCCACCGCCCAGTAACCCCAACCCCAACCTCAACCCGGCCCCGCGCCAAGTAACCCGAACCCCAACCCCAACCCGGCCCAGCGCCCGGTATCCCCAACCCCAACCCGGCAAAGCGCCCAGTAACCCCAACCCCAACCCGGCCCAGCGCCCAGTAACCCCAACCCCAACCCCAACCGCAACCCGGCCCAGCTCCCAGTAACCCCAACTCCAACCGCAACCCGGCCCAGCGCCCAGCAACCCCAATCCCAACCCGGCCCAGCGCCCAGTAACCCCAACCCCAACCCCAACACGGCCCATCGCCCAGTTACCCCAACCCCAACCCCAACCCCAACCCGCACAGCGCCCAGTTATGCCAAACCCAACCCGGCCTAGCGCCCAGTAACCCCAACCCCAACCCGGCCCAGCGCTCAGTAACCCCAACCCCAACCCCAACCCCAACCCGGCCCAGCGACCAGGAACCCCAACCCCAACCCCAACCCGGGCAAGCGCCCAGTAACCCCAACACCAACACCAACCAGGCCCACCGCCCAGTAACACCAACCCCAACCCAACCTGGCCCAGCGCCCAGTAACCCCAACCCCAATCCCAACCCAGCCCAGCGCACGCTAACCCCAACCCCAACCGCAACCCGGCCCAGCACCCAGTAACCCCAACCCCAACCCGGCCCATCGCCCAGTAACCCCAACCCCAACCCGGCCCAGCGCCCAGTAACCCCAACCCTAACCCGGCCCAGCGCCCAGTAACCCCAACCCTAACCCGGCCCAGCGCCCAGTAACCCCAACCCCAACCCCAACCCGGCCCCGCGCCCAGTAACCCGAACCACAACCACAACCCGGCCCAGCGCCCGTTAACCCCAACCCCAACCCGGGAAAGCGCCCAGTTAACGCCAACCCCAACCACAACACCAACCCGGCCCAGCGCCCAGTAAACCCAACCCCAACCCCAACCCCAACCCGGCCCAGCGCCCAGTAACACCAACCCCAACGCGGCCCAGCGCCCAGTAACCCGGACCCCAAACCCAACACGGCCCAGCGCCCAGTAATACCAACCCGAACCCGGCCCAGCGCCCAGTAACCCCAACCCCAACCGGGCCCAGCGCCCAGTACCCGAACCGCAACCCCAACCCGGCCCAGCGCCTAGTAACCCCAACCCCAACCCCAACCCGGCCCAGCGCCCAGTAACCCCAACCCCAACCCCAACCCGGCCCGGCGCCCAGTAACCCCAACCCCAACCACAACCCGGCCCAGTAACCCCGACCCCAACCCCAACCCGACCCAGCACCCAGTAACCCCAACCCCAACCCGGCCCAGCGCCCAGTAACCCCAACCCTAACCCGGCCCAGCTCCCAGTAACCCCAACCGCAACCCGGCCCAGCGCCCAGTAACCCCAACCCCAACCCCAACCCCAACACGGACCCGCGCCCAGTAACCCGATCCCAACCCCAAACACAACCCGGCCCAGTAACCCCAACCCCAACCCCAACCCGACCCAGCGCCCTGTAACCCCAACCCCAACCCGGCCCAGCGCCCAGTAACCCCAACCCCAATCCGGCCCAGCGCCCAGCAACCCCAACCCCAACCCGGCCCAGCGCCCAGTAACCCCAACCCCAACCCGGCCCAGCGCCCAGTAACCCCAACCCCAACCCCAACCGGGCCCACCGCCCAGTAACCCCAACCCCAACCCCAACCGCAACCCGGCCCAGCTTCCAGTAACCCCAACTCCAACCGCAACCCGGCCTAGCGCCCAGTAAACCCAATCCCAACCCGGCCCAGCGCCCAGTAACCCCAACCACAACCCCAATCCCAACCCGGCCCAGCGCCCAGTTACCCCAAGCCCAACCCGACCCAGCGTCCAGTAACCCCAACCCCAACCCGGCCCAGCGCCCAGTAACCCCAACCCCAACCCCAACGCCAACACGGACCCGCGCCCAGTAACCCGATCCCAACCCCAACCCGGCCCAGCGCCCAGTAACCCCAACCCCAACCCCAACCCGGCCCAGCGCCCAGTATCCCCAACCCCAACCCCAACCTGGCCCAGCGCCCAGTAACCCCAACTCCAACCGCAACCCGGCCCAGCGCCTCGTAACCCCAATCCCAACCCGGCCCAGCGCCCAGTAACCCCAACCCCAACCCCAACCTGGCCCAGCGCCCAGTAACCCCAACCCCAACCCCAACCCCAACCCGTCCCCGCGCCCAGTAACCCGAACCCCAACCCCAACCCGGCCCAGCGCCCGGTAACCCCAACCCCAACCCGGCAAAGCGCCCAGTAACCCCAACCCCAACCCGGCCCAGCGCCCAGTAACCCCAACCCCAACCCCAACCCCAACCCGGCAAAGCGCCGAGTAACCCCAACCCCAACCCCAACCCTGCCCAGCGCCCAGTAACCCCAACCCCAACCCCAACCCGGCCCAGCGCCCAGTAACCCCAACTCCAACCGCAACCCGGCCCCGCGCCTAGTAACCCCAATTCCAAAACGGCCCAGCGCCCAGTAACCCGAACCCCAACCCCAACCCGGCCCACCGCCCAGTAACCCCAACCCCAACCTCAACCCGGCCCCGCGCCAAGTAACCCGAACCCCAACCCCAACCCGGCCCAGCGCCCGGTATCCCCAACCCCAACCCGGCAAAGCGCCCAGTAACCCCAACCCCAACCCGGCCCAGCGCCCAGTAACCCCAACCCCAACCCCAACCGCAACCCGGCCCAGCTCCCAGTAACCCCAACTCCAACCGCAACCCGGCCCAGCGCCCAGCAACCCCAATCCCAACCCGGCCCAGCGCCCAGTAACCCCAACCCCAACCCCAACACGGCCCATCGCCCAGTTACCCCAACCCCAACCCCAACCCCAACCCGCACAGCGCCCAGTTATGCCAAACCCAACCCGGCCTAGCGCCCAGTAACCCCAACCCCAACCCGGCCCAGCGCTCAGTAACCCCAACCCCAACCCCAACCCCAACCCGGCCCAGCGACCAGGAACCCCAACCCCAACCCCAACCCGGGCAAGCGCCCAGTAACCCAAACACCAACACCAACCAGGCCCACCGCCCAGTAACACCAACCCCAACCCAACCTGGCCCAGCGCCCAGTAACCCCAACCCCAATCCCAACCCAGCCCAGCGCACGCTAACCCCAACCCCAACCGCAACCCGGCCCAGCGCCCAGTAACCCCAACCCCAACCCGGCCCAGCACCCAGTAACCCCAACCCCAACCCGGCCCATCGCCCAGTAACCCCAACCCCAACCCGGCCCAGCGCCCAGTAACCCCAACCCTAACCCGGCCCAGCGCCCAGTAACCCCAACCCTAACCCGGCCCAGCGCCCAGTAACCCCAACCCCAACCCCAACCCGGCCCCGCGCCCAGTAACCCGAACCACAACCACAACCCGGCCCAGCGCCCGTTAACCCCAACCCCAACCCGGGAAAGCGCCCAGTTAACGCCAACCCCAACCACAACACCAACCCGGCCCAGCGCCCAGTAAACCCAACCCCAACCCCAACCCCAACCCGGCCCAGCGCCCAGTAACACCAACCCCAACGCGGCCCAGCGCCCAGTAACCCGGACCCCAAACCCAACACGGCCCAGCGCCCAGTAATACCAACCCGAACCCGGCCCAGCGCCCAGTAACCCCAACCCCAACCGGGCCCAGCGCCCAGTACCCGAACCGCAACCCCAACCCGGCCCAGCGCCTAGTAACCCCAACCCCAACCCCAACCCGGCCCAGCGCCCAGTAACCCCAACCCCAACCCCAACCCGGCCCGGCGCCCAGTAACCCCAACCCCAACCACAACCCGGCCCAGTAACCCCGACCCCAACCCCAACCCGACCCAGCACCCAGTAACCCCAACCCCAACCCGGCCCAGCGCCCAGTAACCCCAACCCTAACCCGGCCCAGCGCCCAGTAACCCCAACCGCAACCCGGCCCCGCGCCCAGTAACCCGAACCACAACCCCAACCCGGCAAAGCGCCCAGTAACCCCAACCACAACCCCAACACCAACCCGGCCCAGCGCCCAGTAACCCCAACCCCAACCCCAACCCCAACCCGGCCCAGCGCCCAGTAACCCCAACCCCAACCCCAACCCCAACCCGGCCCAGCGCCCAGTAACCCCAACTCCAACCGCAACCCGGCCCAGCGCCCAGTAACCCCAATCCCACCCGGCCCAGCGCTCAGTAACCCGAACCCCAACCCCAACCCGGCCCAGCGCCCAGTAACCCGAACCCCATCCCCAACCCCAACCCGGCCCAACACCCAGTAGCCCCAACCCCAACCCCAACCCGGCCCAGCGCCCAGTAACCCCAACCCCATACCGGCCCAGCGCCCAGTAACCCCAACCCCAACCCCAACCCGGCCCAGCGCCCAGTAACCCCAACCCCAACCCAAACCTGGCACAGCGCCCGGTAACCCCTAACCCCAACTTCAACCCGGCCCAGCGCCCAGTAACCCCAACCCTAACCCCAACCCCAACAGGGTCCAGCGCATAGCAACCCCAACCCCAACCCGGCCCAGCGACCAGTAACCCCAACCCCAACCCCAAACCGGCCCAGCGCCCAGTAAGCCCAAACGTCAAACCGGCCCAGCGCCCAGTAACCCCAACCCGAACCTCAACCCCAACCAGGCCCAGGGCCCAGTAACCCCAACCCCAACGCGGCCTAGCGCACAATAACCCGGACCCCAAACCCAACACGGCCCAGGGCCCAGTAACCCCAACCCCAACCCGGCCCAGCGCTCAGTAACCCCAACCCCAACCCCAACCCCAACCCGGCCCAGCGACCAGGAACCCCAACCCCAACCCCAACCCGGGCAAGCGCCCAGTAACCCCAACACCAACCCCAACCAGGCCCACCGCCCAGTAACACCAACCCCAACCCAACCTGGCCCAGCGCCCAGTAACCCCAACCCCAATCCCAACCCAGCCCAGCGCCCGCCAACCCCAACCCCAACCGCAACCCGGCCCAGCGCCCAGTAACCCCAACCCCAACCCGGCCCAGCACCCAGTAACCCCAACCCCAACCCGGCCCATCGCCCAGCAACCCCAACCCCAACCCGGCCCAGCGCCCAGTAACCCCAACCCTAACCCGGCCCAGCGCCCAGTAACCCCAACCCCAACCCCAACCCGGCCCCGCGCCCAGTAACCCGAACCACAACCACAACCCGGCCCAGCGCCCGTTCACCCCAACCCCAACCCGGGAAAGCGCCCAGTTAACGCCAACCCCAACCACAACACCAAACCGGCCCAGCGCCCAGTAAACCCAACCCCAACCCCAACCCCAACCCGGCCCAGCGCCCAGTAACCCCAACCCCAACGCGGCCCAGCGCCCAGTAACCCGGACCCCAAACCCAACACGGCCCAGCGCCCAGTAATACCAACCCGAACCCGGCCCAGCGCCCAGTAACCCCAACCCCAACCGGGCCCAGCGCCCAGTACCCGAACCGCAACCCCAACCCGGCCCAGCGCCTAGTAACCCCAACCCCAACCCCAACCCGGCCCAGAGCCCAGTAACCCCAACCCCAACCCCAACCTGGCCCGGCGCCCAGTAACCCCAACCCCAACCACAACCCGGCCCAGTAACCCCGACCCCAACCCCAACCCGACCCAGCGCCCAGTAACCCCAACCTCAACCCGGCCCAGCGCCCAGTAACCCCAACCCTAACCCGGCCCAACGCCCAGTAACCCCAACCCCAACCCGGCCCCGCGCCCAGTAACCCGAACCACAACCCCAACCCGGCAAAGCGCCCAGTAACCCCAACCACAACCCCAACACCAACCCGGCCCAGCGCCCAGTATCCCCAACCCCAACCCCAACCCCAACCCGGCCCAGCGCCCAGTAACCCCAACCCCAACCCCAACCCCAACCCGGCCCAGCGCCCAGTAACCCCAACTCCAACCGCAACCCGGCCCAGCGCCCAGTAACCCCAATCCGGCCCAGCGCTCAGTAACCCGAACCCCAACCCCAACCCGGCCCAGCGCCCAGTAACCTGAACCCCATCCCCAACCCCAACCCGGCCCAACACCCAGTAACCCCAACCCCAACCCCAACCCGGCCCAGCGCCCAGTAACCCCAACCCCATACCGGCCCAGCGCCCAGTAACCCCAACCCCAACCCCAACCCGGCCCAGCGCCCAGTAACCCCAACCCCAACCCAAACCTGGCACAGCGCCCGGTAACCCCTAACCCCAACTTCAACCCGGCCCAGCGCCCTGTAACCCCAACCCTAACCCCAACCCCAACAGGGTCCAGCGCATAGCAACCCCAACCCCAACCCGGCCCAGCGACCAGTAACCCCAACCCCAACCCCAAACCGGCCCAGCGCCCAGTAAGCCCAAACGTCAAACCGGCCCAGCGCCCAGTAACCCCAACCCGAACCTCAACCCCAACCAGGCCCACGGCCCAGTAACCCCAACCCCAACGCGGCCCAGCGCCCAATAACCCGGACCCCAAACCCTACACGGCCCAGCGCCCAGTAACACCAACCCGAATACGGCCCAGCGCCCAGTAACCCCATCTCCAACCGGGCCCAGCGCCCAGTACCCGAACCGCAACCCCAACCCGGCCCAGCGCCCAGTAACCCCAACCCCAACCCCAACCCGGCCCAGCGCCCGGTAACCCCAACCCTAACCCGGCAAGGCGCCCAGTAACCCCAACCACAACCCCAACACCAACCCGGCCCAGCGCCCAGTAACCCCAACCCCAACCCCAACACCAACCCGGCCCAGCGCCCAGTAACTCCAACCCCAACCCCAACCCGGCCCAACGCCCAGTAACCCCAACCCCAACCCCAACCTGTCCCAGCGCCCAGTAACCCCAACTCCAACGGCAACCCGGCCCAGCGCCTAGTAACCCCAATCCCAACCCGGCCCAGCGCCGAGTAACCCCAACCCCAACCCCAACCTGGCCCAGCGCCCAGTAACCCCAACCCCAACCCCAACCCGGCCCCGCGCCCAGTAACCCGAACCCCAACCCCAACCCGGCCCAGCGCCCGGTAACGCCAACCCCAACCCGGCAAAGCGCCCAGTAACCCCAACCCCAACCCGGCCCAGCGCCCAGTAACCCCAACGCCAACATCAACTCGGCCCAGCGCCCAGTAACCCCAACCCCAACCCGGCAAAGCGCCCAGTAACCCCAACCCCAACCCCAACCCTGCCCAGCGCCCAGTAACCCCAACCCCAACCCCAACCCCAACCCGGCCCAGCGCCCAGTAACCCCAACTCCAACCGCAACCCGGCTCCGCGCCTAGTAACCCCAATCCCAAAACGGCCCAGCGCCCAGTAACCCGAACCCCAACCCCAACCCGGCCCACCGCCCAGTAACCCCAACCCCAACCTCAACCCGGCCCCGCGCCAAGTAACCCGAACCCCAACCCCAACCCGGCCCAGCGCCCGGTATCCCCAACCCCAACCCGGCAAAGCGCCCAGTAACCCCAACCCCAACCCGGCCCAGCGCCCAGTAACCCCAACCGCAACCCCAACCTGGCCCAGCGCCCAGTAACCCCAACCCCAACCCCATCCCGGCCCAGCGCCCAGTAACCCGACCACAACCTCAACACGCCCCTTCGCCCCGTAACCCCAACCCCAACCCCTATCCCAACCCGGCCCAGTGCCCAGTTACCCCAACCCCAACCCCAACCCCAACCCGGCCCAGCGCCCAGTAACCCCAACCCCAACCCCAACCCCAACCCGGCCCAGCGCCCAGTAACCCGAACCCCAACCCCAACCCGGCCCACCGCCCAGTAACCCCAACCCCAACCTCAACCCGGCCCCGCGCCAAGTAACCCGAACCCCAACCCCAACCCGGCCCAGCGCCCGGTATCCCCAACCCCAACCCGGCAAAGCGCCCAGTAACCCCAACCCCAACCCGGCCCAGCGCCCAGTAACCCCAACCGCAACCCCAACCTGGCCCAGCGCCCAGTAACCCCAACCCCAACCCCATCCCGGCCCAGCGCCCAGTAACCCGACCACAACCTCAACACGCCCCTTCGCCCCGTAACCCCAACCCCAACCCCAATCCCAACCCGGCCCAGTGCCCAGTTACCCCAACCCCAACCCCAACCCCAACCCGGCCCAGCGCCCAGTAACCCCAACCCCAACCCCAACCGCAACCCGGCCCAGCTCCCAGTAACCCCAACTCCAACCGCAACCCGGCCCAGCGCCCAGCAACCCCAATCCCAACCCGGCCCAGCGCCCAGTAACCCCAACACCAACCCCAACCCGGCCCATCGCCCAGTTACCCCAACCCCAACCCCAACCCCAACCCGCACAGCGCCCAGTTACGCCAAACCCAACCCGGCCTAGCGCCCAGTAAACCCAACCCCAACCCGGCCAGCGCCCAGTAACCCCAACCCCAACCACAACCCCAACCCGGCACAGCGACCAGGAACCCCAACCCCAACCCGGGCAAGCGCCCAGTAACCCCAACCCCAACCCCAACCAGGCCCACCGCCCAGTAAGACCAACCCCAACCCAACCTGGCCCAGCACCCAGTAAACCCAACCCCAATCCCAACCCAGCCCAGCGCCCGCTAACCCCAACCCCAAACACAACCCGGACCAGTAACCCCAACCCCAACACCAACCAGACCCAGCGCCCTGTAACCCCAACCCCAACCCGGCCCAGCGCCCAGTAACCCCATCCCCAATCCGGCCCAGCGCCCAGTAACCCCAACCCGTCCCAGCGCCCAGTAACCTGAACCACAACCCGGCCCAGCGCCCAGTAACCCCAACCCCGACCCGGCCCAGCGCCCAGTAACCCCAACCCCAACCCCAACCCGACCCAGCGCACAGTAATCACAACCCCAACCCGGCCCAGCGCCCAGTAACTCCAACCCCAACCCGGCCCAGCGCCCAGTAACCCCAACCCCAACCCGGCCCAGCGCTTTGTAACCCCAACACCAACCCGGCCCAGCCCAGCGACCAGTAACCCGAAACCCAACGAGGCCTAGCGTCCAGTAACCCCAACCCCAACCCCACCCGGCCCAGCGCCCAGTAACCCGAACCCCAAACCCAACCCGGCCCAGCGCCGAGTAACCCCAAGCCCAGCCCGGCCCAGCGGCCAGTAACCCCAACCCCAACCCCAACCCCAACCCGGCCCAGCGCCCAGTAACCCCAACCCCAACCACAACCCTGCCCAGCGCACAGTAACCCCAACCCCAACCCGGCCCAGCGCCAGTAACCCCAACCCCAACCCCAACCCGGCCCAGCGCCCAGTAACCCCAACCCCAACACCAACCCGGCCCAGCGCCCAGTAACCCCAACCCCAACCCCAACCCGGCCCATCGCCCAGTAACCCCAACCCCAACCAGGCCCAGCGCCCAGTAACCCCAACCCTAACCCGGCCCAGCGCCCAGTAACCCCAACCCCAACCACAACCCGGCCCCGCGCCCAGTAACCCGAACCACAACCACAACCCGGCCCAGCGCCCGTTAACCCCAACCCCAACCCGGGAAAGCGCCCAGTTAACGCCAACCCCAACCCCAACACCAACCCGGCCCAGCGCCCAGTAAACCAAACCCCTACCCCAACCCCAACCCGGCCCAGCGCCCAGTAACCCCAACCCGAACCTCAAACCCAACCAGGCCCAGGGCCCAGTAACCCCAACCCCAACGCGGCCCAGCGCCCAGTAACCCGGACCCCAAACCCAACACGGCCCAGCGCCCAGTAATACCAACCCGAACCCGGCCCAGCGCCCAGTAACCCCAACCCCAACCGGGCCCAGCGCCCAGTACCCGAACCGCAACCCCAACCCGGCCCAGCGCCCAGTAACCCCAACCCCAACCCCAACCCGGCCCGGCGCCCAGTAACCCCAACCCCAACCCCAACCCGGCCCAGTAACCCAAACCCCAACCCCAACCCGACCCAGCGCCCAGTAACCTGAAACCCCAACCCGGCCCAGCGCCCAGTAACCTCAACCCTAACCCGGCCCAGCGCCCAGTAACCCCAACCCCAACCCCAACCCGGCCCCGCGCCCAGTAACCCGAACCACAACCCCAATTCGGCCCAGCGCCCGGTCACCCCAACCCCAACCCGGCCCAGCGCCCAGTAACCCCAACCCCAACCCCAACCCCAACCCGGCCCAGCGCCCAGTAACCCCAACCCCAACCCCAACCCCAACCCGGCCCAGCGCCAGTAACCCCAACCCCAACCCCAACCCGGCCCAGCGCTCAGTAACCCGAACCCCAACCCCAACCCGGCCCAGCGCCCAGTAACCCGAACCCCATACCCAACCCCAACCCGGCCCAACACCCAGTAACCCCAACCTCAACCCCAACCCGGCCCAGCGCCCAGTAACCCCAACCCCAAACCGGCCCAGCGCCCAGTAACCCCAACACAAACCCCAACCAGGCCCACCGCCCAGTAACACCAACCCCAACCCAACCTGGCCCAGCGCCCAGTAACCCCAACCCCAATCCCAACCCAGCCCAGCGCCCGCTAACCCCAGCCCCAAACAGAACCCGGACCAGTAACCCCAACCCCAACCCCAACCCGACCCAGCGCCCTGTAACCCCAACCCCAACCCGGCCCAGCGCCCAGTAACCCCATCCCCAATCATGCCCAGCGCCCAGTAACCCCAACCGGTCCCAGCGCCCAGTAACCTGAACCACAACCCGGCCCAGCGCCCAGTAACCCCAACCCCGACCCGGCCCAGCGCCCAGTAACCCCAACCCCAACCCCAACCCGACCCAGCGCACAGTAATCACAACCCCAACCCGGCCCAGCGCCCAGGAACTCCAACCCCAACCCGGCCCAGCGCCCAGTAACCCCAACCCCAACCCGGCCCAGCGCTTTGTAACCCCAACACCAACCCGGCCCAACCCAGCGCCCAGTAACCCGAAACCCAACGAGGCCTAGCGTCCAGTAACCCCAACCCCAACCCCACCCGGCCCAGCGCCCAGTAACCCGAACCCCAAACCCAACCCGGCCCAACGCCGAGTAACCCCAAGCCCAGCCCGGCCCAGCGCCCAGTAACCCCAACCCCAACCCCAACCCGGCCCAGCGCCCAGTAACCCCAACCCCAACCCGGCCCATCGCCCAGTAACCCCAACTCCAACCCGGACCAGCGCCCAGTAACCCCAACCCTAACCCGGCCCAGCGCCCAGTAACCCCAACCCCAACCACAACCCGGCCCCGCGCCCAGTAACCTGAACCACAACCACAACCCGGCCCAGCGCCCGTTAACCCCAACCCCAACCCGGGAAAGCGCCCAGTTAACGTCAACCCCAACCCCAACACCAACCCGGCCCAGCGCCCAGTAAACCCAACCCCAACCCCAACCCCAACCCGGCCCAGCGCCCAGTAACCCCAACCCGAACCTCAAACCCAACCAGGCCCAAGGCCCAGTAACCCCAATCCCAACGCGGCCCAGCGCCCAGTAACCCGGACCCCATACTCAACACGGCCCAGTGCCCAGTAATACCAACCCGAACCCGGCCCAGCGCCCAGTAACCCCAACCCCAACCGGGCCCAGCGCCCAGTACCCGAACCGCAACCCCAACCCGGCCCAGCGCCTAGTAACCCCAACCCCAACCCCAACCCGGCCCAGCGCCCAGTAACCCCAACCCCAACCCCAACCCGGCCCGGCGCCCAGTAACCCCAACCCCAACCCCAACCCGGCCCAGTAACCCAAACCCCAACCCCAACCCGACCCAGCGCCCAGTAACCCCAACCCCAACCCGGCCCAGCGCCCAGTAACCCCAACCCCAACCCGGCCAGCGCCCAGTAACCCCAACCCCAACCCCAACCCCAACCCGGCTCAGCGACCAGGAACCCCAACCCCAACCCGGGCAAGCGCCCAGTAACCCCAACACCAACCCCAACCAGGCCCACCGCCCAGTAACACCAACCCCAACCCAACCTGGCCCAGCGCCCAGTAACCCCAACCCCAATCCCAACCCTGCCCAGCGCCCTGTAACCCCAACCCCAACCCGGCCCAGCGCCCAGTAACCCCATCCCCAATCATGCCCAGCGCCCAGTAACCCCAACCCGTCCCAGCGCCCAGTAACCTGAACCACAACCCGGCCCAGCGCCCAGTAACCCCAACCCCGACCCGGCCCAGCGCCCAGTAACCCCAACCCCAACCCCAACCCGACCCAGCGCACAGTAATCACAACCCCAACCCGGCCCAGCGCCCAGGAACTCCAACCCCAACCCGGCCCAGCGCCCAGTAACCCCAACCCCAACCCGGCCCAGCGCTTTGTAACCCCAACACCAACCCGGCCCAGCCCAGCGCCCAGTAACCCGAAACCCAACGAGGCCTAGCGTCCAGTAACCCCAACCCCAACCCCACCCGACCCAGCGCCCAGTAACCCGAACCCCAAACCCAACCCGGCCCAGCGCCGAGTAACCCCAAGCCCAGCCCGGCCCAGCGGCCAGTAACCCCAACCCCAACCCCAACCCCAACCCGGCCCAGCGCCCAGTAACCCCAACCCCAACCACAACCCTGCCCAGCGCACAGTAACCCCAACCCCAACCCCAACCCGGCCCAGCGCCAGAAACCCCAACCCGAACCCCAACCCGGCCCAGCGCCCAGTAACCCCAACCCCAACACCAACCCGGCCCAGCGCCGAGTAACCCCAACCCCAACCCCAACCCGGCCCAGCGCCCAGTAACCCCAACCCGGCCCAGCGCCCAGTAACCCCAACCCCAACCCGGCCCATCGCCCAGTAACCCCAAACCCAACCCGGCCCAGCGCCCAGTAACCCCAACCCTAACCCGGCCCAGCGCCCAGTAACCCCAACCCCAACCACAACCCGGCCCCGCGCCCAGTAACCCGAACCACAACCACAACCCGGCCCAGCGCCCGTTAACCCCAACCCCAACCCGGGAAAGCGCCCAGTTAACGCCAACCCCAACCCCAACACCAACCCGGCCCAGCGCCCAGTAAACCAAACCCCTACCCCAACCCCAACCCGGCCCAGCGCCCAGTAACCCCAACCCGAACCTCAAACCCAACCAGGCCCAGGGCCCAGTAACCCCAACCCCAACGCGGCCCAGCGCCCAGTAACCCGGACCCCAAACCCAACACGGCCCAGCGCCCAGTAATACCAACCCGAACCCGGCCCAGCGCCCAGTAACCCCAACCCCAACCGGGCCCAGCGCCCAGTACCCGAACCGCAACCCCAACCCGGCCCAGCGCCCAGTAACCCCAACCCCAACCCCAACCCGGCCCGGCGCCCAGTAACCCCAACCCCAACCCCAAACCGGCCCAGTAACCCAAACCCCAACCCCAACCCGACCCAGCGCCCAGTAACCCCAACCCCAAACCGGCGCAGCGCCCGGTCACCCCAACCCCAACCCGGCCCAGCGCCCAGTAACCCCAACCCCAACCCCAACCCCAACCCGGCCCAGCGCCCAGTAACCCCAACCCCAACCCCAACCCCAACCCGGCCCAGCGCCCAGTAACCCCAACTCCAACCGCAACCCGGCCCAGCGCCCAGTAACCCCAATCCCAACCCGGCCCAGCGCTCAGTAACCCGAACCCCAACCCCAACCCGGCCCAGCGCCCAGTAACCCGAACCCCATCCCCAACCCCAACCCGGCCCAACACCCAGTAACCCCAACCCCAACCCCAACCCGGCCCAGCGCCCAGTAACCCCAACCCCAAACCGGCCCAGCGCCCAGTAACCCCAACACCAACCCCAACCAGGCCCACCGCCCAGTAACACCAACCCCAACCCAACCTGGCCCAGCGCCCAGTAACCCCAACCCCAATCCCAACCCAGACCAGCGCCCGCTAACCCCAACCCCAAACACAACCCGGACCAGTAACCCCAACCCCAACACCAACCCGACCCAGCGCCCTGTAACCCCAACCCCAACCCGGCCCAGCGCACAGTAATCACAACCCCAACCCGGCCCAGCGCCCAGGAACTCCAAACCCAACCCGGCCCAGCGCCCAGTAACCCCAACCCCAACCCGGCCCAGCGCTTTGTAACCCCAACACCAACCCGGCCCAGTCCAGCGACCAGTAACCCGAAACCCAACGAGGCCTAGCGTCCAGTAACCCCAATCCCAACCCCACCCGGCCCAGCGCCCAGTAACCCGAACCCCAAACCCAACCCGGCCCAGCGCCGAGTAACCCCAAGCCCAGCCCGGCCCAGCGGCCAGTAACCCCAACCCCAACCCCAACCCCAACCCGGCCCAGCGCCCAGTAACCCCAACCCCAACCACAACCCTGCCCAGCGCACAGTAACCACAACCCCAACCCCAACACGGCCCAGCGCCAGTAACCCCAACCCCAACCCCAACCCGTCCCAGCGCCCAGTAACCCCAACCCCAACACCAACCCGGCCCAGCGCCCAGTAACCCCAACCCCAACCCCAACCCGGCCCAGCGCCCAGTAACCCCAACCCCAAACCGGCCCAGCACCCAGTAACCCCAACCCCAACCCGGCCCATCGCCCAGTAACCCCAACCCCAACCGGGCCCAGCGCCCAGTACCCGAACCGCAACCCCAACCCGGCCCAGCGCCCAGTAACCCCAACCCCAACCCCAACCCGGCCCGGCGCCCAGTAACCCCAACCCCAACCCCAAACCGGCCCAGTAACCCAAACCCCAACCCCAACCCGACCCAGCGCCCAGTAACCCCAACCCCAAACCGGCGCAGCGCCCGGTCACCCCAACCCCAACCCGGCCCAGCGCCCAGTAACCCCAACCCCAACCCCAACCCCAACCCGGCCCAGCGCCCAGTAACCCCAACCCCAACCCCAACCCCAACCCGGCCCAGCGCCCAGTAACCCCAACTCCAACCGCAACCCGGCCCAGCGCCCAGTAACCCCAATCCCAACCCGGCCCAGCGCTCAGTAACCCGAACCCCAACCCCAACCCGGCCCAGCGCCCAGTAACCCGAACCCCATCCCCAACCCCAACCCGGCCCAACACCCAGTAACCCCAACCCCAACCCCAACCCGGCCCAGCGCCCAGTAACCCCAACCCCAAACCGGCCCAGCGCCCAGTAACCCCAACACCAACCCCAACCAGGCCCACCGCCCAGTAACACCAACCCCAACCCAACCTGGCCCAGCGCCCAGTAACCCCAACCCCAATCCCAACCCAGACCAGCGCCCGCTAACCCCAACCCCAAACACAACCCGGACCAGTAACCCCAACCCCAACACCAACCCGACCCAGCGCCCTGTAACCCCAACCCCAACCCGGCCCAGCGCACAGTAATCACAACCCCAACCCGGCCCAGCGCCCAGGAACTCCAAACCCAACCCGGCCCAGCGCCCAGTAACCCCAACCCCAACCCGGCCCAGCGCTTTGTAACCCCAACACCAACCCGGCCCAGTCCAGCGACCAGTAACCCGAAACCCAACGAGGCCTAGCGTCCAGTAACCCCAATCCCAACCCCACCCGGCCCAGCGCCCAGTAACCCGAACCCCAAACCCAACCCGGCCCAGCGCCGAGTAACCCCAAGCCCAGCCCGGCCCAGCGGCCAGTAACCCCAACCCCAACCCCAACCCCAACCCGGCCCAGCGCCCAGTAACCCCAACCCCAACCACAACCCTGCCCAGCGCACAGTAACCCCAACCCCAACCCCAACACGGCCCAGCGCCAGTAACCCCAACCCCAACCCCAACCCGTCCCAGCGCCCAGTAACCCCAACCCCAACACCAACCCGGCCCAGCGCCCAGTAACCCCAACCCCAACCCCAACCCGGCCCAGCGCCCAGTAACCCCAACCCCAAACCGGCCCAGCACCCAGTAACCCCAACCCCAACCCGGCCCATCGCCCAGTAACCCCAACCCCAACCCGGCCCAGCGCCCAGAAACCCCAACCCTAACCCGGCCCAGTGCCCAGTAACCCCAACCCCAACCACAACCCGGCCCCGCGCCCAGTAACCCGAACCACAACCACAACCCGGCCCAGCGCCCGTTAACCCCAACCCCAACCCAGGAAAGCGCCCAGTTAACGCCAACCCCAACCACAACACCAACCCGGCCCAGCGCCCAGTAAACCAAACCCCTACCCCAACCCCAACCCGGCCCAGCGCCCAGTAACCCCAACCCGAACCTCAAACCCAACCAGGCCCAGGGCCCAGTAACCCCAACCCCAACGCGGCCCAGCGTCCAGTAACCCGGACCCCAAACCCAACACGGCCCAGCGCCCAGTAATACCAACCCGAACCCGGCCCAGCGCCCAGTAACCCCAACCCCAACCGGGCCCAGCGCCCAGTACCCGAACCGCAACCCCAACCCGGCCCAGCGCCCAGTAACCCCAACCCCAACCCCAACCCGGCCCGGCGCCCAGTAACCCCAACCCCAACCCCAACCCGGCCCGGCGCCCAGTAACACCAACCCCAACCCCAACCCGGCCCAGTAACCCAAACCCCAACCCCAACCCGACCCAGCGCCCCGTAACCCCAACCCAAACCCGGCCCAGCGCCCAGTAACCCCAACCCTAACCCGGCACAGCGCCCAGTAACCCCAACCCCAACCCCAACCCGGCCCCGCGCCCAGTAACCCGAACCACAACCCCAACTCGGCCCAGCGCCCGGTCACCCCAACCCCAACCCGGCCCAGCGCCCAGTAACCCCAACCCCAACCCCAACCCCAACCCGGCCCAGCGCCCAGTAACCCCAACCCCAACCCCAACCCCAACCCGGCCCAGCGCCCAGTAACCCCAACTCCAACCGCAACCCGGCCCAGCGCCCAGTAACCCCAATCCCAACCCGGCCAAGCGCTCAGTAACCCGAACCCCAACCCCAACCCGGCCCAGCCCCCAGTAACCCGAACCCCAACCCCAACCCCAACCCGGCCCAACACCCAGTAACCCCAACCCCAACCCCAACCCGGCCCAGCGCCCAGTAACCCCAACCCCAAACCGGCCCAGCGCCCAGTAACCCCAACCCCAACCCCAACCCGGCCCAGCGCCCAGTAACCCCAACCCCAACCCAAACCCGGCACAGCGCCCGGTAACCCCTAACCCCAACTTCAACCCGGCACAGCGCCCAATAACCCCAACCCTAACCCCAACCCCAACAGGGTCCAGCGCATAGCAACCCCAAACCCAACCCGGCCCTGCGACCAGTAACCCCAACCCCAACCCCAAACCGGCCCAGCGCCCAGTAAGCCCAAACGTCAAACCGGCCCAGCGCCCAGTAACCCCAACCCGAACCTCAATCCCAACCAGGCCCAGGGCCCAGTAACCCCAACCCCAACGCGGCCCAGCGCCCAGTAACCCGGACCCCAAACTCAACACGGCCCAGCGCCCAATAACACCAACCCGAACACGGCCCAGCGCCCAGTAACCCCATCTGCAACCGGGCCCAGCGCCAGCGCCCAGTACCCGAACCGCAACCCCAACCCGGCCCAGCGCCCAGTAACCCCAACCACAACCCCAACCCGGCCCAGCGCCCGGTAACCCCAACCCTAACCCGGCAAAGCGCTCAGTAACCCCAACCACAACCCCAACACCAACCCGGCCCAGCGCCCAGTAACCCCAACCCCAACCCCAACACCAACCCGGCCCAGCGCCCAGTAACCCCAACCCCAACCCCAACCCCAACCCGGCCCAGCGCCCAGTAACCCCAACTCCAACCGCAACCCGGCCCAGCGCCCAGTAACCCCAATCCCAACCCGGCCCGGCGCCCAGTAACCCGAACCTCAACTCCAACCCGGCCCAGCGCCCAGTAACCCCAACCCCAACCCCAATACCAACCCGGCCCAACGCTCAGTTACCCCAACCCCAACCCCAACCCCAACCCGGCCCAGCGCCCAGTAACCCCAACCCCAACGCCAACTCTTACACTGCCCAACGCCCAGTAACCGCGAAACCCAACCCCAACCCGGCCCAACGCCCAGTAACCCCATCCCCAACCCCAACCCCAACCCGGCCCAGCGCCCAATAACCCCAACCCCAACCCGGCCCAGCGCCCAGTAACCCGAACCCGAACCCCAACCCCAACCCGGCCCAGTAACCCAAACCCCAACCCCAACCCGACCCAGCGCCCCGTAACCCCAACCCAAACCCGGCCCAGCGCCCAGTAACCCCAACCCTAACCCGGCACAGCGCCCAGTAACCCCAACCCCAACCCCAACCCGGCCCCGCGCCCAGTAACCCGAACCACAACCCCAACTCGGCCCAGCGCCCGGTCACCCCAACCCCAACCCGGCCCAGCGCCCAGTAACCCCAACCCCAACCCCAACCCCAACCCGGCCCAGCGCCCAGTAACCCCAACCCCAACCCCAACCCCAACCCGGCCCAGCGCCCAGTAACCCCAACTCCAACCGCAACCCGGCCCAGCGCCCAGTAACCCCAATCCCAACCCGGCCAAGCGCTCAGTAACCCGAACCCCAACCCCAACCCGGCCCAGCGCCCAGTAACCCGAACCCCAACCCCAACCCCAACCCGGCCCAACACCCAGTAACCCCAACCCCAACCCAAACCCGGCCCAGCGCCCAGTAACCCCAACCCCAAACCGGCCCAGCGCCCAGTAACCCCAACCCCAACCCCAACCCGGCCCAGCGCCCAGTAACCCCAACCCCAACCCAAACCCGGCACAGCGCCCGGTAACCCCTAACCCCAACTTCAACCCGGCACAGCGCCCAATAACCCCAACCCTAACCCCAACCCCAACAGGGTCCAGCGCATAGCAACCCCAACCCCAACCCGGCCCTGCGACCAGTAACCCCAACCCCAACCCCAAACCGGCCCAGCGCCCAGTAAGCCCAAACGTCAAACCGGCCCAGCGCCCAGTAACCCCAACCCGAACCTCAATCCCAACCAGGCCCAGGGCCCAGTAACCCCAACCCCAACGCGGCCCAGCGCCCAGTAACCCGGACCCCAAACCCAACACGGCCCAGCGCCCAATAACACCAACCCGAACACGGCCCAGCGCCCAGTAACCCCATCTCCAACCGGGCCCAGCGCCAGCGCCCAGTACCCGAACCGCAACCCCAACCCGGCCCAGCGCCCAGTAACCCCAACCACAACCCCAACCCGGCCCAGCGCCCGGTAACCCCAACCCTAACCCGGCAAAGCGCCCAGTAACCCCAACCACAACCCCAACACCAACCCGGCCCAGCGCCCAGTAACCCCAACCCCAACCCCAACACCAACCCGGCCCAGCGCCCAGTAACCCCAACCCCAACCCCAACCCCAACCCGGCCCAGCGCCCAGTAACCCCAACTCCAACCGCAACCCGGCCCAGCGCCCAGTAACCCCAATCCCAACCCGGCCCAGCGCCCAGTAACCCGAACCTCAACTCCAACCCGGCCCAGCGCCCAGTAACCCCAACCCCAACCCCAATACCAACCCGGCCCAACGCTCAGTTACCCCAACCCCAACCCCAACCCCAACCCGGCCCAGCGCCCAGTAACCCCAACCCCAACGCCAACTCTTACACTGCCCAACGCCCAGTAACCGCGAAACCCAACCCCAACCCGGCCCAACGCCCAGTAACCCCATCCCCAACCCGAACCCCAACCCGGCCCAGCGCCCAATAACCCCAACCCCAACCCGGCCCAGCGCCCAGTAACCCGAACCCGAACCCCAACCCCAACCCGGCCTAGCGCCCAGTAACCCCAACACCAACCCGGCCCAGCGTCCAGTAACCCCAACCCGGCCCAGCGCCCAGTAAGCCAAACCCCAACCCCAACCCGGCCCAGCGCCAATTAACCCCAACCCCAACTCCAACCCGGCCCAACGCCCAGTAACCCGAACCCCAACCCGGCCCAGCGCCCAGTAACCCGAACCCCAACCCTGCCCAGCGCCGATTAACCACAACCCCAACCCCAAACCGGCCCAGCGCCCAGTCACCCCAACCCCAACCCCAACCCCAACCCGGCCCAGCGCCCAGTAACCCGAACCCCATCCCCAACCCCAACCCGGCCCAACGCCCAGTAACCCCAACCCCAACCCGAACCCGGCCCAGGGCCCAGTAACCCCAACCCCAACGCGGCCCAGCGCCCAGTAACCCGGACCCCAAACCCAACACGGCCCAGCGCCCAATAACACCAACCCGAACACGGCCCAGCGCCCAGTAACCCCATCTCCAACCGGGCCCAGCGCCAGCGCCCAGTACCCGAACCGCAACCCCAACCCGGCCCAGCGCCCAGTAACCCCAACCACAACCCCAACCCGGCCCAGCGCCCGGTAACCCCAACCCTAACCCGGCAAAGCGCCCAGTAACCCCAACCACAACCCCAACACCAACCCGGCCCAGCGCCCAGTAACCCCAACCCCAACCCCAACACCAACCCGGCCCAGCGCCCAGTAACCCCAACCCCAACCCCAACCCCAACCCGGCCCAGCGCCCAGTAACCCCAACTCCAACCGCAACCCGGCCCAGCGCCCAGTAACCCCAATCCCAACCCGGCCCAGCGCCCAGTAACCCGAACCTCAACTCCAACCCGGCCCAGCGCCCAGTAACCCCAACCCCAACCCCAATACCAACCCGGCCCAACGCTCAGTTACCCCAACCCCAACCCCAACCCCAACCCGGCCCAGCGCCCAGTAACCCCAACCCCAACGCCAACTCTTACACTGCCCAACGCCCAGTAACCGCGAAACCCAACCCCAACCCGGCCCAACGCCCAGTAACCCCATCCCCAACCCGAACCCCAACCCGGCCCAGCGCCCAATAACCCCAACCCCAACCCGGCCCAGCGCCCAGTAACCCGAACCCGAACCCCAACCCCAACCCGGCCTAGCGCCCAGTAACCCCAACACCAACCCGGCCCAGCGTCCAGTAACCCCAACCCGGCCCAGCGCCCAGTAAGCCAAACCCCAACCCCAACCCGGCCCAGCGCCAATTAACCCCAACCCCAACTCCAACCCGGCCCAACGCCCAGTAACCCGAACCCCAACCCGGCCCAGCGCCCAGTAACCCGAACCCCAACCCTGCCCAGCGCCGATTAACCACAACCCCAACCCCAAACCGGCCCAGCGCCCAGTCACCCCAACCCCAACCCCAACCCCAACCCGGCCCAGCGCCCAGTAACCCGAACCCCATCCCCAACCCCAACCCGGCCCAACGCCCAGTAACCCCAACCCCAACCCGAACCCGGCCCAGCGCCCAGTAACCCCAACCCCAACCCGGCCCAGCGCCAAGTAACCCCAACCCCAACCCCAACCCGGCCCAGCGCCCAGTAACCCCAACCCTAACCCCAACCCCAACCGGGCCCAGCGCCCAGCAACCCCAACCCCAACCCGGCCCAGCGACCAGTAACCTCAACCCCAACCCCAAACCGGCCCAGCGCCCCGTAAGCCCAAACCTCAAACCGGCCTAGCGCCCAGTAACCCCAAGCCGAACCTCAACCCCAACCAGGCCCAGGGCCCAGTAACCCCAACCCCAACGCGGCCCAGCGCCCAGTAACGCGGAACCCAAACCCAAACGGCCCAGCGCCCAGTAACCCCAACCCGAACCCGGCCCAGCGCCCAGTAACCCCAACCCCAACCGGGCCCAGCGCCCAGTACCCGAACCGCAACCCCAACCCGGCCCAGCGCCGAGTAACCCCAACCCCAACCCCAACCTGGCCCAGCGCCCAGTAACCCCAACCACAACCCCAACCAGGCCCGGCGCCCAGTAACCCCAACCCCAACCACAACCCGGCCCAGTAACCCCAAACCCAACCCCAACCCGACCCAGCGCCCAGTAACCCCAACCCCAACCCGGTCCAGCGCCCAGTAACCCCAAACCCAACCCGGCCCAGCGCCCAGTAACCACAACCTCAACCCGCCCCAGCGCCCAGTAACCCCAACCCTAACCCGGCCCAGCGCCCAGTAACCCCAACCCCAACCCGGCCCCGCGCCCAGTAACCCGAACCACAACCCCAACCCTGCCAAGCGCCCAATAACCCCAACCCCAACCCGGCAAAGCGCCCAGTAACCCCAACCCCAACCCCAACACCAACCCGGCCCAGCGCCCAGTAACCCCAACCCCAACCCCAACCCCAACCCGGCCCAGCGCCCAGTAACCCCAACCCCAACCCCAACCCCAACCCGGCCCAGCTGCCAGTAACCCCAACTCCAACCGCAACCCGGCCCAGCGCCCAGTAACCCCAATCCCAACCCGGCACAGCGCCCAGTAACCCGAACCCCAACCCCAACCCGGCCCAGCGCCCAGTAACCCGAACCCCATCCCCAACCCCAACCCGGCCCAACGCCCAGTAACCCCAACCACAACCCCAACCCGGCCCAGCGCCCAGTAACCCCAACCCCAACCCAAACCCGGCACAGCGCCCGGTAACCCCTAACCCCAACTTCAACCCTGCCCAGCGCCCAGTAACCCCAACCCTAACCCCAACCGGGCCCAGCGCCCAGCAACCCCAACCCCAACCCGGCCCAGCGACCAGTAACCCCAACCCAAACCCTAAACCTGCCCAGCGCCCAGTAAGCCCAAACCTCAAACCGGCCCAGCGCCCAGTAACCCCAACCCGAACCTCAACTAAAACCAGGCCCATGGCCCTGTAACCCCAACCCCAACGCGGCCCAGCGCCCAGTAACCCGGACCCCAAACCCAACACGGCCCAGCGCCCAGTAACCCCAACCCGAACCCGGCCCAGCGCCCATTAACCCCAACCCCAACCCCAACCCGGCCCAGCGCCCAGTAACCCCAACCCCAACCCCAACCCGGCCCGGCGCCCAGTAACCCCAACCCCAACCTCAACCCGGCCCAGTAACCCCAACCCCAACCCGACCCAGCGCCAAATAACCCCAACCCCAACCCGGCCCAGCGCCCAGTAACTCCAACCGCAACCCCGCCCAGCGCCCAGTAACCCCAACCCCAACCCGGCCCAGCGCCAAGTAACCCCAACCCTAACCCCAAACCTCCACCCTCTCGCCCTCTCCCCCCAATCCCCCCCTCCAATGCCCGTCGCCTCCCCTCCACTCCCTCGCCTTCTCTAATCCCGCTCCCCAATACCCCTCCCCTCCCTCCTCCAATCCTTCCCCCTCCCTATACTCCCCCGTCCTTCGCTCCTGCGGGGAGGGTGGCGGAGAGGTGACTGGTCACTGTGGAGAGACCCGGCCCTGCGCCGTTTAACCCCACCCCCACCCCATCTCCCGCACCCCACGCGAATAAATGGGCGGGGCAGGGCGGGGATAGGGGAAGGTGGGGGTGTAGGGAGTGAGCCGGTGAAGGGGGAAGGAAAAGAGATGGAGGGGGGAGATGGAAGGGAGGTGAAGGGGTGGGGAGGGGAAGATGTTGAGAGGGGAGGGAGATAGATCAGGGTGGGGAGAGGGGAGAGGGTTGGGAGAGGGCCGGGGAGGGGAGAGGGTGAGAAGGGCTGGCCCGGGGGAGGGTGGGGAGAGGGGAGAGTAGGCAAGAGGTCGGACAGGGAAGAGAGAGAGGGGGGCGGGAGAGGGGGGGGGGAGCTCACCTCGATGACCCGGTCCCGCTGGGTCTCCTTCACCTTCCCCGCCATCAGCAGTAGGTGAGCGCGTTGTGCAGGATCAGCCGGTTGGACTTGGTGCTCGGCTCCGTGAACAGCTTTAGGCCTGGGCGATGGGAGGGGGGACACACAAGGGATCAAACGGCAGCGGAAATCCCACCCCCTCCGACCTCTCCTCCCCTCCTTAACCCCTGCCCCTACCCCCCCCCCCCTCCTCTCCTGCCCCCCTCCCCACCGCCCGCTCCCCAACTCCCCCTCCCCAACTCCCCCCCTTTCTCACCTCCCCCTCCAGACCCCCGGTACCTGACGACTCTGCGGGCGATGGCACCGTGATCCGCTCGCAGTCTCTCCGAGGCCGCTTCTTCGCTCCCAGCTCAGTCTGCTCGCGTCTAGACGGTGGGGAGACGGCGGACGGTCAGGACTGGAACGTGGGGGGGGGGGGGGGGGGGGCGGAACAGGACGAGGGGCTCGCCTCCCCTCGTCCCCACCCCCACCCCCTTCGTCCCCACCACCCCCCCCCCTCGTCCCCACCACTGTGACTATAAATACACTCCCTTCCTCGCCAACCCCGCTCCGCACATTCTCCCCCCCCCCCGCCACGCCCAAATCCCAGACCCCCCCTCCACCCACCATTACTGCGTATCCCTCCCCCCGCCCTCGCGTACCCCACCCCCCATCTCCAAACTACCCCAGCCCCTCCCCCCAAACTGCCCCCCCCCCACCACTGCATGTCCCTGCCCCGCCCTCGCGAATTCCCATCCACCCTCCAAACGGCACCCCCCCGGTTGGCCGAACCACGGGGTCCCCTCACCCCGGCGGAGGATCCGCGCCGCACTCACCGACCCTCTCCCCGCCTCTGCCTCGACGCCGCCTCCTGCGGGCCGGTGTGGGGCCCGGGGCCCGGGAACCGCAGCCTCGGCCGCATCGGCGAGATCACCTGGAGAGGGGAGAGTATGGTGAAACCCCCCTCGGCGTTGTACCAGCTTCCGCATCTGCACCCAGGATGAGGTGTTCCACACCAGGGTATCGGAGATGTCCTCATTCTTCAAGGAAAGGGGGTTCCCCTCTTTTACCATTAACCAGGCTCTCACCAGGGTATCTTCTATACTCCGTAGCTCTGCTCTCACCCCCCCCCCCCCACCACTCGTAACAAGGGCAGAGCCCCCCTCGTCCAACACCTCCGCTCCTTTCGCAACAACCAGCCTGGTTTCCCGGTGGCTCAGAACTTCAACTCCCCCTCCCATTCCGAAGCCGATCTTTCTGTCCTGGGCCTCTTCCATGGCCAGAGTGTGGCCCACCGCAGATTGGAGGAGCAGCACCTCACATTTCGTTAGGGTATTCCGATGCGGCCGAGGTTGCGGCTCCTGGGCCGCGGGCCCCATATCCCCTGACTCCGTTATCTTTAAGAGCCCTATCTAGCTCTCTCTTGAATGTATCCAGAGAACCGGCCCCCATCGCCCTCTGAGGCAGAGAATTCCACAAACTGGACAGCATGGGCAAGGTGGGTCGAATGGCCTGTTGCAATGCGGTGTGAGTCTATGAACATACCCGAATCCTCCCCCCGTCGCAAACGCCTCCCTCTTCCTCACTTCTGTCTCCTTGGTCTCCCCGCCTCCCTGCCGCTCCTTCCGTCCGCTGGTGCTGGGATCCTGCTGAGCTCTCCGGCGGCCGGGCCCCGCTGTCTCGTCGTGTGGGGCGGTCTCCGGCCCTCGCCGCCTCTCTGCCTCGCCCATGGGACCCGTACCCAGGCCGGGGGCTTCCAGCAGGTCGAGCCGAGTTCCGCAGGGTGTCAATGTCCACAGCTCCTCGCCATCCCCACCCCCTCCCTGACCCCCACCTCTTCACCCACCCCCTCCCCCTCCATCTCCCCCTCCACCTCCCTCTCTACTTCCCCTCCCCCTCCATCGCCCCCGCTCTCTCCCCCAGGGACCCCTCGCCAGGGCCCAGTCTGGCGGTTTCCCGCAGGTCGAGCCGGGCTCCGCAAGGCCCCGGGCCGCAGGCCTGCTCCTCGCCCTCGCGGCCGGCCAGGCGCAGCAGCCGGGTGTAGGCCCGTCGGCCGAGGCTCTGCCAGCGGCGGGCCAGCCAGGCCTCGCGGGCCTGCAGCCGAGCCCGGATCTCCGTCTGCTTCAGCTGCAGCCGCTGGCGGACGTGGGCCCACTCGGGGTCCGGCCCGAAGCCCACCGGGCCCCGCCGCCCGCGGCCGCGCCTGCGCTCCTGAAGCTGCCGCTGCTCAGCAAAGCTGGTCAGCCTGGCGGAGCCCGGGCCGGGATCGGGGTCTCCCGGGACCCAGCCCTCGTTCTGCCCTTCACCGGCCCCCAACTCTTGCACCCCCTCATGCCCGCTCTCCCCC